>CP136060.1:176715749-177915749 GCA_032464435.1 Aegilops umbellulata | reverse complement strand
TGGAAAAGGTCAACAGCATAACCCGACGAATCAAGCAGGCAACAAGCATAAGGCGGAGGGTAATCCGGAGTTTGTAGCCAACGCCAATGCGCAGGGGAACAATCAGAAACGTAAAGGAAAACCGCCCCCTCGATCTGGCGGGTCAGGTCCATCTCTTGAGCAGCTACTCAATGAGCCCTGCCCGAGACACGGCACCCGAGAATGACCCGCCACCCACTTGTGGAAAGACTGTCCCATCATGAAGGCATTCAAGAATTCCAACACGTTTGATGGCAGTCATGGGTCGGGCAGCGGCTCAGGTGCCGGCGGCTTTCACGGCCCGGACGGCGGTTCAAGTTCCGGCTTTTAGGGAAATCAAGGCGGTTATAATCAGCAGCAGTCTGGTCAAGGAGGACAGCAGCAGCAGCAGTCGGGTTATCAAAGCCATCCGAAGCAGCTGAATAGTGGGCAGTATCATGTGTTCACCACTAGCTTATGCAAACGTGACCAGAAGATTCATAAGAGGGTCGTAAACTCTGTTGAGCCAGCAGTTCCTCGTTACCTAAGGTGGTCAGAGCAGCCCATCGTATGGAGCAGGGAAGATCACCCTCCCCGGGTTGATAATCCGGGTCAATTAGCCTTGGTGGTGGCACCTCAGGTCGGTGGCTATAAGTTCACCAAGGTACTCATGGATGGAGGTAGCAGCATCAACATCCTCTATTATGAGACCTTTCAGTGCATGGGTTTGACTGACAAAAATTAAAAGACATCCAACACCGTCTTCCATGGAGTGGTGCCTGGTAAGTCGGCATACCCGGTCGGTAAGATTGAATTGGATGTGGCCTTTGGAGATGAATATGATTCCCGGGCCGAAAAATTGACATTTGAGGTGGTCAAAATCAAAAGTCCGTATCATGCTCTGTTTGGGCAGCCGGCTTATGCCAAGTTCATGGCACGACCGTGTTATGTTTATCTGCAGCTTAAGATGCTGGGTCACAAGGGCACCATCACTGTGCATGGGAGACGAAAGGTGGCCTTGGAGTGTGAAGAGGGCGACGCGGCTCATGCTGAGTCTGTCTGTGCAGCGGAAGAGCTAAGGTTTTATCAAGATAATGTTGACCCGGTAGATATGACCTCTCTGAAGAAGCCAACTACGGAGCATGACCCGGCGTTGAAGTTTAAATCGGCAGCTGAAACTAAACTTGTGGATTTCACTCCAGGTGACTCATCTAAACAGTTCAGCATCAGTGCCAACCTGGATCCTAAATAGGAAAGCGCGCTCATCGAGTTCATCCGTGAGAACCGGGACATCTTTGCATGGAAACTTTCTAACATGCCGGGTGTACCGAGAGGACTCGCTGAGCACACTCTTAATATTGATGCAAAGTATAAGCCGGTCAGGCAGTTTCTTCGGCGATTCAACAAAGAAAGACGAAAAGCTATTGCAGAGGAGGTTGCTCGGCTCTTGGCGGCTGGTTTCATTGTCGAAGTTTTTCACCCGGAGTGGCTGGCTAACCCGGTGCTCGTCCTCAAGAAGAACGGCACCTGGCGGATATGTGTGGATTACACGGACTTAAATAAAGCTTGTCCGGCTGATCCATTTGCTCTCCCCCGTATTGATCAAATCATTGATGCTACGGCGGGTTGTGAGCGTTTGAGTTTTTTGGATGCTTATTCTGGATATCATCAGACCAAGATGGCAGTTAAGGACCAGGAGAAGATGGCTTTCATCACTCCGTTTGGACCCTTCTGCTATGTTTCTATGCCTTTTGGGCTTAAAAGTGCCCAGGCAACTTATCAGCGGTGTGTACAGAACTGTCTCCACAATCAGATTGGGCGCAATGTTCATGCTTATGTGGATGACATAGTGGTGAAGTCCAGAGAGAAGGAAACTTTGATATCTGATTTAAAGGAGACCTTTGATAATCTCCGGGTCTACAAGATGATGCTTAACGCGGACAAGTGTGTGTTTGGTGTTCCTGCAGGCAAGCTTTTGGGTTTTCTGGTCTCGAACAGGGGCATTGAAGCTAATCCGTAGAAGATCAAGGCAATCACCTCTCTGGCTAAACCGGCGTGCATCAATGACATTCAGAGATTGGCGGGTCGAGTTGCTGCCTTAAGCCGGTTAGATGAGAAGGCCCTACCGCTATACCAGATGATGAAGAAGACAGACACCTTTGTTTGGAGCGACGCTGCTGATATTGCCTTTGAGGATTTAAAGAGACAGTTATCTGAACCGCCGGTCCTAGCAGCTCCTATTGATAGAGAGCCTTTGTTGTTATATGTGGTCCTAACTCACGAGCTGTCAGTGTTGCGATCGTGGTGGAGCGCAAGGAGGCTGGCAAGGGACATCCGGTTCAACGACCGGTTTATTACATTAGTGAGGTGCTCATTGAATCTAAACAAAGATATCCACATTGGCAGAAGCTTGTTTACGAAGTGTTCATGGCAAGCCAGAAGCTGAAGCAATACTTCCAAGGTCACCCTATCACTGTGGTGAGTTCTGCCCCCTTGGGAGACATAATCCAGAACAAAGAGGCCACGGGACGAGTCGCCAAGTGGGCCATTGAGCTTGGGCCTCACGGTCTCAAGTACATGCCACGTACTGCTATTAAGTCTCGGATCTTGGTGGATTTTAGCAATGATTGGACAGAGTTGCAGGCACCGGAGGAGAAGCCGGATAACACATATTGGACTATTCACTTTGATGGGTCCAGGCAGTTAGAAGGTTCGGGGGCTGGAGTAGTCTTAACTTCCCCTGATGGTGACAAATTATGTTATGTGCTCCGGCTTATGTTTCCTTGTACTAACAATGCAGCTGAGTATGAGGCCTTACTCCATGGTCTCGGGATGGCCAAAGAGATGAATTTGAGTCGGGTAAGATGCTTGGGCGACTCAGACCTTGTGGCTCAACAAGTGTCAGGCAAGTGGGACTCCAAGGATCCCCTTATGGCGGCTTACCATCGTGAAGTTGATGTTGTAGCTGGGCACTTCAAGGGTTATCTGGTGGAACACATTGATCAAAGGAAGAATGAGGCGGCTAATGCCTTAAGCCGGCTGGGATCTCAATGTAAGCCGGTGCCGCCTAATACCTTTCTTGATGTTTTGCATAACCCTTCTGTCAAGTTACCTACAAAAGAAGATCTAGCAGTGCCAGACCCGGAGGCGCAACTGGTGGCGGCTCTCCACATCATCCCGGATGGGACAGTGCCTTATTTGGCTTATATGACCCGGGGAGAGTTGCCTGAGGATGAGACCTTGGCAAGACAAATCATCCGGCGGTCCAAGTCCATGTCAATCGTTAATGGCGAGTTACATCACTACTACAGCCGCCGGGTTAGATCCAGAACCCCGGCTCTTGGTCCCCTCATAGCGGACGCCGGGTTGTTGGGTGGAGGAGTTACCTTCTGTACTTTGGAGCATCAATACTACACCTAACAGATCTACGGGTTACACACCTTTCTTCATGGTGTATGGAGAAGAAGCGGTCCTACCAAGTGACATCCGTCATGACTCACCCCGGGTGGCGGCTTACGTTGAGGCTGACAACGAAAGAGCTCGTCAAGATGCACTTGACCTGTTGGAGGAAGAGCGAGACTTGGCAATAGCCCGCTCGGCGATTCACCAGCAAGACCTGCGCCGCTACCACAGCCGCCGGGTTAGAACCAGAACCTTTCAGGAAGGCGACTTAGTGCTCCGGCTCAACCAGGATCAATCTGACATGCATAAGCTATCCCCTCCTTGGGAAGGACCCTTTGTGGTCAGCAAGAATCTGAACAACGGGTCATACTACCTTATCGATGTTCGAGAGCACAAAGACTCACGTAAGTCGGAGGAGGAGACCCGCCGGCCGTGGAATATCGCTCATCTTCGGCCTTATTATACTTGAGCCACCGACTCTAAATATGTAGACATTTTGATAATGTATATATTAGATAAAGCAAAGCAGGACATCTATCCTTTTTTCCACCCTAAACAAGTGTATGTGTCTTCTTTGTCATGTGGTGGAAACGACCAACAGGGAACGGGTCATATCTGAATCCGGCTTTCTCTCTGGTCCGGCTTAAGATTATATCTGAATCTGGCCATAGTCACCTAGGGGCTTCCTGTTCAAACATAGGGTGTATTCGAACCAAAGAGAACATAGCTATCGATACCCACTTGATCGGCATACTGCCAAACCCACTTGGGGGCTTCTTGATCATATTTGAATCATAGCTTAACCCCTTTGGGTCTCACGTGGATCGTATTCGAATCAGCGTCATTAAACAACTCTTATGGTCACTTGGGGGCTTCCTGTTCAAACATAGGTCGTATTCGAACCAAAGAGAACATAGCTGTCGATACCCACTTGATCGGCATCGCCACAGCCACTGGGGGCTATATGATCGTATCCGAATCTTAGCTTAACCCCTTTGGAACGGTTCACTGATCGTATTCGAATCAGAGGCCTTTATATCTTATTTATTATTCGTCATGTTTTGTAAGTGTCAATATTTAACTATCTTGAGACTCTCTTGAAAATATTATGGAGTGGATTTCATTCCTCCGGATTAATATTGGTTACCTCGGGTTGTTACGAACCAGGTAAACTTCTATATATCAATTTTTAGGAGTTAAGAATACCCTCAGGGGTTGGGTTATATGAGCCAGAGAGGTAACTACAAGCATCATAGGTATATCATTATGATTATGTCTACTAAGTATAATCGTAAGTTGGTTTTCCTAATATTGCTTGGTATATACTCCGGTTTATCAATACCTTTATATGACCCCCGCAGCGGTAAGTGGCCAGAGGATTCTTTGTTTGTCCCTTATGCAGGATAAGGAAAGTAACTTTTGTTTAAACATAAAGGAAGAAGAAGATCAATAAAAAGCTGGAAATATACAGCGATGGCGGCTTAATAAAGTATTGAGCGACATAAACACGCGCGAAGGCATGACAAAAATCGAGAGTTTTTCTACCCTATTACAAGACTCCCTGAGTCTGAATAGTGACGCATTGTTTTCACAAAGACACAAACATATGACACCTGACGTCTTTACTCCTTTGGTTGGCTTGATGATTCCGGATTATCCTTCTCCGCCTCTTCGTCTGCTGCTGAAAGTACAACTATCCCTAGGTGGTTTTGGTAATTCATAACAACATATAGCTCATTGAGCTAATGCTATTCCAAGACAATTATTTCAGGAAAGCTCAATAATTGGCATGGCATGGATGGTGAAAGTGGAACCCTCAAAATGCTAAGGACAAAGGATTGGCTCAAGCTCAAAAGCTCAAGACTCTTCATTTTACATTCTAGTGATCCAAGATCACATTGAGTCCATAGGAAAAGCCAATACTATCAAGGAGGGATGAGGTGTTGCTTAATGAGCCCTTTGCTTTATGTGCTTAATGATATGCTCCAAAATCCTCAGCTACTTTCCCATATCCACAAATGACCTAAACCCTAAGCCAAACTCGGTCCTGCCGATTCTTTCTATCCGGCGCCACCGAGTTTCACTTGTCATAAGCCACTGCCAAACCCTAGCAAATCGGTTCTACCGATAGGGATCTCGGTCGCACCGAGATGGGATTGCAACCTCTCTGTTTCCTTTTCGTAACTTTTCGGTCTCACAGAAAGAGTGGATCGGCCCCACCGAGATTGCAATGCAAACTCTCTGTTTCCCTTTTGTAACTTTTCGGTTTCACCGAAAGAGCAAATCGGTCCCACCGAGTTTGCCTGACCAACTCTCTGGTTAGCTAATTACCAAATCGGTCTCACCGATATTGGTAAATTGTGTGTAATGGTTGGATTTTAAGTGGAGGCTATATATACCCCTCCACCTCCTCTTCATTCGTGGAGAGAGCCATCAGAACACATCTACACTTCCAACTCATATGTTCTGAGAGAGAGAACCTCCTACCCTTGTGTTGAGGCCAAGATATTCCATTCCTACCATATGGATCTTGATCTCTAGCCTTCCCCAAGTTGCTTTCCACTCAAATCTTCTTTCTACCAAATCCAAATCCTGTGAGAGAGAGTTGAGTGTTGGGGAGACTATCATTTGAAGCACAAGAGCAAGGAGTTCATCATCAACACACCATTTGTTACTTATTGGAGAGTGGTGTCTCCTAGATTGGCTAGGTGTCACTTGGGAGCCTCCGACAAGATTGTGGAGTTGAACCAAGGAGTTTGTAAGGGCAAGGAGATTGCCTACTTTATGAAGATCTACCGCTAGTGAGGCAAGTCCTTCGTGGGCGATGGCCTTGGTGGGATAGACAAGGTTGCTTCTTCGTGGACCCTTCGTGGGTGGATCCCTCCGTGGACTCGCGCAACCGTTACCCTTCGTGGGTTGAAGTCTCCATCAACGTGGATGTAGGATAGCACCACCTATCCAACCACGGGAAAAACATCCGTGTCTCCAATAGCGTTTGAATTCTCCAAACCCTTCCCTTTACATTCTTGCAAGTTGCATGCTTTACTTTCCGCTGCCTATATACTCTTTGCATGCTTGATTGAATTGTGTGATGATTGCTTGACTTGTCCTAAAGTTGCTAAAATCTGTCAAGAACTAAAAGTGGGAAAAGGTTAAGTTTTTATTTGGTCAAGTAGTCTAATCACCCCCCCCCCCTCTAGACATACTTCCGATCCTACAAGTGGTATCAGAGCTTTGGTCTCCATTTTCTTTGATTTCCATAGCTTTTGGTGGTCATAGCCTTGGTTTCACAACCTTGGAGAGTATGGCGTCTAGTGAGGGAAATTATCACCGTAGAGGTCCTTACTTTGATGGTACTAATTTTGCTAGTTGGAAGCATAAAATGAAAATGCATATTCTTGGACATAACCCCGCCGTTTGGGCTATTGTGTGTGTTGGTTTGCAAGGTGACTTCTTCGATGGGAAAGAACCAAACCGTGAAGCTACCGCGGATGAGTTGAAGATGCTACAATACAACGCTCAAGCTTGTGATATTCTCTTCAACGGACTGTGCCCCGAAGAATTCAACAAAATCAACCGTCTTGAGAATGCAAAGGAAATTTGGGATACTTTGATTGATATGCACGAAGGTACCGACTCCGTCAAGGAATCCAAATTGGATGTTCTTCAAAGTCAACTTGACAAGTTCAAAATGAAGGATGGTGAAGGTGTCGTTGAAATGTACTCTAGGCTTGCTCTCATCACAAATGAGATTGCCGGCTTAGGGAGTGAAGAGATGACCGACAGATTCATCATCAAGAAGATCCTAAGAGCCTTGGATGGAAAATATGATACCGTGTGCACATTGATCCAAATGATGCCCAATTACAAAGATCTCAAGCCAACGGAAGTTATTGGAATAATTGTTGCTCATGAGATGTCACTCAAAGATAAAGAGGAACTTCACAAAAAATCAAGTGGTGCTTACAAAGCCTCATGTGAAGCCCCCACATCATCAAGTGAGAAACAAAACTTCAATGAAGAATTGAGCTTAATGGTGAAGAACTTCAACAAGTTCTACAAGAGTAGAAGCAAAGATAGAAGCTCCAAGTCAAGGTCCTACAATGAAAAAAGATCTTCTAGTCGAGAGCGAAACTGCTACAATTGTGGAAGACCCGGACACTATTCCAATGAGTGTACGACTCCCTACAAAAGAAGAGAAGATTCTCCAAAAAGAAGAGGCAAAAGAGAAGAATCACCATCTAGAGAGAGAAGGAGTAGAGATGATCGTTACGAACGAAGATATTCACGGAGAAGCAAGGATTCGGAAAGAAAAGAAAAATCATCAAGGAGCTACACAAAACGAAGACATCAAGCTCATGTTGGTGAATGGGTATCCGGCTCCGACTCCGACAACCACTCCGAGAGAAGTTATCACTCCGACTCCGAATATACTCAAGATGAAGGTGTTGCCGGACTAGCACTTGTGTCAACCAACTCCTACGACATATTTGATTCACCAAATGAAGGAATTGGAAGATGCTTCATGGCCAAAGGTCCTAAGGTAACTCACCCTGAGTATGTTAATTTTAATAGTGATGAAGATGACTTGTTAGGTGATGATGATTTACTTGTTGACAACTCTAGTGATGAATACTATGATGAAACATCAATTAATCATGCTAAAACGAATGACAATGATAAGGAGAAAATTGAGGCTCTAACTAAAGAACTAAACACTCTTAAGTTAGCTCATGAAACTATCTACGAAGATCATTGAGAACTTTTAAGAGCTCATGAGAAGTTACGCTTTGAAAAGCTCAATCTTGAGCAAGAGCATGAACTTTTAAAGGCAATCAATGATGATCTCCGCAAGAAAAGTTCTTCTTACATTGCCAAACATTTACTCTTATCCACTTACATGCCTCAAGTCAAGTCTAATAACAAGAACAAGAAAGATTCTTCCTCTAGTAGTAACAATGATCATGTTAAATCCAATATTGTTGCTTCTAGTAGTTCTCTTGATTCCACTAATGATTCTCTTAGCCAAGTTACACTTGAGCAAGAAAATAGCATATTGAAGGAAATCATAGAGAAAGGAGTGTACAAAAGCCTTGCCAGAAGTAAGCAATTCGAGGAGATTGTATGCAAGCAAGGAAGGCACCGGAAGAATCAAGGTGTTGGTTTTGAATGAAAGTTCAATGCCAATTGAGTTGAGTGGGAAGAAGATCAATACCCCAAGAAAAAGTTTGTTCCTCAACAAGAGAAGTATGATCCTACTTCTTTCAAGGGGACACAAACTCAAGATGATCTTCCACCACAAGACTACAAGCAAAAAGGCAAGGACAAGCTTCAAGAGGAAATTGATGCATTTGAAGAAGCTCCTAAGACCTTAATCAAGTGGATTCCCAAGACTACTTCAAGTTCCACTTCATCAAGTACGACTACAACTCCAAGGATTCCCATCAAGATGGTGTGGATCCAAAAGAAGAAGAAGAACTAGAGAGTTCTTGAGGGTGACTCCGCCAACATACTTCACTCTTATCATTTTGGCAAGAACAAGTGCAATCAACTTCCACATCTTGCACTAGTTCAAGGAGTCACAAACCCTCTTGTTGGTAAGTCAAGGGACAAGGTAACCTAAAAGCTTTCATAGACATCATCTTGTGTGTGCATCACTCTATGTCTATGGATATACTTGTTTGTTCCTTGTGGGACTAACCCATGTAGGTATTGAAAGTGCAATTCACTCAAAAGGATAGCTCCAAGTGATCTACATCAACATTGAACATCCACATCTTCAACATCTACATGAAGTCATCATCGACAAAACCCAAGGTTACTTCATCCCTCTTAGGGGGGATATCACATCTTGGGGGAGCTTTACTCTAGGACTTGAGTTAAAGCAACTCTAATGATGTGAACACAACAATGCTTTATGTAAAGGTGGTAACCCCACTTGAGCTTAAACGATGAGTATGACCTATGATCAAATGTTCTCATTTGACTCCTAAGTCAATATACTCATATATAGATGACCTAGTCATCGCCAATTGCTTGATAGATGCTAGAATTGGTTGTGCATGCTTTGTCACATATTTCAATTGCCATTTTATTGTGTGAGCATGTTGGTTGCATATTTTACTCATTTGAGGACATCCACTTGTTGTTTTGATTGTTTGGCCTTATTCTTCTTTTGCCAAGTGGATGGACAAGAATGCCTAAGAACCTCCTCTAGCTATCTATGCTTTTCTCGTATCAAACTCTATTCATGCTACATCTCAAAATTGATCAAGTCAGATTCGAACCACTCTGTGTGAGGAGCACTCGGAGTCCCCGATTCGTCATAGACTTAAACTTCCAAAACCTCTTTGTGATTCTCGGTCTGACAGATACCCCACTTTCAGTCTTACCGAGATCATTAAGTTGATCTATGTTTTCGATCTCGGTGCAACTGATTTGAACCATTCGGTCACACCGAGTTGCATTAACTGTATACAGTTTTGCATCTCGGTGCCACCGAGTTGTTCCACTCGGTCACACCGACAGGGTCGGGCTATATATAGACACGAGCAAAATTTTGGAAATTTCTCTGAACCCCTTCACCCGCGCCATAGCTCGCTCTGCCTATGTGGTCTCCGGATCGTCTCCTCGCCGCCAGCCGCCTCCAGTCGCTGGTCTCCGTCGCCGTCAACGGGAATCAACCCCGCCGTTGCCGCCATAGCGAGTCTCCGCCGAACTAGGGTATGGACTCGATCTTTGTGCTATTCCCCAATCTGATTCCTAGCACATTGTGATCATAATGATTCTTGCCACGTTTGATAAACTCCTATCCAGTCAATGAACTCGTAGATTAGGTTTGATTCGAAAATTTTAGGGTTAGGTTTCCGCCGAAACCATCTCGGACCCACCGAGTTGAAAAACTCGGTCCCACCGATTTGGCTTATGCCATTGCACAAGTGAGACTCGGTCTGACCGAGTATTACTAATCAGTGTGACCTATTTTGGAACTTTGTGAAACCCTAGCAGTCTCGGTGCCACCAAACTGTGACTCAATCTGACCGAGTTCACTAGTTTAGGTTCCAAAAACTGCTTCGGTATCACCGAGTTTAAAAATCGGTAGATCCGAGATGCTTTCTATGGGAAACTAAAACTAAGTTTTTGAATCCTTCTTTTGCAAAAACCTCTGCATTTTGTGATGCTTATCCACTCTACCTCATCTATAAACTATTCACAGGGTCAGCACTCAGCTTGTTCATCATGTCAGACCAAAGTGATAGTCAGAATTTGTCAGAGCAGCCAGTGCAAATGAGTGAGGGCACTAGTCCCTTCAGTTCCTTAGATGAAGGCAGCAGGAGCACCCCTAGCAACCTGCCAAAAGCTGCCACAAGACAAAGACAGAAGAGAACCTAAGAGTCAGAGGATGAAGATTATGTGGCAGAGGAAGAAGCAACTTCCAAGAAAGCTGAACTCAAGAAAGAGCATGGCTCAAGGCAGAGCACCAAGCCAGGCTTAAAGGTCAAAAGGCCAGCAGGCAGGCAGCCTATGCCAAAGGCCAGAGCCTCAACCAAGATTCTTGAGAAGCCCACTCCCAAAGAACCAGTTGTTGCTGAAGGGAAGAAGGAGAGGAACAGAGGCAGATGGTGCAAGAAAGTTGATCCCATGGCTGAATTTGAACAACATTCTTCTGATGAAGAAGAAGAAGAGGAAGAAGGTGCTGCACCAGCACCTAAGGCACCCAAGCTAATGGGTGATGCTATCAAGTCAGGGGCAGGTGCATCTAAGCCCAAGGAAGCCCCTAAGGCTGCTTCCAAAGCCAAGTCAGCTCCAAAGACAGCAGCAAAGAGGAATACTAGGAGCATCCCAGCTGCTGAAAAGAACAAGGCCCCAGTGCATGAAGCTGCAGAAGAAGAGGAAGGCCAAGTGTTGAGAAAGTTGAAGCCCAAGATCCCAGACCACAATGATGCTCATCCTGTGGCTGAGGATATGAAGATCAGAAGAGACTCTGGGCTGAGAAAATGAGAGCTAAGGATCCCTATGCTACTAGGAGGAGGACTGTTGTTGACTACAGGTTCCACACTAAGGAACAGCAGGACATCTATGAGACAGTATTGTTAGACAAGAAGCCAATTGTATGTGATATGAGATGGGTCAACTGGGAGTACATCAAGGAAAATGAAGAGCACTACCCTGGAGTGCAGGACAGCTTCAAGGCATGTGGAGTAGCAGACTTTGTTGGGCAGAAGCTCACAAAGTGGAATGTGGAGCTGATCATGCAGTTCTACTCCACAGCACATTTTTATCCAGATGGGAGGGTTGTTTGGATGTCTGAAGGTACGAGGTACCAATCAACAGTTGCTGAGTGGGCACAGCTTATCAATGCCCCAGAGGAAAATGAAGATGACTTGGATGTCTATTCCAGGAAGAAGATGGATCATAACTCTATGGCAAATATGTACAAGGAGATTCCAACAGATGATCTTGACACTCACCAGTTTGGGTCTGTTAAACACTTGTTGTCAGGTCTGCCTACGATCAACTGGATCCTTAGGCACACACTTTTGCCCAAGTCTGGAGATCACAGGATGATCAGAGGTCATGCCATTAACTTGCTACATATCTTTGATGTGCCTCAGAAATTCAAGGTCATGAGCCTCATAATAGAGACTATCAAGAGGACTGCAGCAGATCAGAAGAGGAGCTGTGGTTATGCCCCTTAGATCCAGATGTTGATTAACTCAAGAATGGGCACAGACACATACTTGTTGGACAAGGAACATTTCCTATTTATCCAGATTTCAAGGACAACCAAGTTGTGATGACCAAAGATGAACCATCTTCAGCCCATGCACAAGCCAAGAAGGAGAAGGCAATGAAGGAGAAAGCTGCCAAGATGCCAACTCAAGAGGAGGCATCTGAGTACTTCTTGAAGAACAAGCAAGAGCAGCTCAGTTACCTGATTGCATCCACCCTGCGGATTGAGAGAGGACTGGCCACCCTAACTCAGAACCAGGCGAGCTTAGAGAGAATCGTAGAACAAAAGTTCTATGACTTGGATATCAAGGTGACAGAGATTCAGACTGCAGTGGAGCAGCTCCAAGATGACATGCAGGAGAGGAAAGGGAAGACAACCACTGATGCATTTGCCAGAGTGCCACGAGGTCCGAGGTCGTTTGCAGTGCCAGTTCCTGACACAAGAGCAACCGCCTCAGCTCCAGCCACAGCACCAGCCCAACCTGCTCCAACATCTACTTCAGCTCCAACTCCAACCACGTCTACTGAAGCCTTCGTCCTTGGAGTGATCCGGACTCCACCACCACCTGAAGATCAAGCCTGAGTGTTGATTTAGCACTATGCATTTTCTAGGAACTTTTTGGTAACTTATTGCCAAATGGGGAGAAAATGTATATAGATCATAGGCTTCGAGAGAGAGAGAGTGTTGCTTTTTTTCTCTCTAGCTTTATTTGGTGGTTTTTCAAACATTATTTGCTTTTGGTCGAGATACTTTGATATGCTTGTGAGACATTGATGATCATGTGTTTGATCATAAGCTACACTTATGCATGCTTGATATATCTTATCAATCTTATGTGGTCATTCACTTTTCCTTGGTGATGAGTGCGTGTATTTCATTATTATCATTTTGAGCGCTCCACCAAGATGTATGTGACATGGAAGAGTAACCCATAATTCTAACTTCTTGTGCATTTGTAGTCCAAAGCAAATTTTAAATATGCACAAATTTAGGGGGAGCTCTTACTTATCACATACTTCTCAAAGCGACGATGTAATTCATTCCTATTATCATTTGTCGAAGCTTTGATCTATATGTTGTCATCAATTACCAAAAAGGGGGAGATTGAAAGTGCAACTATCCCTAGGTGGTTTTGGTAATTCATAACAACATATAGCTCATTGAGCTAATGCTATTCCAAGACAATTATTTTAGGAAAGCTCAATGATTGGCATGGCATGGATGGTGAAAGTGGAACCCTAAAAATGCTAAGGACATAGGATTGGGTCAAGCTCAAAAGCTCAAGACTCTTCATTTTACATTTTAGTGATCCAAGATCACATTGAGTCCATAGGAAAAGCCAATACTTTCAAGGAGGGATGAGGTGTTGCTTAATGAGCCCTTTGCTTTATGTGCTTAATGATATGCTCCAAAATCCTCAGCTACTTTCCCATATCCACAAATGACCTAAACCCTAAGCCAAAATCGGTCCTACCGATTCTTTCTATCCGGCGCCACCGAGTTTCACTTGTCATAAGCCACTGCCAAACCCTAGCAAATCGGTTCTACCGATAGGGATCTCGGTCGCACCGAGATGGGATTGCAACCTCTCTGTTTACTTTTCATAACTTTTCGGTCTCACCGAAAGAGTGGATCGGCCCCACTGAGATTGCAATGCAAACTCTCTGTTTCCCTTTTGTAACTTTTCGGTTTCATCGAAAGAGCAAATCGGTCCCACCGAGTTTGCCTGACCAACTCTCTGGTTAGCTAATTACCAAATCGGTCTCACCGAGTTTGTGTAATCGGTCTCACCGAGATTACGTTATGCCCAAACCCTAACCATATCGGTCCTACCGAGTTGCATGTCAGTCCCACCGAAAATCTCTAACGGTCACTAGGTTTACCTTTTCGGTCCGACCAACTTTGTTGATTCGGTCCCACCGAGATTGGTAAATTGTGTGTAACGGTTGGATTTTAAGTGGAGGCTATATATACCCCTCCACCTCCTCTTCATTCGTGGAGAGAGCCATCAGAACACATCTACACTTCCAACTCATATGTTCTGAGAGAGAGAACCACCTACCCTTGTGTTGAGGCCAAGATATTCCATTCCTACCATATGGATCTTGATCTCTAGCCTTCCCCAAGTTGCTTTCCACTCAAATCTTCTTTCTACCAAATCCAAATCCTGTGAGAGAGAGTTGAGTGTTGGGGAGACTATCATTTGAAGCACAAGAGCAAGGAGTTCATCATCAACACACCATTTGTTACTTCTTGGAGAGTGGTGTATCCTAGATTGGCTAGGTGTCACTTGGGAGCCTCCGACAAGATTGTGGAGTTGAACCAAGGAGTTTGTAAGGGCAAGGAGATCGCCTACTTCGTGAAGATCTACCGCTAGTGAGGCAAGTCCTTCGTGGGCGATGGCCATGGTGGGATAGACAAGGTTGCTTCTTCGTGGACCCTTCGTGGGTGGAGCCCTCCGTGGACTCGCGCAACCGTTACCCTTCGTGAGTTGAAGTCTCCATCAACGTGGATGTAGGATAGCACCACCTATCCGACCACGGGAAAAACATCCGTGTCTCCAATAGCGTTTGAATTCTCCAAACCCTTCCCTTTACATTCTTGCAAGTTGCATGCTTTACTTTCCGCTGCCTATATACTCTTTTCATGCTTGCTTGAATTGTGTGATGATTGCTTGACTTGTCCTAAAGTTGCTAAAATCTGTCAAGAACTAAAATTGGGAAAAGGTTAAGTTTTTATTTGGTCAAGTAGTCTAATCACCCCCCCTCTAGACATACTTCCGATCCTACAGCTGCCCTATCCTGGAAGGTTGAGGAGGCCCAGTCAATGCCACTCAAGGCTTCAAACTCAGCTTCATCATCTATTAAACCGGTTGGGTCGACTTCAGGGGCAAAGGTATGCTTACGAGTTGGAGGGATCAGGCTAACATCATCATAATGAGGTGTTGGAATCCTCCGGTTCTCGTTGTCATAACCCGACTGGTACTTGGTAAGATCAGTGTCGTTCCCAATGAGAGTAGCCACAGGGCGTATGTCTTTTACACAGGTGGTGAAGTCCGCCTCATCAAACAAGGTGCCATCCTCCTTCAGACTCGGATATCCAAGACTGAGGTTGGCCGGATCTAGCTCTGGAATCCTCGCCTTGGCCCGGCTCAATGCAGCTATCGCTCCGGCTTTGGCAGATGCCCGTCTTAGCTCTTGGACCCGCTGAGGCAGCACAGCAAGCCGTTTTAGCACATCTTGCAGGAGATGGTGGACATCAGTTGATAACGCCACAACGGCTAAAGCACGTTGTGACCCAGTGTACAATTGCTTCATCACAGTATGGACTGCCTTCAGTTTGACCACCATATCCTGCTTGAGGTTTGTGCTCCTGGGGCCTGTGTTATTAAACAAAGGGTAAGTCGGAGGCCATAATTAACCTAGTCATCAAAGGAAGGATTGAAATATTTGAGGTTCATATAAAGTAACTTACCGAAGATTGCTGAGACCATTAGAGATATCTGACGCTTTAAGCCGGACAGCTTGGTGTTTGCTTTTGCAAGGGATGCTTCGGATGTCTTGGCCCGAGTCACCAGAGAGGCCTTCTCATCAGCCTAGGTTTTCTTCTCCGATTCAAAGTTCTTCTTCAACTTCTCTTGTTCAGAGACGCTGAATTCAAACTTGGAGTTGGCCTTTTGAATTTCAAGTTCCTGGGCTGCCAAGCAGCTGTTTAGGTCCGCAATCTCCGACTCAAATTGACTTATGGTGGTCTGCATTGGTACCGGGTCATAGTCAGGATTATGATACAAATAAAGTTAAGTCCCAAGCACTTTGGAAGCAAAGATACTTGACACTTAGGGGCTAAAGTATGCTGAAGAATTCTACTTTACTACGCCGGTTTAAGCAGATTAAGTCGCACGCACTTTGCAACCAAAGATACATGGCACTTGGGGGCTAATGTGTATCGCAAGTTCAACATTTCTTGCTAAAGCCGGCTTAATTGTTTTCTTTCTAAGTCGGACAAACGGTGCTAGATAGTTTTGTAAGTCTACAGCATATTTACTCATAAGCAATAGACTTGGGGGCTGGTACAGTAAGTATGGTTAAGAGAAAGTAGGATAAGTCATACCTCAGATTTTTGATGTATTTGCTTCACCACGTCAATTTCCAGGTCACGGCTGCTATGCACTTGGTTGATATAGCCCGAGACGATCTCTCCAATACTCAAATGAGTATAGTCAGTAATGTCCATCTTGGCCTTTCGGCATTCTAACAACTCCTCCTTAGCAGAACACTTGGCAAGCACGGTGGGCCGAGCCGGTTCAACAAACCGAGTCTTGAGTATTTCCACTTCTGGATCAGTTGTCTTGGCCGGGCTAGGTGCTTCCGGGTTATCAGAACCATCAAGAGTATCTTCAGCAGGCGGGTCAGAAGTTGGTGCTGGAATGTCATGAGCCGGCTCAGGCGGTGGCTGATGTGTGGAAGAGTCGGGAGCAGCTATGCCCAGTTCCGGCTCAGTTACTATAGGGTCTTGAGCCGGCTTATCCTTATTGTTTTTCTTCCTGGGCTTCACTTGCACATTGTGGACAAGGCAGAAGAGTGAGTAGAAAAACATGAGTAAGATAAAGCATAAACTAAACTAATCGGCATTACCCAGGGGCAGTCTTGAAAGCCGGCATGTTTGACTGCATAGACTCGCCGGAGGAAGGAGAGGTATCCTAATAATTGGAGTCAGATGAATTAAGAGGTTGACGAATTAAACCCGCCAAAGGTGAAGCGGAGCGTAAGTCGGAGATAACCTCGTTCCGACGCTTCCTGGTGACGTCAGGTAAGCCGGAGGAGAGCTCTGCGTCCTTGCTGGTCCGGGTCTGCCTCCGGCTTTCAATTTGCTGTCGCTTCAAAAGAAAGTCAGGGTCTTGGTAAGCCAAAGGATGTGAAAATCTTACTTTCCGGGTAACTCTTCAAATTCTCTGAGGCGACGGAGGCTCGGAGTCGGAGGAGATTATAGTTACCTCTTCTTCGACGGGTTGGCTGTTTCATGTGTCTTCCTGAAAGAGAAGTAATGTCAGTGGGATGATGATAAAAGAGTCAGGGAAGTTTAAAAGTTTCCTCTTCTTCATTGTCATTAGAGTCATCAAGTTGGAACATCTCTGAGGCGTTTGGTTTCCTTTTCTTGGAAGTGGTAGGCTTGGCGGCTTTTCTATCGGCTCTCTTAGCCGCCCTGGCTTGTTTGGCCGCCTCATGGTCATACTGGACCTTCCAGAAGCCGTCATTTGCCTGTGAGAAATTATAAAAGGTTGTGAGTAAAAGCAAGGTATACATGGTAAAGAGTAGTTATTGAGGCTGATGACTTACTGCAGGGGCCGGGTTCTTCTTGTAGAAGGGCAGTAAGCCGAAGGCGTTGCTGGTCATTGTGCCCTCTTTTAAGAAGGACTGGGTTGTAGCCTCCACCACGTCATCTGGTAAGTCTTCAGAACTATGACATTGAGGATCATCCTTCTCGCCTGAAAAAGCACACATTAAGCCGGGACGGCGGCTTAATGGAATTACTCTCCAAGCAACCCAGACTCGGACCAGGTCGATGCCATCTAAGCCGTTCCCCAAAAGAGCTTTGATCTTCTTGATAGTAGGGGTGAGTGGAAGATGCTCAATGGCAGTCAACTTGTCTGGCAGCGGATGGTTAGATTCAAGGCGCAAGGCGCGGAAGCCGGGCAACGGGTTTTCACCGGCCGGAGAAGTGTCCTGGTAGTAGAACCATGTCTTCTTCCAGTCCTTTGGATGACTCGGTAATACAACATAAGGGAAGAGGCAGTCTCTCCGCCTTTGAATTGATATGCCACCAAGTTCCAGACTGGGCCCGTTGGCGCGCTCGTTCTGCCGGTTCAAATAGAACAATTCTCTGAACAAAAGTAGGCTGGGCTCTTCTCCAAGGTAGACTTCACAGAAAAACTTGGAAGTTGCAGATATTTGACACGGAATTGGGCCCGATGTCTTGAGGTCTTAAGTCAAAGAAGTGCAAAACGTCTCTAAAGAATTTTGAACCGGGTGGAGTGAATCCCCGGCTCATATGATCTGTGAAAACTATTACCTCCCCTTCTTTGGGACGAGGTTTCTCCTCGGACGGGTCAGGAGCACGATAAGACATGACCTCTTTCTTGGGCAAATGACCGTACTTCACAAATTCAGACAGTTTGTTTTCTGTGACAATAGACGGGACCCAGTGGCAGGTCACAGGAGCCTTGGGAGCCTTAGGTGCCATGGTGTAAGTGGAAGCCTATGACAAAGTAAAAAAATTCCGGTTTAAACCATAACCCGGAGGAGAGCATTTTAGTGTATTCAAGGTGGCGGCTTAAGAAGGGGCCTAATGACATATAGGTGACTATGCAATAATGTTTAAACCGCTACAAGTATCAAAGGTAATTAAAATTTTCTTAAGTCGCCAGAAGCAAGCGGTGCTGACAGCCGGAGTTGTCTTAAACCGGTCGCATGAACTACTATGGCTAAGACATATTCAACAGAGGCAATTTTTGGCTAAGTGTGGAACAAACAGGTTTCACATATTGCAATTATTATTTTGGATCAAATGGTCGCTCTGGAAAGAAAAATTTCTAGACCTAAAAAACAGTACAGAGAAGTTCATATACTCGAAGAGGGCTTCCAAACAAGGGGAATGAGATCTATTCTTATGCAAGATAGGCACAAACAATTACCGCAGTAGTTCTATGTTGTTTTTACGATCTAAACAGTGCGTTGGAGGTCAAAGCTAGCAAGGGTTGGCATCGGGCGGCAATGAACGCCGACGAACTCAAGACAGTTCCAATGCGGATCTGAGGAAGGGAAGAAGAGGAGCTCACAGATGCAGATGAGCTGCGGAGGGTCGCCGTTGATTTCTGGTCAAAATCAGGTTGATGCAGCGGCCTGAGTCGGTGAAGACGAGAGGTTCGACGGCGGCGGCGGCGGAGCTCGAGAGACAGAAAGGCAGCAAGAGGAAGAAGACGACTGAAAGAGGAAGAATGGAAGACCTAGGTCATGCCTATTTATAAGGAGAGGCCAACCAAGACGGCGCGAGAAACGAGGAGGCCAAACATCATTATCCAGCGGCCCCGACGCCTCGGTTTTTCGGGATGGTCAGTAAAGGCAAAGATCCGTTGAAGATATGACAGAATAAAAAATGAAGTCAGTGGAAGATAACATCACGGCGGGTTATCATGAATCCAGAAGATGACGTCACGGCGGGTTACGACCTTTGCACTGACAGAAGACAGGAAGATGTATTTTTTAAGGTATTTTAAGATTGACATGAACTGGTTCAAATCAATCTGGGGCCTAATGTTGGGGATATAACTATTTGTGTAAGCCGCCCAGGCGGGGCCGGGTTACGCAAAGAGATGTTCATCAGAATCCCAAGACCAAGCATGAAGAGGACGGGTCAATAAAGGGTCTAAAGGCCCGTAGGCGACTTAAGGCCCATAGTGACGAACCGCCACAATAGCATGACTTGTAACATAAGGTAGAAGTAAATAGTCACCGAGCCGGACACTGTTTATGAGCCGGCCGAGACTCTGTAGGCCGCACGGCGTCAACCCGTGTATATAAGGGGACGACCCGCCGACGGCTTAGGGCAAGAAACAACCCATCGAGAGCCGGGCATAGCGTATCTCGCTCCATGGTCATCGAAACATCAAGCAATACCAACCCTACTAGACGTAGGCCTTACCTTCACCGTAAGGGGGCGAACTAGTATAAACCTCTCATGTCCTTTGTCCCGATTAACCCCTTTAAGCTTCCTAGCTGCAATGGCTCCACGACTAAGTCCTTGCAAGAGGACATCTGCCATGACAATTCCACGACAGGGCCAGAGCTGGGTACACAAGGATGGTATTGTACGGGAGGCCGATGCGGGCGATGTCGAAGTCGACCAGCTCGGTGCGGTAGTTGTCACGCGTGCCGAAGGTGACGGGGAGGCGGATCTACCCCAGGGAGTGGGTGGTGCCGCCGCCAACTCCTGAGAAAGGCTTGCTGAGGCCGAGCCGCTCGAGCAGTACGTGAAGAAGGCTGAAGGACTCAACGAAGAGCACGCTGAGGCCGGCGCCGCCATCGACGAGGGTCTTAGTGACAGCCATGTTGCAAATGGTGGGTGTGCAGAGCATCAGGAGCATACTCGAGCCACCGGTGGTGACATGGTGGTCTCCTGAGTCGAAGGTGAGGTCGGCTTCGGGCGCGGCCCAGCCCGGCGGAGCCCCGAGTGCTTGGAAGTGACGCTGATCTGGCGAAGGAATGGGTTGATATGGCGATCTGAAGGCGGTTCTTGGGAGCCGCCCAACAGAGCTGCGACCGCGTGGTGCACCGGTGCCGCATAGCGTGCAGTGAAGAGGTTGCGCAGCTCCTCCCAAGATGCCACCGTGGATCCGGGGTGGTTGAGCAGCCAGGCACGCGATGTGTCGGTGAGGGCCATGGGAAACCAGTTGGCCATGACCTTGTTGTCGCCGCCGGCCTCGAGCACGGCCTCCTCGTACGCCAGCAGGACAGGTACTGGGTCCGCCGCACCGTCGTAGTGTGGCGGCATCTCCGGCTTGAACTTGGGTGGCCACTGCACGTGCCAGAAGGCGGGCGCCAGGGCTCGAAGCCCCCTGGCACCATCGTCAGCGCCGGCCGTCGAAGCCGGTTGCGGGGCGCCTGCCGTGAGGGTGGAGCGCGGTGGTGGTGGAGCGTAGATTGGCGGAGCGAGGCTACGACACACCCCTACCTGGCACGCCAAATGTCGGATCACTAGTTCCGGCAAAACCCTTAAGGTTCGAACTCTGGGGTGCGCACGAAGTTCTCCCCTACTGATCAACGTCCTAGCTTGCTAAGATCTCATGGACGAACTCAACAAACTCACAACACAAGAGACACAAGATTTATACTGGTTCGGGCCACCGTTGTGGTGTAATACCCTACTCCAGTGTGGTGGTGATGGATTGCCTCTTGGGCTGATGACGAACAATACAAGGGGAAGAACAGCCTCCTGAGGTTGAGGCATTCTTGTGCTCGGTGAACTTGTGTGGGTGAGGATGGTCTAATCCCAGATCCGTTTGCCCCTATGGTGGTGGCTAGTCCTATTTATAGAGGCTCTGGTCCTCTCCCCAAATATTGAGCGGGAAGGGAGCCAACAACGGCCAATTTGAAAGGGGACAACTAGTACAACTTATCCTGACAAAAGCGGTCTTCGCCTGCAAAAGGCTCTGGTGGTGACACCGCATTGGGCTCCATGGTGACCTCCATCTTGCCGTCCTGCTGGTCTTGGTCCCGTTGCACCGATATGGAAACCTTTGCTTGACGCCTCGGTACTCCGCGCCTGCGCTTGCTTCGTTAGCACCAAAGGGGAAACAAGGACACTACGCGTGCTGGCGCCCGCCTGGTGTCGATCGTCATGGCTCACGTCACGAGAACCTCGTGAGGTCTGCCTTGCCTTGATCTCTCCGCCCCTCGCGAGCCTGCCTGGCGAGGCCGCTCCTGAGGAGGCCTTGCATCATCCGCCTCACGAGGCTTGGCCCCTCATGAGGGTCTTGAATGCCTTGTTGATGAAGATGGGCCGTATAGGCCTGCTAGCAAAGCCACGCCATGGGCCGCATGGAGGCAAGTCTGGGGACCCCCGTTCCCAGAATGCCGACAGGTACTAACTACGGACCCGGAGGTCAACAAAGAACTACTCATGCATCATCGGAGAGGCACCAATGGACATGATGAACCCCTCCATGATGGTGTCTATAGTGGATCCGGTGGTTCTGGAACTTGCGATGGCTGGAATTGATTTTCGTCGAGTCCGCTATGGTTTCTGGAATATTGGGGTATTTAGAGAGTAAACAGGCGGTCCGGGGGGCACTCGAGGTGGGCACAACCCACTAGGGTGCGCCTGGGCCTCCAGGCGCGCCCTGGTGGGTTGTGTTCCCCTCGGAGCAGCTCCCAGGTGCTTCTTCGTCCCAGTGGATGTCTTTTGATCCATAAAATTCCACAAAAAGTTTCGCTGATTTTGGACTCCGTTTGCTATTGATTTCCTGCGATGTAAAAAACATGCAAAAAATAGCAACTGGCACTTGGCACTATGTCAATAGGTTAGTACCAAAGATGATATGAAATGATTATAAAACATCCAGGAATGATAATATAAAAGCATGGAACAATAAAAAATTATAGATACATTGGAGACGTGTCAGTGGTCGACCTCCCCTGCCGTACAATGGGATCCTTGGACGCCCGGCCCTGGCTAAATTCATGGCGGTATCCCATTATGCTTACAACACCTTGACGATGTCTGGGCTAGTAGGAGTCATTTCCATCCCATCAGATGAGAGGGACGCTGTCGGCGTTCTGAGAACGGGGTCCCCAGACTTGCCTGCCTGTGGCCTGCGGCGTGGCTCGAGTGGGGGCCCAACATGGCCCATCTTCATCAACACAAGGCTCAAGACCCTCGCGAGGGGCCAAGCCTCACGAGGCGGACGACATGGCGCTTCCTCCAGCACGGCCTCCTTAGGCTGGCTCGCGAGGAGGCAGAGAGATCAAGGTGGGGTACCTCACGAGGTGCCCATGATGCAAGCCATGACGACCAAAGGTGCCAGGCGGGCGCCGGCCCGCACACTGTCCTCCCTTTCCTCTTTGGTGAAAAGGGGGCAAGCGCAGGCAAGAGGATCAAGCAAAGGCACCCATTTCGGTGCAACGAGACCAAGACCAACTCTGCGACAAGGAGGAAGTCACTGTGGAGCCCAAGCCGGCGTCATCACCAGAGCCTTTGGCAGGCGAAGACCAACTTTAGTCAGGATAAGTGTACCAAATGTTCCCCTTCAAATTGGCCAATTGTTGGCGCCCTTCCCGCTCAATATTTGGGAAGAGGCCCAGGGCCTTTACCTATAAATAGGGCCAGCCACCCCTAGGGTAGAGGCATGGGATCAAGTACCAAGAAACCAGTAGAGCATCGAGAAACCAGCTAGAACGTAGCAACACCCTCAAAGAGTAAGAAGGGCGATCGAACTCTCCCTAGCAGTTCATCCCCTAACCAAGAACAGGCCCTCGCGAGGCCGTTCACCTGTACTGTTCTTCCTCATCAGCCCAAGAGGCAATCCACCCACCACACTGGAGTAGGGCATTACACCACAATGGTGGCCCGAACCAGTATAAACCCTGTGTCTCATGTGTTGTTCTTGCAGTAGTTTAGATCCTTACGAGACGGAGAGGTAGAGGGCTCGATCTCCGCGCGCACCCCAGACTTCGAACCATAAGGGTCTGCCGGAACCCGTGATCCGACAGACGCAATCATTTGCGTGGATAAGATGTATCGGGACGCAGTCGCGGCATAGGCAAGAAGAAGGATAGGTGGGACGCTGGCAAGGAATCTGGGAAGCGTACCTCTTCACCGTGCACTGCACCTGTTGATGACTTGCCGGAGAGTTCCAACAGCAAGAGATCCAAGGTTGCTGCACCACAAGTGAAGAAGGTCCCGGCAGGGCTGGCTGGCGTTGATGGTACCTTCACTATTAGCGCCACCCTTGATGACAAATAGGAAAGCGCCCTCGTTGCCTTCCTGCGGGCGAATATCGATGTGTTTTCCTGGCAACCATCTGATATCCCCGGTGTTCCTAGGGAGGTAATCAAGCACCACCTTGCTGTCTGCCCACATGCCTGACCTGTCAAGCAGAAAGTTCAGAAGTAGGCATTGGAGAGGCAGCAGTTTATTGCAGAGGAGATTAAGAAGCTTGAGGCAACTGGATTGGTCAGAGGGGTGCTAGATCCAACATGGTTAGAAAATCCAGTGGTTGTTCGCAAGGCTAACAGGAAATGGAGGCTTTGCATAGATTTCACAGATCTCAACAAGGCTTGCTCGAAGGACCCATTTCCCTTGCTGCTCATCGATCAGATTGTGGACTCCACTTCAGGCTGCATTTTGCTCTCCATTTTGGATGCATATTCTGGATATCACCAAATCTTCATGTCGAAAGAAGACGAAGAGAAGACCTCGTTCATCAACCCATGTGGTACGTACTGCTTTGTCCGCATGCCATTCGAATTAAAGAGTGACAGGTCTACTTTTGCAAGGGCAGTCCAGATTGGTTTTTGAGCCACAGCTGCACAAAAACAGTGAGGCTTATATGGATGATATTGTGGTCAATACAAAGGACAGAGCAACCCTCATCCAGGATTTGGAGGAGACATTTGCTAATTTGCGCAAGATCAACTTGAAGCTCAATCTGGAGAAGTGTGTGTTTGGCGGTCCCTCCGGCAAGCTACTTGGGTTCTTTGTATCCCACTGGGGGATCGGAGCCAACCGTGACAAAATCAAAGCTTTTGAGCAGATCCAGGCGCCCAGGACAGTCAAGGATGTAAGGCGTCTGACAGGGTGCATTGCCGCGCTAAGGAGATTCATTTGCAAGTCTGCCGAGTGCGCCCTGCCGTTCTTTAAAATCCTGAAGAATGCAGGAGCCATGAAGTGGACCCCAGAAACAGACACACTTTACAAGAGTTGAAGGCCTACTTTTCCTCTGTGCCCACCTTGGTTGCCCCCAAACCACAAGAGCCATTGCTGCTATACTTGGCGGCAACCAATCAAGTGGTTAGTGTAGGCTTAGTGGCACAGCGGGAAGTGGAAGAAGCAGGAAGTGAGCAAAGCCCAGTAGAGCCAGATAAGGATCGGGACAGAAATGAGCACGGCAGCGAGGCCGACCCCAAGGAGACGGCGAATAAGAAAGTGTTGCAACACCCAGTGTACTTCATCAGTTCCCTGCTACAAGGAGCTAGATCGAGGTACTCTGGTGTGCAAAAATTGATCTATGGTATTATCATGGCCTCAAGGAAACTAAGCCACTACTTCCAAGCCCATGAGGTCACGGTTGTCACTCGTTTGCCATTGCAAAGGATACTCTGAAACTCTGAGGCTACCGGCAGAATACCGAAAAAGGCTTTCGCCCTGCTTTATATATAAAGCAATGATCATGCATACAACCAACCACCCAACACACGGCACACACACACGGCACAGTCAACACACACACCCAAGACAAGATACAAGGGTGCCACACAACACCACATCACCCTAACGCCACCAAGCACACTAAAGATAAACAATAAGACCGCTTGGAGACGCGGGCGAACTTCACTATGAGCTAGCCACCGTGAAGAAATGAGGTCGATCCTCAACGTAGCAAAGACTCGAAGACAATTCCTTCAAGAAGGGCACGACACCGGAGTGGCACCACTGTCCGATCCAGAAGATCGAGTTTTCACCCGGAGTAAACTGGGGGAGACGGGAGCAGCCGCAACAGAGCATTAAGGAAGGGAACGACGCCCATGGACGCCGCCACCGTTGGCCGGCCAAAGAACCGCGCAGGTAATGCACCCTGGCGCTCATCCACCTCCACCAAACCACCACGCCAAACATCGACCACCAACATCAATGCCACCCACGTGGCCATGGCTCCCCGCACGCACCCGCGACGCGCGCTCCGCCCAAACACCGTGCCCCCGCCACCAGGGCCGCCACCCTGCAACTAGACAACCCCGAGACCACACAAAAGCCCCAGCTTTGGCCAATTGGCAGCCCCCGGCCGACGGAGCCACAGCAGATGCTCCACCCCGAACATCGGCAGACCCGCGCGAACCCGCCCGCTGTCGAGGAAAGGGGGAGAAGGAGGAGCGGATGCATCCGGACCAGCACACCCCTGTGTCGGCGATAGGTGACGCGACCACATCGAGGCCATCCATCCCTCCTAGCGAGCTCTGCACCGAACACAACCCTGTGTCGTCCTACCATGGCAGCTGGCACACATCCCCGCGAGACCACTAGCAATTGCGCGCCCACCGACGAAGGACACCAAATCGACCGTAGCAACATCCATGGGAGCTCATCGGAGATGCCTCCTCCCGCCGCCCGCCGACATCCATGTGCCAGACCATGAAGATCCCAACGCAGACACGACCAGCATGCCCATCCAGCCACCCCCACCAGCCCGTCGCCGAGGCAGGGGCGGCCGCCCGCAAATCTTGTCGCCCGTCACCCGCACCGTCAGATCGGGCGGATCTGGGCCAGCCACCGCTGCAGCTTCCAGCACCACCCGCCAAGCGTGCTCCGCCTCCATCGATCCCGCCACCCGGCAGGAGCACCTACGGAGCCACCGCTACACCACCACACCGCCGGCCTGGCCACGTGCACCACAGCCACGGCACCCCCGCGCGAACGCTGCATCCCCCGCCCGCAGCTGCATCCCACGTTGCCTCGGCATGGCTGGGGAGGAAGAAGGGCCCCCACCGCCGGCCACCACGAGGGTCTTTGCCCTCGAGGATAGGTGTGGAAGGGGGAGGGCGGGATGGCGGTGCCGCCACCCGAGTCGCCCGCGGGGACTACCGACAGAATAGTGGAGTGGGCTTTGGAGTTATCCAGCTTTGGCCTAAAGTTTGAGAGCACATCAACAATTCGGAGCAGGGCATTGACAGAGTTTATTGCAGAATGGATGCCAACCCCTGATGAGGAAGTGCTGGAAACAGTTCTCCCCGGCAAGGAAGAGCCCCAAGAATGGATCATGTATTTCGACGGTGCCTTTTCCCTACAAGGTCCAGGCATTGGTGTGCTTTTCGTTGCCCCCTCCAGGGAGCACTTGAACTACGTCGTCTAGATGCATTTTGCCCGGGAAGAGGCGACCAACAATACATCTGAGTATGAAGGGCTCCTTGTCGGGCTCAGGGTTGCCGCAGAATTGGGAGTTAAGAAGCTAATCATTCGAGGAGATTCACAACTTGTGGTGAGACAAGTCAACAAGGATTACTAAAGTCCATTGATCGAGCATACATTGAGGAAGTGAGAAGATTGGAGGAGAACTTTGACGGATTGCAAACAGAGCACGTAACCCGTGCGGAAACTAGCATAGCTGATCATCTGTCAGAGTGTGCTACGAGAAGCTACCTGTGAAACCAGGAACTTCAGTTCTCCATCTTACTCAGCCCTTCGTATCCCCAGCAACAATGGCCCGGAAAAGGAGAAAGATGGACTCCGGCAAGCCTCTCTGTCTGCGTTCTGGGAACGCGGGTACCCAGACTTGCCTGCCTGCAGCCCACGGCGTGGCTCCATCGACGGCCTGGTATGGCCCAACTTCAATGAACAACTCAAGACCCTCGCGAGGGGCCAAGGCTCGCGGGGCGAACGACATCAAGACCTACACGAGGGCGGCCTCCTCAGGCTGGCTCCCGAGGAGTAGAGATCTCTATGCGAGGCTCACCTCATGAGGTCCAGATGACATGAGCCATGACGACCAAGGCCAGGCGGGCGCAGTGTACTAGTTTCCTATTTGGTGTTAAGGAGGCAAGCGCAGCCGCGGAGTCCCAAGGAATCAACCAAAGGTTTCCATTCTAGTGCAACAAGGCCAAGACCGCCAGGACGGCAGGACGGAGGTCATCGCCGAGCCCACCACGATGTCACGACCAGAGGCTTTTGCAGGCAAAGACTACTTTTGTCAGGATAGCATGTACTAGCTATCCCCCTTCGAATTTGGCCGTTGTGGGATCCCTTCCCGCTTACATTTGGGAAGAGGACCAAGGCCACTATAAATAGGACCTAGCCACCACCATAGAAATGGATGGATCATTCAGATCATCCTCACACCCACCAGCTCATCGAGCACAAGAACACCTCTCCTCCTGAGGTCGTTCTCCCACTATACTAGTTCATCCTCAGCCCCTCGAGGCTAATCCACCACAAAGCAGGAGTAGGGTTATACACCGCAAGGTGGCCCGAACCTGGGTAAACTATTGTGTCTCTTTTACATTCAGTTCTTCGAGCTAGGCCGTGAGATTAGCCAGCAGGCAGACTGGGGAGGACGAGTTCTTCACACGCACCCCAGAGTTCGAACCTCTCAAGGGTCTGCGGAACCCAAAAATTGACATTTGGCGCCCCAGGTAGGGGTGCGTTGGAGCCTCTCTTCCGCCGGTCGACTCGCCACTGCTCCACCGCTTCCATGGCTGATGCCCATCGAGCCCGTGCTGAGCATCGGGCCACCCTCGCTGCTTGCATCACCCAAAGGCGCCTGCTAGCGTGCCTCCCCTTTGTTCTCCATCGCCTGCAGCCAACGCCGCCACTGGCCCGGTGGTGCACGAACAACAAGCTTCATCACTGCACCGCTCTTTGCGGCCTGAAGGGTGCACCGCCACCCCGTCGTTGACTCCATCTGGTTCATCGTCCCATGCTCGTCGCGGCCCGGCGGACACGCAGGCTGCGCTGCTCATGGCGCGCGAGCTCCTGCGCTATCGCCACATCGACGGTGAGGGAGTCCTGGATTAGGGGGTGTTCGGATAGCCGGACTATACCTTCAGCTGGACTCCAGGACTATGAAGATACAAGATTGAAGACTTCGTCCCGTGTCCGGAAGGATCTTTTCTTGGCGTGGAAGGCAAGCTAGGCGTGCGGATATTCAAGATCTCCTACCATTGGAACCGACTCTGTGTAACCCTAACCCTATCCGGTGTCTATATAAACCGGAGGGTTGTAGTCCGTAGGACAACCATCATCATACACAATCATACCATAGGCTAGCTTCTAGGGTTTAGCCTCCTTGATCTTGTGGTAGATCTACTCTTGTACTACCCATATCATCAATATTAATCTAGCAGGAGTAGGGTTTTACCTCCATCGAGAGGGCCCGAACCTGGGTAAAATAAAGTGTCCCTTGTCTCTTGTTACCATCCGACCTTGACGCATAGTTCGGGACCCCCTACCCGAGATCCGCCGGTTTTGACACCGACATTGGTGCTTTCATTGAGAGTTCCTCTGTGTCGTCGCTTTTAGGCCCGATGGCTCCTTTGATCATCAACAACGATGAGGTCCAGGGTGAGACTTTCCTCCCCGGACAAATCTTCGTCTTCGGCGGCTTCGCTCTGCGGGCCAATTCGCTTGGTCATCTGGAGCAGATCGAAAGCTATGCCCCTGGCCATCAAGCCGGGTTTGGAAGCTTAAACTACACGGCAGATATCCATGGAGACTTGATCTTCGACGGGTTCGAGCCACAACCAAGCGCGCCGCACTACCTCGAGGGGCATGATATAGCTCTACCTCCGAATAGTGCCCTGGAGGCCGCACACGCACCAGCCCCGATCCTCGACTCGGAGCCCGCTGCATTCTTTGAGGATGAACGGTTGGACGTCACCTCGGGGACTGCGATCTTGAAGGCGATCGAGCCGAACGCCAGCCCCGTACTCCGCACGGCCCATGACTCCAAGGAGTCGGATTCTTCTCCGAACTCCGGGCCTCCCGTGCCCCTGCTGATCGAATCCGATTGGGCGCCTATAATGGAGTTCACCGCCGCGGACATCTTTCAACACTCACCTTTCGGTGATATCCTGAATTCTCTCAAGTCTCTCTCTCTATCAGGAGAGCCCAGGCCGGACTATGGTCTGCGAGGTTGGGATTTGGACGACGAAGAAATTCAAAGCCCACCCACCACCCACTTAATAGACACTGTCGATGATTTAACCGACATACTTGACTTTAGCTCCGAAGACTTCGACGGTATGGACGACGAAGGAGGAGACGAACAAGAACCAGCACCTGTAGGGCGCTGGACCTCCACCTCGTCATATGACATATATATGGTGGACGCTCCAAAGGATGGAGATGGCGATGGAACAGCGGAGGATGACACCTCGAAAAAATAGCCATAACGCCGGCGTCAACAGCGCCGCTCTAAATCCCGCCACAGCAGAAACGGTGATTCCGGCACGGGAGATAATACTACCCCGGATAGCTCCGAAGAACACCAAATCCAGCAAGATTCGGCATAGGAAGATGGAGAAGCCAGCCCTCATGAGAGAGCGGCAGAGCGAGAGGTTGAGGATGATAACTACATGCCTCCCTCCGAAGACGAGGCAAGCCTCGACGACGACGAATTCGTCGTACCATCAGACCCCGCCGAACAAGAGCGTTTTAAACGCAGGCTTCTAGCCACGACGAATAGCCTAAAGAAAAAGCAGCAACAGCTTAGAGCTGATCAAGATTTTCTAGCTGACAGATGGACTGAAGTCCTTGCGGCCGAAGAGTATGAACTCGAGCGCCCCTCCAAAAATTATCCTAAGCACAGGCCGCTACCCCAATCAGAGGGGGAAACACCTACATTACCAATGCATGACATGGCAGACCGGCCACCTCGCGGCCGCGACAGAGAGGCATGTCGAACCTCTAAACAAGCCATGCCCCGGTGCCGCTCAACTAAGGCACGGGAAAATGAGCCAGACCTGCGAGACGTACTGGAGGATAAAGCAAGGCAAACAAGATCGATATATGGATCACGCAGACGCCCGACGACACGTGATGATCCTCACTCTGGACATAATAAATCCGGCCGGGCCGAACACAACAGGCATAGCTCTTCCGAGCTGCGCCGTGACATAGCCCAGTACAGGGGCGCCGCACACCCACTATGCTTCACAGATGAAGTAATGGATCATAAAATCCCAGAGGGTTTCAAACCCGTCAACATCGAGTCGTACGATGGTATGACAGATCCGGCAGTATGGATTGAGGATTATCTCCTTCACATCCACATGGCACGTGGCGACGATCTACACGCCATCAAATATCTCCCCCTTAAGCTCAAAGGACCAGCCCGGCACTGGCTTAACAGCCTACCAGCAGACTCAATCGGTTCTTGGGAAGACCTGGAAGCCGCATTCCTCGACAACTTCCAGGGGACCTATGTGCGGCCACCGGACGCCGACGACCTAAGCCACATAATTCAGCAGCCAGAAGAATCGACCAGGCAATTCTGGACACGGTTCCTAACAAAGAAAATCAGATAGTCGATTGTCCGCATGCAGAGGCCCTAGCAGCCTTCAAACATAACATCCGCGACGAGTGGCTTTCCCGGCACCTGGGACAGGAAAAGCCGAAATCTATGGCAGCCCTCACGACACTCATGAACCGCTTTTACGTGGGCGAAGATAGCTGGCTAGCTCACAGCAACAACTTATCGAAGAACCCTGGTAATTCGGATACCAAGGACAAAAGTGGCAGGACACGTCGAAATAAGCAAAAGCGCCGCGTTAGCAGCGATAGCAATGAGGATACGGCAGTAAATGCCGGATTCAGAGGCTATAAATCCGGTCAGCGGAAAAAGCCATTTAAAAAGAATACCCAGGGCCCGTCCAGTTTGGACCGGATACTCGACCGCTCGTGCCAGATTCATGGCACCCCCGAAAGGCCAGCCAATCACACCAACAGGGATTCTTGGGTGTTCAAGCAGGCAGGCAAGTTAAGAGCCGAACACAAAGACAAGGGGCTGCATAGCGACGACGAGGAGGAGCCCAGGCCGCCGAACAACAATGGACAGAAGGGGTTTCCCCCACAAGTGCGGACGGTGAACATGATATACGCGACCCACATTCCCAAGAGGGAGCGGAAGCGTGCGCTACGGGACGTATACGCGATGGAGCCAGTCGCCCCAAAGTTCAATCCATGGTCCTCCTGCCCGATCACTTTTGATCGAAGGGACCACCCCACTAGCATACGTCACGGCGGTTTTGCTGCATTGGTTCTTGACCCAATCATTGACGGATTTCATCTCACAAGAGTCCTCATGGACGGCGGCAGTAGCCTGAACCTGCTTTATCAGGATACAGTGCGGAAAATGGGCATAGATCCGTCAAGGATCAAGCCCACAAGGACGACCTTTAAAGGCGTCATACCAGGTGTAGAGGCCAATTGCACAGGCTCGGTAACACTTGATGTGGTCTTCGGATCTCCGGATAACTTCCGAAGCGAAGAGTTAATCTTCGATATAGTCCCGTTCCGCAGTGGCTATCACGCCCTGCTCGGACGAACCGCATTCGCTAAATTCAATGCGGTGCCGCACTACGCATATCTCAAGCTCAAGATGCCAGGCCCTCGAGGAGTAATTACGGTCAAGGGAAACACAGAACGCTCCATCCATACGGAGGAGCACACGGCGGCCCTCGCAGCGGAAGTAGAAAGCAGCCTTTCAAGGCAACTCTGCAGTCCGGCCGTTAAAAAGTCGGACAATGCAAAGCGCGCCCGGAGTAACCTGCAACAAGACCGCCTGGCACGTTCGGAGCAAGCGTGGCAATATGGCCCCAACCCCAGCCATCGCAACATAGCGGAGCTAGTACCTCGAGTACACAATTATGCCCTTGAAATTCCATGGGCACAGGGGGAGGGGCACATTAACGGCATGCTTACAATACGGCGTCAAACGTACTAGGGGCTGCCGGATTTTTTTTACTTTACTTTCAGGACTCCACACTCTGGATAACCTGTTCGGCTTTGCTGCCGCACAGACGATGCAAGACCCAGGAAAGCAGACAAAGCTACGCCGCATTACGGAACTCTCAGGTGGTCTCTATTTCGAGCGATATATCAGTTTCTAAATTCCGTGGCCTGCGCCTGGTCAGGACATATTAAATAGTCTAATATCTTTTTTGCTTATCGCACTACTTGTATCGTTCGGCTTTGATAAATAGCCTCTCTATAAACAATGCATAACTTTTCGCCTATTTTTTGTGTTGTCCTCTTTTAATATATATATGTTCATTAAAAAAACATGATCGCAACCGTACACCATGGTACGGCAAAACACGCCAGGTGCTTCATTACCCTTCTATCTGGTGTGAGAAGTCCGTACACTTTCACAAGTGCGGCACCCCGAACTTATAGCACTATATGCATCGGCTCCGAATCATGATTTTGGTCACATGTTGGGTTTGCCCGGCTCCTATGTTTTGGTGCCTTACGTTCCGCTATATCGGCTAAGGTAGCACTAGGAGAACCACTGCGATTGTGCCCTAGTTCAGCTGGGTTAAGCACCTCAGTGGAGAAAGCTAAAACAGACTGTCATGATAAGACGTGAGACCGGTCGCTGTTCGAGAGGTTTTTCGAGTCCTTAAAGACTTATGCCGCTTCGAGCGTATGTCCGGCCAAAGGTGTGGATAGCGCCCCGAATTCGGCCTTCCGAACTAGGGGCTTCGCCGAAATTTAAAATTATAACGTTCTATGGCTAAGTGAGAGTGTTCAAGCATTATAGTCCGATTGCCTGGTTCGTTGTGCTGAGCGCCTCCCTCGAAGGACCCAACTATGGGAAAAAGAGCCCTCAGGTTTATCCCGAACACCCCAGCACTAGTGGCATGGGGGCAGAAGCCGACGACTGGCCATCTCTCAATTTTTGATAAACGGCCGCACAGAAAATAATATTTTAAATTCAATAAGCATTGCTTAGCGCATATGAACAAGTTTTCAGCGCACAGGATACAAACGAGCGAGTTCATTCAAATACTACATCTTTAGTACATTCATCCGCGACAAGGCGGGCTCCGGCAAGAACTTCCTTGTAGTAGTTCTCGGGCTTGCGATAATCCTTCCCCGGCGGCGGCCCGTCCTTCACCAGCTTCTCTCCGTCCAGCTTACCCCAGTGTACCCTTACACGGGCAAGGGCCCTCCGGGTACCTTCAATGCAGGCAGAGCGCTTGATAACCTCAAGCCGTGGACAGGCCTCCACCAGCCACCGCACTAGCCCGAAATAGCTCCCAGGCAGGGCCTCTCCAGGCCACAGCCGAACTAGTAAGCCCTTCATGGCCTGTTCGGCCGCCTTGTGGAGCTCGACCAGCTGTTTCAGCTGATCGCTCAAATGCACAGGGTGTCCGGCCTCAGAATACTGAGACCAGAACACACTCTCCGTCGAGCTGCCCTCTTCAGCTCGGTAGAACGCGGCGGCATCGGATACGCTGCGGGGAAGATCGGCGAACGCCCCTGGAGAACTCCGGATTCGGGTAAGTAACAGGTAGTTTACTTTTATATTCCTACTTTGCATTAAGATTGCCTTACCCGTTGCTATCTTTTTCACCTCCTCCAACTCTTGGAGGGCCTTTTGGGCTTCGGCCTTGGCACTCTTGGCGGTCTCAAGGGCCGACGCGAGCTCGGATGCTTGCGCTCTTGACTCAAGCTCCAAACTCTCATGTTTTTTCATGAGAGCTTGCAGCTCTTGCTGCACCTCGCCGACCTGAACCCCAAGCCTTTCTCGCTCGGCGCGCTCCTCGGCCGTTTTCTTTCCGGCCTCATCCAGCGCCTGCTTCAGGGTTGCCACCTCGGTTGTGGCCCCTACAATAAGTAGTACAATCCTGTTATTTCTTTCTGCAATCAAGCCTCTCTATAGGAACCTTTTTTATTTTTTATTTTTTAGGGTATTACTTACCTTCTTTCTCCTCGAGCTGCCGTTTGGCAAGGCCGAGCTCTTGCTCGGTCCGCCCGAGGTCCTTTTTAAGGACATCCACCTGCGCAGTCAGTGCGGCGGTGGATAGCAGCGAAGCCTGCATACGCATATTTAACTTTTTGTTGTTAGACTCCTGCGAAAATTACTAGATCCTTTATTCGGCTTTTCTTTCCGAACACCGAACAGAGCATCAGGGGCTACTGTCTATGCGGTAAATAATTTGACATATTTTTACTTACCTCGAAGCCTGTTAAAACGATAGCGCAAGCTTCAGTCAGTACGCTCTTGGCGGACTGAACCCTTTGGATCACCGTACTCATAACGGTACGGTGCTCCTCGTCGATGGCGGCGCCCTCAAGCACCTCCAGCAGATTGTCCGGCGCCTCTGGTTGGACGGAGGTCGCCGGCTCAGACGGCTTACTCCTCTCGGAAGGAGTTCGCCCACCGCGGACTAGGACTGTCGAGTCCGGCACGGTGTCCGGCACAAAGCCGGACTTGGAGCCTTGGGGGGTTTCATTCCCTTTACTCCTGGGGTCCGGAGGATTGCCTTGCGGCTCCTCCAGGACTATCTCCTCCTGCCCTGGAGCTTGGCGGGACGCCACTTCGACGTCGTTCGCCCTGCAGGGGGAGATAGCGGGCGGAACAGAGTTCACGTCCGATGAATCCAGGGAGCCGCTTGACGAATCGTCGAGTTCGGCCCGGGGCGGGCTGCATAAATTACGAGCGATATTAGGGAAAGCCGCGCATTAAAAGAATATCATGAGTCACTCTGGTATATAAATACTTACAATTTCGCCGGACGCTTGGTTCTGTACGGCCGCTCCTCTCCGCCCTGTTCGGCGTCGTGGGAGTAGTCCGGCGGAGGGGTCTTCCTTTTCCTTGACCCCTCGGCCTCCCCTGTTGGGGTGGCCTTCTTCTTCTTTTCTCCCCTCGCTGGGGGGGAGAGCTTTCTTGTTCCTCCTCCTCGTTTTACGAGAGGAGAGCGTCGCGGACTCGTCAGATGACGAGTCCGACACCACCATGTTGCAGGAACTCTTTCGAGTCTCGGTGGTTTTCTTCTTCTTGGCCTTCTTCTCCGGCACCACATAAGGTGCCGGAGCCATCAGCTTCACCAAGAGAGTTGGGGCTGGGTCTTCGGGCAGGGGAGCCGAATAGTTAATTGGTCCGGATATAGCCCACCAAGCCTGTCAAAGGGAGTTTAGATCCCGCATAGAGTTAATCTATGAAGAAGAGCTTAACAAACCTGTCAAAGGTATATATGGCTCACCTCGCTGGCATTATGCTGCGAGCTGTATCCGCGGTCCTCGGAAGCGGGTGTGGGGGACACGGCGCCTTTGGTCAGCACCTTCCAGACGTCTTCATATGCCGTGTCGAAGAGCCTACTGAGGGTTTGGTGCTGCGCTGGGTCGAATTCCCACAAAGTAAAATCCCGTTGTTTGCACGGGAGGATCCGGCGAACGAGCATGACCTGGATCACATTGATCAACCGGATTGGCTTGTTCACCAGGGACTGGATGCACGTTTGCAACCCAGTCACTTCTTCCTCGTTGCCCCACGACAGGCCCGTCTCTTTCCAGGACGTGAGCCGCGTGGGGGGTCCGGATCTGAACTCGGGGGCTGCGACCCATTTCGGATCGCGTGGCTCGGTGATGTAAAACCACCCGGCCTGCCACCCCTTTAGGGACTCCACATAGGAGCCATCGAACCAGAGGACGTTGGCCATTTTGCCGGCCATAGCGCCTCCGCACTCTGCCTGGGTGCCGGACACCACCTTGGGCTTGACGTTGAAGGTCTTGAGCCAGAGGCCGAAGTGGGGGCGGACGCGGAGAAAGGCCTCACACACGACGATAAACGCCGAGATGTTGAGGACCAAGTTCGGGGCCAGATCGTGGAAATCCAGGCCGTAGTAGAACATGAGCCCCCGGACAAATGGGTGAAGTGAAAAGCCCAGTCCGCGGAGGAAGTGGGGAAGAAAAACTACCCTCTCATGGGGCCCTGGGGTAGGAAGAAGCTGCCCCTTCTCAGGAAGTCGATGCGGGATGTCCTTGGACAAGTATCCAGCTTTCCTTAGCTTTTTTACTTGGGCCTCCGTAACGGAGGAGGCCATCCACTTGCCTCACGCTCCGGACATTGTTGGAGAAGGTTGAGGAAGGAAGAGCGGACTTGGGCGCTGGAGCTTGAGTGCGCGAGAGATGGATTGGCAAAGGAGGAAGAAGGCATAGGTTAAAAAGGTGAATCCTTATCCCTTTATACAATCGGGTGCGGTTAGGCATCCCCACCTACCTAATAAAACTCACTTGCCTCCCAAGCGCCGTGGTAAATGGCGCGGTTGGGTTACCCACGTCCGTATTGATGAGAATCCCGTTAAAAGGGGCACACGATCTCTGCTTTGACAAGACGTGCCAAGGAAACCGCCTCGCTAAACACACTGAGGTGGAACAATGAAAACAATTTATATAAAGAGCTTGGCCGCAGTGTTATGACGCACTGCGGAATACGTCAGCAGATTTGATTTGTGTTAATATTATTCTCTATATGGCAATATGTGGAAACTTATTTTGCAGAGCCGGACACTATTTTTTGTGTTTGTAATCTTCTTGAAGAACTTGGAGGAGGAACCCGCCTTGCAATGCCGAAGACAATCTGCGCGCCGGACTCGTCGTCATTGAAGCCTGGTTCAGGGGCCACTGAGGGAGTCCTAGATTAGGGGGTGTTCGGATAGCCGGACTATACCTTCAGCCGGACTCCAGGACTATGAAGATACAAGATTGAAGACTTCGTCCCGTGTCCGGAAGGATCTTTTCTTGGCGTGGAAGGCAAGCTAGGCGTGCGGATATTCAAGATCTCCTACCATTGTAACCGACTCTGTGTAACCCTAACCCTATCCGGTGTCTATATAAACCGGAGGGTTGTAGTCCGTAGGACAACCATCAGCATACACAATCATACCATAGGCTAGCTTCTAGGGTTTAGCCTCATTGATCTCGTGGTAGATCTACTCTTGTACTACCCATATCATCAATATTAATCTAGCAGGAGTAGGGTTTTACCTCCATCGAGGGGGCCCGAACCTGGGTAAAATAAAGTGTCCCTTGTCTCCTGTTACCATCCGACCTTGACGCACAGTTCGAGACCCCCTACCCGAGATCCGCCGGTTTTGACACCGATGGACGGCCTCTACTAAAACTGGCTGGACCGCGTCGCGGAGCTTGTCAGCGCCGCCGGGGTCTCTCTTGCACCGTCTCTCTCGCTACCTCGCCCGCCGCCTGCTGCGAGTGACGTAGCCCACGGAGCACCTCCTCCAACTCCTCGTCAAGACGTCGCCCTTGGGCCAAGGCGCGAGGTCCCGCATCATGACCCGCTGATGACTCCCTAGCAGAGGCACTAGAAAGTTCATGTCTGCTAGAACTACATTAGTATTTTCCCAAAGAGGAAGGGATGATGCAGCACACTTCAATCCCACTTTTATAAATTTTAGCATCAAGATCTAAAAACTCCGAATTTTTGGAACGCCTTCTAGGTAAAGGTGACTCATATCCAGTCCCATCATTATCAAGATTCATATTGCAAAACAAATATTTAATAGGAGACACATCAATAACTTTTAGATCTTCATCTTTATTTTCGTAGAAACTAGAAGAACACGCTTTCACAAAGCAATCTTTCTTAGCATGCATCCTAGCGGCTCTTTCTTTGCACTCATCAATGGAAATTCTCATGGCTTTGAGAGGCTCATTGATATCATGCTTAGGTAGAATAGATCTAAGTTTAAAAGAATCAACATCAAGAGAAATTCTATTAACGTTCCTAGCCAATTCATCAACCTTAAGCAATTTTTCTTCAAGTAAAGCATTGAAATTCTTTTGCGAATTCATAAACTCCTTAACACTAGTCTCAAATTCAAAGGGCATCTTATTAAAATTTCCATAAGAATTGTTGTAGGAATTACCATAATTATTAGAGGGATTACTAGGGAACGGCCTAGGATTAAAATTTCCTCTATACGCGTTGTTACCAAAATTATTCCTACCAACAAAATTCACATCCATCGATTCATTATTGTTCTTAATCAAAGTAGACAAAGGCATATCATTAGGATCAGAAGAAACACTTTTAGTAGCAAATAATTTCATAAGTTCATCCATCTTTCCACTCAAAACATTAATTTCTTCTATCGCATTCACTTTTTTATTGGTAGATCTTTTGGTGTGTCGTTGAGAATAATTAACCATAATATTATCTAGGACTTTAGTAGCTTCTCCTAAAGTGATTTTCGTAAAAGTGCCTCCCGCGGCCGAATCTAAAAGATTTCTAGAAGCAAAATTCAATCCGGCATAATTTTTTTGTATAATCATCCAAAGATTCAAACCATGTGTAGGGAAATTACGTATCATTAATTTCATCCTCTCCCAAGCTTGTGCAACATGTTCATGATCAAGTTGCTTAAAATTCATGATATCGTTTCTAAGAGAGATGATTTTTGCGGGAAGAAAATATTTAGAGATAAAAGCATCTTTGCACTTATTCCATGAATCAATACTATTTTTAGGCAAAGACGAAAACCAAACCTTAGCATGATCTCTAAGCGAAAAAGGAAATAGCTTCAATTTAACAATATAATTGTCCACATCTTTCTTCTTTTGCATATCACACAAATCAACGAAGCTATTCAGATGGGTGGCGGCATCTTCACTAGGAAGGCCGGCGAATTGATCTTTCATGACAAGATTCAACAAAGCAGCATTAATTTCACAAGATTCAGCATCGGCAAGAAGAGCAATCGGAGTGCTAGGAAAATCATTGTTGTTGGTACTGGTAAAGTCACACAATTTAGTATTATCTTGTGCCATCATGACAAGCAAGCGATCCAACACACGAGCAAACAAAAAGTAAGTAAAAGAGGCGAACAGAAAAGAGAGGGCGAATAAAACGGCAAGGGTGAAGTGGGGGAGAGGAAAATGAGAGGCAAATGGCAAATAATGTAATGCGAGGGATAAGAGTTTGTGAAGGGTACTTGGTATGTCTTGACTTGACTTGACTTGGCGCGAATCTCCCCGGCAACGGCGTTAGAAATCCTTCTTGCTACCTCCTGAGCACTGCGTTGGTTTTCCCTTGAAGAGGAAAAGGTGATGCAGTAAAGCAACGTAAGTATTTCCCTCAGTTTTTGAGAACCAAGGTATCAATCCAGTAGGAGATCACGCACGAGTCCCGCGCACCTACACAAAAAATTAACCTCGCAACCAATGCGATAAAGGGGTTGTCAATCCCTCAACGGTCACTTACGAGAGTGAGATCTGATAGATATGATAAGATAATATTTTTGGTATTTTTATGATAATGATGCAAAGTAAAATAAAAGGCAATAAAAATAACTAAGTGTTGGAAGATTAATATGATGGAGAATAGACCCGGGGGCCATAGGTTTCACTCGTGGCTTCTCTCAAGATAGCATAAGTATTACGGTGGGTAAATGAATTACTATCGAGCAATTGATAGAATTGAGCATAGTTATGAGAATATCTAGGTATGATCATGTATATAGGCATCACGTCCATGACAAGTAGACCGAAACGATTCTGCATCTACTACTATTACTCCACACATCGACCGCTATCCAACATGCATCTAGAGTATTAAGTTCATAAGAAGAGAGTAATGCTTGAAGTAAGATGACATGATGTAGAGGGATAAACTCATGCAATACGGTATAAACTCCATCTTTTTATCCTCGATGGCAACAATACAATACGTGTCGTTTCCCTTTCTATCACTGGGATCAAGCACCGCAAGATTGAACCCAAAGCTAAGCACTTCTCCTATTGCAAGAAAGATCAATCTAGTAGGCCAAACCAAACTGATAATTCAAAGACTAGCAAAGATAACAGATCATACATAAAAGAATTCAGAGAAGATTCAAATATTGTTCATATATAATCTTGATCATAAACCCACAATTCATCGGATCTCGACAAACACACCGCAAAAGAAGATTACATCGAATAGATCTCCAAGAGGATCAAGGAGAACTTTGTATTGTGATCCAAAGAGAGAGAAGAAGCCATCTAGCTAATAACTATGGACCCGAAGGTTTGAGGTAAACTACTCACACATCATCCGAGAGGCTATGGTGTTGATGTAGAAGCCCTCTGTGATCAATTCCCCCGCCGGCGGAGCACCGGAAAAGGCCCCAAGATGGGATATCATGGGTACAGAAGGTTGCGGTGGTGGAAATAGGTTTTTGGCTCTGTATCTGATAGTTTGGGGGTACGTAGGTATATATTGAAGGAAGAAGTACGTCGGTCGAGCAATGTGGGACCCACGAGGGTGGAGGGCGCGCCTGGGTGGGTAGGCGCGCCCCCTGCCTCATGCTCTCCTCGTTGATTACTTTGCGTAGACTCCAAGTCCTCTGGATGACGTTTGTTCCGAAAATCACGTTCCCGAAGGTTTCATTCCGTTTGGACTCTGTTTGATATCCTCTTTCTGCGAAACATTGAAATAGGCAAAAAAAACAGCAATTTGGGCTGGGCCTCCGGCTAATAGGTTAGTCCCAAAAATAATATAACAGTGTATAATAAAGCCCATTAAACATCCAAAACAGAATATAATATAGCATGGAACAATAAAAATTATAGATACGTTGGAGACGTATCAGCGGCGCTGCCGAGAGCGGCGAAACGAGAAGGAGCAGCCGCACCGAAACCATTAGCACCACTCGCTCGCATTCCCCCATTGTCAGCGCCACGTGAGGGAATTTGGAGGCTATCTAGGGATTTGGGGGAAAATGGGGAAACTATGGGGATAAATGGTCGAGAACTCTCGCACTATATGTTGTATACTGCACACTATTTATACACGTCGTTCGTTTTAGGTATTACACCTTCACACACGATACCCGCACCAAACTGTGTGCGAAGACAACGTAGGTGAGACACAGTTGACGTGACATAACCGTATTTGATGTACTACCCTATACATATAACTGAGTTACAATAATAGCATGTAAACGGCCGCTCTGCGGATATCCGTCAAAAAATAAAACAACCTCTCTGTAGATAGAGATGGCGGCGGCAGCCGAGGCAGCGGCTACCGGATAAGAGGTCAATTCCCCGTTGGTGGGTGGTGGCGGCCTCGAGATCGTAACATCCGAGAGGGGACACAACGGTGTATCCGGTGCACTGTGAAAACAGTCATGGCCGCCCTACCTGGCACGACCCCGTCCCGAGAGAGAGCACCAACTCTCCCCCATCACTAGTAATGCGGGCTCCAAGCTAGTATTGGCCTAGGTAATCAATAATGCCTTTTCCCATACAAGGGTAGAGTGGCTGCGCATGTAAGGTTGGAATAACGGTCGCAACTTAAACCAATCCGTTTTGAAAAAAAAACACACACTTGCCTCGGTACACCACTTCGTCATCAAGTGGTTACCCAACTCATCATCTCCACCGGGCATAAGTGGCACCCAATGGGGGTTTTTCGAAAAGTCTTTTGAAAATACTTGTCTCCATCACCATGCATATTCCCATCCCTTTTTGCGTAGCAACTACTTTAGCATCCTATCTACTCCCACCGGCATAACCCTCATAAGGAGGCAGGGTCATGCACCATGCAAGTATCAACGAGCAAGTATCGGTGGCAAACCACCCCATGTGGTCACCTCATCATCATGTCTCCGATGCATGCTATAAAAGTGCTATATGACATGCAAAAAAAGGGTTTCATAGACATGGTCAAAGGGCTGCTTGCCTGGCTCAACAAAGTCTTCTGGGTCTTCAAAGTCTTCCGGTCCAACTCCTTCGTCAGCAACGCAATCTATCGTCGCAAAATAATAACGAGAAAAATAAGGCAATAATAAATCAGAAAAACCAAAGTGCTCAGAAAAATGTCAACTTATTTTTGTTAAATACTAGGGTGAAAACTAAGAAGGGGAAAATTCCTAGTTTTGGATTTGGAGTAGCAGAATAGGAGAAATGGATTTACAAAGGTATATTTAAATGCTTAAAATCACATTTAAATATTTACAGTGAAGAAAAGGTTGTTGGATTTGAATGAAAGTTGCACCATTAAATAGGTTGCAATACTTTAGGAATTTAGGAGTTGGAATTAATTTATTTGGACATATATTTTATCCTGTGGAATTTTTGGAAAAGTGACAAAAAGAAAAAGAGGAAAGGGCACTGTGCTTGCTGGGCCAGAACAGCCGCAGCGCAGCAGGCCCAGCCAGAGAGGCGGCCCAGCGCACTGGTGCACGCGCGCGCGCCAGGTTTAAACCTGACAGGCAGGGCCCAAGAAGGGGGCGATGGAGGGGAGAGGCTGACAGGCGGGGCCCGCCTGTCATCCCTAACCCAGAGTCCAGGCAGCTGGCGAGCTCACCAGCGACGATGCAGGGCACGGCGAGGTCGGGCGAGGGCACGGCTGGGCTCAGCGTCGTGTCGCCATTCGGGTGGAGGTGGTGGACGTCACCGGAGTTGCCTGGTTCGCCGGCGACAAGGTCTCGCGGCGGAGAAGCTTCGGGCGTCGACGGTTCCGGTCGTTTCCGGCAATTACAGAGAGGGGAAACAAGAGGGAAAGGATCAGAGGGCTTCAGGGGTTCCAGATCGAGGCGGAGGAGGAGCGGGGGAGGCCTGTACCTCGCGAACTCCAGCGAGCCGAAGCGGCGGAGATCGAGCTCGATCTCGAGCTCGGGCGGCTCTGGACAGGAACTGGGGGTGCAGGGGGATAATTTGGTGATGCAGAGAGCGAGTGGTGAGGAGGGGAGGGCTCAGGGAGGCCTTTAAATAGGCGAACGGCGGGGTGCCGTGGACCCGTGCGCCGGTGGGCTCCTGCTCGTCGCTGCAGGGCTCGGGGGAAGAGGGCGTGGTGTCTGGGTGTTCCTGGACGTCGACTACGTCGGGAGAGATAGAGAGAGGGAGTGGGGAGAGGTCAGAGGCGCGCGCGTGTGAGCCGCGCCATTGGCGCGCTCGGGCGGCCGGTGTTTGCTAGCGCGGAGGCGCGGGGAGAAGGAGAGAGGAAGGGGCCGACTGCGTAGCGTGTTGCGAACGCCGAGGTGCATCGGCAGGCGCGCGGGGGAGGCCCGAGGTTGCCGAAGTTATCGGGCAGGGCGCTACCGCACTGTAGCGCGCTCCAGAGCGCCCAAATGGCCGGCATGGCATTTTACATGCCTTGTGGGCGCGGCCAACCGTGTCCAGTAGCTCAAGGGTGGAGTAAATAAGTAGGGAGAGGCATTGGATGCTCTGGATGGCCACTGGGGTGAGGAGAGAGGAAGAAGAAGTGTGCAAATCGGCTGTCCAGAATAGAAAAATGATGAATTCCTCCCCTAGATCATTGGGCATTACTTTGTGCTAATTACCAGTGGTGTAGAGATGTTAGGGAAAGGTGTGCGTAAGAGGGGAGCTCAAATAGATTAGAGGAAGGGGTCCAAACAGGGCTTTTAGTAGAAATACAGAAGGTGTTTGATTAGTGCTTGGGGTAGTTTCACTAATCCTCTTGATGTGCCATTTGGCAGGGGCCTTTGCAATGACAAAACATCAAGGTTCAAGGAGTATGAGCTCATTTAGAGAAGTTGTCCAATGCAACTTTGGTAAACCCTAGAAATGAGCAGAAATAGACTTGTGTAGATCTAGTTGAGCATAACACTTCTCCTTGATGCACTACTTGGTGTAGTGGCCTCATTTGGTCATGTGAACATGCTCACAAAAGTTGAGGTCAAGGAGAGAAATTTGTTAGTACAAACTTGTTCAAATTTGATTCTGGTCAGAGAGGGATTTGGGGCATTTTCGTGAACCAAAATGACCTTGATTGACATGAGGGTTTGCAGGGTGATCACAATATGCATTTGTGACTTGCTGGAGTTTTCTTGGATTTTTATGAATATATTTCCTGTAGAAATATTTCAAATCCTTGAAATGGGCAGAGATGGATTTCGGAGGTTTTGTCCAAACTTTTTATCATGACCATATATTGAAACTCTTATATATGGGAAATATATGCCCATTGAGTTTCCCTGATTTTTGTCAAATATTTTTAAAATAATAAAATAATTTTTCCCTATTAAAGACCATTTCTGGCCTTAAGAAAAAGCTTTTAAATAAAATAGGAAAATAACTTTTAAAATTATCTTTTTGTGGTTTATGGGAATCCTATATCTAATTGGTTTCAAATATACTCTTTGAAATATTTTTCATACCCCAAATCAAGTACTTGTAGTGCAAACCTCAATTCAGGGGTTTTGGAAAACTAATTTTTGAAAATACTATTTGGCCAAAATTATTTTGTAAGAAAATACTATATTGCTCTATAGACATGGCATGATCATTGGGCAGAAGTTTGGGGCAAGGAGATGAAGTACAAAAGGTGGAGTAGTTGACTTTGCAGAGCACTTGAAAATCACAGAGAGAAAACCAACTCCAAAATAAAAAGCCAAATAATGCAAAAGTTTTTGTTGGTCCAAATTTTCATGCTTTATTAATGCAAATGAAGTGCTACAAAATGCAGGGTGTGACAGACCTACCCCCCTTACAAGAATCTCATCCCCAAGATTCCTAAACTAGGCTTTAAAGAGATACGGAAACTCGGATCTAAGGTAGTCTTCACGTTCCCAGGTTGCTTCTGCTTCAGTGTGGTTGCTCCACTGGACCTTGAAGTACTTGATGGTGCAGCTTCGAGAGTGTCGTTCAGCCTTGTCCAAAATGCAGATGGGTCTCTCGCGGTAGGTCAAATTGGGCTGAAGGTCAATGGCTTGGTGATCGACGTCCTTGTAAAGATCAGGCTTGTCTGGGACTTGGAGACACTTCCGGAGTTGTGACACGTGGAATACGTTGTGCACATCGGATAGTTCAGGTGGCAGTTCCAACTGGTAAGCCACTTCTCCTCGTCGGTCAGTGATCTTGAAGGGGCCGATGTATCTTGGGGCGAGCTTTCCAATGACATGGAAGCGCTGGGTTCCCTTGAGGTGTGACCCGGAGATAGACATGGTATCCAACTCGGAAGTTCATGTATCTACGACGTGAGTCAGCGTAGCTCTTCTGCCTTGACTTGGCCGTCTTCAAACGCTCTCTGACAAGCTGGACTTGCTCTTCTGCTTCACGGAGGATATCGGGCCCGAAGACTAGTCCTTCTCCGGTCTCTGACCAATTGAGGGGTGTGCGACACTTATGTCCGTACAACACCTCAAATGGTGCCATCTGAAGGCTTGACTGATAACTGTTGTTGTAGGAGAACTCGGTGAAAGGGAGGCAATCTTCCCACCTAGCTCCATATGCTAAGACACAGGCTCGGAGCATGTCTTCGAGTATTTGATTCACTCATTCTGTCTGACCTCCGGTCTGTGGGTGGAAAGCAATGCTGAAGGACAACTTGGTCCCCATGGCCTCTTGGAACTTCTTCCAGAACCTTGAGGTAAACTGGGTTCCTCGGTCTGACACAATCTCCTTGGGAACACCATGAAGGCTTATGATTCTGTTGATGTAGAGGCTGGCTAGCTGGTTTCCCTTGTAAGTCGTTTTGACAGGAATGAAATGGGCTACTTTGGTCAAATAGTCGACTATGACCCAGATGGAGTCATGTCCCTTATTTGACCTGGGTAATCCAGTGATGAAGTCCATTCCGACTTTATCCCATTTCCATTTAGGCACCTTGAGAGGCTGTAACAATCCAGCGGGTCGCTGATGTTCAGCTTTGACCCTTTGGCATATGTCACACTTAGCGACGAAAGTGGCTATCTCTCTTTCATGCCATGCCACCAGAATCTTTCCTTTAGGTCTTGATACATCTTGGTTCCTCCGGGGTGGATGGTATACGGGGTGCCATGAGCTTCTTGCAAGATCAAATTCTTGAGCTCAAACATGTTGGGTACGCAAATGCGATTCCCAAACCACACAATTCCTTGCTCATCCTCTGAGAATCATGGGGCCTTGCCTGCCTTGATCTTCCTCTTGATGCCTTCAATACTTTCGCGTCCCTTCTAAGCTTCCTTAATATCATCCATCAGGGTAGGCTTGACTTCAAGGTTGGCTAAGAATCCTGGTGCAACCAGTTCCAACCCGAAGCTTTCAAGTTCTACATACAAGGCGGGTAGCCTGTCCTTAAGCATAGCATTCAAGGAACAAGCCTTTCTGCTTAATGCATCTGCTACCACATTAGCCTTTCCAGGGTGGTATTGAACACTAAGGTCATAATCCTTGATCAACTCTAGCCATCTTCTTTGCCTCATGTTCAATTCCTTCTGAGTGAAAATATACTTCGGACTTTCGTGATCCGTGTATATCTCACATCGCTTCCCTAGGAGGTAATGTCGCCATGTTTTCAGGGCATGAACTACAGCTGCCAACTCGAGGTCATGAGTAGCATAGTTCTCTTCATGAGGCCGTAGTTGCCTTGAAAGGTAAGCTACGACTCTGCCCTCTTGCATTAGAACACCTCCCAGTCCGGTTCTTGACGCATCACAATATATCACAAACTCCTTGTGTATATTTGGTGTGGCCAGAACTGAGGCGGTGGTCAGTCTCTTCTTCAGCTCCTGGAAGCTCTCTTCGCACTTCGGCGTCCATGCAAACTTCTTGTCCTTCTTCAAGACCTGAGTCATGGGTCGTGCAATGCTTGAGAATCCTTCAACGAACTTGCGGTAATATCCCGCGAGTCCGAGGAAGCTTCTGATTTCCTTCACATTGCTTGGGGATTGCCATTCAGTCACGGCTTCAATCTTAGTGGGATCGACCGACAATCCTTCTTTGGTCAAAACATGACCCAAGAATCCAACCTCATGCAGCCAAAATTCGCACTTGCTGAACTTGGCATACAATTGGTGCTCTCGAAGCTTGTCTAGGACCATCCTCAAGTGTTGCTCGTGCTCTTATTCCGTCTTCGAGAAGACAAGAATGTCATCAATGAAGACAACGAAGAAGTTGTCCAAATATTCCATGAAGACCTTATTCATGAGATACATGAAGTAAGCTGGGGCATTGGTCAACCCAAAGGACATGACCGTGCACTCATACAGGCCATATCTGGTTACAAATGCCGTCTTCGGAATATCTTGGGGTCTGATTTTCAGCTGGTAGTACCCAGATCTGAGATCGATCTTGGAGAACACCTTGGCCCCATTGAGTTGATCAAACAGATCTTCAATCTTGGGAAGTTGATACTTGTTCTTGATTGTAACTTCATTGAGGAAGCGGTAGTCAATGCACAAGCGGATGGTACCGTCCTTCTTTGCCACAAATAGAACAGGTGATCCCCAAGGGGAAGCACTAGGGCGGATAAATCCCTTCCTCAATTGCTCTTCCAGTTGCTTCTTCAACTCTGCTAACTCTTCCGATCCCATTCTATAAGGCTTCTTATAGATGGGTCTTGCTCCAGGCATGAGCTCGATGATGAACTTGATGTCTCGATCAGGAGGCATTCCCAGTAGCTCATCAGGGAATACATCGGGGTATTCGCATACTACCGGCACTTGCTCCAATCCAACTTCTGACAGACAGTTGACTTGGGCGCCTTGAGCATAGGAGGGGTTGGGAGCAAACTTAACTTCAACTCCTTGGTCATTGGTCACAGTGACGGTCCGATTGGCACAATCTAACAAGCCTTGGTGCTTGATGAGCCAATCCATTCCTAAGATCACATCCGAGCCTTGCGATCTTAAGATGATAAGGTCTGCTAGGAAGTCTACCCCATTAATGACAATCCCGACTCCTTTACATCCTATCTTGGCTCTCATCTCTGCTCCGGGGGTTTGTACCACCATAGGGTTATTCAGGGGTGTAGGGGTCATGCCACTTTTTAATGCAAACTTTTGGGTGAAAAATGAATGCGTGGCTCCATAATCAAACAAGACAGTTGCAGGTGTTGAGTTGACAAGGAACATACCCAGCACGACGTCCGGGTCTTCCTGGGCTTCTTCTGCAGTGACATGATTCACACGACCCTTGCCGTTGTTGGGCGGGTTGCGGGGAGCTTGGTTCCTTGGTGGCATTCCACGGCCTTTCCATGGGTTCTGCGCATTAGGGCGCAGGGCGTCGGGCTTCTTGTTGGGGCAATTCTTGGAGTAGTGTCCTGGCTGACCACATCCAAAGCAAGTGACTTGGTTGGGGTTGCTACTCTTGCTGGCATTGTTATTGATGTTGTTGTAAGCTGGCCTGGGGTTGGAGTACTGCTGAGGTGGATAGTTGGTGCGGGGTGCAGGAGCTCTTGGCTGCTGATAGGTTGGCTTGACCGGGGCGGGCTGCCACGGGCGAGGCTTCTGGTTGCTGGAGCTACCCTTGCTGATCATCTTGCGCTTATGGGTATCATCCAAAGCACATCGCTTGTCCTCAAGCATGAGTGCCTTGTTCACCAGATCAGGAAAGGTCGGGCAGTCACACACAACAAGCGAGTACGGCAGAGTCTGGTTAAGGCCTTCCATGAAGCGCTCCCTTTTGGCAGCATCAGTGCTGACATCTTTAGGGGCATACCTTGAGAGAACACTGAACTTCTGCATGTACTCCTTGACAGTGCTACTACCTTGCTTCAGGGCTCGGAACTCACGCTTCTTGATGGCCATAATTCCGGAAGGAATGTGGGCCTTCCGGAATTCTGCCTTGAAGTCATTCCAAGTGATGTTTTGCTCAGCATGCATGGCCTTGAATCCATCCCACCAAGCTCTAGCAGTGCCCCCGAGACAGTGAGCAGCATACGCCACCTTCTCATGGTCCTCAGTGCATCCGACTAGTTCCAGCAAATCCTCAATGGTGCGGACCCAGTCGTCTGCATCCAGGGGTTCAGCAGTCTCGATGAAGGTGGGTGGTGCATGCTTCTTGAACTCCACCAACGTGGAACGTCCATTGCCGTTTCCCGCCGGCTGGCGATTGACAGCTTGAGCAATCATCTGGAGGGCTGCAGTGTTGGCTTGGCGTTCCTCTCGGAAGGCTTGGAGAAGCTGAGCCATGTCCATGTTTGGAGGTGGTGGTGGTGGTGGAGCTTGTCCTTGGGTTTGGTCCTGACTGGCTCCTGCTCCGGCTTCTTGCTGCTGGGTAGAGGTACCAGTACGTGTTACAACAGGCATCCTGTTGGAGCGGTCAAGGTCTCATAATTGGGAAAGATGGGGAAAGCAATATAGATGGGACGCCTAGTAAGGGGGTTGGTATGACATTAATTGTTTTCATGCAAGGGCCAAAAGGCCAAACACATTCATTAAAGTCCAAATGGGTGATGTAGTCGCTTACAAGTTCCCAAAGGAAAGTATGACGTCCATCAAACATATTAAAAGCAAACACAACACTACATGGTTTCATATGAACCATTACAAGGACTCGACTTCGCATAGGGGTACACGACCTATCCTACCATAGGGGTTACTAACGGGCATATACGGGTTGCGAATGATGCCTAAGTGGTGGAATGCTCGATCGCGTAGTCTGGCTCTTCTGGGTCTTCCTCCTCGTCATCGGTGGCCTGACTTTCCTCTTCACTTGAAGGGGTGGGGGAGTGGAGGAGCTCAACACGGCGTTACTTTGCCGGTGGTGCGAAGAGCTTGCGGTATTCTTTTGCGCTCATGCGGTGTTGCTGTGGTGGTTCTCCATCCTTTGGGGGTCTTTCTCCTCGGTATGCGATGGCGGGCTGTCCAGGGGGAGCACCTTCCTTCTTGATCCTATCCGTCTTCCCTTGTGCTTGAAGAAGAAGTGCCTTGGTCTCATGAAGTTCCTTTCGGAGTTCCATTGATTCCGAGGCCAAGTGTTGTGCCAAACTATTGGCACAAAGGCTGAAGTAGGTCTGGAATCGGAGTGGAAGTCCTTCTTCTAATGGTGGAGCTGGTGCATTGCTCTCATCCTCACCTTCCTTCCGATAAGGCAAGAAGCGGGTTGCCAACTCGTATGCCATCTCTGGAAGAAGGTCTCGGAGGCGGGTGAGTGCCTTGAGGGTTGTCGTCTCGAAGGTAAGAACTAGTGTTGCCATCTGGGGTCCCTCGAAGAACCAGCTTGTTGGAGAGTCATTGGCCTTCACGATCACTTCCACATGATACTCCGTCTCGGTGTCATTGATCCAATGCTCATGGTAGTTGAAAATGGGGGCTCGGTGAAACTGGCACTTCTTGAGGCTATCCTCGAGAAGCATGGGAAATCCGGTGGTCAGGAAGTCTTCGGGTACGGCAGCCATCTACAAAGGTTGAATGGGAGAGGTCAATAAGGGAAATATATCTTGCGTTGGGTAAGCTTTAGAAAAGAAGAGAAGTTTAGATGGTCTCAAGCTAACTAACGTCCATGCTAACTAAGGCTTCCTACAGTCAGGATGGCTCTGATACCAGGTCTGTGGGGACCCCGACTCATAAGTCGTGATCACCAAATGCACGTGTACAGTGATCCCAGAGATCAATGCTCACTGAACACACAGAAGCTGAATAACAAGAGTCTTACATCCATACATATGGTCTTACACAAATTATGACCATTATGGTCAAGTCTTACATAGATAAAGCCACAAGGGCTGAATATCAAATAAACTTAAGCAGCGGAAATCTTCGTTGATAAGTATGCCATCTGCCTTAACCCTACAGGCATTCTGACTAGGAAACGTCCTAGTTCGCGTGTTCGTCTCCAAAGAACTCTTCTTCAAACTCCTGTTCTTCCATGCCTGGCCAATTAAATAACCAGTGGCAAGCCAATGAGTACTTTGAATGTACTCGCAAGCAACCCATGTTTTGGTTCAAGGTACAACAATGCATGATATAGGTAATTTTTTGCGGAAAGCTAGTTTTGAGTGCGATGACATGTTCAACAACTTGTAAGACATGCATCAGGAGAATTCAATTAACCATGAGGACAGGTTACAGATATCAACATAAATAGAGTGGGCATCAACCCAACTCAATCATGTCAAGTCCTTTGACTTGACCCAAGTAGTTCTTCCCACTTATCCAAACACACACACTGGTTTGTAAACATGTGGAGGTAGCCCAAGAGCGGTTACCCAACTGTCCTTGACCGTGGACACGACTATTCGAATAGTTTTACACTCAATAGAGGTCGCACACTTTACCCACAAGATCCCGGGAGCTTCCGTGTCATCCATGGCCCGCGGTACCTCAAGTACCCGGGGTAAGCACCCGATCACTATCTTTCCCTAGACGACACTAACAAGGAGTCCACTCGTTGTTCCATATCCTCACGATGTACATCATACGAGACTCACTCGAGATCGTAACATCCGAGAGGGACACAACGGTGTATTCGGTGCCCTGTGAAAACAGTCATGGCCGCCCTACCTGGCACGACCCCGTCCCGAGAGAGCGCACCAACTCTCCCCCGTCACTAGTAATGCGGGCTCCAAGCTAGTATCGGCCTAGGTAATCAATAATGCCCTTTCCCATACAAGGGTAGAGTGGTTGCGCATGTAAGGTTGGAATAACGGTCGCAACTTAAACACATCCGTTTTAAAAAAAACAACACACACACTTGCCTCGGTACACCACTTCGTCGTCAAGTGGTTACCCAACTCATCATCTCCCCCGGGCATAAGTGGCACCCGATGGGGTTTTTTCGAAAAGTCTTTTGAAAATACTTGTCTCCATCACCATGCATATTCCCATCCCTTTTTGCGTAGCAACTACTTTAGCATCCTATCTACTCCCACCGGCATAACCCTCATAAGGAGGCAGGGTCATGCACCATGCAAGTATCAACGAGGAAGTATCGGTGGCAAACCACCCCATGTGGTCACCTCATCATCATGTCTCCGATGCAAGCAATAAAAGTGCTATATGACATGCAAAAAAAGGGTTTCATAGACATGGTCAGAGGGTTGCTTGCCCGGCTCAACAAAGTCTTCTGGGTCTTCAAAGTCTTCTTGTCCAACTCCTTCGTCAGCAACACAATCTATCGTCGCAAAATAATAACGAGAAAAATAAGGCAATAATAAATTAGAAAAACCAAAGTGCTTAGAAAAATGTCAACTCATTTTTGTTAAATACTAGGGTGAAAACTAAGAAGGGGAAAATTCCTAGTTTTGGATTTGGAGTAGCAGAATAGGAGAAATGGATTTACAAAGGTATATTTAAATGCTTAAAATCACATTTAAATATTTACAGTGAAGAAAAGGTTGTTGGATTTGAATGAAAGTTGCACCATTAAATAGGTTGCAATACTTTAGGAATTTAGGAGTTGGAATTAATTTATTTGGACATATATTTTATCCTATGGAATTTTTGGAAAAGTGACAAAAAAGAAAAAGGGGAAAGGGCACTTTGCCTGCTGGGCCAGAACAGCCGCAGCGCAGCAGGCCCAGCCAGAGAGGCGGCCCAGCGAACTGGTGCACGCGCGCGTGCCAGGTTTAAACCTGACGAGCGGGGCCCAAGAGGGGGGCGATGGAGAGGAGAGGCTGACAGGCGGGGCCCGCCTGTCATCCCTAACCCAGAGTCGAGGCGGCTGGCGAGCTCACCGGTGACATTGCAGGACACGGCGAGGTCGGGCGAGGGCATGGCTGGGCTCAGCGTCGTGTCGCCGTTCGGGTGGAGGTGGTGGACGTCACCGGAGTTGCCTGGTTCGCCGGCGACGAGGTCTCGCGGTGGAGAAGCTTCGGGCGTCGATGGTTCCGGCCGTTTTCGGCAGCTACAGAGAGGGGAAACAAGGGGGAAAGGATTAGAGGGCTGCAGGGGTTCCAGATCGAGGCGGAGGAGGAGCGGGGGAGGCCTGTACCTCGCGAACTCCGGCGAGCTGAAGCGGCGGAGCTCGAGCTCGGTCTCGAGCTCGGGCGGCTCTGGAGAGGAACTGGGGGTGCAGGGGGATGATTTGGTGATGCAGAGAGAGAGTGGTGAGGACAAGAGGGATCGGGGAGGCCTTTAAATAGGCGAACGGCGGGGTGCCGTGGACCCGTGCGCCGGTGGGCTCCTGCTCGTCGCTGCAGGGCTCGGGGGAAGAGGGCGTGGTGTCTGGGTGTTCCTGGACGTCGACTACGTCGGGAGAGATAGAGAGAGGGAGTGGGGAGAGGTCAGAGGCGCGTGCGTGTGAGCCGCGCCATTGGCGCGCTCGGGCGGCCGGTGTTTGCTAGCGCGGAGGCGCGGGGAGGAGGAGAGAGGAAGGGGCTGACTGCGTAGCGTGTTGCGGACGCCGAGGCGCATCGGCAGGCGCGCGGGGAAGGCCCGAGGTTGCCGGAGTTATCGGGCAGGGCGCGGCTACAGTGCGGGAGCGCACTGTAGCGCGCTCCAGAGCGCCCAAATAGCCGACGTGGCATTTTATATGCCTTGTGGGCGCGGCCAACCGTGTCCAGTAGCTCAAGGGTGGAGTAAAGAAGTAGGGAGAGGCATTGGATGCTCTGGATGGCCACTGGGGTGAGGAGAGAGGAAGAAGAAGTGTGCAAATGGGCTGTCCAGAATAGAAAAATGATGAATTCCTCCCCTAGATCATTGGGCATTACTTTGTGCTAATTGTTGGGGAACGTAGTAATTTCAAAATTTTCCTACGCACACGCAAGATCATGGTGATGCATAGCAACGAGAGGGGAGAGTGTTGTCTACGTACCCTCGTACACCGAAGCGGAAGCGTTGACACAACGTAGAGGAAGTAGTAGTACGTTCTCCTCGCGATCCAACCGATCACAGCACCGTTACTCCGGCACCTCCGAGTTCTTGGCACACGTTCAGCGCGATGACGATCCCCGGGCTCCGATCCAGCAAAGCATCGAGGAAGAGTTCCGTCAGCACGACGGCGTGGTGACGATCTTGATGTGTTACCGGCGCAGGGCTTCGCCTAAGCACTGCAACGATATGATCGAGGTGGAATTTGGTGGAAGGGGGCACCGCACACGGCTAAGGAAAGATCTCAATGATCAATTGTGTGTCTCTGGGGTGCCCCCTGCCCCCGTATATAAAGGAGCCAAGGGGGAGGGGCTGTCCGGCCAAGCCTGGCGCGCCAGAGAGTCCTACTCCCTCTGGGAGTAGGATTCCCCCCTCCCCAATCCTAGTTGGACTAGGATTCTCCAAGGGGGAGAGAGAGAGAGAGGGGGCGCCCACCTCTCCTAGTCCTAATAGGACTAGGGGAAGGGGGGAGGCGCGCAGCCCATGAGGGCAGCCCTCTCACCTCTCCTCCAAGGCCCATGTTGGCCCATTATGCCCCCGGGGGGTTCCGGTAACCCTCCCGGTATTCCGGTAAAATCCTGATTTCACCTGGAATGCATCCGATGTCCAAACATAGGCTTCCAATATATCATTCTTTACGTCTCGACCATTTCGAGACTCCTCATCATGTCCGTGATCACATCCGGGACTCCGAACTCCTTCGGTACATCAAAATGCATAAACTCATAATAACTGTCATCGTAACGTTAAGCGTGCGGACCCTACGGTTCGAGAACAATGTAGACATGACCGAGACACGTCTCCGGTCAATAACCAATAGCGGGACCTGGATGCCCATATTGGCTCCTACATATTCTACGAAGATATTTATCGGTCAGACCGCATAACAACATACGTTGTTCCCTTTGTCATCGGTATGTTACTTGCCCGAGATTCGATCGTCGGTATCCAATACCTAGTTCAATCTCGTTACCGGCAAGTCTCTTTACTCGTTCCGTAATACATCATCTCGCAACTAACTCATTGGTTGCAATGCTTGCAAGGCTTTATGTGATGTGTATTACCGAGAAGGCCCTGAGATACCTCTGCGACAATCGGAGTGACAAATCCTAATCTCGAAATACGCCAACCCAATATGTACCTTCGGAGACACCTGTAGAGCACCTTTATAATCACCCAGTTACGTTGTGACGTTTGGTAGCACACAAAGTGTTCCTACGGTAAACGGGAGTTGCATAATCTCATAGTTAAAGGAACATGTATAAGTCATGGATAAAAGTAATAGCAACATACTAAATGATCGGGTGCTATGCTAATGGAATGGGTCATGTCAATCAGATCATTCAACTAATGATGTGATCTCGTTAATCAAATAACAACTCTTTGTTCATGGTTAGGAAACATAACCATCTTTGATTAATGAGCTAGTCAAGTAGAGGCATACTAGTGACACTCTGTTTGTCTATGTATTCACACATGTATTATGTTTCCAGTTAATACAATTCTAGCATGAATAATAAACATTTATCATGATATAAGGAAATAAATAATAACTTTATTATTGCCTCTAGGGCATATTTCCTTCAGTCTCCCACTTGCACTAGAGTCAATAATCTAGATCACATCACCATGTGATTAACATCAATAGTTCACATCATCATGTGATTAACACCCATAGTTCACATCGATATGTGACCAACACCCAAAGGGTTTACTAGATTCAGTAATCTAGTTCACATTGCTATGTGATTAACACCCAAAGAGTACTACGGTGTGATCATGTTTTGCTTGTGAGAGAAATTTAGTCAACGGGTCTGCCACATTCAGATCCGTTATGTATTTTGCAATTTTCTATGTCTACAATGCTCTGCACGGAGCTACTTTAGCTAATTGCTCCCACTTTCAATATGTATCTAGATTGAGACTTAGAGTCATCTAGATTAGTGTCAAAACTTGCATCGACGTAACCTTTTACGACGAACCTTTTTGTCACCTCCATAATCGAGAAACATATCCTTATTCCACTAAGGATAATTTTGACCGCCGTCCAGTGATCTACTCCTAGATCACTATTGTACTCCCGTGCCAATCTCAGGGTAGGGTATACAATAGGTCTGGTACACAGCATGGCATACTTTATAGAACCTATGGCCAAAGCATAGGGAATGACTTTCATTCTCTTTCTATCTTCTGCCGTGGTCGGGCTTTGAGTCTTACTCAATTTCACACTTTGTAACATAGGCAAGAACTCTTTCTTTGACTGTTCCATTTTGAACTACTTCAAAATCTTGTCAAGGTATGTACTCATTGAAAAAACTTATCAAGCGTCTCGATCTATCTCTATAGATCTTGATGCTCGATATGTAAGTAGCTTCCCCGAGGTCTTTCTTTGAAAAACTCTTTTCAAACACTCCTTTATGCTTTGCAGAATAATTCTACATTATTTCCGATCAACAATATGTCATTAACATATACTTGTCAGAAATGCTGTAGTGCTCCCACTCACTTTCTTGTAAATACAGGCTTCACCATAAGTCTGTATAAAACTATATGCTTTGATCAACTTATCAAAGCGTATATTCCAACTCTGAGATGCTTGCACCAGTCCATAGATGGATCGCTGGAGCTTGCTCACTTTATTAGCACCTTTATGGTCGACAAAACCTTCTGGTTGTATCATATACAACTCTCCATTGAGGAATGCAGTTTTGTTTATCCATTTGCCAGATTTCATAAAATGCCGCAATTGCTAACATGATTCGGACAGACTTAAGCATAGATACGAGTGAGAAACTCTCATCGTAGTCAATACTTTGAACTTGTCGAAAAACCTTTTTTCGACAATTCTAGCTTTGTAGATAGTAACACTACTATCAGTGTCCGTCTTCCTCTTGAAGATCCATTTATTTTCTTTGGCTTGCCGATCATCGGGCAAATCCCTCAAAGTCCATACTTTGTTCTCATACATGGATCATATCTCAGATTTCATGGCCTCTAACCATTTCGCGGAATCTGGGCTCATCATCGCTTCCTCATAGTTCGCAAGTTCGTCATGGTCTAGTAACATGACTTCCAGAACAGGATTACCGTACCACTCTGGTGCGGATCTCACTCTGGTTTACTTACGAGATTCGGTAGTAACTTGATCTTGAAGTTACATGATCATCATCATTAGCTTCCTTACTAATTGGTGTAGTAGTCACAAGAACAGATTTCTGTGATGAACTACTTTCCAATAAGGGAGAAGGTACAATTACCTTATCAAGTTTTCTACTTTCCTCCCACTCACTTCTTTCGAAAGAAACTCTTTCTCTAGAAAGTTTCCGAACTTAGCAACAAAAGTCTTGCCTTCGGATCTGTGATAGAAGGTGTATCCAACAGTTTCCTTTGGATATCCTATGAAGACACATTTCTCCGATTTGGGTTCGAGCTTATCAGGTTGAAGCTTTTTCACATAAGCATCGCAGCCCCAAACTTTAAGAAACGACAGCTTAGGTTTATTGCTAAACCATAGTTCATACGGTATCGTCTCAGCGGATTTAGGTGGTGCCCCTTTTAACGTGAATGCAGCTGTCTCTAATGCATGATCCCAAAACGATATTGGTAAATCGGTAAGAAACATCATAGATTGTACTATATCCAATAAAGTACGGTTATGACGTTTGGACACACCATTATGCTGTGGTGTTCCATGTGGCATGAATTTGTGAAACTATTCCACATTGTTTTAATTGAAGACCAAACTCGTAACTCAAATATTTGTCTCCGCGATCAGATCGTAGAAACCTTATTTTCTTGTCACGATGATTTTCACTTCACTCTAAAATTCTTTGAACTTTTCAAACGTTTCAGACTTATGTTTCATCAAGTAGATATACCCATATCTGCTCAAATCATCTGTGAAGGTCAGAAAATAATGATATTTGTCGCGAGCCTTAATATTCATCGGACCATATACATCAGTATGTATGATTTCCAACAAATCTGTTGCTTGCTCCATTGTTCCGGAGAACGGCGTTTTTAGTCATCTTGCCCAAGAGGCATGGTTCGCAAGCATCAAGTGATTCATAATCAAGTGATTCCAAAATCCCATCAGCATGGAGTTTCTTCATGCGCTTTACACCAATATGACCTAAACGGCAGTGCCACAAATAGGTTGCACTATCATTATTAACTTCACATCTTTTTGGTTTCAATATCATGAATATGTGTATCACTGCGATCGAGATCCAATGAACTATTTTCATTGGTGTGTATGACCATAGAAGGTTTTATTCATGTAAACAGAACAACAATTGTTCTCTAACTTAAATGAATAACTGTATTGCAATTAACATGATCAAATCATATTCATGCTCAACGCAAACACCAAATAATACTTATTTAGTTTCAACACTAATCCCGAAAGTATAGGGAGTGTGTGATGATGATCATATCAATCTTGGAACCACTTCCAACACACATCGTCACCTTGCCCTTTAACTAGTTTTTGTTCATTCTGCAACTCCCGTTTCGAGTTACTAATCTTAGCAACTTGAACTAGTACCAAATACTGAGGGGTTGCTATGAACACTAGTAAAGTACACATCAATAACATGTATATCAAATATACTTATGTTCACTTTGCCATCCTTCTTATCCGCCAATCACTTGGGGTAGTTCCGCTTCCAGTGACCAGTCCCTTTGCAGTAGAAGCACTTAGTCTCAGGCTTAGGACCATACTTGGGCTTTTTCACTTGAGCAGCAACTTGCTTGCCGTTCTTCTTGAAGTTCCCCTTCTTTCCTTTTGCCCTTTTCTTGAAACTAGTGATCTTGTCAACCATCAACACTTGATGTTTTTCTTTGATTTCTACCTTCGCTGATTTTAGCATCGCGAAGAGCTTGGGAATATTTTCCGTTATCCCTTGCATATTATAGTTCATCACGAAGTTCTACTAACTTGGTGATGGTGACTAGAGAATTCTGTCAATCACTATCTTATCTGGAAGATTAACTCCCACTTGATTCAAGCGATTGTAGTACCCAGACAATCTGAGCACATGCTCACTAGTTGAGCGATTCTCCTCCATCTTTTAGCTATAGAACTTGTTGGAGACTTCATATCTCTCAACTCGGGTATTTGCTTGAAATATTAACTTCAACTCCTAGAACATCTCATATGCTCCATGACGTTCAAAACGTCTTTGAAGTCCCGATTCTAAGCAGTTAAGCATGGTGCACTAAACTATTAAGTAGTCATCATATTGAGCTAGCAAAACGTTCATAATGTCTGCATCTGCTCCTGCAATAGGTCCGTCACCTAGCGGTGCATCAAGGACATAATTCTTCTGTGCAGCAATGAGGATAAACCTCAGATCACGGATCCAATCCGCATCATTGCTACTAACATTTTTCAACACAATTTTCTCTAGGAACATATCAAAATAAACATAGGGAAGTAACAACGCGAGCTATTAATCTACAACATAGATATGCTAATACTACCAGGACTAAGTTCATGATAAATTAAAGTTCAATTAATCATATTACTTAAGAACTCCCACTTAGATAGACATCCCTCTAATCCTCTAAGTGATCACGTGATCCAAATCAACTAAACCATGTCCGATCATCACGTGAGATGGAGTAGTTTCAATGGTGAACATCACTATGTTGATCATATCTACTATATGATTCACGCTCGACCTTTCGGTCTCCGTGTTCCGAGGCCATATCTGTTATATGCTAGGCTCGTCAAGTATAACCTGAGTATTCCGCGTGTGCAACTGTTTTGCACCCGTTGTATTTGAACGTAGAGACTATCACACCCGATCATCACGTGGTGTCTCAGCACGAAGAACTTTCGCAACGGTGCATACTCAGGGAGAACACTTCTTGATAATTAGTGAGAGATCATCTTATAATGCTACCGTCAATCAAAGCAAGATAAGATGCATAAAAGATAAACATCACATGCAATCAATATAAGTGATATGATATGGCCATCATCATCCCGTGCTTGTGATCTCCATCTTCGAAGCACCGTCATGATCACCATCGTCACCGGCGCGACACCTTGATCTCCATCGTAGCATCGTTGTCGTCTCGCCAATCTTATGCTTCCACGACTATCACTACCGCTTAGTAATAAAGTAAAGCATTACATCGCGATTGCATTGCATACAATAAAGCGACAACCATATGGCTCCTGCCAGTTGCCGATAACTCGGTTACAAAACATGATCATCTCATACAATAAAATTTAGCATCATGTCTTGACCATATCACATCACAACATGCCCTGCAAAAACAAGTTAGACGTCCTCTACTTTGTTGTTGCAAGTTTTACGTGGCTGCTACGGGTTTAAGCAAGAACTCATCTTACCTACGCATCAAAACCACAACGATAGTTTGTCAAATAGACTCCGTTTTAACCTTCTCAAGGACCGGGCGTAGCCACACTCGGTTCAACTAAAGTTGGAGAGACAGTCTTCCGCAAGCCATCTATGTGCAAAGCACGTCGAGGGAACCGGTCTCGCGTAAGAGTACGCGTAAGGTTGGTCCGGATCGTCTCGTCCAACAATACCGCTGAACCAAAGTATGACATGCTGGTAGGCAGTATGACTTGTATCGTCCACAACTCACTTGTGTTCTACTCGTGCAAATAACATCAAACCATAAAACCTAGGCTCGGATGCCACTGTTGGGGAATGTAGTAATTTCAAAATTTTCCTACGCACACGCAAGATCATGGTGATGCATAGCAACGAGAGGGGAGAGTGTTGTCTACGTACCCTCGTAGACCGAAGCGGAAGCGTTGACACAACATAGAGGAAGTAGTCGTACGTTCTCCTCGCAATCCAACCGATCACAGCACCGTTACTCCGGCACCTCCGAGTTCTTGGCACACGTTCAGCTCGATGACGATCCCCGGGCTCCGATCCAGCAAAGCGTCGAGGAAGAGTTCCATCAGCACGACGGTGTGGTGACGATCTTGATGTGTTACCGGCGCAGGGCTTCGCCTAAGCACTGCAACGATATGATCGAGGTGGAATTTGGTGGAAGGGGGCACCGCACACGGCTAAGGAAAGATCTCAATGATCAATTGTGTGTCTCTGGGGTGCCCCCTGCCCCCGTATATAAAGGAGCCAAGGGGGAGGGGCTGGCCGGCCAAGCCTGGCGCGCCAGAGAGTCCTACTCCCTCTGGGAGTAGGATTCCCCCCCCCCCCCAATCCTAGTTGGACTAGGATTCTCCAAGGGGGAGAGAGAGAGAGGGGGGGCGCCCACCTCTCCTAGTCCTAATAGGACTAGGGGAAGGGGGGAGGCGCGCAGCCCATGAGGGCAGCCCTCTCACCTCTCCTCCAAGGCCCATGTTGGCCCATTATGCCCCCGGGGGGTTCCGGTAACCCTCCCGGTATTCCGGTAAAATCCTGATTTCACCTGGAATGCATCCGATGTCCAAACATAGGCTTCCAATATATCATTCTTTACGTCTTGACCATTTCGAGACTCCTCGTCATGTCCGTGATCACATCCGGGACTCCGAACTCCTTTGGTACATCAAAATGCATAAACTCATAATAACTGTCATCGTAACGTTAAGCGTGCGGACCCTACGGTTCGAGAACAATGTAGACATGACCGAGACACGTCTCCGGTCAATAACCAATAGCGGGACCTGGATGCCCATATTGGCTCCTACATATTCTACGAAGATCTTTATCGGTCAGACCGCATAACAACATACGTTGTTCCCTTTGTCATCGGTATGTTACTTGCCCGAGATTCGATCGTCGGTATCCAATACCTAGTTCAATCTCGTTACTGGCAAGTCTCTTTACTCGTTCCGTAATACATCATCTCGCAACTAACTCATTGGTTGCAATGCTTGCAAGGCTTTATGTGATGTGTATTACCGAGAAGGCCCTGAGATACCTCTCCGACAATCGGAGTGACAAATCCTAATCTCGAAATACGCCAACCCAATATGTACCTTCGGAGACACCTGTAGAGCACCTTTATAATCACCCAGTTACGTTGTGACGTTTGGTAGCACACAAAGTGTTCCTACGGTAAACGGGAGTTGCATAATCTCATAGTTAAAGGAACATGTATAAGTCATGGATAAAAGCAATAGCAACATACTAAATGATCGGGTGCTATGCTAATGGAATGGGTCATGTCAATCAGATCATTCAACTAATGATGTGATCTCGTTAATCAAATAACAACTCTTTGTTCATGGTTAGGAAACATAACCATCTTTGATTAATGAGCTAGTCAAGTAGAGGCATACTAGTGACACTCTGTTTGTCTATGTATTCACACATGTATTATGTTTCCAGTTAATACAATTCTAGCATGAATAATAAACATTTATCATGATATAAGGAAATAAATAATAACTTTATTATTGCCTCTAGGGCATATTTCCTTCACTAATTACCAGTGGTGTAGAGATGTTAGAGAAAGGTGTGCTTAAGAGGGGAGCTCAAATAGATTAGAGGAAGGGGTCCAAATAGGGCTTTTAGTAGAAATGCAGAAGGTGTTTGATTAGTGCTTGGGGTAGTTTCACTAATCCTCTTGATGTGCCATTTGGCAGGGGCCTTTGCAATGACAAAACATCAAGGTTCAAGGAGTATGAGCTCATTTAGAGAAGTTGTCCAATGCAACTTTGGTAAACCCTAGAAATGAGCAGAAATAGACTTGTGTAGATCTAGTTGAGCATAACACTTCTCCTTGATGCACTACTTGGTGTAGTGGCCTCATTTGGTCATGTGAACATGCTCACAAAAGTTGAGGTAAAGGAGACAAAGTTGGTAGTACAAACTTGTTCAAATTTGATTCTGGTCAGAGAGGGTTTTGGGGCATTTTGGTACAGTCGTACTCCCCTCCGTGTGGGAAACAACTGCCGAGTCTTCCTTGCCTCCGTGTCGTTCCCTTCCTAGGCCTCATCGCCGTCCACCGCCCTGGTGCTCTCGGCGCGGCCTGGTCAACATGGTCAACGTCCGACATGCATCTGAAGTGGACTGCACATGTAGAGGCTGATAGCTGGGTTCACGGCCGCAGCAAGGAAGTTCCTCCCTATTACGTGCAAAATAATTATTCCTCCACCTGATAATGGGGACCCACCGGACGGGCCATCGTATTTTGCCCACCTGACTGTTGGGACCCACCAGCTACATCTTCGCACGCAAGGAAGTGCCTGACAGTCGGGACCCACCTGGTCGAAGCGTACGTAGCGTTGTCATTCTGGTCGCGAACGTGTACGTACATATATACTGGTGGATGTAGAGGCGCGCACGTGTCGTAGTAGAGGCGCACACGTAGCATGTACACGTACGTACAGCGGCCAGGGTGCAAGAAAGAAAATACGGCCATGTATGTGTACATACGGGCGGGGTCTCGAACGCCTACTCGCGCATACGTACGGCGAGCGCTCGTGTACATGGCTGGGTCGTAACGGAGAAACAACGTCGTCGTCATGTTCATGCGGAGGCAACGGAATGCGTTGTGTTCATCGGGAGGCAACGGAATGCGTGGTCGTGTTCATCGGGACGGCTTGGATGGAACAGGCGATGGAAACGAGGCCTGGCGTACCGCAGAACGGAGGAAACGTCCTTGTGTTTGACCGGCCACGTTCGAAACGGGATCCTGTTCATCGAGAGGGGTCTGGCATACCGCAAAATGGAGGAAACTGACCTCCTACGGTAGAAACGGGCGTCCTGTTGATCGGGAGGGGTGTGGCGTACCGCAAAACGGACGAAACGGACCTCCTATGGTCGAAACGGGGGTCCTGTTCATCGGGAGGGGTGTGGCGTACCGCAAAACGGGACTCCACAGGATACTGTTCATCTCCACCGTTGACCCCCTCCAGCCTCCACGAGCCATTGTTCATCCATCGTCAACCTCCTCCAGCCTCCACCTGCGACTGTTCATCCACGGGCTCCTATTTATCCAGCCTCCACCGTGTGCTACTCCACCTGCTGCTGTCTAACCAGCCCTCTCCACGGGCTCATGTTCAACCACCCCTCCACGGGCTGCTGTTCATCCTGCCCTCCACCGTCTACTGTTCATCCTGCCCTCCACGGGGTGGTCCTGTTCATCCAGCCCTCCACGGGGTCCTGTTCATCCAGCCCCAACCGGCTCGATCGATCGGGGTCCTGTTTATCCAGAGGCAACACCACGGGGCCCTGTTCATCCACCCCCACCGGGAACTGTTCATCCAAACCCACCCACCCCACCCCCCCGCAACGCTCACTATTCATCCAGAGGCAGCATCGATCGGCTTCAATAAGCAGCAGTAGCGAAGGAATCGCTCGATCGGGTTCAGTTAACAGCCATCGATCGATCACTCGGGTTCAGTAACGCGTAGCCTGCAGTGCAATCGCTCGGGTTCAGTTAGAGCCAACGCCTTGCACATACGCGCGCGTACGTGTACGAGAGAAACGCGCATCGCTCGGCCCCGACCTCCCACCGTAACCGGGAACTCCCCGAAATTTTCCTCGCCCTCGCTTCTACCACGGTTTTTTCCGTCATGGACGGCCCAAAGAATATCATGCAGCTGCGTCTCCGGCCCGCCCAGGAAGAAAAGCCCATTTTTTGTCATGATTTTTTGTCATAGAAGTAGGAGCCCACCACATCTATGATGATACCGGGTTTTGTCACAATTATCATCATAGAAGTGTCATATGTATGACAGAAAAAAAATCGTTCAGCCCAAAATGTCACAGATGTGTCTTTTTTTGTAGTGCTAAGGTTAACTCGAGTCCCGGGACCATATGAATACATACAATGGGATTCCAGCAGAGCACCTTTTGTTTTGAGATTATGCTCTCTCTCTCTCTCTCTCTCTCTCTCTCTCTCTCTCTCACACACACACACACACACACACGCGCGCGCGCGCGCGTAGACATTGTTTCTCTCTTCATTTTTTCCAGCACTTGCATGCACATCGCTTGTTTATCTCCGTGTTGCTGTAAGTATGCCTCGCACACATGCTATGTACCTATCCCTTTATATAGATATGTGTCACACAAACTCCTTCTCCATATATATAAGTGCCATTGCCCCCCACCCACACACACACACTTCCCGACACCAAAGGAGTAGGGTGACACCTCGAGCTTGATACTAATCTATCTACTGGCTTCTCTCTCAAACACACACACACACATACTACCCGACAGCGAAGGAGTAGGGTGGCACCTCGATCTTGATAGTAATCTATCTACTAGCTTCTCTCTCAAACACACACACACACACTTGCTAGTTCTGCCTCTGTGCCTACCGCGTGCGCACTCTCGATATGTCATTCTCTCCCTCCCCCCTCCCCAACCCCACCCCCCAACAATGACAGCAGAAGGGTGACAACTCGATCTTGATCTTAATCTATCAATTGGCTTCTCTCTCAAACACACACACACACATACACACATATGCACACACCCTAGTTGTGTCTCTGTGCCTCGCTCACACACTCGTTACGTCTTTCTCTCCGTAGCCCCCTCGATATGTAGACTTCTCACACGCGCAGAATTGTAGTGACGATGACGCTGAACCCAGTGTGCCCTGTTTTTACCGGCCTCATGTGATAGTTTTCACCCTGCTTTGTGTTAATTAACAAGGCAACCTTTTCTTTGTTACTACTAGTGAATCGGAGATCATTCGGGGCAGACATAAAATATATCACTTCAACCCAATTATCGCAGTAACTATTTTAAAAGAAACTAGCTAGATGCCTATGCGTTGCACGGAACATCAAGATGCATTTGTATGAGTAGTTTATCTTGTGAGAGAAAAGGATGAATGAGGGAAGGCCTTATTTGCAAATGTGGAGAGGGGTGTGGGTATTTTTTTGCAAAATTGCCATAGTTTCCTTCCTATCCGTTAGATATAAATCCGACGGCCTATATTGCAGGATCGGAGGCACACCATCATCACCAACTCTGTTTTCTACTCCCTCCGTTCATAAATATTTGTATTTTTAGTGATTTTAACAAGTGACTACATACGGAGCAAAAATGAGTGAATCTACACTCTAAAATATGTCTATATACACATCCGTATGTGGTAGTCCATTTGAAATATGAAGAAGACAAATATTTAGGAACGGAGGGAGTATAAGAGTTGACATAGAGATATATCGCCAGCATTGTCCACAACGAACATGTGCTGGACTGGTTTGCGCCGGATGCTCGCAACGCAATGACATGAGTCTGAATTATGTCTTTAGCTTTAGATTTATATATTATTTATTATTTAATATATACTACTTTCTCTACTGTACTGACAGTGGAACCCATAGAGTACTTAGAATACAAGATTAAGGATGGATTTCTTTCCATTTAAATTTCTGTATGAAGTTGTAGCCACCCTGCAAGTCATGTACAGTGTATGTGCAATTAACTTTTTATAGAGGGAGAATTATACACGCAATTAGCTCAAATGGATATGATGTGACTCTATTATTTCCAGCATAAGAGCATCTCCAACAGCAGCCGGAAAATTTCCTCCCGCTTCCTTTCGCGGAGGACGACATCCAACACAAGTGGCATACATTTTCACAACTCTAACCAACCATAGGAAATTCGTGCAAACATGGACTGATTTCATATAAGCATGAAGGATTTTGTATAAAAAGCCAAATATTCATAAAAACACGACGGATTTCATTACATTTACATGAACTAAGCGGTGATAATATGGCTCTCGTGGTATAATTAATACCTAATCTAAATGGCCGCCCGCGGATCCCTTTCTCTTCCTCATGTCCGGCAGACACTTGCGGGGTCGACGAAGGTCCTCGGAAGAGACGAAGCAGTGAAGAAACCACCTGTATACACAGTCATTGCCTCGGCGGTGGACTTCATGGGACCCAAGTGGCAGTGGCCTCCCATGTTCTACTTCTCCTCGATGATGGTGGCGGGCACGGAGAAGCTGGCCACCGACTCATCACTCTCCACGCACCTAGCTTTTGTCTTGTGGGGACCCCGACTCATGAGTCGAGATCACCGAATGCACGTGTACAGTGATCCCAAAGATCAATGCTCACTGAACACACATATGCTGAATAACAAGAGTCTTACATCCATATATACCGTCTTACACAAATTATGACCATTATGGTCAAGTCTTACATAGATAAGCCTCACGGCTAAACATTGAATAAACTCAAATAGCGGAAGTCTTCATAGATAAGTAGAACCCATGCCATCTGCCTTAACCCTACATGCATTCTGGCTGGGAAAGCGTCCTAGTTCGCATGTTCGTCTCTGAAGAACTCTTCTTCAAATTCCTGCTCTTCCATGCCTGGCCAATTAAATAACCAGTGGGAAGCCAATGAGTACTTTGAATGTACTCGCAAGCAACCCATGTTTTGGCTCAAGATACAACAATGCATGACATCGGTAAATTTTTGCAGGAAGCTAATTTTATTGTGCTATGACATGTTAAACAACTGGTAAATCATACATCATATGAATTCAAGTAACCATAGGGACTGGTTACAGATATCAATATAAAGGGAGTGAGCTTCAACCCAACTCAATCATATCAAATCCTTTGACTTGACCCAAGTAGTTCTTCCCACTTATCCAAACACACACACTAGTTTGTAAACAAGTGGACGTAGCCCAAGAGCGGTTACCCAACTGTTCTTGACCGTGGACACGGCTATTCGAATACTTTTACACTCTGCAGAGGTTGCACACTTTACCCACAAGATCCGGGGAACTTCCTTGTCATCCACGACCCGCGGTACCTCAAGTACCCGGGGTAAGCACCCGATCATTATCTTTCCCTAGACGACACAAACATAGAGTCCGCTCGATTGGTAGCAACCCCCGTGCCCAACATTTCTCATCTTAAGATTTTGGAGGCACGCACCCATATTCATCACATACCACAAGCACGGGGTACCAACGGTGTGTTCGGTGCCCTGTAAAAACATTCATGGTCGCCCTACCTGGCACGACCCCGTCCCGAGAGTGACCTCATGTCACCCCCGTCACTAGTAATGTGGGCACCATGCTAGTATTGGCCTAGGTAGTCAATAATGCCCTTTCCCATATAAGGGTAGAGTGGTTGCGCATGTAAGGTTGGAGTAACGGTCGCAACTTAAACCAATCCGTTTTGAAAACAACACACACACCTGCCTCGGTACACCACTTCGTCATCAAGTGGTTACCCAACTCATAATCTCCCTCAGGCATAAGTGGCACCCGATGGGGTTTTTGAAAAGTTTTTGAAAACAATCTTGCTTCCATCACCATGCATATACCCATCCCCTTTTGCATAGCTCTACTTAGCATCTTAGCTACTCCCACTCGCATAACGCTCATATAAAGGTAGGGTGATGCATCATGCAAGTATCAACGAGAAAAGCAACGAAGTAACCCACAAAAGTGGTACCCTCTCATCATGATTCCGGTGCAACAACAACAAGTGCTATATGACATGCAGAAAAAGGTTTCACGGTATGGTCAAAGGGATGCTTGCCTGGCTCAGCAAAGTCTTTTGGGTCTTCATAGTCTTCTAGTCCAACTCCTTCGTCAGCAACGCAATCTATCGTCGCAAAATAGCAACGAGAAAATAAGGCAATAGCAAAACAGAAAAACCAAAGTGCTCAGAAAAATGTCAACTATTTTTTGTTAAATACTAGAGTGTATTCTAAGAATGAAAAAATTCCTAGTTTTGGATTTGGAGTCATGGAAACAGTGCTAGGAATTTTCAATCACAGGCATAAATGTTGAAATTCAAATTTAAATTTGAACAATGAAGAAAAGTTGGTTTGATAAGAGTAAAAACTGCACCATCAAATAGGTGGGATTATTACAAGAATTTAGGAGTTGGAATTATTGCATTTGGATTATTATTTAATCCAGTGGAATTTTTCCAAGTTTAACAGAAAAGAAAAAGGAGAAGGGGCACTGTGCCTGCTCGGCCAAAACAGCCGCAGCGCAGCAGGCCCAGCCACAGAGGCGGCCCAACGCATTGGTGCACACGCGCGCGCCAGGTTTAAACCTGACGGGCAGGGCCCAGGCGTCAGCGAGAGAGAGAAGGGCGATGGAGAGGAGAGGCTGACAGGCGCGGCCCGCCTGTCATCCCTAACCCCGAGTCCAGACGGTCGACGAGCTCACCGGCGACGATGCAGGGCACGGCGAGGTCAGGCGAGGGCACGGCTGGACTCAGCGTCGAGTCGCCGTTCTGGTGGTGGCGGTTGCGGTCACCGGGGTGGCCTAGTTCTCCGGCGACGAGGAGGCACCGTCGGTGGAGCTTCAGGTGGCGGCGGTTCTGGTCGTTTCCGGCAGCTACAAAGAGGGGAAACATGGGGAAAGGATCAGTGGAGTGCGGGGGTTCCAAATCGGGGCTTAGGAGCAGCGGGGAGAGCTTCTACTATGCGGACGACGGCGAGCCGCCGCGGCGGAGCTTGAGCTTGAGAGCTTCTGGAGAGGAGCGGGTGGTGTAGGGGGGTGATTAGGGAGCGAGAGAGCGAGTGGTGAGGAGAGGAGGGCTCGGGGAGGCCCTTAAATAGGCAGGAAGCGGTCCACCGAGGACTTGTGCACCGGCAAGCTTTTTGCCATCGTTGCAGGCCAACGTGTCTCATGTGGGCGTGTCTGTGGCGTTCCTGTGGTTGGTCCAGAGCGAGCGGAGTGAAGAGAGAGAGAAAGCAGGGGAGGGCCAGAGGTGCTGCGCGTGTGAGGCCGCTCATTGGAGCTCTCGGGCGGGCGGCGCGCGTGCAAGCAGAGGCAGCAGGAGGGAGAAGGAGGAGGAGGACAGGGGTTTAGCGTGTCGCTGATGCCGAGGCACCTCATCGGGCGCGCTGGGGAGGCCCGTGGTGGATGGAGGTGGTTAGCAGGGGGCGGCTATAGTGCCTGGCCGCACTGTAGCACGCTCTGGAGCATGCAAATGGCATTCCATGGCATTTTATATGCCTTATGGGCACGGCCACTGATGTCTGGCTGCCCTAGGTGGCAGTAAAGAAGAGGGGAGGGGCATTGGGTGCCCTGGAGAGCCAGTAGGGGAGGAGTGGGGTTGAGAGAGGGGGGAAATGGGTTGTCCAGAGGGGTAAATGAGGTGGTTTCACCCCTCAATCATTGAGCTGAGATGCAGCCATAGTTACTGGAGGTAGAAGAGGGTCAGGAGCAGTTGTGGTACAAAATTGAGCCCATGGAGAATAGTGGAAGAGGTCAAAATGGAATTTTGGTAAAGTGGCAGAAAGTGTTTGTTGCTGGTTTGGGCAAGCAAATGAATTTCATTTGACGTGAGACTCCACAGGGTGAAATGGCACATACAATTAGGGCCTTCCACCAATTTTGAGCTTATTTGGGCAAAGTTGCCAATGCAACTTTTGTAAACCCTAGAAATCAATTGAAATGCATTTACCAAGATCTAGTCATGCAAAACCATTTCCCTTGATGCACCACTTGGTGTAGTCTCCTCATTTGGGGTTGTGAGAATGTCCACAAGGTTTGGGGTAATTTGGAAGAAGTTGGTAATGCAAAGTTGGCCAAGTTTGGTTGTGGACAAAAAGGGTTTTGGGGCACTTTTGTGAACCAAAACAATTTTGATTGAGATGGAACTTTGCAATATCATCACATTATGCATATGTGACTTTCTAGAATTTTACTGGATTTATTGGAAAATATTTCTTGTAGAAATATTTCAAATACTTGAAATGGACATAAATGGTTTTGGAGGGTTTTGCCCACTATTTTGAACATGACCATGTGTTGAAACTCTTATATATGGAAAATATATGTCTCAAAGTTTCCCTAATTTTTCTCAAATATTTTTGAAGCTTTAAAATAATTTTAACCTATTAAAGACCATTTCTGGCCTTAAGAAAAAGCCTTTAAATAAAATAGGAATATAACTTTTAAAATTATTATTTTTTGGTTTATGGGAGTCCTATATCTAATAGGTTTCAAATATAGTCTTTGAAATATTTTTCATACCCCAAATCAAGTACTTGTAGTGCAAACCTCAATTCAGGGGGTTTCTGGAATACTAATTTTTGAAAATACTATTTGGCCAAATTATTTTTGTACGAAAATACTATATTGTTCTATACACATGGCATGATCATTGGACAGAAGTTTGGGGCAAGGAGATGATGTATAGAAGGTGAAGTTATGTTGACCTTAAAGAGCACTTGAAAATTACAGAGAGAGAACCAACTCCAAATAAAAGCCAAATGATGCAAAAGTTTTTTTGTTGGTCCAATTTTTCATGCTTTATTAATGCAAATGACATGTTACAAAATGCAGGGTGTGATAGACCTACCCTCCTTACAAGAATCTCGTCCCTGAGATTCCTAAACTAGGCTTAAAGGAGATCTGGAAACTCGAATCTAAGGTAGTCTTCACGTTCCCAGGTTGCTTCTGCTTCGGTATGGTTGCTCCACTTGACCTTGAAGTAATTGATAGTGCGGCTTCGAGTGCGTCATTCTGCTTCGCTCAATATGCAGATGGGCCTCTCACGATAGGTCAAATCAGGCTGAAGGTCAATGGCTTGGTGATCAACATCCTTGTAGAGATTGGGCTTATCTGGAACTTGGAGACACTTCCAGAGTTGTGACACGTGGAATACGTTGTGCACATCGGATAGTTCAGGTGGTAGTTCCAACTGGTACGCAACTTCTCCTCGTCGGTCGGTGATCTTTAAGGGGCCGATGTATCTTGGTGCGAGCTTTCCTTTGACATGGAAGCACTAGGTTCCCTTGAGAGGTGTGACCCAGAGATAGACAAGGTCTCCAACTCGGAAGGTTATGTCTCGAGGACGTGAGTCGGCGTAGCTCTTCTGTCTTGACTTGGCGGTCTTCAAACACTCTCTAACAAGTTGGACTTGCTCTTCTGCTTCACGGAGGATATCGGGCCGAAAGACTAGTCCTTCTCCGGTCTCGGACCAATTGAGGGGAGTGCGGCACTTCCGTCCATATAGCACCTCAGACGGTGCCATCTGAAGACTGGACTGGTAGCTGTTGTTGTAGGAGAACTCGGTGAAGGGTTGGCAATCTTCCCACTTAGATCCATATGCTAAGACACAAGCTCGGAGCATGTCTTCGAGTATTTGATTCACTCATTCTATCTGACCTCCGGTCTGTGGGTGGAAAGCAGTGCCGAAGGACAACTTGGTTCCCATGGCCTCTTGGAACTTCTTACAGAACCTTGAGGTAAACTGGGTTCCTCAATCAGACACAATCTCCTTGGGAATAGGAATGAAGTGGGCAACTTTAGTCAAATGGTCAACAATGACCCATATGGAGTCATGCCCCTTGCTAGACCTGGGTAATCCGATGATGAAGTCCATCCCGACTTTGTCCCACTTCCATTCAAGCACCCTGAGTGGTTGTAACAATCCAGCGGGCCGCTGATGTTCAACTTTTGCTCTCTGGCATATGTCACACTTAGCGACGAAAGTGGCTATATCTCTCTTCATGCCATGCGACCAGAATCTTTCCTTTATGTCTTGATACATCTTGGTTCCTCCGGGGTGGATGGAATATGGGGTGTCATGAGCCTCTTTCAAGATCAAGTTCTTGAGCTCAGACTTGTTGGGTATGCAAATGTGATTCCTAAACCACACAATCCCTTCCTCATCCTCTGAGAATCCTGGGGCCTTGCCTTACTTGACCTTCCTCTTGATGCCTTCAATACTCTCGTGTCCTTTCTGAGCTTCCTTAACATCATCCACCAGGGTAGGCTTGACTTCGAGGTTGACCAAGAATCCTGGTGCAACTAGTTCCAATCCAAAGCTTTCAAGTTCCTCATACAAGGCGGGTAGCCTTTTCTTAATCATAGCATTCAAGGAACAAGCCTTTCTGCTTAGTGCGTCTGCTACCACATTAGCCTTTCTAGGGTGGTATTGAACACTGAGGTCATGATCCTTGATCAATTCTAGCCATCTTCTCTGCCTCATGTTCAATTCCTTTTGAGTGAAAATATACTTCAGACTTTTGTGATCCCTGTATATCTCACACCGCTTCCCTAGGAGGTAATGTCACCATGTCTTCAGGGCATGAACCACTGCTGCTAAATCAAGATCATGAGTGGCATAGTTCTCTTCATGAGGCCGTAGTTGTCTTGAAAGGTAAGCTAACACTCTGCCCTCTTGCATCAGAACACTTCCCAGTCCGGTTCATGGGGCATCACAATATATCAGAAACTCCTTGTGAATATCAGGTGTGGCTAGAACTGGGGCGGTGGTCAATTTCTTCTTCAGCTCCTGGAAGCTTTCTTCGCACTTCGGCGTCCACTCAAACTTCTTGTCCTTCTTCAAGAGTTGGGTCATGGGTCGGGCAATCCTGGAGAATCCTTCAACGAACTTGCGGTAATATCCTGCGAGTCCGAGGAAGCTTCTGACTTCCTTCACATTGCTCAGGGTTTGCCATTCAGTCACGGCTTGAATCTTGACGGGATCTACAGACAATCCTTTAGCAGACAATTTATGACCCAAGAATCCAACTTCACGCAACCAAAATTCACACTTGCTGAACTTGGCGTACAGTTTGTGCTCTCGAAGCTTGTCTAGGACCAACCTCAAGTGTTGTTCGTGCTCTTCTTCCGTCTTCGAGAAGACAAGAATGTCATCAATGAAGACGACAACAAACTTGTCCAAATATTCCATGAAGACCTTATTCATGAGATATATGAAGTAAGCTGGGGCATTGGTCAATCCAAAGGACATGACCGTGCACTCATACATGCCATATCTGGTTACAAATGCCCTCTTTGGAATATCTTGGGGCCTGATTTTCAGCTGGTAGTACCCAGATCTGAGGTCAATCTTGGAGAACACCTTGGCCCCACTGAGTTGATCAAACAGATCTTCAATCTTGGGAAGTGGATACTCGTTCTTGATTGTAACTTCATTGAGGGAGCGGTAGTCAATGCACAAGCGGATGGTACCATCCTTCTTTGCCACAAACAAAATAGGTGATCCCCAAGGGGAGGCACTAGGGCGGATAAATCCCTTCCTTAACTGCTCTTCTAGTTGCTTCTTTAATTCTGCTAACTCCTCCGATCCCATTCTATAAGGCTTTCTGCTCCGGGCATGAGCTCGATGATGAACTCAATGTCTCGGTCAGGAGGCATTCCCGGTAGCTCATCAGGAAAGACATCAGGGTATTTGCATACTACCGGCACTTGATCCAACCCAACTTCAGTCAGACAGTTGACTTGGGCATTTTGAGCAGAGGAGGGGTTGTAAGCAAACTTAACTTCAACTCTTGGTGCTTTCGATCATTGGTCACAGTGACAGTCCGGTTGGCACAATTTAACAAGCCTTGGTGCTTGATGAGCCAATTCATTCCTAAGATCACATCCAAGCCTTGTGATCTTAAGACAACAAGGTATGCTAGGAAGTCTACCCCGTTAATGACAATTCTGACTCCCTTACAGCCTACCTTGTCTCTCTTCTCTGCTCTGGGGGTTTGTACCACCATAGGGTTATCCAGGGGTGTAGGGGTCATGCCACTTTTTAATGCAAACTTTTGGGTGACAAATGAATGCGTGGCTACAGAATCAAACAAGACAGTTGCAGGTGCTGAGTTGACAAGGAACGTACCCAGCATGACGTCCGGGTCTTCCTAGGCTTCTTCTGTAGTGACATGGTTCACACGACCCTTTCCATTGTTGGGCGGCTTGCAGGGAGCTTGGTTCCTTGGTGGCATTCCGCGGCCTTGTCCTGGGTTCTGCGCATTGGGGCGCGGGGCATCGGGCTTCTTGTTGGGGAAATACTTGCAGTAGTGTCCTGGCTGACCACATCCAAAACAAATAACTTGATTGGAGTTGTTGCTCTTGCCGGCATTGTTATTGGGGTTGTTGTAAGCTTGCCTGGGGTTGGCTGCTGATAGGTTGGCTTGACCGGGGCTGGTTGCCACGGGCGAGGCTTCTGGTTGCTGGAGCTACCCTTGCTGGTCATCTTGCGCTTACAAGTATCATCCAGAGCGCGTCGCTTGTCCTCAAGCATGAGTGCCTTGTTCACGAAATTAGAAAATGTTGGGCAGTCACACACAACAAGCGAGTACTGTAGAGTCTGGTTAAGGCCTTCCATGAAGCGCTCTCTTTTGGCAACATCAGTGCTGACATCTTCAGGAGCATACCTTGACAGAATACTGAACTTCTGCATGTACTCCTTGACTGTGCCACTTCCTTGCTTCAGGGCTCAGAATTCACGCTTCTTGATGGTCATGACTCCGGAAGGAATGTGGGCCTTGCGGAATTATGCCTTGAAGTCATTCCAAGTGATGTTTTGCCCAGCATGCATGACCTTGAATCCATCCCACCAAGCTCTGGCAGTTCCGAGCAGCATATACCACCTTCTCACGGTCCTCAGTGCAGTCGACTAGTTCCAACAGATCCTCAATGGTGCGGACCCAGTTGTCGGCATCTAGGGGTTCAGTAGTCTCGATGAAGGTGGGTGGTGCATGCTTCTTGAACTCCGCCAACGTGGAACGTCCATTGTCGTTCCCCGCCGGCTGGCGTTTGACAGCCTGAGCAATCATCTGGAGGGCTGCAGTGTTGGCTTGGTGTTCCTCTCGGAAGGCTTGGAGAAGCTGAGCCATGTCCATGTTTGGAGGTGGTGGTGGTGGTGGAGCTTGTCCTAGGGTTTGGTCATGACTGGCTCCTACTCCGGCAGAACCTTCGGCTTCTTGCTGCTGGGTAGAGGTACCAGTACATGTTACAACAGGCATCCTGTTGGAGCGGTCAAGGTCTCATGATTGGGAAAGATGAGGGAAAGCAATATAGACATGATGCCTAGTAAGGGGGTCGGTACAATACTAATTGTTTTCATGCAAGGGCCAAAAAGGCCAACACATTCATTAAAATCCAAATGGGTGATGTAGTCACCTACAAGTTCCCGAAGGAAAGCACGACATCCATCAAACACATCAAAAGAAAATAGAACACTGCATGGTTTCATATGAACCATTACAAGGACTCAACTTCGCCTAGGGGGTACACGACCTATCCTACCGTAGGGGTGACGAACTGGCACATCCAGGTTCGGATGATGCCTAAGTGGTGGAATGCTCGGTCGCATAGTCTGGCTCTTCTGGGTGTTCCTCCTCATCATCAGCATCCTGACTTTCCTCTTCACTTGAAAGGGTGGGATTGTGGAGGAGCTCAACACGGCGTTGCTTTGCCGGTGGTGCGAAGAGCTTGCGTAATCCCTTGCGCTCATGCGGTGTTGCTATGGGGGTCCTCCATCCTTTGGGGGTCTTCCGCCTCGATATGCGACGGCGGGATGTCCAGGGGAGCACCTTCTTTCTTGATCCTATCCGTCTTCCCTTGTGCTTGGCGAAGAAGTGGCTTGGTCTCATGAAGTTCCTTTCGGAGCTCCATTGATTCCGAGGCCAAGTGTTGTGCCAAGCTATCGGCACAAAGGCTGAAGTAGGTCTGGAATCGAAGTGGAATTCCTTCCTTCAATGGTGGAGCTGGTGAGCAGCTCTCATCCTCACCCTCCTTCCGATAAGGCAAGAAGAGGGTTGCCAACTCGTCTGCCATCTCGGGAAGAAGGTCTTGGAGGCGGGTGAGTGCCTAGAGGGTTGCCGTCTCGACTGCAAGAACCAGTGTTGCCATCTGAGGTCCCTCGAAAAACCAGCTTGTTGGAGAGTCATTATCCTTCACGATCACTTCCACATGATACTCCATCTCAGTGTCATTGATCCAATGCTCATGGTAGGTAAAAATGGGGGGTCGGTGAAACTGGCACTTCTTGAGACTATCTTCGAGAAGCACGGGAAATTCGATGGTCAGGAAGTCTTCGGGTACGGCAGCCATCTACAAGGTTGAATGGGAGAGATCAATATGGAAGTATATCTTGGGTTTGGTAAGCTTAGAAAACAAGAGGAGTATAGAGGGTTTTGCAAAACGGGTTTTATCCTAAGTAACGCCCATGCTAACTAAGGCTTCCTACAGTCATGATGGCTCTGATACCAGCTCTATGGGGACCCCGACTCATGAGTCGAGATCACCGAATGCACGTGTACAGTGATCCCAAAGATCAATGCTCACTAAACACACAGATGCTGAATAACAAGAGTCTTACATCCATACATACCGTCTTACACAAATTATGACCATTATGGTCAAGTCTTACATAGATAAGCCTCACGGCTGAACATAGAATAAACTCAAATAGCGGAAGTCTTCATAGATAAGTAGAACCCATGCCATCTGCCTTAACCCTACAGGCATTCTGACTGGGAAAGCGGCCTTGTTAGAATGTTCATCTCCGAAGAACTCTTCTTCAAATTCCTGCTCTTCCATGCCTGGCCAATTAAATAACCAGTGGCAAGCCAATGATTACTTTGAATGTACTCGCAAGCAACCCATGTGTTTGGCTCATGATAGAACAATGCATGACATAGGTAAATTTTTGCAAAAAGCTAATTTTATTGTGCTATGACATGTCCAACAACTGGTAAATCATGCATCATATGAATTCAAGTAACCATAGGCACTGGTTATAGGTATCAATATAAAGGGAGTGGGCTTCAACCCAACTCAATCATGTCAAGTCCTTTGACTTCACCCAAGTATTTCTTCCCACTTATCCAAACACACACTGGTTTGTAAACAAGTGGACATAGCCCAAGAGCGGTTATCCAACTGTCCTTGACCGTGGACACGGCTATTCGAATAGTTTTACACTCTGCAGAGGTTGCACACTTTACCCACAAGATCCAGGGAACTTTCGTGTCATCCACGACCCGCGGTACCTCAAGTACCCGGGGTAACCACCCGATCATTATCTTTCCCTAGACGACACTAACATAGAGTCCACTCGATTGGTAGCAACCCCCGTGCCCAACATTTCTCATCTTAATATTTTGGAGCCAAGCTCCCATATTCATCACATACCACAAGCATGGGGAACCAACGGTGTGTCCGGTGCCCTGTAAAAATAGTCATGGCCGCTGATAATCCGCAAGTGCAAGGAATCATCGTAGCAATTCCCAAAGGTGGAAGTGATAAGTATGGAGTGTCGAACCCACAAGGAGCTAAAGGTAAGATCAATATTCTCTCAAGTCCTATCTGCCTTTGATACGACTCTACGTACACCGAACGTTTGCTTCCAACTAGAAACGAGAAATAAAACTACGTTGTGGGTATGAAGAGGATAACTTTGCATGATATCGAAGAGCTAAAACATAAAAGTAGGTGTTGTTATCATAAAGTTAGAAAAATTACTAAATATTGTAAATAGCGAGTGTGGAACAATGATGGATCGGTGTGCGGAATTGTCCTAGGCAATTGTTAACAAGACCAGTGGTCGTCAATGCAATTTCATATGAGGGAGAGGCATAAGCTAACATACTTTCTCTTCTTGGATCATATGCACTTATGATTGGAACTCTAGCAAGCATCCGCAACTACTGAAGATCATTAAGGTAAAACCCAACCATAGCATTAAAGCATCAAGTGCTCTTTATTCCCATACGCAACAACCCCCTTACTCGGGTTTGTGTTTCAGTCACTCACCAACCCACTATAAGCGAATCATGAACGTATTGCAACACCATACAGCGGGAATCCCTCACGCTTGCGCGACACGGAGGGCACCATAGGATAGCACCAAAATAAAACATACAACTCGTATCAATCTAGATCATCAATCAACCCAAGGACAAAAGATATCTACTCAAAACATCATAAGATGGCAACACATCATTGGATCATAATATGTGGCATAAAGCACCATGTTCAAGTAGGGATTACAGCAGGGATGGTCATGATGATGGTGATGTTGATGAAGACGATCACCGCGGCGATGATTCCCCTCCCGATGGCACTCCGGCACCACCGAGAGAGAGGAGGAGAGGTTCTCTCCCTTGTGCTTCCTCCTCCATGGCCTCCCCCGTAGATGGGGAGAGGTTCTCCCTCTGGTCCTTCGCCTTCATGGCGATGATGGCCCCTCCGGGATCCTCCTCCATGGCCTCCAGTGATGATGGCCCCCTCCGGCAGGGTGCCGGAGAGGGCCTAGATTGATTTCTCGTGGATACATAGGCTTGCGGCGGCGGAACTTCTGATCTAGGTTTCTTTCTGGAAGTTTGGGTATATATGAGAGGTGTTGGCATTGAGAACAAATCAGGGGGGTCTCCAGGTTGTCCACGAGGCAGGGAGGCGCGCACAGGGGGGTGGGCGCGCCCCCCGCCCTCGTGGGAAGCCCGAGACTCTTCTGGCCCAACTCTTTGACTCTGTGGCCTTCTTCTGGTCCAAAAATAAGCTCCGTCAAGTTTCAGGTCAATTGGACTCCGTTTGGTTTTCCTTTTCTGCGATACTCTAAAACAAGGAGAAAACAGAAACTGGCACTGGGCTCTAGGTTAATAGGTTAGTCCCAAAAATCATATAAAATAGCGTACAAATGCATATAAAACATCCAAGGTTGATAATATAATAGCATGAAGACTTCATAAATTATAGATACGTTGGAGACGTATCAGCATCCCCAAGCTTAATTCCTGCTCGTCCTCGAGTAGATAAATGATAAAAGAAATAATTTATGAAGTGTGAATGCTAGCAAGTGCACAAGTTTGATCAATGATAATTTCAATCACTTTCTCTAGCATCAATACATGTCATAACAGTAGCTCATCTCGTAAAACTTTTCGTGATCAAGTAACAAGCTATTCACATGTTAAAGTATAGATCATATACTTTCTTGAAAACTAACAAACAATATTCTCAGTCATCAAACAATTGCAATTCATCTTATTTTCAGGAAGGGTCTATGTCAGAGCTTTGATCTAGCAAACTCCACATACTCAACTATCATTTAATCTTTCACAATTGCTAACACTCACGTGATATTTATGGGTTCAAAGTTTTAATCGGACACAGAGAAAGATAGGGGCTTATAGATTCGCCTCCCAACCTTTTACCTCAAGGGTAACGTCAACAATAATAGTTCATGATAACTTACATCCAATTGGATATACATATCAGGATCTTTCCAACACAATGTGCTTGCCAGAGGATAAAATGTAAAAAGGAAAGGTGAAGATCACCATGACTATTGCATAAGGCAGAAGATAAAAGTAAAAGATAGGCCCTTCGCACAAAATCTTAATGCAAAAGAGGTTGTCATGCGCTTTTATGGTTGGATGCACAAAATCTTAATGCAAAAGAAAGTCACTTTATATTGCCCCTTGTGATAAATACCTTTAATATGCAGTCCGTCACTTTTATTACTTACCTATCACAAGTTTGTATAAATCTTATTTTCTTCGCACTAACAGATCATACATATTTAGAGAGCAATTTTTATTGCATGCACCGATGACAACTTACTTGAAGGATCTTACTCAATCCATAGGTAGGTATGGTGGACTCTCATGGAAAAACTAGTTTAAGGGATAATCGGAAGCACAAGTGGTATCTCTACTTGGTGCAAAGAATTTGGCTAGCATGAGGGGGAAAGGCAAGCTCAGCATGTTGGGTGATCCATGACAATATACTTGATGTCGGATATAAGAAAACATAACCCATTACGTTGTCTTCCTTGTCCAACATCAACCTTTTGGCATGTCATATTTTAATGAGTGCTCACAATTACAAAAGATGTCCAAGATAGTATATTTATATGTGAAATCTCTCTTCCTTCAATATTCTTTCATGAATTGTTCAAGTGACCAATTCTATGTTTGCTAACCTTCAATAAGTTTACTACCTATAATTATTATGTGTGAAGTCATTACTCCCCATGTTATAAGCATATGAAACATATACAAATTCGGATTTATGATATTCAATTCATTCAACCATTTACTCATAGGATATACGTGAAGCACGTGAGTAAATGACAAACTACTCCAAAAAGATACAAGTGAAGAACACTGAGTAGTCAAATAATTAACTAGCCATGGGAGGATTATTTTTCATACAAGATTTCAGATCCAATGATTTATTCAAGAAGCAATTAAAATTGAAAATACGCTCCAAGCAAAACACATACCGTGTGACGAATAAAAATATAGCTCCGAGTAAGGTATACCGATAGTTTTGAAGACGAAAGAGGGGATGCCTTCCGGGGCATCCCCAAGCTTAAGTGCTTGAGTATTCTTTGAATATTACCTTGGGGTGCCTTGGGCATCCCCAATCTTAGGGTCTTTCCACTCCTTATTCTCCTCATATCGGTATCTCACCCAAAGCTTGAAATCTTCAATCACACAAAACTTAACGGAACTTCGTGAGATAGGTTAGTATGATAAAGAGTAAACCATTCACTTTGGTACTGTCAAAGACAAGGTTCATAATTGTTATCACACAATGCCTACTGTACCATATCATTTCTTCAATTTATATTGATAAATATAAGTCATAGAAACTAGGAAACAAGCAAACTATGCAATGAAAACAGAATCTGTCAGAAACAGAACAGTCTTTAATGATCTGAACATTAACCATACTTCTGCTACTCCAAAAATTATGAAATAAGTTGGTGGACGTGAGGAATGTTTCTATTAATCTTCTGCAAAAGGAATCAACTCAAAAGCACTCTTCTGTAAAAACTGACAGCTAATCTCGTGAGCGCAAAGTTTCTGTTTTTTACAACAAGATCACATTAACTTTCACCCAAGTCTTCCCAAAGGTCTTACCTGACACTTTATTGAAACAAAAGCTATATAACATGATTAATACAGTAGCTTAATCATGTAAACACACAAAACAGTAAGGGTAAATATTGGGTTGTCTCCCAACAAGCGCTTTTCTTTAATGCCTTTTAGCTAGGCATGATGATTTCAATGATGCTCACATAAAAGAAAAGAATTGAAACATTAGCTGATGAGGCACCAACTTGATACAGAAACTCCAAGCAAAATTACAGGATATGAAGTACAAGATCATTCTGGCCTATGAGTACAACAAATGGTTTCTAATGGTTGATGGCGGAAGCGGTTTGTGGTTCACCATTGACTATCGGACTCCATTTCCCATAGGAACAGCTGACCAGGATAACTCCTATCTTCGCGAGGCGGCTATCTCCTTTGCGTAGGTTCCCGGGCTGTCATCGCAACGCTCCTTTCCACGCAAGAAATCTGGCCAAGACAATAGCCAGGGACAAGCCAGTGAGTACTTTGAATGTACTCGCAAACATTATGAACACAGGTATAATATAACAAATGATAATCATGCTCTGAAATATGCCATGATCACTACGTCAGTCACGAAATCAGATATATGATGCACACAAACAAGTTAATCATATAGAATATGAACAACAACCCGAGGGATGGAATAAAATGCACCGATCGGGTGTCTGAAACGATGCCTCGAAATGATAATAATATAAAGCATGCTTCAGTCGGGCATCTGTGCGACACCACATAAAGGGCTTATATATAAAAAGAAATAGCAAGCATGCCACAGTCGGGCGTTTGTGCGAAACCACAAAAAGGGCTTATATATAAAAGAAATAACAAGCATGCCACAGTCGGGCATCTGTGCGACATCACATAAAGGGCTTATATATAAAAAGAAATAGCAAGCATGCCACAGTCGGGCGTCTGTGCGACACCACAAAAAGGGCTTATATATAAAACAAATAACAAGCATGCCACAGTCAGGCGTCTGTGCGACACCACATAAAGGGTTTATATATAAAAAGAAATAGCAAGCATGCCACAGTCGGGCGTCTGTGCGACACCACAAAAAAGGCTTATATATAAAAGAAACAACAAGCATGCCACAGTCGGGCGTCTATGCGACGCCACATAAAGGGCTTATATATAAAAGAATTAACAAGCATGCCACAGTCGGGCGTCTGTGCGACACCACAAAAAGGGCTTATAAGTAATTGAAATGACAAGCATGCCATAGTCGGCGTCTGAGCGACACCACCTAAAGGGCTTGTATATAAACATAATCCCAGTGAATATCCAGGAGGTAGAACCGTCCCAGGGATACTCATTAATTCAAATAATACAAATGGTTAGCCCACAATAATAACCATAATCACCATATGTCACAGGTTATAATCAATTTTCCGGTTTAGTAGTTTCTCCTCTGAAGACCGACACTAAGACCGACACTTGACCCATCCCAGACTGTAGTCCTTAACCATGGACACGGCTATTCGAATAGGTTTAATCTCTGCAGAGATTGTACTCTTTACCCACTAGCAACGGATTCCTTTAGTCCATCGGAACTAATTCCGTCCACGGTATTTTGATTGAAAACACACCTGACCGCACACACCAGCCTAACTTACCGGTGTCTGGAATCACCCTTGACACCTGTTAAACAAAACTCAAAGTGGGGAGGCTACAACCGAAAACACCCATGCCCCCGGACTAGGTGGCATGCCTACCGGATGCCTCCGGTATCTTCCACCATGGCCTCTCTGTATGGTGTGTGCTAGGAAAGGGGTTGACAAGTTACTGAACCGTACCCTACCAATGGCAGGGACAAGTGGTAGTATGAAACAAGTATGGGGGTTACCGGAACAAGACTCGATCTATGGTTGACTCAGGAGGTTTAGGCATTCCCTGCACGATTAGCATAACAAATATATTTCAATCCAACAAACAGAGTCACCACTCATCATACCTCATCATGCCATACCGGACACCACTGTCTCGACGAGGAACTGGAGATAAGCATCGTGTCTACCCAAGATAGAGGCTTTCCTGGTTTCCTTCCGGTAGGCATGAAGGCCATATGAGGGTGACCGCTATCACAACATATCAATGTTCAAAAGCACAGTATCATTAACATGCACTTACGAGTAGGATCATATCACCCTAATAAATAACGAAAATTTCGAGACAGGGTGGTGTTGTAACCAAAATTAAACAACACACGGCAATATTATGCCCGGGTTCAGAATGCTTTCCTTCAAGGTGTGGAGAGGTGAGGTGCTCTCCAAAACTTTTGAAAGTTATATCTCCCCTCCAAATTCTCGAGACTTTATGCTTTCACTTATCCAGCGTGGACGGGCGCGTGGGTCACTGACAATGGGTCCACGGGGCCCACTAGTCAGGTTTGACTAGTCGTCTCTCCCTCCTCTTCCTCTGCCCGAGCGGAGGCGGGACTCCGGCGATGCTCGCCGGCGAACGGCGGCACCGTTCGAGAAACTGAGGCCATCCGCGGGCTCAGGGGGTCGAGGCGGTCCTTCCGGTGGTTGCTATGGTCCCTAGGGTGGACGGAGTCGCCGGCGGCGAGCTTCGCAGCGGACGGTGGCCGTCGGGCAGAGTGGGTTCTTGCCTCCGGCGGTTCCTGGTCAAAATCGAGCATGGGGATGGACTCACGAGACGTAGAGAGAGATTCTGGTGAAGAGAGTGGAGAGGGGGAGGCCCTGGTGGCTCCAGAATGGATCGGGACGAGGCGGCGGCTGAGCTGACCGGAGATGGGGGAAGACGGCCTTCCTCTCTTCGATTGTTGGCTAAGGGGGCACTAGGAGAATGGTTTGAGGCTGCCTGGGGAACGGGACGTGCGCGGGGGCTTCTTATATAGCGTAGCCATGTCGGTTCGCGGCGGCCGTGGATAGGATCGCCGGTGACTGCCATTCTGTAGCAGCAGAGGGACGTGGCGGCGACGAGTGCTTGCAGACAAGCTTGCGGATGAGCTTGAGCTGCTCCAGGGGCAGCTGGCGAGCGCTAGTGGTCCGGGCGGCGCCGTCCAGGGCAGGAGCCCACTGTGGCCGGCCGCTAGCCGTCGTGGCCGACCTGACGGCGGCGCTGTAGGGCGCCAGGGGCGGCTCTGCAGTGAGGGAGTCCTGGATTAGGGGGTGTCCGGGTAGCCGGACTGTAACCTCAGCCAGACTCTTGGACTGTGAAGATACAAGATTGAAGACTTCGTCCCGTGTTCAGATGGGACTTTCCTTGGCGTGGAAGGCAAGCTTGGCAATGCTGATATTTAGATCTCCTACCATTGTAACCGACTTTGTGTAACCCTAACCCTATCTGGTGTCTATATAAACCGGAGGGTTTTAGTCCGTAGGCCAACAACTCCAACATACAACAATCATACCATAGGCTAGCTTCTAGGGTTTAGCCTCCTTGATCTCGTGGTAGATCTACTCTTGTACTACCCATATCATCAATATTAATCAAGCAGGACGTAGGGTTTTACCTCCATCGAGAGGGCCCGAACCTGGGTAAAACTTCGTGTCCCTTGTCTCCTGTTACCATCCGCCTAGACGCACAGTTCGGGACCCCCTACCCGAGATCCGTCGGTTTTGACACCGACATTGGTGCTTTCATTGAGAGTTCCTCTGTGCCGTCGCAATCAGGAAGGATGCCTCTTCCCATCTTTAAAGACGGTGCCGTTATTGAGGGAGCCTTGGATGTCGGCCAAACTCTCCGGCTAGGCGGTTTTCTCATGACCGCCTGTTCGGCTGTTGCGCCGACGGTGACCTCTCGGGTCATCAAAAAGCAATCTTCACGTCAGATCGGAGCTCGTCGAGCAGTTGGATCCAATGGAGCTCTCTTCCGTAAACGAGATCTTGGATCGCATCGCCGCCTTGGGGGTCACTACGGATTATGACCAGGTTGGGCTTAAACCCGATCTAAGAGAGATTAATTCTCCCCAAGTCACCCATCATGTCGCCGTGGTAGAGGCACAGTGCGGCGACCCTTCATCTATCTTAAGGACTAGCTACGTCCGGATTCTCGATCCCTCCAAGCCGGATATCCGCGGAGGGGAGGATGTCACTCAAGACCTGAACTTAGAATCAGGCAACGGGCTAGACTCATTGGACAACATCCAAGAATCCAAACTCCAGAGTTCGGAAACTCCTTGGCCTCTGAGTCTCAGATTAGGTGAGGTCTCAGAATTAATTCCACCCACCCTCCCGAACACAAGCTATCTATCCCAAATCAGGCAATAGCCCGAAGAAACTGTACATCATTACTGGGCAAGGTTCCTCCTGGTTATGAACAGGATAAAGGACTGCCGAGAGGAAGACGCAATCTCAATCTTTTGCAAAAATTGCATGGACCAAGGAATCCTCAACGCCGTAAGTCGTCGTGATATTACACGCTTTGCTGACTTGGCATCCATAGTACAAAAGTACTGTGCGATGGAAAGCGCCTGGAAAACCGAAATTAAATTTTGGGAAAATCCGGCCCTGAATAGAAACCTCGTCCGAAATAAAAGGGTGCATCATCATCAGACACCCGGGTTAAATACCAAAAAACCAAAACCCTCTACAGGGCATGGAACCGTACTAGAGGGATGGCTTAATGGACCCTGTAAAATTCATAGTACAGACGACGCCACACCAACTCACAGCCTTAGAGCATGTTGGATAATCCGGGAGGTGGCCAGAATTGGCGAAGATCTCCTAATTCCGTAGGCCATAGAAAATCACCTCAAGGACTCCAGTACAGTTTTAACAGTCTTCGAGACTTTCGCATCAAATAATATGCGAAAAAGAACACTCCGCAGCATCGCCGAAGTCTACCAAGTAGCAACGATAAACCCATGGAGTGACACAGCTATTACTTTTAATGCCAGTGATGAACCTAAGTTCCGAACAGCTCGAGCACCAGCCGCACTCGTCCTCAGTCCAATAGTGGACGGCTTTCGCCTCACCAAGGTACTCATGGACGGAGGCAGCGGATTGAACCTCATTTACGAGGAGACACTTCAAAAAATGGAAATAGGCTGGAACCGCATTGAGTGAAGCAGCACAACCTTTAGAGGAATAATCCCCAGTCGAGAAGCACGTTGCACCGGAAAAATCACACTAGATGTGGTGTTCGGCACGCCGGATAATTACGGGTCCGAAGAGGTCACATTCCAGGTGCCCCCGTTCAGTAGCGGATACCACGCTCTACTAGGGCGGGAAGCATTTACAATCCTCCAAGCAATACCCCATTACGGGTACATGAAGCTCAAGATGCCCGGGCCGAACGGAATCATCACTCTCGCTAGTGATCCGGACATAGCACTCCGCGCCGAAAACAAAACTGCCGCGTTGGCCCTTGAGGCACTGTCCGAAGCCCTAGCGGCTGAGGAACTGACTACGCTGCACTCCACGGTAAACAGGGACGATGTGATACTCGATAAAAGATCCAAGTCCACCGCCTTTAAACCGGCGGATGAAATAGTCAAATTCCAGGTCCATCCAACGGACCCCAATAAAACAGCTTCCATATAGGCACGACTAAACCCTGATGTAGACGCCGCACTGCGAGAGTTCCTACGTGAGAACTGGGACATTTTTGCCTGGCACCCATCAGACATGCCAGGAATCCCACGCAGGCTGGCCGAACACAGCTTAAATATCCTAAAAGGATTCAAACCAGTCAAACAAGCCCTTCGGCGCTTCTCTGAACCCAAGAGACAGGCCATGGGAGAGGAGCTAGCCAAGCTATTGGAGGCCGGATTCATCAGAGATATAAAACATCCGGACTGGCTAGCAAATTTGGTGATGGTACCAAAGAAGGACAAATCCTGGCGCCTGTGCGTCGATTTTAAAGACCTTAACAAGGCTTGCCCAAAGGATCCCTTCCCCCTCCCCCGCATCGATCAAATTATCGACGCCACGGCAGGACACGATTCGTTGTGTTTCCTCGACGCATACTCCGGCTACCATTAAATCAAGATGGCAGAATCAGACCAAGCCGCAACGGCATTCATCACCCCATACGACCCATTCTGCTTCAACACAATGCCTTTTGGGCACAAAAATGCCGGCACAACATATCAGCGCATGATTCAGACATGTCTGGCAAACCAGATCGGCAAAACAGTGGAGGCATACGTGGATGATGTGGTCGTAAAAACAAAACATGTAGAATCTCTAGTAGACGACTTGAGGCTTACATTTGATAACCTCCGAACATATGACATCAAGCTAAACCCGGAAAAATGCGTTTTCGGCGTTCCATCCTGAAAGCTCTTGGGCTTCATTGTATCCGATAGAGAAATCGAAGCAAATCCAGCCAAGATCCAAGCTTTGTCACAATTGGATATCCCAAAGGACCTCAAACAAATACAAAAATTAACCGGATGTGTGGCGGCTCTAAGCCGGTTTATCTCCCGTTTGGGAGAAAAGGCACTACCCCTCTATCGCCTCCTTCGGCGCACCGAACACTTCGAGTGGACGGATGCCGCCACGGCCGGACTCGACGAAATAAAAGCCATATTGGCAAAAAATCCAGTCCTGGCCGCGCCAAACATTGGCGAACCAATGCTATTGTACATTGCAGCAACCTATCAAGTTGTCAGCGCAGTACTTGTCGTCGAACGGGAAACGGACGGACACAAATTCCCCCTTCAAAAGCCGGTTTACTACGTGTCCACTGTCCTCACCCCATGCAAATCACGGTACCCACATTATCAAAAGATTGCATATGCGGTATTCATGGCATCCCGGAAGCTACGACACTGCTTTCAAGAGTGTTCAATCATAGTAGCATCAGAAGTACCACTCAACGATATTATAAAAAACCGCGACGCAACGGGCCGGATTGCAAAATGGGCCATCGAACTCCTCCCGTTCGACATAACTTATAAGCCACGGCGAGCTATCAAGTCGCAGGTTTTGGCTGACTTCGTCGCAGAATGGACGGAGGCCGAACTCCCTAAAGAATACGGCACATATTCAAACTGGATCATGCATTTCGACGGCTCCAAAATGTTGGCCGGTCTAGGGCTGGCGTCGTTTTGACATCCCCCACAGGAGACACAGTCCAGTATGTACTCCAGATTATGTACACGGACTCCAACAATGCAGCCGAATATGAGGCCCTTCTACATGGTCTCCGGATGGCAGTATCCACGGGTATTCAACGCCTAGAGGTGCGCGGGGATTCGAACCTCGCGATATCCCAGATAAATGGAGACTTCGATGCCAAGGATCCAAAAATGGCAGCTTACCGCAATGCCGTCCTAAAAATGTCAGCTCGGTTCGGGGGGCTCGAATTTCACCATATAGCCCGAGAAAACAATCAGGCGGCAGACGTCCTGGCATGCATCGGCGCTAAACGCGATGCGATCCCCCCCCCCCCCCAACATCTTCCTGGAAAGGCTGTTCAAGCCATCCGTAGTATGGGAACGGGAACATGGTAATATTAGCCCGGACCCAACCACACTGTCCGATGCCGAACAATCTGACATAATCGGAGGCTCTGCCAATGAAATCACAACTTCAGCCCACGTAATAATGGCCGTCATCGCCCCGTGGACAGAACCATTCCTAGCCTACCTTACTAGGCAGGAACTCCCAGAGGACCAAAGCGAGGCACGCTGCATAGTGCGGCGATCTAAAGCCTATAAAGTCCATGAGGGAGAACTTTATAAGAAAAGCACTACCGGAGTCCTTCAAAGGTGCATCTCCGAAGAGGAAGGGCGGAACCTACTGGCTGAAATTCATGCCAGACTCGGTGGTCATCACGCTGCAGCTCGGTCCCTTGTAAGCAAGGCTCTCCGTACAGGCTTTTATTGGCCGACGGCCCGGGTAGACGCTCAGGACTTGGTCCAACGATGCGTCGGTTGCCAGCTTTTTGCAAACCAAAGCCATATGCCACCTACCGCCCTCCAAACTATCCCCATCACTTGGCCCTTCATGGTCTGGGGGCTTGACATGGTTGGACCCCTTAAAGGGGGACCTAACAAGAAAAAATACTTACTGGTCATGGTGGATAAGTTCACCAAATGGATAGAAGCCAAGCCTGTTAAGATGGCCGAATCCGGACCGGTGACAGACTTTATATCCGGGGTCGTACACCATTACGGCGTCCCCCACAGCATCATCACTGATAACGGCACGAACTTTACGACCGACGAGGTAAAACTATGGTGCAAAAACATGGGCATCAAGCTCGATTATGCTTCCGTCTATCACCCACAAACTAACGGCCAGGTCGAACGTGCAAATGGTCTTATCATGAGCGGCATCAAACCCAGATTAGTGCGGTCCCTCAAGGAATCCAACACGCACTGGGTAGAGGAGCTCGACTCCGTACTCTGGGGGCTGTGGACCACGCCGAATCGCACCACCGGATACACACCATTCTTTATGGTGTACGGCGCAGAGGCAGTTCTGCCTTGCGACATAATTCACGACTCACCTCGAGTGCGCATGTACGAAGAAAGAGAAGCCGAGCTCGATCGGCAGGACAGTCTGGACGCCTTGGAGGAGGAGCGCGACGTGGGAAAAGCCCGTTCCGCATTCTATCAACAGCAGGCTCGAAGATATCAAAGCAGAGAAGTGCGGGCCAAAAATTACAACGTTGGCGAATTAGTTCTACGCCTGCCGGACAAGAAAAAGGACAAACTCAAGCCCAAGTGGGAAGGTCCCTTCATAGTTGACCAAGTCCTAACTGGAGGAGCGTACCGCCTGCGAGATGCCTCGGATAACCGACTCGAGCCGAACCCACGGAACGCAGCCCGTCTCCGAAGATTCTATGCCTAGCGCCGGACTCTGTGTTCGTCTCCTTCCTCTGTCCATTTTTTACATTTTCTGTCTTATATTTCTCTCCTTCCACCCTTTCTTTTTTTCTTTTTTTATAGCCATCAAAGGCTCAACAAGTGACGCGTTACTCGCGCTCACTACACATGGGGGCTTGTTTAAACAGAAGCTTATTTATACGGGCTTCACGCCCAAAACATGTGTCAAACTTCCGCATGTACCTTTTCTTCACCATTATATGCATCGATATGACTTAAGTTTTGGCCAAGCTGGGTTGCCTGGCTCCTGTGCTTACTCCTACGTTCCCGATTGTTCGGCTAGGTGGTAAAGGGAGCACCTATGCGATTGTTACTGCCGGATCAGCCGGATGTGTACCTCAGACTGGGTGAAGCCGAAAGCTAGCGTTCTTAAGGGAATATTCGGTCGGTGAACTAAAAGATGACCTTTTTTACTTATTTATATATATGCCCCCATATGCTTTTCCTGCGTTCGCAGTTCGGGCATGCACTTTAGGGCATGCCTCCCAAAGAAAGGAACCCCTAACGAAACTATTCTCTCTGGAAGATGTTTCTTACTAACCATGTAATATAACATAACTAGTTGGGCACTTGTCTGATAAAGCACTAATGACCCCTACGCCTGGTCTCCATGCATACCACGGTTCTTACATAACCGCTAGGGTATTCGGACACACTCCGGACCGTCAGGTCCCGAGGTCGAAGCGAAAAGGTCGGCAACGACAAACAATCTACAATCCGGCTAGAAGGCATTACACATGTCAATTAAAAGTTACATAGTCACTTTGACTAATTGTATTCCTCTTCAATACCATCCCACAGGTTGTCTAATTTACAGTCCTGTTGGGAATACTTTGCAGCCAATTCTACTTGGCCGTATACTAAGCTTACAGGGATCTCCTTCCCATCTGGCCCCACAGGTCCGACCTCGGCCATGTGGTTTGGGTCAGCCTTTGTGTACCGTGTCTTCACCATGGCCCAGGCCTCCCTAGCACCTTGACAGCAGGCCGATATCTTCCACAACCGGAAGCGCCACCGCGCTCCCTTCAGCTTCTCCGCAAGCTCTCCATGGCCCTCGAGCATGGGGAGGGATGGCCATAAGGCTTGGGCAACACCCTGCATCGCCTGCCGAACTCGTTCTTGCAGTTGCGAGAGCTCGGGAAGAAGGTCACCCATTGAACCGGGCATCTCCTATGCAGGACGTCCTGTTAGCATACCTACAGACATAACTCTGTTAGTCGACTTCCCCGCCGAGCTCCCTTTTCAGAGTTCGTTTAAGCACTTACTATATATGCCACGTCGAAGCCGTTGATTCTCCTTAGGGGAGTCCGATAGCTGGGCCCGAACATCCTTCAGTTCAACGCCCAGCTTGGTGTTGGCATCTTGGAGATCGTTCTTCTCCCGCCTCACCTTTGTCAGCACGCTCTCACCAGCCTCCAGCTGGCGTAGGAGTTGTTGCTTTTCCGGATTTAATCCGGCGACATCTGCAATTTCATTTGTCAGATTTGTACCCACGCCGCACTTCGCAAAATATTTATCTTTCGAAGCATAAATTACCAGAGGGGGTCTCCATGGGCTCCCCTGCCGCGGCTAGTGCGGCCTCAAGTTGGGCTTTGCACTCTTCCAGCTCCTGGGACAGTAGGGTATTCTTTTCTATAAGAGCATGCATAACAAATGATCCTTAAATCAGTTATTCTAACTGTTTCAAGTCTCGGGGGCTACTGGTATATATATATATTTACCAGAAATTTTCTTACCCGTATGTCTTTTACATATTGCTCTGTGGCTCTGGTTAAACCATTTTGAGCGGCACGGAGGTACGCATCTCCCGAGTTGAAGGCATCCAATGCCTCTTGGGAGAAACAAGCGTCGCGAAGAACTGTCCGGCGACGCCTGTGGTTCATGGCACTCTCCACCTTGGAATTGGTGGCAGACAACATGTCTGCATCCTCTGTCGGAGGAGCGTCCGGTGCGCGCCTTGTGTTCGCCTCCGCTTCCGGGCCAGGCTTTGGAGCCTGGCTGGTGGAGGCATGATTGGCAACCTCCCCGGATATAGTCCGGCGATGTCTCTTCGTCCTGAAGAGAGCACGAGCGTTAATACGCCCTGAAGGAATAAAACCTAGGAAAAAGATGGTGCACTTTACCTTTGCACCAGCGTCTCAGTCCGGACTACATTCCTTTTTGCCCCACGGGGTCCCATGGCCCCTCGTTGGCTAGCCGCCACCGGCTCGGCCTCCCGCCTCGGAAACCTCCCCTTTAAAACACGGTTGTTGTCAGGGAAACTGAAACACGTGAGGATGGATTCCTTCCCAAAGTGATGAGACTCCGGTCTCTGTTACCTGGGAGGCCGGGATTAGCCCTGGGTAATTGGCCGTAATGGCCACCAAGGTATCATCCTTGCTCAGCTGATGAAATACCCCGTCAATCAGCTCCACAGCTATATCCGGATCCTCTTCAGAATCCGGATCAAGGGACCGTTCTGGATCCTCGGGCTGTGGAGGCCGGCTGCTTATATCCTTTACTTCCTGACGTAGTTCCTGCGTTGAAGTCGTCAGATTACATATTTGATCATGGGAATATAAAACGGATGGTAGAGCAAAATTGTCTACTTAGCCAACTCGGAGGGTTGCACATAGTAAATCCACCCTGGGGGTTGACGCGGAGGAATTCCTCCTCTTCTCCCTTGTACAAAAAGGACAAGATCTTTATCAGAGCGGCAGCCGAGTTCGGCCCCTTACGACCGCAACGGGTGGCGTCATCTTCCCCGTTAAAATCCCACATGGGGTGGCCTCTATACTGCAGTGGTTGCACCCCCCGCATAATGCATGCGGCCATGACTCCAATCATGGTTAGTCTGGAATGAGCCAATAGTCTTATCCGGCCCATCAGGTAAAGGACGTCCCTGTCACTTTCTCTCCGAGAGCTCCGTGGACGCCAGCTTAAGCGTTTCTTTAAGGGAGCGCTGTGGAATTCGGGGAGACCAACCTGGATAGGATCCGGCAGCGGGACATCATCTATATATAACCATTCCGAAGGCCAGTCCTCGGACGCCTTCTTTGGGGTTCCGGATAGACATCCGGTCCCGGCGATGCGCCACACTTCGGCTCCGCCCACTTGATATATGGACCCCTCCCGAGAATGAGGCACCAGGCAGAATAGCCTCTTCCACAGCGCGAAATGAGCCTCAATACCCAAGAACAACTCACAAAGGGCAACGAAGCCCGCGATATGCAATATAGAGGCAGGAGTGAGGTTGTGCAGCTGGAGGCCGTAGAACTCCAGAAGCCCCCGGAGAAACGGATGAATTGTAAATCCGAGTCCTCTTATTAGATAAGGGACGAGGCATATCCGCTCTCCTTTGGAGGGATTAGGGGCGCTCTCCGCTTGCTCTCCGCCATTATAGGTGGCGAGTCCAGCTCGAACCGGAACCATATAGGCCGGAGGGAGGAATCCCTTGGTCTGAAGCGATACTAGCTCGCTATGCGGGATGGAGCACCTCTCCCAGTCTCCCGGCTTAGGGCTGGATGGGCGAGAAGAGGAGTTGCGATGGTTGGCCATGGTGGAATGGACCTTTGCTAGATGCGCTCTGATGACTGCTCGCAGAAGGGAGAAGATGTGATTTGGATCTAAATCCCCATCTCTTTAATAGGTGGCTCATTTAGGCGACCAGGGGTGTGAATGTAAAAACACCCAGACTTTTCGTATTCATTCGACACGTGGAAGGCCGCCATTATTGGGCGAAGAAGCCAAGGAGCGCTACATTATAAAAACCGGACATTATTCAACAGGTACACAGAATTTGGAGAAGAACCCGCCTTGCAATGCCGAAGACAATCTGCGCGCTGGACTCATCGTCGTTGAAGCCTGGTTCGGGGGCTACTGAGGGAGTCCTAGATTAGGGGGTGTCCGGGTAGCCGGACTATAACCTCAGCCGGACTCCTGGACTATGAAGATACAAGATTGAAGACTTCGTCCCGTGTCCGTATGGGACTTTCCTTGGCGTGGAAGGCAAGCTTGGCGATGCGGATATTTAGATCTCCTACCATTGTAACTGACTTTGTGTAACCCTAACCCTATCCGGTGTCTATATAAACCGGAGGGTTTTAGTCTGTAGGCCAACAACTCCAACATACAACAATCATACCATAGGCTAGCTTCTAGGGTTTAGCCTCCTTGATCTCGTGGTAGATCTACTCTTGTACTACCCATATCATCAATATTAATCAAGCAGGACGTAGGGTTTTACCTCCATCGAGAGGGCCCGAACCTGGGTAAAACTTCGTGTCCCTTGTCTCCTGTTACCATCCGCCTAGATGCACAGTTCGGGACCCCCTACCCGAGATCCGCCGGTTTTGACACCGACAGGCGGGCATGCTGGCTGCGAGTGGGGAGAGGCCAGAGCGGGCGTGGGGAGGCGGCCGCGCGACGTGGCGGCTCGGGCGCCCGCACATGCAAAACGCGCGCTCTGGGCGCGCCCAGAGCATGCACGAGACGTGCTCGACAGTATGCCAGGGTAGCCTAGAGTGCTTGAGCGAGGCTGGCAAACAACAAGACTAGTTTAGAGTTAGTAAGGAGATCAAGGGACATGGTGGTTAGGTCAGGGGATCAAGTTCACAATGTAAACTTGAAATCATGCCAAAATCTGGCTATGCACACAGGGTGTTTGACAAAATGCCATGTGCATCTAGGCAACTCTTGGGGTGGCCCAAATCTCCACATCATAGTCTCTTTAGATGAATGAGAGGGTGGTAAGGTTAGTTGGCCAAATTTAGAAACTTGTTAGTGTAAGTTTTGCAGAACTCCAGTTCTGGACAAAAGGAAAAGGGCATAATTTCATGAACCAAAAATGCTCCGATGAGTCCAACCTCCTGGACTTAAGGGTTTGGTATGGTGTACTACAAGCCGGAGAAAGCTCATGGTCACTAGAACAAAATTGAATAGGGATGCAGTAGAAAACATCCAACTGGGCCAGAATGAAAATGATGTTGATTCACTCAAATTTTTCAAAGAACATCACTTGGTTTTTGCATAATGTTGAATAATATACTACTACTAACATCCCCTAATTTTGGTGGAGGCTAGAAAGGAATATTTAAATGGGTTGTAGTGCAATACTGCCATTTGGACCAGTTTTGAAAACTTGGGGTAGAGTTCAAAATATTTAATGAATGAAATATATATTTACATAAAAGGGATTTTAAAACATCACATGACATCCCCAAAGTTTGGTGAAAATTTTAAATAAATTTATCAAAGGGTTGTAGTTCAAATAGAGCTCTAAAACTAATGGAAATCCACTTTAAAGAATAAAGCCCAGAGAGAAATAATCATGCCAATAAATCCACTGATAATAGAATTGTTTTTCTTGAGGGGAAAAGACAAGTCCAATAACATATTTGGAAAACTTTCACTTGGGGTAAAAACTCCATCAAAGAAAGGAGTGGTTCTGAAATCAAAGAAAAACCAGAAAATGAAAATTTTAGTTTCCTGGCAAAAAATTTAATAGACAAATCATGCTCAAATTTTTGGGGTGTCACAAATATGACTAGCACATTTAAATCTAACCCACTTCCTATGCCTAGGGATTTTGTGAGCACATAATTTATAGGAACAAGAATCAACTAGCATAGGAAGGCAAAACAAGTATAACTTCAAAACTTTAAGCACATAGAGAGGAAACTTGATGTTATTGCAACTCCTACAAGCATATATTCCTCCCTCATAATAATTTTAAGTAGGATCATGAATGAATTCAACAATATAACCATCACATAAAGCATTATTTTCATGATCTACAAGCATATAAATTTTTCTACTCTCCAAATAAGGAAAAATTCTCATTCGGAGTAGTGGGAGAAAACTCAACAAAATAATTGTCATGTGAGGCATAATCCAATTGAAAATTAAAATCATGATGACAAGTTTCATGGTTAACATAATTCTTTATAGCATACATTTCATCACAATAATCATCATAGATGGCAACTTTGTTCTCATAATCAATTGGTGCCTCTTCCGAAATAGTGGAATCATTACTAACTAAAGTCGACACTCTTCCAAATCCACTTTCATGAATATCACACTAAGATTCAACACCCTCCAAAATAGTGGGATCACTAATTCCTAAAGTTGACACTCTTCCAACCCCACTTTATATTATAGTATTATTCATACTCCAAAAGATACAAGTAATGTTCATGGAGCATTCTACAATTAATATAGACTAACCAATATCCACGCTCAAAATATATAAGTGAAGCACAAAGAGCAATTCTATAAGATCATACTTAAAAGATATAAGTGAAGCACATGAAGCATTCTATAAATCAATGAAGGGATGTATCATACTAGCATGGTTCTTGAAGGAAAAGCAAAAACACAAAGGACACAAACCATGTGAACAAAACAAAAACCAAGGTATACCGATAATTGTTGAAGAAGAAAGATGGGATGCCAACGGGGGCTCTCCAAGCTTAGATGCTTGAGTATCCTTGAGATATTTACTTGGGGTGCCTTGGGAATCCACAAGCTTGAACTCTTGCCTCTCTTTATTCTTCTCATATTAATAGCTCCTCGATCTTCGGACACTTCATCCACACAAAACTTTAACAAAAACTTTGTGAGATCCATTAGTGTAATAAAGAAAACTACCACTTTAAGGTAATGTAATGAACTCATTATTTATTTATATTGGTGTTAAACCTACCGTATTCCAACTTTTCTATGGTTCATAAACTCCATTACTAGCCATTGATTCATCAAAATAAGCAAACAACACACGAAAAACAGAATCTGTAAAAAACAGGACAGACTGTAGTAATCTAGAAGTTTAGTAAACTTATGTAACTCCTAAAATTATGAAATAAATTTGAAAATTTGAAACATTTGTACATAAGTAATGTGCAAAAAGTTTCGGACCCATTTGACCTCCCAGTAAAAAATTTAAATTCATGCGCTACAGCCAAAGTTTTTGTTTTTGTTCTGCTCATGGTAAACAAGCAATCTAATAATCCTAAAACCAAAGCTTGGCACATTATTTTTATAATACAATGAATATATAGAAGGGGATAATTATTTACAGATAAACTTCCATGAAAAACTCTACATTGTTTCCGTGAGCATGAACACAGGTGCTCAAGGTCGACCCTCACTTCTTCAATGCATAACTTTCCAATCACTTCTCTTTTTGAAAAACTTTTTAGGCATGAGAGGCAAGTAATAAATTTTTTTGTATTTTTATTCTTTTAAATAAAATAAAAAATTGTATGTTTCACCCACCACTAAACAGGAACAAAAGGAAAGACAAAATCTACTTAATGAAGAAAGCAAACAAGCACACACGAGAATATCAACCCCACCCTATTGCTCCCCGGCAACGGCGCCAGAAAAGAGCTTGATAATCCCCAAGTGCAAGGAATCATCGTAGCAATTACCAAAGGTGGAAGTGATAAGCATGGAGTGTTGAACCCACAAGGAGCTAAAGGTAAGATCAATATTCTCTCAAGTCCTATCTGCCACTGATACGACTCTACGTACACCGAACGTTTGCTTCCAACTAGAAACGAGAAATAAAACTACGTTGTGGGTATGAAGAGGATAACTTTGCATAATATCGGAGAGCTAAAACATAAAAGTAGGTGCTTTTATCATAAAGTTAGAATATATTACTAAATATTATAAATAGCGAGTGTGGAATAATGATGGATCGGTGTGCGGAATTGTCCTAGGCAATTGTTAACAAGACCGGTAGTCGTCATTGCAATTTCATATGAGGGAGAGGCATAAGCTAACATACTTTCTCTTCTTGGATCATATGCACTTATGATTGGAACTCTATCAAGCATCCGCAACTACTAAATATCATTAAGGTAAAACCCAACCATAGCATTAAAGCATCAAGTCCTCTTTATTCCCATACGCAACAACCCCCTTTCTTGGGTTTGTGTTTCAGTCACTCACCAACCCACTATAAGTGAATCATGAACGTATTGCAACACCCTACAGTGGGAATCCCTCATGCTTGCGTGACACGGAGGGCACCATAGGACAGCAAAAAATAAAACATACAACTCATACCAATCTAGATCATCAATCAACCCAAGGACAAAAGATATCTACTCTAAACATCATAAGATGGCAACACATCATTGGATCATAATATGTGGCATAAAGCACCATGTTCAAGTAGGATTACAGCGGGGTGCGGGAGAGTGGACCGTGTAAAATAGATGAGGATGGTGATGTTGATGAAGACGATCACCGCTGCGATGATTCCCCTCTCGATGGCACTCCGGCACCACCGAGAGAGAGGAGGAGAGGTTCTCCCCCTTGTGCTTCCTCCTCCATGGCCTCCCCCGTAGATGGGGAGAGGTTCTCCCTCTAGTCCTTGGCCTTCATGGCGATGATGGGCCCTCCGGGATCCTCCTCCATGTCCTCCAGTGATGATGGCCCTCTCCGGCAGGGTGCCGGAGAGGGCCTAGATCGATTTCTCGTGGCTACAGAGGCTTGCGGCGGCGGAACTTCCAATCTAGGTTTTTTCTAGAAGTTTGGGTATATATGAGAGGTGTTGGCGTCGAGAACAAGTCAGGGGGTGTCCCGGCTATCCACGAGGCAGAGAGGTGTGCCCAGGGGGGTGGGACCGCCCCCCACCATTGTGGGCAGCCCGGGATTCTTCGTTCCCAACTCTTTGACTCTGTGGCCTTCTTCTGGTCCAAAAATAAGCTCCGTCAAGTTTCAGGTCAATTGGACTCCGTTTGGTTTTCCTTTTCTGTGATACTCTAAACAAGGAGAAACAGAAACTGGCGCTGGGCTATAGGTTAATAGGTTAGTCCCAAAAATCATATAAAATAGCATATAAATACATATAAAACATCCAAGGTTGATAATATAATAGCATGAAGACTTCATAAATTATAGATACGTTGGAGACGTATCAGTCGCCCTACCTGGCACGACCCCGTCCCGAGAGTGACCTCATGTCACCCCCGTCACTAGTAATGTGGGCACCATGTTAGTATCGACCTAGGTAATTGTCGGATTTCGGGTTCCGGCAATACCCTCAAGGTTCGAACACTGGGGTGCGCATGAAGCACTACAAAAAAAAGGCACATTCGTGACATTTTGGGATGAATGAAACATTTTTCTCTCATAATTATTACACTTCTATGACGATAATTGTGACAAAACCCGGTATCATCATAGATGTGGTGGGATCCTACTTCTATGACAAAAAATCATGAGAGAAAATGGGCTTTTCGTCCTGGGCGGGCCAGAGACGCAGCTGCGTGACATTCTTTGGGCCGTCCATGATGGAAAAAACCGTGGTAGAAGCAAGGGCGAGGAAAATATCGGGGTGTTCCCAGTTACGGTGGGTGGTCGGGGCCGAGCGATGCACGTTTCTCTTGTACACGCACGCGCGTGGGTGCAAGGCGTTGGGCTCTAACTGAACCTGAGATTGCACTACAGGCTACGCGTTACTGAACCCGAGCGATCGATCGATGGCTGTTAACTAAACCCGATCGAGCGATTCCTTCGCTACTGCTGCTAACTGAAGCCGATCGATGCTGTCTCTGGATGAACAGTGAGCATTGCTGGGGGGGTTTGGATGAACAGTTCCCGGTGGGGGTGGATGAATATGACCCCATGGTGTTGCCTCTGGATGAACAGGACCCCGATCGATCGAGCCGGTTGGGGCTGAATGAACAGGACCCCGTGGAGGGCTGGATGAACAGGACCACCCCGTGGAGGGCTGGATGAACAGTAGACGGTGGAGGGCTGGATGAATAGTAGCCCGTGGAGGGGTGGTTGAACAGGAGCCCGTGGAGAGGGCTGGTTGAACAGTAGCCGGTGGAGTAGCGCGCGGTGGAGGCTGGATGAACAGGAGCCCGTGGATGAACAGTTGAGGTGGAGGATGGAGGAGGTCGACGGTGGATGAACAGTAGCCCGTAGAGGCTGGAGGGGGTCGACGGTGGAGATGAACAGTATCCCGTGGAGTCCCGTTTTGCGGTACGCCACACCTCTCCAGATGAACAGGACCCCCGTTTCAACCGTAGCGCACCAACAAAAGTCTGTTTCCTCTGTTTTGCGGTACGCCACACCCCTCTCGATCAACAGGACCCCCGTTTCGACCGTAGGAGGTCCGTTTCCTCCGTTTTGCGGTATGCCAGACCCCTCCCGATGAACAAGATCCCGTTTCGAACGTGGCCGGTCGAACACAAGGCCATTTCCTCCATTCTGCGGTACGCCAGGCCTCGTTTCCATCGGCTGTTCCGTCCAAGCCCTCCTGATGAACACGACGACGCATTCCGTTCTGACCCAGCTGGTTGGCTCCCCATGAACACGACGATGACGCTATTTCTCCGTTCCGACCCAGCCATGTACACGAGCCCTGGCCGTACGTATGCGCGAGTAGGCGTTCGTGACCCCGCCCGTATGTACGTACGTGGCTGTATTTTTTTCTTGCACACTGACCGCTGTACGTACGTGTACATGCTATGTGCGCGCCTCTACATCGACCAGTATGTACGTACACGTTCGCGACCAGAATGACAACGCTACGTACGCTTCGACCAGGTGGGTCCCGACTGTCACGCACTTCCTTACGTGCGAAGATGCAGCTGGTGGGTACCAGCAGTTAGGGGGGCGAATCATTTTTTTTGCTCGAACGCACTTCCTTGCCTGCGAAGATGTAGCTGGTAGGTCCCAGCAGTCAGGGGGGATGTTTTTTTAGCGAAATACGGTTGCCCGTCCGGTGGGTCCCTGCTGTCAGGTGGAGGAATCATTATTTTCCGCGTAATAAGGAGGCACTTCCTTGCTGCGGCCGTGGACCCAGCTGTCAGCCTCTCCACGTACAGTCCACGTCCGATGGAAGCCCTTCCTTGACCATGTTGACCACGCCGCGCCGAGAGCAGCAGGGCGGTGGACGACAGCGATGCCTAGGAAGGGGACGACATGGAGCCGAGGAAGACGCGGTAGTGGATGCCCATGCATAGGGGAGTATGAGGGTTCACTGGTTCGCTGTGGTGTGAGGCTGTCGTCGCCGCATAATAACAGGGGGTATGGGTGAGTAGAGGGATGGCCTTGCCAGCGGTGGGAGTAGTAGGGGGCGATGAGGCCTCAACGGCATCGCATCCGGCCATGGGAGGAAGGAGCACGAGGCACGACCGGCGCTGGTTTGGGCGGCTGGAGCAAGAAGACGAGAGGTTGAAGAAACACTACGGCCGTTGGATGGACATCGTACGGTCACTGGAGCTAGAATCGTGCATATTGACTAAGTTGACAAAGCCCTCCGTCCCCGTCAACTTAGTAGGCCCACAAGTCAGCCTGCCACTATACTGGGTCCCAGCTAACAGGGGGAGTATTCATTTTTTTGCGCGTAATAAGGAGGCACTTCCTTGCGTGCGGCCGTGGACCCAGCTGTCAGCCTCTCCATGTACAGTCCACTTCAGATGCATGTCGGTCGTTAACCATGTTGACCAGGCCGCGCCGGGAGGACCGGGGCGGTGGACGACGGCGAGGCCTACGAAGGGAATGACACGGAGCCAGGGAAGACTCGTCAGTTGTTTCCCACACGGAGTGGAGTACGACTGTATGAGGATTTACTAGTTCGTCTGCCGTCGCCGGAGAATAACAGCAGGTGTGGGTGAGTAGAGGGATGGCTAGGCGAGCGATGGGAGTACGATGGGGCAGTGAGGCCTGCGTGGCAGCATAGCCAGCCGCGGGGAGGAGGGATCAGGCAGTCCCGCCGGCGCTTGTTTGAGCAGCTGGAGCAGGAAGAGCAGAGATTGAAGAAGCACGATGGCCGTTGGATGGACATCCAACAGTCACTGCTTGTGCGTCAACCTTTTTTTTAGGAAAGCCCCAAATTTGTGGAAAACAGCATACAACCCATCTGCCATTATTTCTAATAATTTACAGCCCATTTGCTAATTCTTAAGGTTTTATTTGGAGCCCATATTCTTTTTGTTAGCATTACAGCCCATATTGTGGCCATGGTTAAAAAATTATATGAAATTTTGCATATTTCGCTGTGGTCCGAACTGTTTTTAATCCCGAAATTTCGAGTCACATTCAAGCTGATTTTAAAAATAAATGTATATCAATATAAAATCCAACAAATCGTCCACGCATAAAAATCAATGCAATTTGAAATCACGGAATGAAAAAAAGAAATTTGAAACTAATTCCCGGTTTGATGTGTTTTAAAAATGTACAGCCCATTTCTCATTACTGATAGGCCATTTTTTCGGCCAGCCGAATGAAGCTCTCCTCGTCTTGAAATATTTACAGCCCAACAGGCCTGACAAAGCGACTTACTTAGCAAATCACAAAAAAATTGGTTGTGGCCATGGACCCAGCTGCGGCCATGGACCCAGCTACGGCCATGGATCCAGCTGTCAGCCTCTCCACGTACAGTACTCTTTCGATGGAAGACAGTCGTTGACCACATTGAGCATGCCGCGCCAAGAGCACCAAGGCGGTGGACCACGGAGAGGCCTAGGAAGGGGACGACGCGGAGCCGGGGAAGACGCGACAGTGGATGCCCACGTGGAGAGGAGTACGAGGGTTCACTGGTTCGACTGCGGTGTGAGGTTGCGCGTCGCCGCAGAATAACAGGGGGTGTGGATGAGTGGAGGGATGGCCTGGCCAGTGGTGGGAGTAGTATGGGGGCGGTGAGGCCTCTGCGGCAGCTCAGCCGGCCACGGGAGGCAGGAGCAAGCGGCACGACCGGCGCTGCTTTGGGCGGTTGGAACAAGAAGACCAGAGGTTGAAGAAGTACTATGGCCGTTAGATGGACATCGTACGGTCACTGGAGCTAGAATCGTTCATATTGACTAAGATGACAAAGCTCTCCGTCTCCATCAACTTAGTAGGCCCACAAGTCAGCCACCCACTATGGTGGGTCCCAGCTAGCAGGGGGTATTCATTTTTTTTTGCGTAATAAGGAGGCAATTCCTTGCATGCGAAGATATAGCTGGTGGGTCCGACCTGTCAGCGAGGGGAACGGTTTTTTTGCGAAATACAGAAGCCCTTCCCATGGGTCCTAGCTGTCAGGTGGAGGAATCATTATTTTGCGCGTAATAAGGAGGCATTTCCTTGCATGCGGCCATGGACCCAGCTGTCAGCCTCTCCACGTACAGTCCACTTCCGATGGATGTCGTTCATTGACCACGTTGACCAGACCGCGCCGAGAGCACCAGGGCGGTGGACGACGGTGAGGCCTAGGAAGGGAAAGACACGAAGCCAGGGAAGACTCGGCAATTGTTTCCCACGCGGAGGAGTACGAGGGTTTACTAGTTCGTGTGCCGTCCCCGGAGAATAACAGCAGGTGTGGGTGAGTAGAGGCATGGCTAGGCCAGCGATGGGAGTACAGTGGGGCAGTGAGGCCTGCGCGGCAGCATAGCCGGCCGCGAGAGGAGGGAGCAGCCAGTCCCGCCGACGCTTGTTTGAGTGGCTGGAGCAGGAAGAGCAGAGATTGAAGAAGCACGACAGCCGTTGGATGGACATCCAACAGTCACTGCTCTCGTCTGCATTATTTCTAATAATGTACAACCCATTTGCTAATTCTTAAGAATTTTTTTGGAGCCCATCTTCTTTTTGTCAGCATTACACCCCATATTGTGGCCACGTTTAAAAAGTATACGAAATTTTCCATATTTCTGTGCGGTCAACTATTTTTTATCCCGAAATATCGATTCACATTCAAACTATTTTGAAAAATAATTTATATAAATATAAAATCCAAATAATTGTCCATGCATAAAAATCAATGGAATTTAAAATCTTGTAATGAAAAAAAATTGAAACTAATTCCCGGTTTGATGTGTTTTAAAAATGTACAGGCCATTTCTGGGCAAACTGAATGAAACTCTCCTCGTCTTGAAAGATTTGCAGCCCAGCAAGGCTGATAAAGCAAGTAGGCCTCGTTTGGGTATTTCTTTTAAAAAATAGAACTGGACTAGCCATCTTCAGCAAGAAAAAAACACAATTGGGCGCATGATGTGCTAAACATAAATAAAACCCTGGCTAAATGGGCCACAGCCCCCGCACAGCGCCGTTGTTACCCTGATCCGTCGCTAAAACTAGTATAAATAACAACTGCTTGTTCCTCAAAAAAATAAACTGCGCGACCTGCTGGGTCCCTCGTGTCAGCCACTCGTAGTGTAATTCTCTCGTTTATTGACTACATTGACAACGGCGTGAGCCCTAGATGTCCAACCATTAGGAGGAACCATATTTTTGGGCTTGTAATATAGAGGCACTTGCTTGCGTACTGCCATGATGTTGGTGGGTCCCTACTGTCATCCTCTCCATGTACAATCATCTCCTTGTTCCTCTCGGTTGTTGACGACGTTGACAATGCAAGTGGGCGGCGCACCGCGCACGGCGAGCGAACCAAGGCCGCAAGGCGGAGGATGACGACGAGGCCTCGGATGGAATGAACAGGATTCGTGGAAGATGCGCCGGTCCAGTCGCAGGCGAAGGGGAGTACGAGGGTTGACTGGTTCGGGTGCGGGTGCGTGTTGGGGCTGACATCGCCGGAGAATAACAGGATGTGTGCGGGAATAGAGGGAGGGACTGGCCAACATTAGAGGGTACGTACGGTAGGGCGACGGAGGGGCAACCAACCATGGGAGGTGGGAGCAGGCGGAGCCGACGGGGTGGTTTGGTTTGGTTGGCTGGAGGAAGAAGAAGACAAGAGATTGAAGATACACGACAGATGTTGGATGTCAATCCAACGGCTGGTAGGCAGAATTGTTTGTTGACTATCTAGTAAGTCGACACCACCTTGGATAGGCTATTTCCTTGCGGGTCCCAAATGTCGGAATCCAAATCTGTCACGGTTATGTAGCCTTTCCTATGATAATTTACAACCCATTTGATGTGCTAGTTCGAAATAAGTTTGTGGGTGCTGGTGGGGGCTAATCACTTGGCTTCTGTAATGCACAGTGAGCTCAAGCAGCCGGCGAGAGTGACATTATTTCCCTTGGTTGGGATTTGTTAGTTGTTACAATATTTCACTCTAAATTAAACGACTGGCAAGCCATTTGCCTTGCTTCAAAGAAAATATGACAGTCGCAGCCGAGTTGAAAAGGGCAAGAACATCTAACTCTAGCTTACAAACTGTACAACAGCACAAGGGTTAATTGTTCATCAGGTTTACAAAAAAAACCAGGTTGAAAAGGGCAACAACATCTAACTCCAGCACTGTTTTCGGCAGTCACAGTCAAATGGATCGGTCATATCCATAGAATGAACATCCTGGGGCGTAAAATTTACTGGATTATGACCACAATATGTTGTGAATAGAAGCCCGGCACGTTCAGAAGCTCTTTTGCCCACCTGAAACTCCTTTTTTTGCTCTTCCACATACCCATCCGTCAAAACCATGCTGCTGATAAACTTAAGCCTGATGGACAATAGTAACCTCGCATTCAGCAGGAAGAATGTGACAAATCTAGTGTTTGCACGGCTGGCTACATATCGTTCTACCGTTATTGTCTTCAATCGAATCTCATGAGAAGTGAGAAAATCCCGATGCTTACGAATCCACCGATTGGTTATAACTTTCTTACCCCGTCCTGTTGCCTAAATAGACATGAAGATTGTAAACAGTTAAGATCTAAAAAAAGAGTGTCGAAAGAGCAACAGCTGAACGATGAATTCTAGTACACTATATGCGGGCTTCCAATGTGCGTGAAATTATCACATTTATATACAATTTCTCCAGACATGGAAAGCATTGCAGCAAGCCAATAATCTTGCTCAGATCAAAACTATTCATTTGGATATATAAGATCTTGACAGAATCCAGCACCATTGATAGGCCATCCATGGAGAAACTCTTCATTGAGCATAGAACATAATATTAGTACAAAATGTGTACTCCAAGATGACATATAACTTATGAGCAGAAATTTAAAATGCAGCTTATGGTTACAAGTGTAGATGATAATACAAAGTACCTGAATAACTGTGGAGCCAAACACCATATTGAAATGAGCACAGATATCATGTATTACACCCAAGGTCTCCAGTTTAGGCGCAGAGAGGACGGTTATTTGCAACGGTGAATAACTAGAATCAAGGATCACCCTTTGAAGTGAAGGGGCATCTTGCATCATGAGCTGCCTTCCGTCAAAAGAAATTTCAATTCTTACAAGGTTAGGCGACTTTATTTGGAGACAACTGATTCTAACTGTGAAAACAAGCACCAAGCACTCCAGGGCAGGGCAACTAGAGTGGATGATGTTGTGCAATGAGGCGTCCGATATACGAACCCACACAAGTGAAAGTTTCTCGGGAAATGGGAGTTGAAGGTTTAGTACCAGATTGTTTGGTAGGTCGCACAGCACAAAGGTGGCGGTGTCGAGAGAGGAGGAAAACCGCAAGATGGACATCGGTGCTGAGGGCATAGGTAGATGGCATTCGGTATCTGGTAGGTGATTTCCAGGGGAATAGTAGAACTCAAGCAGTTGTAGTTCTGTGAATTTAGGGGATTTCAGCAAGGCATCCACCGTGCAGGGCATGGTATGCTTGCTCAGGTAGCATGACGGGATGCAGAGACTTTGAACGGAGCCCTGGTGGGAGGAGATGATGACTCTAGGGATTTCAAAATCATTGAAGAGAGATAGCTGATGAGAATCGAGATTAAGGGGCACGGCGCGCCATAGAGGGCGCCACCGAATTGAGAGGACTTGGGTGCAACGGCAATCCTTGGTGGGGAGAAGCGAGATGATCTCCCCAAGGACGGCGTTCGGGAGATCGCTAATGCGGTCCACCCGAGATTCTACGGGTTCCTGGGATCCGGTGGGGGCGGGGTCACCGCTTCTCCCCGCGCTGCCGGCTGCGGGATCTACAACAGGCATCGCCGCTGGCGGGAGCCTCATCTTCTTGGCGTTGGGGTCAGCCGACTCCATTTTCCTCGAGGGCGTCGCGTCGTGCTCACGGATTTGAGCAGAGTAACAAATGACGAGCCTAGTTGTAGTGCGAGTGAAGAAGAAGGGGAGCTGGGGTTTTTCTGTAGTAGTGAGGAAGAAGGGGAGCTGGGGTTTTCTGTAGGAGTGAGGTGAGGAATTTGGGGGTACTAGTGGAACGAGCTGACGTGAGGTGGGTGGGAGTGAGGAGGAAGAAGAACACCCAGGTTTTTTTGGGGGGGCGGCGTATTGGGTGTGGGTAGCGCCTCTCATTCAGTAAATATATGGACTTTTGAATTGATTTTACTATTTACTAGGGTGAATGGGTTGTTTTGTCTTGGGCCCAGAGAAACAATTACTTCTACTACAGTGGAGACACTCTACAGCTACCCAGAAAAACAATTACTGTTAGTATAGTGGATACAATACCGCTTCTGGCTCCTCCTAGGTCATCGAAACGTCTCCCTCTACTGAATGTTTTTATACTTTTGTTCATCGACATGCGGGCTATGCAGCGCGCGGGCCCAAATGCCATCCACCAAATTAGAAGGCAGTATGCACCCGGAGAGTCACCCCGGTCGTAGCGCGGCAATAACGAGCCGTCGTATCACAAAACCCCACCTCCCTGCAGTCTAAGTTTGACAGACGAAGCAACCATCATTTCACTCTTCGCTGAACCCCCTTCTCCCTCACCGTCTTCAAGAAAGGCAACACTCGCATCTGCCACTGTTCTTCTCTCCCAACGAAGGGAAGGTAAGCGGATCCGTGATGTTGGTATATTTTCGTTCAGAGAAAAAAAAAAGAACTTTTGCAAAGCAGTAACCGGTCCTCACTCTCTTTTTTGTTTCATTGTCATTGCGATTGTGTTTTCCTTTCAGTGGTCTCCTAGTATTCGTCAGTTTCATGATGGACCAAGGAGAACCAGGCAAAGATCTGCCGATATCGGAGCAGACGCGGGAGGCTGATCCCCACAAGACAGAGAGCTCCAAGAAGATGGAGGCAGCCACCGAGGCGACCCCAGATACGCTCACGGCCACTACTGAGATGGTCAACGCCCTGTTTGAGGTTACAGCCCCCGTGGCACTGCAGGAGCAGTTTTCCTCCTTCGAGGATGTGCCCCCCCCCCCCCCCCCCCCGCGCTGAGCTGCCCAAGGTGATTTTCTTCTTTGCCGATCTCGATTGTGGTTTTTCATCTAAGCATGTGGTGATGAATAATGAAAAAATTTATTAGCTTCGATGCCATGCTATACATAGTGGTTTAAATAACTTGTGTTTCTTATACTGGAAAGTAATTCACAATTTGTTTCTTTTTCTGTTTCTGTTAGAGCCCTGATGTAGACAAGGATTGTGTGATTGTACATGTCACTCGCTACGAGGCGGATGACCTGAATATACGCACTCGGAAAACATAGTTTTTAGGCTGTTGGATCCTGGAAGCCATTTGCGCTTATACCAATGAAGAGTTGTATTCAAGCCTCAGTATTGTCAGGCGTGTTGTCCAGGGTGTACTGAAGCACGAGAAGTTCAAAGCTACTCCTTTGTTTGTGAGGCGTATTGTTCTTGTCAAGATTACGCAGGAAGATGATGTGCCATGCCTCCACAAACAAGTTTATGAGTGGCAAGGCCACAAGGTTATCTTCATGAAGGTTCACAGGATTGAGCTGCTGTCGGACGTCATCGATGATGTTCTTGGCAAGGTCCGTCTTGTGTCCAACCCAAATTAGATCGAGGCATGAAATAGTTGCCCTAGCTAGTGTTTAATAGTAGTTTGGATTGTGTCTAATTATCCGAACCTTGCCTATTATCGAGCCCTCTGGGGCTAGTACTCTGTTTGAATCCGTCTATGGGAACTGCTGCTACTTTTGTGTGCCTGTGGATCATGTGAGAACCATCGTAATTGTTGCTGAAACAGATGCGTCCTCACTAGTTTGTTCATGAATATGGCATGGTAAGACATAAGTTGTCACGGTTTATCATACGAGCAGTGTGTGTTTTGATGAAATAGACTACTTGTTCAAGAACTGTGCACCGACGTATACATAAGTACTTGTAAACACTGTTGGTGCTACCCCAATTGTAAGCAGTTGTGCAAAACACGACACATTGGCTCAGCTCGCTTCAACACTAGGCTATCGACCAGCTAACAATCAACAATCTGTTGTCTGACATATAAGCAACTATGTATCTTGTTACAGTGGTTCATGCAGTTAACTGAGGCCACAATGTAAATTCCAAACGTTCACACGCTAGTCCAGCGTTCATGTGGAACACTCACATTAAACTCGGCTTCATAAAAAACTTGAAAAGCATAAGTTAAGCAATTTTATACATCTCAATGATTCATAGAACATAACAAACATATACTAGTTCAAAGAAAAAAACAAAGTTGTGAGAAGGTTTACAAATCAGGAAAAAACAAGCAAGGCTTCTCTGAGCAAAGGGCCTCCCGGCAGGCTTAATTTTCCTAGAGTTCACTCTAGTTTTTTCTTGTTGCCACCATCCAGGGTTAGGTTCTCTCATTCCAGAATAACCAATTATAATTGTGTTCTCAGCTGGAATGCTAAACTGAACCATGTAGTGTACTGACCAGCTGAAAGTCTTGTGCATTCCATTAAATTTAAGCACCACTATTTGCAGAAATAAGCATACCACAATGCCTCTTGTCCGCGCACCTGTCCAAAAAACCGCCGTGCAGCCGTGCCAGCTAGTCCTCGGTCCATGGATGAACTGGTAGAAAGTGCATTCCGGACTAGGATGCAGTTGTTTTCGCTCGTCCCTACACTACAATCAGGAAGTAAAGCGTACGAATCAACTTCTTTTATATTGCGTTGGTCATTCTACCTAGTAACTACCAATGTAGGAATACTTGGAAGATGGGTGGTTAGACGATGGTAACGAGGGATAGCCATCTCATTTTGCGCAGTTCTACTAAAACTGAGGTGTGTGCTTTTGATTACGCAGACGGAAACGATACGGAGACAGACATCCCGAAACGATATGGAGAAAGACATCCCTGTTTGCGCAAATGCGAAATACGGTTATTTAAACAGTGACAGATATTTGTAGTGGCGTATGATTAACAACGGCATCTATTGTGTTATAATTGGCACTATATTGACAGTATGAAAGTGTTCCTAACTAAGTAGCATCACATCACATCAACACTGCCACTAGATTAACATGCAGAACAATAGCATTAGTATTACTGTCATGAGAGTTGCACATGGTCACTAAATGTGCAATCAAATTTGTGCAGTTCCACTGGGATGAAGCAAAGTTAGCGGTGTGAGATTTAAGTGTAACTGCAAAAACACAATTCATGGGAAATAAAGCAAGACGGAAGCACTTCATAAAATGGTGGTGGCATTGCTTCAATTTATCGACGGCACTAGACCATTACTTATAGTGACATTAGGCGGCATTGCTTAATGCTTCATGTGATTTTACATTAACGGTAGTGGTATGGGCGTAGGGACAGCGGGGGCATAAAGTGGTGAGGTAGATGTGGTTGCCGAGAGTGGCAAACACTCAGGCAGCATGTCTTCATTTGCCCCATTTTTTATCTCCTTGGCGACATTTTCCTATGTGAGCACAGGAAATCTAGACCTACTCATTCTCATTTGCGTTGTCCCCCAACACCCGTCAATTTCTTTCCTTTTTCAACCAAGAGATAGGTCCACTTCCCCCACCCTTCGCCATCCACCATGCTTTTTTCGTCTTTTCAACCAAGACCGGTTGGGTAGCCAGTATCTACTACTTTCCCCTGTTTCCTCTTAGAACCAAGTCCTAGATTCATGCTACAACTTTCCCACTTTCTTCCCTGTTTGAACCAACTCTTAGAGTCGACTATATGAACTAGATTTACCTCTAATAATAGTAAAAGTCTAGGTGACTTTGGAACAGCGGATGGAAGTAGAAAAAGATCCACACATAGCCACGTGGGGAGCTGGGGCAGTAGAGCAAGGCAGGTTTCGAAGGAATATATACCTGAGGGTCGTCGGCATGTGGCAAAGATGGCATCGGGAGGCCGCATCTTGGCCACAATACCGTAGGGAGGAAGAAGGGGTCAGAGGCCCTCCGGAGCCAGCGCTCTCTCGGAGAGAACGGCACGGCCGCCGATCGGGACGCGTGGGCAGCCGTTGGTCTCCTCCCTCGCCACCGACTACAGCGTGAACGATGCACCTACACCCCTGCCTTGGTCGAGGTTGTCCGGCCGGATTTGTGACCAGTCATGAGCTGAGAGAGAGTGTGGCCACCTATGTCTTGCTTAGATCTGGAGAGCATGAGAGAGTGAACGAGAGGAACCCTAGTAAAGCAAGCGCTAAGGCTCCTGCTTATATATATAGTGGAGTGATTTTGTTGTACCAGCTTCAAAAAAATGCGCTCCTACGTGTACCCGCGAGTGGGTGTGAGAGAACTAGTGCGTGCGTGCACCGCTTCTCTTCGTGGGAGTATAATATACTATGTCCAAAGAACGTTCGCCACAAGAGTAATAGTATAAGTGTGTGATGTGTGAGCTAAAATAAAATATGCGCGACGTCTTTTGTTTCTTAGAAGTTCTGAGGGTAGGGTGTGAAGAGCACATATGTGTGTGATGTCTACCTGCAGATAGAAAGTGAGTGCGAGAGGACTCGGGAGGGTGCGTGTGCGTGAGAGAGGGAGAGGGGCACGTATCAATGCAATGCATGTGTCCATAAATCATTATCCGACAAACGTTCGCCACAAGCCTTTTCCTGACAACGCCGTAAGAACCGTTAGATCGGCATCCGACAGTGTCAGTTTTGCCATGTCATTTAACAGAACAGCCACTCCTCCTACACACAAATCTTCCACGTGAGTGTTAGCAACTGTCGTATGGTCCCTCCGTTCCAAAATGCAGTGCATATAGCTTTGTTGAAAATTTGAACCTCGCAAGTTTTTGTGTACCAAATTGCACATGTAGAATACCCTGTATATATCATTTCATTCATCTTCGAGAGGTAACTATAAAGATGGGGGAGGAGTCTACAAAGAAAGACCATCGTATCACATGCAGCAATTTCAACCATCCTTTGATGTGGAGGAATATCATAGGAACTCTATATGATATGATTTTTATAAAATTTTCCTTTAGAGCCAATTGGTTCATAGGAATAGATTCATATACTCCACATTTCAGAGGAAATAAACATGATACCATTTCTATATCTTTAGAGCCACTTGGTTCACATGAATGGATTTCTATACTCCCATAATTTCAAAGGAAAATGAACATTAGCGTATATCGAATAGAAAAGTTCCTATTATATGAACCAAATTACATCTCTTTTCTAATCCCTCCTCATAGGAATTGAGATACTCCATGTCATCTCTTTCCCTACAACTTTCATGTATACATCTTCTATTCCTAAATAGTTAGTACAACCCACTAGTAGCTTTTTTCCAAGACATGCAACTATGGCACAAGAACTATATAGTGTGTGAATAACTTGAAAGATGGTCACCGGATGAATCTAATCCGACAGTGGAGAGATGGCAAATCCGAGCACTACTGGCCATTGGATATCATCAACATTCCACCAGATCTGCCACATGTACAATTTAGAAAACTCCATGGCTGAACTTAAGCATAATGCACAAACCTCAAAACACAAGCACTTCTCTTTTGTTCTAGAATCTTCCATATCATAATTGATTTTTTTTTCTAAATGAATTGCCATTATTTGTTTTTTACTTTATGCTTTACAATGCACAACCCCATGAATCTTAACATCTATTTATATATAAAAAGTAATTTACGAGCTGACCAAGAAAAAGAGAATTATACTAGAAATTGCCACAATAATTAGAAACATCTAACCTTTATTTTTTCCATTAGAAAATAATGACCGTTAGATCTATTTTAAAGCTAAAAAATTACCCACCGTTGCCATTACATAAAAGACACTTTTTTAGGAAACATAAAAGACAATACAGTTTTATTTTGCAAATCATAAAAGACAGTTAATTTTCCGCAGGACGATAAGAGCCTTATTAGGTATCGTGAAGAAAGTCATTTACTTCCTAGCTGCTACCGCCTCCGTCGCCTGCTTTTCAGATGGCCGCCAACCAGCCAGCCCTCCATTGCCTGCTTTTCGGATCATTGCCGACCAGGCAGCAGGAGCTCCAGGAGCTCCATGTAGGTAGTGGTCGTGGCAATGAGTAGGTGGAATTAACCACGAGGTGTCCTATTCGGCTCATACATAGAAACAAGTATGCATGTTGTATAAGGCAAAATCCATCCAAACTCCATCTATACGTGCATGGCCCCGTATACTGTTGTCTCCTTACAATCTCGGCCGGTTCAGAAAGTACTTGAGCCAGCAACATACGAGTGGGCCTCATCTTGGAGAATACTCGGATGGTTTGACATAGACGCCGGTGCAACTCCGGTAGTACAACTGGAGCACCATGTTGTCGTGTTGCCGGTTGATGATTGGGTTCATACCAATAATCTTGCTGGAAGCTGCATGTATGGACGATTAGCTGGAGTCACCTAATTTGTGGAACAGCCGACGGTCGATGGGTCGACCCTTTGGGCCGCAACTATAGCACGTGGCCATGGACGATTGGTTTGACAGGAATAATCTTTGCTTGAGGCTACCATGTGTAGACGATCTACAACAAATAAAGCGGCAACAAGGGTGAGGGAGGGGGTAGTAAAGACAACCATAGTTAACTTATATCTGAAAGTAAGAAGATTTGGTTCGTTCAATAATTACTCGACGATCACATGCTCAGGATGATGGTTGCGGAGCAAGCTTACAGATTTATGGCCCAACTATTAGCACCATCGCCTTCATGCTCCACGGTAAGCTCCAAGTTGGTACACAAAAAGACGAGCAGTCAAACACGTTCTGATAGTTAACTAATTGCATGTGCATGTTTTGCTGTAAATAAACGATTTGATTATAATCCACACATGCTCAATTGCCTATTGCTCTCGAATTAGATGGGGAACCTCGACTGTGGATGCAGAAAAGTAATTTCATTTTCAGTTACAAGTGCCCTATTACTTGGTGCATATCTGATAAAATATAGTGATAAATCATGATGTGCCCCTATCTTTTAATCGTATTCCCGTAGGATATATTCACGTGATGTAAATGTATTTGGATATATTAGAAGTGTTTTTGGGAACTGCATTGGATGAGTTGGTGCAGTTTTAGTTTCAACCGGAGAATAAAGAACATGGTAATCGATTTCAGTTTTGGGGGTACTTACTTGCATGATGATGTGACTGAAGCCTGTTAAGTTATAATGAAATTATACCATGATTACATCGCAAAGCATGATCTGAGTAGTGCAGTTCTTAAGGTTCAGATAATTCTATTTCACATCAAAATGCCCTTCACTTATGGTTAATTATGAATAGCACTTTGAAATAATATATAGTTTTCCAGTACTGCCACAGATGAGAAACACCTCAAGTGTATAGATGATCCAAGTATCTTCTTTATTAGTAATATCTTTTATTCAAAGAATGGAGTTGTATCAGTACAGTTAATACCCCATTTTATTTTCCTAACTTCAGCTACAAGCTACTCCCTCTGTCCCATAATATAAGAACGTTTTTGATACTACACTAGTGTCAAAAACGTTCTTATATTATGGGACGGAGGGAGTATGTTCTAGACAATGTGGAGGAACTATGTATTCTATACTAATTTCGAAGAAGCTTATTTGATTTGGCTCCTTGCATGGCATTAGAACCATATATATACCTCACCCCTCAGAGAAATATTGCTATAAGCTAGGCGACCACAAACTCTGATAGTACACTATACTTTTTGGGTGGAATAATAGTACACAATACGAACCGGGGTCTTTTAAGCCAGTTTTTTGTAACACTGCATGCTTGGGGTCACAACATGACTATATATACATAATATGTAGCCCTCATGGTTCAAGTTAGATACTTCTAAAATTATTCATATGTGCATAATATGTCTCATGGTTCAAGTTAGGTACTTCTAAAATCTCTAAGCTTGCTCCGCAACCTCTTGACTGATATATATACATAATATGTCTCATGGTTCAAGTTAGGTACTTCTAAAATTATTCATATGTGCATATGACAGCCACGACATGACTACAATTGCATATCTATTGTCACAATTAATTCTGACATCTGTGCATGTTGATGCTAAAGTGAGTGTCCCAATAACTTATACTTGCTGAATACAGAAGTCATTCTATTACATATTATTAAACTCACTTTTATACATATGTAGCCCTCGAACAAGATGAGTATGGTAATGGTCATTTTTCTGAGATAGTTTGGTATGTCCCCATGTTATGCATTTAGTGATGCAGTCAGCATATTCCTATAGCTTAGTACATGTTATTCAAGAATTTCCTTTTTGTGCTCCATCTTTCAAGTCTCCTCATTCGGGTCGCACCGGCTTCCACTATGGTAGGTTATTGTGAACTTATTGATATACATATTATTTGGGCAGACCACCTGAGTACTTTATATACCTCCATATTTGCTCTATATTTGGATTGAAATATCCATGCCAATCAAAATGATGCAGAACAACGACATAAAGGTATGGGAATAGCTTAGGTAAGACTTTTAGCATTCTTTTTGTATATATAGTTACAAAATGCTATTAGGTGTCCTCACGAAAATTGGGAGTATCCTACGCATACGGTGATCTATTCATCTTTATTCCTAATCTTATTTAAAGTTAAAGCATCTGGTCTATTAAGTAAATGCTTTGCGCCGTTGTACCTACTTTATATATAGAGGTGCACATTTCTAACTAAATAAACAATAGGATGGCCTTTCATGATAAACTCGAGGTCCAAAAGTTAGTAAATATAATGTTGATTCTAACTCACATAAACCAACTTTAAGCATGTCATGTTTTTTTGTTAAAAATGCAACTGTGTATTGTAGTAACTTGGATATGCCATAAGACCATAGAAAAAACATAGTTTCAGTGTGTTTTTATTACAAGTTCATGCATAATTCTTTAATTATTTTTTGTGCTTTGAAATAATTTCATTTGTTATACATCTGCTACAACTTGAAATATAAGCTCATTTCACATTAAAAAAATTGTGTTATTTTGGAGTGTAGTGTACTAATAAGTGTATTGCAAATAGTTGCTAAATTATACACGCATTATTAGAGAACAAAATAGAGGAATCAAGTAGCAAACTTCCAGAAGATGAATTACTCAAGGGAAGTTACTTACTGCGAGTTAGGGATGACACAGATATGTTTTACACTTCAGACTAAATCAGATGACTGATGAACATCCATTTTATTTCGCAATGTGTATAATTAGTAAGGATATGAAAAGTGCATTGACAATATATATGCTACTAAACTATTCTAATAGATAAACATATAGTATACAAATGCACTCTAGCTTCGTATACCAAACTAACATAACACTTATAGTAAAAGCTCACTCAAGTTACTCTTTTATGATATATGCAGGATATATACATCATCTATTTGTATTTGGATTTTTTTACTACTAGAAGAGTTTTTGTCTAACATTTTTCCACACAACAAGACAGAAAAAATGATACAAATATAATTTATGTAGGTCTTATATTTGTAAATGTCATCACATTCAGCCACAAATTTTCTTTAAATATATGAAACAATATGTTCTTAGTATTAAACTAGCTAAAGTTCTAGCCCGCACATCGAGCGGGCCACTCTGCTTACATTGCAAAATGTCGACTAACTTATTACTATCTACTATGTACCTAATTAAACACTTAAGAATCACATCTTCTTAAAAAATCACAAAAAATATGAAATAATTACCAATAACAGTCATTTCCTTAAGGAAAAGGGAAAATATGACACAGTAAGGAAAAGGAAAAAAATGGACCTGCAGTTCAACTTCGAGGAATGTTGCCGCTTTGGAGGATGAGGAGGACGTCTCGAGCAGACTCCAGCGAAAATAACGAATATGCTTCTGGCTTGCACGCTTACGGAAGAAAACATCACTACCATCCTCATACTAAAGCTGGATCCAAGAAAATTGTAGACCTGCGGAAGATGAAATCCATGACCGAATCAATTGCACAGACTACAACATCGACGACACCATGCAGATTGACGATCTCGCCTCCTACCTGGCGCACCAGATCATTGGGCCATGATACCCCTACATCGCCATTTATCAACCTACGGGAGGTGTACCAGGAGGAAAACTAGCCGCCGTCGATGGTCGCCCTGTATAAGCACCAGGTGCGGGGTGGCTTCAGGTTAGGACGAATGCAGACGGGAGCTATCTAGCAGTAGCAAATTTTCACTAAGAAGAAAAAGAAAGGAAAGAAGAAAGGGGATCGGCAAGAACATTCCCACTTGTGTGAAGAAAGAAGAACGGACGGAGAAGTCCAGAAGACTACAGAATGGGTAAAGTGAAGAGTAATGCTGGTGGGACCCATTAGACCACTTACGTACTGTGGAAACTTTGTTTTTCAGAGGTACGTACTCTGCGCAATTGGTACTGTTGAGTGTACATGTACGGAAGCAAACTAACAATACCAAGGTAATCACTCCATTTCATATCAGTACACCCTAAAAAAATTCTACACCCTCCATTCTTAAATATAAGTCTAAAAATTCCACTATGGAGCAACATGTCTCTTAAAAACAGTAAATATACAAATGGTTACCCTTGCTACTATACTGCACGTCTATATAAACAAATAATCCTTTGTCGAAAAAATATAAACAAATAATCCATCTCAAAATGTAAGCCGATTTCCCACAACAACAAAAATACATTACAAAACAATACAAAAATCTTCCAATCCTACAAACCGTCAACAAATTACTCCTTACATAAAAAATAACATAATGCAAAAATATACAAAAATAATTTGAATGATGCAGTCAATAATAAAACTACAGTTTAAAAGTATAATAAAAAATACAATCGATCATAAAACCACAATTATTATGGAATGAAGAATTAGCAAACAAAGGATGAACCAGAACCAATATATTCATATATCAATAAAAAACAAAAAACATCAATGAAAAAAATTTAAGAAGGTATAATACTTAAAAATATGTCTCCACAATTATTCTTAAAATTTAACTTCAAAAATCCTAGCCCGCGCATCAAGCGGGCCACTCTGCTAGTTTTTATAAAACTAATTGATTTTGAATGAGATGAACTATAAGAACTAAACGAACATCTACATCATGCATATATGACTCAAAGCTTTACATGCCATAGTGTGTATTTATTCATAATTTGGTTTCGAAATCTCATGCGTTCAATGCATGTGTACCTTACTAGTTTTGAGTAGAGTAGCAAATTTCACGCGGCCCCGGGTATATCAAAATGTAGGGCCCATGCATCATTGCCTTTCGGTCGAATCTACGTCCATAATTTTTTGTACGTACTATATCTCCACTGGTCCCCGAACCCAAAATGTTGCCTCGTTCCCCTAAAACCAAGCGGCCCACACATATTTAAGGCATCAACTCGAACTCAATCCCTCTCCCGTTTACTACGACGTGGCCCCGCACGCCGTAGTAGTACTCCTACAAACCCTACCACTGCACGCATCATTGGTTTTCTTCAAGAGGACGAGGGAGAAGCCGATTTGTAGTGGAGGCGCTTCCAAAAAATGATCTATAGTGGAGACCCCTACCCTATGGTGCCCTAGGTAGCTGCCGCACACATCATTGGTTTTCTCTTTTCTTTATGCTCTTGCGCCCTAGAGTGAAATGATTGTTGCTTCGTCCGTCCAGCTTAATGCAGGAAAGGTGGGGCTTTCTGATTTGACCCCTCATCCCTCATTTTCTACTATTGCGGCGCTACGACCGGGGTGCCTCCAATTCCAACCGCTGCTCCGAACTGTAATTTGGTGCATCGCACGTGGAACAAGACGGCGGATGAGCCACATGTCGGCCAAAGGGGTCCTGTTAAGTGTGTCACCATTTCGTGTGCGGACTGACCCTGCTTGAGTTGCTACACCAACATGACAGGTGCATCCTACCACTTGGTTTTGCTCCTTGGTGAATCCCGACTATATTGATCTAAAAAGATACGTACTGTACTACCCTCTCCGTCTTGTTTTTTAGGCGTCTCGGTTTATAGGGCGTGCACGTAGTTCTAGGTCATTCATTTGACTAACTAAATATGAGTTACTATGTCACAAAAAGTATATCATTGGATTATTAAGCAGATGTAGCTTCAAAACATATACTGTTCATCACATATATAAACAGTTAAATTCTCAACCTAGAACGACGTGCATGCCATGTAAACCGATGCGGAGGAAGTATATTAGTAAAAATGAGGTGATTTCACCGAGCGATTGGTGGGGGAGCATGGCCTGTCATGCGGTCCCACATGTCATGATGTACCAAGGCGATGCGCATGTCCCTCTTGAGGCAGAAGCAATACTACGTGGTTTGAGATGATGGCGAACCGAAGTGTGAAATAATGGTTGCTTCGTCCGTCTGGGAAGGTGTGTCATTGTGATTTGACGTCTCATTGCTCATTACTACTACTACTAGGGCAGTACGACTGGGGTGCGTCCCCCCTGCTGTTCTGCACTGTTATTTGGTGCTTGACACATCGACCCGGTTGCTATATATCCAACATGTCGGCGACAGGAAGTACAGAATTCATGAAAGCGAGCATCGATGGAGGAGTACAAGACACGGCTTAGGTTTTTGCTGCTTCGCGCGATCCATCGATACAAACCCGAACAAAAAAAAGACGAGGGCGGGTCTTTTCCTGCGCGGCAGGCATGGGAGTTTGGCATAGTCTGTTCGAGGCAAGGAGGCAGGAAGGGAAACAAGAAAATAAAGGTTGAGCGACTTAGTTTTGGGAAAATCTGATTTTACGGAGTACATACCCACTAGGGTTTATAGGGCTCGTCTAAAAAACATTCGTTTTTCCGTTTTATAAGTCTCAATTCTTCTACTAGTAGTAGTACCATCACATGTTGGATTTCGAGGTGCGTTAGATCACCCGATGTGTTTGACACGAGAAAAATTTTATAAGCACTCCGGTAGAAAGGAAAAGAAGGAGTATGGATTTCTCTCATGCGCCGGGGAAAAAGAAAAAAATGCGGGCGTGCCAGTGTACCGTTGTACACAAAGAAAAGTGATACGAAAAACAAGTATTTCATTTATCTCTTTGGATGAACAAAATATACAAGGTCCCATAAAAAATGATTGCGCTCCGTGGCCTACTAGCGCGGCCTGCCTGACTATGACGATGTGCGGTCTCCTGGTTCCCGGGGCCTCGAAAAAGCTCCCTCTTAATTACTCCCGCGGGTTGCTCCGCGAGATACCTCCAATTAAGCCGTGTGGTCGTCTTCGCTTCGCGTTCTCCATGCGTGATGATGCTGGTGTGTGTGTGTATGGTGTGGGCGGCGGCAAAGCCCGTGTCCTTGTCGGTACACGTGCCGCTCAAAACATGGCTTTGTGCTGGCCACGTTCGCCCTCGCTGTCGCGCCTCGTCGGTCTTGACAACGTTGATGTAGTTGGTGTTGAAGTTGCATGGGTCCTGCTCTGCTCGGACTTCTTGACGATGTAGCGGCTTCGTCGGGTATGCAAGGGGTTCGCCTCGCGGGAGTATTCTTATGGAGACCGGCGTCGGTGAAAAACCAGCGCTCGCTCATATGGCAATGCCGGTGTGGTTGGCACCTCTTCTCGGCTGGACGCCGAGTTTACGGCAGCCCGTCAAGACAAAGGACGCCGCCTCATGGGGCCATCGAAACTTAGTGTTGGTGAAGCCATGTCGCCTCCTAGCCATCTCGCCTCGTCTTCATGGGCTTTGGGCCACGAAGAGCACCGTGTGTCACCATCTTCTCCTCTAGGTCACGGACGATACCGTGTAGCACCATCTTCTCCGTGTTACGGGCAGTACCGGGGCATGCATGCTCTTCATGGTTCCGGGTCACGGGCTCCATCTTGACGAGGTAGACATCGATGGTGTCGTCCTGCGAGCTCCACACCTCCATCCTTCATGACAATGGCTTGGTGATGTTGAAATTAGCAACGTCCTTCTTGCGAGAGCTTTGTGCCATATATCCTCCATGGTACCGGGTTGACGATGTTGATGATGGGCATCATCTTGGCGACCTGTGCGCCGCCATCCACCATGGCACGGTGGCGGCATCCTCGCGAGCTCCACGCCTTCTTCCTCCACAGTGCTTGCTTGATGAAGAAAATGACGGGCGTCGTCCTAGCGAGCTCCGTCCATACATGGCACCGGATTGATGATGTTGACCTTGGCGTCGTCTTTGCGAACTCCGTGGCGCCATGCCCGCGGAACGCGGCTACATCCTCCGAGCTCCGCGCTTCCGTCCTCCATGGCACTCTCTTGATGAAGAAAAGGACGGGTGTCATCCTAGTGAGCTCCGTCCATCCACCGCGGCACGGCGGCGGCATCCTCGCAAGCTCCACCTCTCCGTCCTCCATGGCACCAGATTAATGATGTTGACATTGGCGTCGTCTTGGCGAACTCCGTGGCGCCATGCCCGCGGAATGCGGCGGCATCCTCCGAGCTCCGCGCCTCCGTCCTCCATGGCGCTTGCTTGATGAAGAAGACGATGGGCGTCGTCCTAACGAGCTCCGTCCATCCATCATGGCACGGGGCGGCATCCTCGCAGGCCTCCACGCCTCTGGCTCCATCTTGACGAAGCAGACGTCAACGGTGTCCCCAACGAGCACCACACCTACGTCCTCCTTGCGAGCTCCACACCGCAATTCTCCACGACATTGGGTTGATGATGTTGGCGATGGGCCTGATGGTGTTGATACAGTCTCCTTGTCCTGCATCGTCTGCCGTCTTCATTGCATCTAGTACGAGAAAGAGTGTCGCTTAGTCCGCAGCCACCACCGCCGGGCGCATCGTCCGCCGCCTCGACACCACCTGGTACGAGAAGAGCGCCTCTTCGTCCACAGCCACCTCCGCTGGGCGAGTTGTCCGCCGCCTTGACAGCACCTGTACGAGAAGAGCGCCTCTTCATCCGCTGCCACCTCTGTTGGGCGTGTCATTCGCCTCCTCATATCTGAGAAGAGTGCTCCATCGTCCTCGGCCACCTCTGCTAGGCGCGTCGTGCGGAGGTCATTCTGCAAAATAGATGATAACACATAGAAAAAGAAAGATTATTGCACTGCCGGAAGTTCTCTCGCGGGCACGTTCATCTGCTTGTCAATGCTCTGCTTCCGTGTGAGGATGCCGTCACTGCGTCCCCTTGGTGTACGCGTCGTCGCATGGGTGCGCCCTCCGATCTCCTCGACATTGTGGCCATGGGCGCGTCTCCTCGTCTTCTCTACGCGTGCGGGAGCCTGCGGATGTGTGCTTGTTGTTGGCTCTCGTGGATGTGTTCTCGCCTCGCCGCAAGACGGTAGTGATGCATACGTACATCATGAACTCAACATGTCCTTTGGCCATCCTGCAATAACACATAGAGAAACAACAAGATTATCGCACCGCCGGAAGTCCTTCCGCGGGCACTTTCATCTGCTCGTCGCTGCTTTGCTTCCGTGTGAGGATGTCGTCGCTGCATGCCTGCATCCCCTTGGCGCACGCGCCGCTGCATGGGCGCGCTCTCCGATCTTCTCGACGCTGCCGCCAGGGGCGCGTCTCCTCGTCTTCTCTATGTGCAGGAGCCTACAGGAGGTGCTTTTGCCTTGCCGACTGCCTCTGTCTCCGCCTGAAGGCTCCCTCGTGATGACTATATGTATAGCCAGCCCGGTGCATTTGATGGATGGCAAGTTAGACGACCTGGGACGCGGCCGTAGATTTCTTTCCTTCTGTTATTCTTCTTCACGTCCAAGTCTGGCGTATATTTGTTTCCTTCTATTGTTCTTCCTCACGCCCAAGTCTGTCTATTGTTTGCATCCAAATCATAACTTGCCAAACATTAGCCTTATTCAGTATGCATCTGAATCTTTACATCCAAACACCAGCCTTGTACGTGCATATTCCATCCGATGCCAACACATGCTATCTTTTATGTACACGTACTCTTCAGCTGGCCAGTATTTGGATTCGTATCTATGCATGGCTGGTCGGCCGTGATATCCGAATACGTACATACACAGTGGAGTGGGTATTCAGCAATGTATTTACATGCGTGGATATTCAAATACTTGTACGCATACATCGGCCAGATCGAGTACGTACGAATACATTGACCATGTGAGCTTTACGTGCATATTACTTTCCGCATGATCTTCAATGCATGCAAGTACGTAGGCAATTTTTCATGCACCACATACAAATCCAATCAAGAGAGATGGCTAGTTCATGCATACACTAGCTCGTGTGTGTACGAATATTTTTATCCCTGTGTATCCTGCACTTGAGAAAAAAATCTTTTATGATTAAAGAAATGGATTCGATGGTTTAGTCCTGTAAATAAAACTCAGAGAAATAAACATGCAAGGTAAATCACTGATCCATATTTTCTTCATCTTCTTCTTTTGCTCTTTAATACTATGCATCAGTACTCAGTTCTCCTCTTCGGTACAAAATTGCATCGAACAAATGCCCCCTTCACCAAATAAAGTTCAAGTGCGCAGCAAGTTGAACTTAATTTGGTGAAAACAATTTTCTTTTGGTTGATTCGGTACATCAACCTATGTGCAGACTAAAAGTTGGATCACCCCGGGAACCGGCACCTCTGAGTGCCCTCCCGAAAACGATGGTTGTATCCAGGAAATGATATGGTGCAGGGATGTCCATCTACACTTTGTATTTTGGAGGGAGCTCGTTGGATCATGTAACATGCACGATGCCAGTCAACTAAGCAACCCTACTCCGTCTTCATTTCATGGCGAATCATCATGCCTCGTCCTGAAAACAAAAAACGAAAGTTTTCCAATCTCGTCGCGACCGTCTAGCTGCTACGGTGCCAGCCGACTTGATTGGAGGGTTTCACATATTCACGCTGGCCGCACTGGCACGTTGCACTACTCCCATGATCTCCTTGTGTTGATGTAAGCGAGGCACCGATAGACCGTCAATAGCTCCCCTTCGTTGAGCGAACCATCACACCATACATGGTGTGACAATTCTAGTGGTGCGCCGGTACAACATCGGCCTTACGAATAATTGAGGGGTTGACGTTACCCCCATGCTTCATTGTTGTTGGAGACGGGGTTGCGGAGACAAATCATTGCCACCTTCATGAGTGCACAGATGTCATCTTCCAGCACCCATCGTACATGTCGGTGTAGAAGATTGGTTGCCGGGGTGTCGTCGGCGTTGTCAGGGAAACATGGGTATTGCTGCCCCTAAACACCCATGATGTAGTTTGATGTAGTGATTTGTCGTCAGAATGCCTTCGACGATGATAGGAAGCGCCTCTCCATGGTTGCAAAGATGTTGTAGGGGCACAACTAGAAACACCAAAGGAAAACAGGAAAAAAGAGAGGGGAAAAAAGTTTGTGGGTTTTAAAATGTTGGCTTTCCCGTTATACACCAGCTATAGGCGTGATATCTGAGAAGGCTACCGAAGGACTTATCATTGAGAACCGTCGAAAGACCTTGACGATTGCAACTCAACTACTTAAATAGCTTTGGTGTACGTGTATGAAGACGCCGTGTTTCGGGATGCTTCCGAGAGGCAACAAAAATTCATACTCTAGCCCATCATCATACTGAGGGCCCCCAGAACTCAACATGCCCCTACACACGCCCCATGAACCAAGAGACTTGGGTACGGTAGGTTCAGGGCAAATGGTTTTGGGACAATGGCTTGGCAATTTTTCTTCGTGTGTATTGAGGGGTGGTGAACAGCTACCTCCCACCTTCCTTCGAGTGGATTCCTTACTGCTTGGGAACACTTGACAGCTTCTTGAACTGTTGGGATTTTCTTTTCTTGAATTTGCTTCTTGACTTTGGAAATTTTATTATGATTGCTCACACGGATGATTGAGTGGCCGCGGGACTTCATGGACTTCTTTTGACATTCGGCTCGAACTTCTTGAGGACTCTTCTTCCAGGATTTTTCGGGACCCATCTTGAGAACTTGGAAGGCAACTATTCACCTCTGTGGACTAGGAAAAACCTTCGCCTCATCGGTGCACGGCCTGGTGATGTCCACCTTGTCGGTGTCGGACTGGATGACTTGCCTTCGCCTCGTCGGTGCCTGGCAAGATATGGATTTCTTCATCGGTAAAGACAAGTCGATGGAGTACAGCTTCGCCTTGTCGGAGCTTGGACGATGTCGGGGAAGCATGTTGATGTAGAAGTTGGAGAAGACTTGCGTGTCGCCGCATGACAGCGGTGCTAAAAGATGACGATAATACTAGCTCGTTGATGTAGACCTTGGGGCATCGCAGTTATGGGGATGACCTTCGCTCGCTGTAGAAGAAAGGCGGCGTGCCGGTGGAGTCTGTGTCCTCGCCAGGTAGTAAGTCAAAGAAGATGACGATGTCATGTGGACATCCGTCGGCATCAATGTAGATGACACCCTCGTCAGATGAAGAGTTGATGAAGATTGCGACGCCGTGTCGATGTAGTCGGATGGCAGCGTGTCAATGTAGTCGACGTCCCCGCCGAGTGTGACGTCGATGAAGATGGTGACGACATGTTGATGTAGCAGCGTTCCTCGTTATGCCGGAGGTTGATGATGACGCCTCCAACATGGTCACGGGTGGTGTAGATGGTGCCCAACTTTTGGTGCGCTCCATGTTGGCGAGGAGCAAGCGGCACGCCCACCATAGGCGTGCTCCGAGGCTATGTAAATGGCACCCGCGTTCAGGCGATGCTTCACATTGGAGGCGGTCTGGACGATGCTCCACGTCTAGTGAGCTCCACATTGGCAGCGGTGTGGACGTCACCACGCCTTGGTCGAGCCCCCTGTTGGTAGAGGCCCAAAAGTCGTGCCCGCCTTTTGGGAGCTCCAAGATGGTGTAGACAGTGCTCGCCCTTTAGCGAGCTCAGTGTTGGTGATGATGTAGATGACGCTCCTCCTGGGGCACTAACATGTTTGTGACGGTGTAGACCGACCACCACACAGGGCTAATCTCCTTGTTGGCGGCGGTTTAGACCAAACCCCGCCCGGACCAAGCTCCGAGTGGGAGGCAGCAACGTAGATGATATCCCTGCCTTGGGAAAGCTGTGGGATGACGGTCCAGAAGCCACCCCATCTTTTGAGATATCTATGTCAACGGTGAAGAAGAAAGAGCTCTGCCTAGCGAAGCTCCGTGGCAACGGAGGTATATGGTGCCCTGCCTTGGGGCACTCATGTCGATGGCGGTGTAGGTAGCGCCCTGCCTTGGGGCACTCCATGTCAGCGACGGTGATGTAGATGGATCTCCACACCTTGGGCAAGCTCCGCGACGACGGTGGTGTGGACAACGCACCACCTTAGGATAGCTCCATATCGGCGATGGGTGAACAACCCCCACCATGAACTAGTCACGTATCACGTCGGGAGAGCTCTCGTTTGTGGCTGCATTAATGACGCTTCACCTGGAGAGAACGGGTGGCGCATGGTGACGAGTGGGCGATGCAACCCTGTCTGCCATCACCTTGAGTTGTGGCCGAGCCCCCCGCCTAGGCGGGTTGCGTGTAGTGGTGGAAGTGTTTGTTGTGGAGGTCCCATGGCTTCCATCGTCGAGTGGGTCGAGGGTTTCTCTCATCGTATTTGTCATGAACATCATTTTGAACATGGGGGCATGTTAGGATGCCCCCACTCTAAGTGGTGAGTCGGTGAAGACTCGATGCGTCGTGGTGTTGGCGTTGGCGGCTCTGAGTGGGAGCCGAGCCGGATAGAGGATGAAAGGATGTCACACTAGCCCTCCCGTTGACAGTATTAGCATGGAGGCTTTGAGCTGCCTCCATGTCTTCATGGATGTCTACCCTTGATGACTCCTTCAACAGGTCACGCACTTCAAGCATTGGCTTGCGATGCTCCTTCATCGCGTTGGTGGTCTCCCACCTTTGCGCCTTCTTCGACTGCACATTTCAAAACTGCACAGGATCCCGAGCTTGGGGCACATAGACCTTCTTGCCAAGCTCGATGACGACCATGGGCGGCAATGATATGAACTGTACCATCATTGTCTCCGAGTTGTCACCGCAGGATAATCCACCTGCATGAAAGGGTTCTTACCACTGGAGATCCTTGCAGCATGTTGTGAACATTGGGAGATTGGCGAAGACGATTTCGACGACCACAGCGAAACAAAGATGGGAGGAGAACCAGGTCCCACCGGGCATGCAAATTTGTTTGACACGACAAAAATCTTATAAGCTCTTCGGAAGAAGGGAAGAGAAGGATTATGGATTTCTCTCATGCGCCGGGGAAAAAGAAAAAAAATGCGGGCGTGCCAGTGTACCGTAGTACACAAAGAAAAGTGATACGGGAAACAAGTATTTCATTTATCTCTTTGGATGAAAAAAATTACAAGTTCCCATAAAAAAAGATTTCGCTCCGTGGCCTACTAGCGCAGCCTGCCTGACTATGGCGATGTGCGGTCTCCTGGTTCTCGGGGACTCGAAAAAGCTCCCGGTTAATTACTCCCGCGGGTTGCTCCACGAGATACCTCCGATTAAGCCGTGTGGTCGTCTTCGTCGTCTTCGCTTCGCGTTCTCCATGCATGATGATGCTGGTGTGTGTGTGTGTGTGGTGTGGGCGGCGGCAAAGCCCGTTTCCTCGTCGGTACACGTGCCGCTCAAAACATGGCTTTGTGCTGGCCACGTTCGCCCTCGCTGTCGCGCCTCATCGGTCTTGACAATGTTGATGTAGTTGGTGTTGAAGTTGCATGGGTGCTGCTCTACTCGGACTTCTTGACGATGTAGCGGCTTCGTCGGGTATGCAAGGGGTTCGCCTCACGGGAGTATTCTTACGGAGACAGGCATCGGTGAAAAACCAGCGCTCGCTCATATCGGCAATGCCGGCGTGGTTGACACCTCGTCTCGGCGGGACGCCGAGTTTACGACAGTCCGTCAAGACAAAGGACGCCGCCTCACGGGGCCATCGAAACTTAGTGTTGGTGAAGCCATGTCGCTTCCTAGCCATCTCGCCTCGTCTTCATGGGCTTTGGGCCACAGAGAGCGCCGTGGGTCACCATCTTCTCCTCTAGGTCACGGACGATACCGTGTAGCACCATCTTCTCCGTGTTACGTGCGGTACCGGGGCATGCATCCTCTTCATGGTTCTGGGTCGCGGGCTCCATCTTGACGAGGTAGACATCGATGGTGTCGTCCTGCGAGCTCCACACCTCCGTCCTTCATGACAACGGCTTGGTGATGTTGACATTAGCGACGTCCTTCTTGCGAGAGCTTTGTGCCATATATCCTCCATGGTACCGGGTTGACGATGTTGATGATGGGCATCATCTTAGCGAGCTGTGCGCCACCATCCACCATGACACGGTGGCGGCATCCTCGCGAGATCCACGCCTTCTTCCTCCATGGTGCATGCTTGATGAACAAAATGACGGGCGTCGTCCTAGCGAGCTCCGTCCATACATGGCACCGGATTGATGATGTTGACCTTGGCGTCGTCTTTGCGAACTCTGTGGCGCCATGCCCGCGGAACGCGGCTACATCCTCCGAGCTACGCGGATCCGTCCTCCATGGCACTCGCTTGATGAAGAAGAGGACGGGCGTCATCCTAGCGAGCTTCGTCCATCCACCACGGCACGGCGGCAGCATCCTCGCAAGCTCCACCTCTCCGTCCTCCATGGCACCAGATTGATGATGTTGACATTAGCGTCGTCTTGGCGAACTCCGTGGCGCCATGCCCGCGGAACGCGGCGGCATCCTCTGAGCTCCGCGCCTACGCCCTCCATGGAGCTTGCTTGATGAAGAAGACGATGCGCGTCGTCCTAACGAGCTCCGTCCATCCACCATGGCACGGCGGTGGCATCCTCGCAAGCCTCCACGCCTCTAGGCTCCATCTTGACAAAGCAAACGTCAACGGTGTTCCCAACGAGCACCACACCTACATCCTCCTTGCGAGCTCCACACCGCAATCCTCCATGGCACTTGGTTGATGATGTTGGCGATGGGCCTGATAGTGTTGATGCAGTCTCCTTGTCCTGCGTCGTCTGCCGTCTTCATTGCATCTGGTATCGCTTCGTCCGCAGCCACCACCGCCAGGCGCGTCGTCCGCCGCCTCGACAACACCTGGTATGAAAAGAGCGCCTCTTCGTCCGCGACCACCTCCGCTAGGCGTGTTGTCCGCCGCCTCGACAACACATGTACGAGAAGAGCGCCTCTTCATCCGCGGCCACCTCCATTGGGCGTGTCGTTCGCCTCCTCATATCTGAGAAGAGTGCTCCATCGTCCTCGGCCACCTCTGCTAGGCGCGTCGTGCGGAGGTCATTCTACAAAATAGATGATAACACATAGAAAAAGGAAGATTATTGCACTACCGTAAGTTCTCCCGCAGGCACGTTCATCTGCTTGTCGATGCTCTGCTTCCGTGTGAGGATGTCGTCACTGCGTCCCCTTGGCGTGCGCGTCATCGCATGGGCGCGCCCTCCGATCTCCTCGACATTGTGGCCAGGGGCGCGTCTCCTCGTCTTCTCTGCGCGTGCGGGAGCCTGCGGATGTGTGCTTGTTGCTGGCTCTCGTGGATGTGTTCTCGCCTCGCCGCAAGACGCTAGTGATGCATACGTACATCATGAACTCAACATGTCCTTTGGCCATCCTGCAATAAACACGATGCAAGAAGTGTCAAGAGAAAACTCATTAATGCATGTAGAAGTTCATGGAAATTTAGTAGTCATTCATGCATTCGTTCTAATTAATGCCTCAGTAAACATAACTTCTTGAGAAAAACGAGCGTACTAATTACTTGTGCAAACTAGGAGTACGAAATTAATTCGACCACTCACCTTCTACCTTGGTTGGAGAGATTTTCAAATTGAGACATAAACTGGAAATGAGGGAGTAGTAACTTTTTTCTCGATTACTATTTGTGGCCTTGTATAGATGCAAAGTGTATTTTTTATAGTGGCCTTGTATAAGTAAATGGAGGGTGTACTAAAGGACATATATATTCCAAACAATATGATAATCTCTCTAACCAAGGTACTAGGGACGAGGAGTAAATGGAGGGAGTAGTAAAATTTTCTCCTCGTCCTGCGAGCCACCACGCGCGTGGGCGGGGGAGCGGGCGTAAGGCATACAATACTACTACTAGTAAGCAAGCTTCACCTCATCCTGCGAGCCACCGCGCCCATGGGCGGGGGAGACGGCGTACTAAGAAAGTCTCTCCTCGTTCTGTGAGTTGACGGGACACATCAAAAGTACTCCAGTGTATAGAGCCTTGCCTCTAAGGTAGGCCCCACATGGTTTGCCTCTTTTTTAGCATAACACGTCAAGTCGCAATTTGTTTGTTCACCCGTGGTAGACGATCCTCCCTCCACCAAGTGGACAGCCAGTACATGGTCAAATTATCACGTGGGCTGCCTTTTCGTACGAAAATGAGCTCCACCGTGTACCCGCGCGGGTGTGGTTGGGAAAGAGACGGGAGTACGTGCGCCGTGCGTGCACCTCTTCTCTTTGTGCACATCCCCCACCTACGTGGGTGTGTGTGAGAGATACAAACCTAGACAAATGGCTTGTGCGAAATAACTACTCTTCATAAGCCATTGTAAGAGTGGACAAAATGGTGAAGGGGGAGATAGGGGAGCGGCGGAGGTGTGCAATTCTTGGCCGGCGTTTGGCCTCGTTTAAATGGGAGATTAAATAGACGGCGGACGGTAGGAGCTCGTCCGGCGTTGCGTTTAATGACGGCCCAGTCATGAATGGACGTGTGTCCAGAGTGGGTTTCTCGGCTTCCACACAGGCGGGTTTCATGGAGGCATTTGAATGCGGCAAGGAGGCGTGTTCAGCTAGGCGTGCAGCGAGTGGCGCCCTCGACTCTGACATAGGACACCACGTCGTTCTTCCACTGACGTGTGGGCTCTTTGGGTACATGGCCTGCATGTCAGTGACCCAACGCAGGCAGCACACAACAGAGGAACCTTTGGTGGGCCAGGGCGGTCAGAAGCGGGCATTTCATAAACCGATGATTGTTCATTGAGTGTGACATCATCCTTTTCATGTGGATAAGCCTACTATGTTGATAGCCCATTCGATACGTTGTGATTCATAAAGACCGCTGCAAATATCAATGTTCTTCTTATCACAGATAAGATTGATTAATACCCGTAACAATCCACGTCCTTAACAAAGGGTGCATGCACGTATAGGTTGAGCGTGTGTCTTGCGTCGTGTGTTGTGCGCATGCAGGCGTGCGAGTGTTGCATGTGTGCAAGGGTACATTTCAGTGTTGCATGCATGTGTGCATACGTGCGTGTGTTTGTGAGTGCATGTGTACGTGTCAGTGTTGCACGCCTGCATGCATGCGTGTGTTCGTTATGTGTATGTGTCAGTGTTGCATGCCTGCATGCGTGCATGTGTACGTGCGGGGTGAGGCTACACGTCGGTCTGCTGACTTTTTCATCTCTGGTCATTAGATTTTCCAGCCGTTGGATACGAAATCAAGGGCCTGCAGTTTATCATCAAACTCCACCCCCCTGAGCCGCCAGCCACCATCGGTTGAACCGCTGACCCGCCGCTCCACCCGCCCCAAAACCACTCCCCACCGCCGGTCCGCCGCCGCACCGGCCATCCCTCTAGGCCCCCCCCCCGCGCCGAGCTTTTTCTCCGGCGATCCCCACCGCATCGCCCAATCAACACACACCCCCCCCCCCACCGCCGGCGACTGCCAACCAGAGGTCTCATGACTTCGAGTACCCACCGACCACTAATTTATTACCATTTATGTCCTTCTTATACGCGCTGACGGGTGGGACCTATGGTAATGTGCGCTGCTGAATGTGGACCATTTGACTGGTCAATTGATCGTGTCATCAACAAATTACGGAGTTGTATGGTGAGCCAGTGACCATATGATCACCCTAAAATGTATTTTATTAACATAGTACAGACTCAAACTACCATTTCTTTCTTTCATATACAGGCTGACAGGTGGGCCCCACGGTTACGTGCCCCGATGGTGCAACACTAGTTGCGCCACGTGGAATGTTTGACTGGTCAATTGATTGTTTCATCAACAAAATACAGAGTTGTACGGGTGAGCCAGTGACCATATAATCATGACATGTATTTTTTAACACGGTACAGACACAAGGGCTCATATATACGCGCAAACACACACCGCTATAAGCGCACACACGCAGACCCTACCCCTATGAGCACCTTCGAGAGAGTGAGCCAGCATATGATCTTGAGATTTTACGAAGTCACCATAGGTGCCTCGTAGTCGAGTGGAACGTCTCCTCCCACTGAACGCACATCGCCGAAAAATACTGAAATTAACCTAGGATAAATGCGAGCACCGGGACTTTAACCCTGGTGGACTCGAGAAACCACTGTCCTCCTAACCATCCAACCACATGTTGGTTAGCACGAAAAAATGTATGTGGAGACCGTGATGAGCTTATTCTGAAGTCCAGTGACTATATCGTGCTTTCTCTTCAAATACAATGACCGTAAGTGTTGTCAACAAAATACGGAGCATGCATCAAATGCAAAGTCTGTCAGTGTCATCAAGAAAATTCGGAGACGTATCGTGAGCTAGATACCGTATGATCACCACGAGAATGTATACGGTGACCGTAATGAGCATATTCTGAAGTCCAGTGACCGTATAGTGCTTTAGCTTGAAATATAGTGACCATCACGCGTGAATGTGTCGTGAGCATGCATACTTTTAGAGGGCCGAGAGATAGTTGTGTACGTACGTGAAAGTGGTGTAGAAAGAGGGGATGTCCGGTTGAGACAAGGAGAGATATGCCCTTTGTTTCTCTTTCCCGTGACTAATATTTTAGGAGAATATATAAACATTCACAATGCAGAACATATATTTTTTGGATGCACCATGCAATTAACTTTCATGTATAACATTGTACTATTGTATATGCGTGTGTGGTGTGGTGGGCACATCATTTCTAGTTGTGGTGGGTCAACATGAGGACTCATGGGTCGGTTCCATCCTGTGCCACATAGGTTGGATCGAGACGCGTTATACGAAGACCCATGTGAAGGACTCGGCGTACAACATGAAGCTAGCTACCAGAGTCGCGGAGGACTCTATCCCCACTGGTGATAAGCCGACTATATATGATTTGTAACCCTAGGCCCCCAGTATGTTATAGAAGCTTGGGGGCTAGTTCATCGATAGTATACACACACGCACAATGCCTGGTATTCACGTGTACTTTGTACACACCCCTATCACTAATATACAGTACCAGGAGTAGGCTTTTTCCTCAACTGCAAGGGTCCGAACTAGGGTAAAACTTTACCTCGTATTACTGTCCAACCTAACAGTTAGGGATATCCTACCGAATGATATGATGGAATCATATCTGCCAACTACTAAGAGAGAGGTGTGTCTTGGGGGGCAATGTGTGCGAGAGAGGCCTAAAGTTAATGTGCGTGCGGGAGACACACATGCACATATATGTGCGTATAGAGGGCTAGTAGAGACCGTGTGTGTGTATATATGCATGTGAGAGAAATTGTGTTTTCCAACTGAGATTAGTGAAAAGAGTGGTACATAGTTGTCAGAGAGAGAGAGAGAGAGAGAGAGATACAGAGAGAGCATGTGCGTGAGACTCCCCGACACCCCGAGAGAGATTATGAGCATGTGTGAAAGAGAAATGCCGATGCATATAAAGTGTGTGCACTTATGCGGTAGATAGAGAGAGATATAGCGTATTTGTGAGAACGGGCCGAGGCATAGTGCATCTACGTGTAAAAGGCGGTTCTATGCATTAAATTAAAATATAAATGGCATTACTATTTTTGGATGAGATCATGAATTTTGCAAATTGCGTATGGACGAAAATCGGTCTATCATACACCCATACTCTATTGAATTCTAGCATGTGCATGTGTTTATTTCATATTATCGATCCATAGAGTGAGAGCGGTTTGAAATACAGGCAATGGACGCTTTTGCAATTCATATATAAACATTAAGTGCACTCCATGTTGTTAGTGTGAAGCACTTTATACATTTGTCACTTGCATGGATACATTCCAAATTGCTAGCTACGAAATAGAATACATGTCAAATTCAACATAAAGGGGGTTTCTAAGATTCGAATTCATAGGAAGTGCATTCATCTATTTGAACCCGAGATAATGGCATTTGTAAATCAGATGTAAAAGGGGGCATCAATCTTTGTTGTGTGTTTGAACATGCTATATATATATTCATACACATGTCTAACTTTTTTTGCAACCAAGGAGATTATATCTGGAACCATGCATGAACTGAGGTCAGTTGCATATTTTTTAATATATACTCATGTACAATGTATATTCAAATGTACCCCCTCCATTCCAAAATAATCGTAGTTTAGGATTTTCAAGAGGAAAGATTTGTGAAGTTTGAAAAATCCTGAAAGTTCAATTCAAGAGAACCAAAAACGTTAATGCTTCTGCTCCCAAATATTGAACGAAGCGCCAAATAGGTCTCTGGTCACCCGAAACCGCGCGAGACTAATGTTTGGTGGTAGGAAATTACTGTCCCGACTCTAGCCCATGTAGCCTATCGGCCCGATGTCCAAAGGTCTAAACCGGGGTAGGTTTGTAACTTCACCAAGACGCCAGTCTCAACCGCCTCCGAGAAGCATTCATACGCCATGGGCACCTAAACCCCCAACCCGCAATATGTCCAAAATTTTAGATGGGGGCAAAGTTTGTAACTTTCCCCAAATTCCAAACAAGTGCGTCCCAAACCGAAACATTGTTCCCCCTTAGTTCCCTGCCTCCCTCCGTTTCCCCATTCATACTCCGTGGGCGCCAAAACGCCCTCTCCACCAGCCGTGAAACCCCAGCCTCCTCCGTCCTCCACCACATAGCGCCCAATCCACCGTCGCCCTCCTCCATCACGCTGGATCCGGTACCCCGACGTCGTCGTCCAACACAACCGCAACCGCAACACCCTCAAGGACTTAGCAACTGAAGCCGAGGAAGAGCTGCCTCCACGATGCTGACGCCGACGCCGACGTGCGCCGCACCAGAACCACTCCAACCACGCCGTCATGCGCCTCACTGCTGCCGCTCCACTGTCACAACCGTCCACCGCACCGGGGCTATTCCCGCTATGCCGTCGTTCGCCGCCTCGGATCTGGTTCCCCGCCGCCGACAGACGGCCACCGCACCACACCCAACACCTTGGCCATGGGTTCGTCCAAGGCTCCACCGTCCTCCACAACTTCTCGTTTCCAGCGAACCACAAGAAGATCATTGGAAAAACAGAAGGAGGACACAACACTGCCAGCAGAAAGAGGTACTCCTCTTCCCTTATTCGTGCAAACCTTACGTCTCTGCTCACACCGTATTCATCCCACGAAAGAAACTAGTTGAGCTCTTCTTACTGCATCTTCTTCGTGATACTAAATGCACAAGGTTTCCTCCCTTTACTATTTCACCTTTGCTAGAGGTCAGTAGCCCGCCTGGATTTCAATTCAGGGTCAGTCGAACCACAATTAAAAGAAGCAGCACCCGCTTAGGCGCGCGAAGCACCTAGTCCGCCTGTTCGCCGGGGAAGCGGCGCATCAGTGTCTATCATAGAGGTGTGGGGCGCAGGAGCTGCTTGCGCCCGATCTGGAGGTCGGCGGGGCTTGAATGGATGGCCGGGGGGGGGGGGCGGTGCAAGAACGGCGGTGTGGTGAGGTCGAGGGGAGGGCGCAGGCAGGGGACTGGGCCGGTGGTCGCTGCCGTTTCGAGGAAGATCGTCAACACTGACTGGCTAGAGGTAGATGAAGGCGATCTGCCCGTTCTTTTTACATCGGACGATCCAGAAAAAATGGACTGACCTATTTGTTTTCAGTTGAATGTTATTTTCATAGAATCCTGTAGTAATTTAGTGTGCCATGAATGTTGTAGAGCTATCATATGTCTCCCGTCATTTATTTCTCACCGACCTACTATATGCTACCTTTACACTGTACTAATTGTGCACACACTTCACCCATACTCACACTATTGTTTTTTTATGCATGGGTATTTCAGACTCTGACGCAATGTTGATGAATGCTGAAAAGAAAAGACAGAAGTCGCTCCAGTGTAATTCGAAGATAAGCACTAAGCATTTCAGCGCTCTAAAGGGTGCAGTGTCAGAAGTTGGAGACAGTAAACGTAGCTCTGCAGTTGATGATCTCAATTGCCACACACAACCATCCCGGGTGCTTGCTTTAACTTTGCACTGTCAAATGTGGTTGCATGTTGCATATGGTGTCTAGCTTGTATTGCTTCCAATTTGGTTAAATTGCATCTGCTTACTTTACACATTATACCTTTGATAATGACATGCCTTCCTGTTTTTGATACATACTACATATGTCTATTAACCATGTTTGTACATCAAACTAATGCTCTTTGTATCCCTCGCAATCACTTATGATGAGACAGTCATCCGAGTGGGTTACTGTGAGACGCCATACTCGTTTAAAGAGTGCAGTGTCATCCTCCCCACATGATTCTCAAGAAACAACAAGGCTAAATGAAGATAGTCAACGTAGCTCTGTAGTTGATGACCGCAATTCCCTCACACCACCATCACAAGTGCTTGCTCTCACTTTGCATTGTGATATGTGGTTGCATGTTGCATATGGTGTCTAGCTTGTAATGCTTCTAATTAGGGTAAATTGCATCTGCTTAGTTTACACATTATACCTGTGAATATGACATGCCTTCCTGTTTTTGGTACACACTTCATCTATGTGTTAACCTTGTTCTTACATGAAACTACCTCTCTTCTGTATCCTGCATCAATCACTTACGATGAGTCACCTTTATTCGTTGCATATTGCATATTATTTCTAGCATGTTGCCATGTATTGCTTCTAATTTGGTCAAATACATTTGTTAGGGCACCCTTTTAATTTGGCAGAGTGATATTGGATTCATCTTTCATATGGTTTCTAGCTTGCATTGATTCTAACAAGTTCAAGCACCTTGTGCTTAGTTTACACTTTATACATCATACATGTCAATATGTCATGCCGTCCTGTTTTTCATACATATTCCATCCTCCTATCATGTGGCTACCTTACATGAAAGTAGTATTCGTCAGTATCATGCATCAATGAGTTCTGAAGAGCAAATTTTATTCCTTCTTCTTATGGGTTTGACAAGGCAAAATCAAGAAAGAGGAAGGAAAAGAGTAAGGAAGGCGATGATGGTGGTCCTCTGTAGCAACGTAAATGGAGCATATGTACCGATTCTCCTTGTACTGATAGTGCATTACAAGGTCCAAGTCTCCGCTCCCCTACTCCACCATACAAGGTGCTTGCTCTAACTTGGCAGTGTGATATCTGGTTGCATGTTGCATATGGTGTCTATCTTGTATTGCTCCTAATTAGTGTAAACTGCATCTGCTTAGCTTACACATGATATGTGTGAATATGACACACTTTCCTGTTTTTGTACATACTATATCTGTCTATCACACCATGTTCTTACATGAAACTACTCTTCTTGTGTATCCTGCATCAGTCACTTATGATGGGACACCTTTAAGTTGGCAGTGTGATATTGCTCCGCGTCTCGAATATTATTTCTATCATGTATTGCTTCGAGTTTGATGAACGCCACCTATGACGAGATAGTTTTTAACTTGGCAGAGTGATATTGATTGCACCTTTCATATGGTGTCTAGTTTGCAGTGCTTCTAATTTATTGAAGTGCCTTCTACTTAGTTACCACGTCATAGGTGTGAATATGTCAAGCCGTCCATTTTTTCGTACATATTTCATCCTCGTATCATGACTTTGCCTTTCATCAGAGTAGTGTTCGTCAGTATCATGCATGAATGAGTTCAGTATCATGCATGAATGAGTTCTGAAGAGCGAATTATATTCCTTTTTCTTGTCGGTTGACCTCACAATGCAAAATCAATAAAGCTGAAGGAAATTGGCAAGGTATTGGATGATGGTGGTCCTTCCGAGCAACTGAAATGGAGGTTCTCTACAGATTCTACTCCGCCATCCTCCCAACAAGATTCGCAAGACAACGCAAGGCTAGACAGTCAACATAGCTGTGTAGATGATGAGCACATCTCTCGTACTCCACCATCACAGGTGCTTGCTCTAACTTGGCACTATTGTATGTGGTTGCATGTTGCGTATGATGTCTAGCTTGTATTGCTTCTAACTTTGTTGAATTGCATCTGCTTACTTTACACATAATGCCTGTGAATATGACACGTGTTCCTGTTTCTAGAACATACGTGTACATGATGAGCACATCTCCCTTACTCCACCATCACAGGTGCTTGCTCTAACTTGGCACTATTATATGTGGTTGCATGTTTCCTATGATGTCTAGCTTGTATTGCTTCTAACTTTGTTGAATTCCATCTGCTTACTTTACACATAATGCCTGTGAATATGACACGTGTTCCTGTTTTTAGAACATACGTGTACATGATGAGCACATCTCCCCTACTCCACCATCACAGGTGCTTGCTCTAACTTGGAACTATTATATGTGGTTGTGTTTTCTGTATGATGTCTAGTTTGTATTGCTTCTGATTATGTTGAATTGAATCTGTGTAGCTTACAACTTATACCTGCAACGATCACTTACCCATAAGACACATTTAACTTGGGGCTGTGATGTAGGTTGCATCTTGCATTGTCTTCTAGCTTGTACTGCTTCTAATTTCTTGAAATGGCACTTACAACGAGACACTTTTTACCTAATAGAGTGATATTGGTTGCATGTTCATATGGTGCCTAGCTTTCATTTCTTCTAATTTTGTTGAAATGCCTTCCGCTTACTGTTTTTTCATACATATTCCATCCTCCTATCATACGTGTGAATATGAAACATTGTCTTTTTTATATATATTCCATCCTCCTATCATGCGCTTGCCTTACATCAAAGTAGTGTTCGTCTGTATCATGCATCAACCAGTTATGCAGAGCTAATTTTATTCATCTTCTTGTGGTTTTGACTCCATAAGGCAGTATCAGCAAATAGGAAGGAAAAGAGTAAGTTAGGGGATGTTGGTGGTCCTCCGCACCGATGCAAACAGAGACTCTCTAGATTTTCCACTGCTACTGCTAATGAAGTTGAAGTCCCAAGTCTACATGATGAGTTCATCTCCCATACTCCACCATCGCAGGTGCTTGCTCTAAGTTGACAGTGTGATAATTGGTTTCATGTTGCATATGTTGTCTAGCCTGTATTTCTTCTATTTTGATTAAATTGCACCTGTTGAGTTTATATGTTATACATGTGCATATGACATGGCGTTCTGTGTCTAGAATACACTGCATCTATCTATCATACCATGTTCTTACATCAAAGTACTGCTGTTGTGTATCCCGCATCAGTCACTCATGATTGGACGCTTTTAACATGGCAGTTTGATAGTGGTTGCATCTTGCATTGATTTCTACATTATACTGCTTCTAATTTTTCGAATTGCCACTTATGCAAGACACTTTTAACTTGGCAGAGTAATATTGGTTGCATCTTTCATATGGTGTCTAGCTTGCATTACTTCTATTTTCTTGAAATCCTTCTGCTTAGTTTACACATCGTAGCTGTGAATATGTCATGCCGTCCTGTTTTTCTTACATATTCCATCCTCATACGGTTGTCTTACATCAAAGTATTGCTTGTCTGTATCATGCATCAATGAGTACTGAAGAGCGATTTTATTCTTTTGTGTTGTGGGTACGGCTTGACATGGCAAAGTCAAAAAAAGAGAAAGGAAAATAATATAGTAGGGAGTGGTGTTACTCGTCGGGTGAAACGGAAAAGGATCAATCGTCCAGATTCTGCTGGTACTTATAGTGCAGTAGAAGGTCCAAGTCCACCGGCTAAATCTACAAACACAGTATCACCTGCTCCACCAACTGCAGCATCCGCTTCAACTGTACCAGCATCTCAACGAGTTACTCGTTCGTTTGCTCCGGAACTGGCCAGTTCCCAAGTTGCCTTCACACCTAACACTACTTCCGAAGCACTGCTGACACAATAGGACTTGGCAAGATCAGATGAATCTCATGTGCATCAACACTAAGACGGTACCTGACCGAGTCAAGTTGCAGTTGCATGCTCCTTTATATGTACTCTCACAGTTTGATGTACACTAACACTTTCCATATTCGTTGTTGAACTAGCATCACGGCATAAGCGGAAACATACATCAGGGATAATGCTTGACAGATTAACAAAATCTAAAGGAGGAAGAATGGAGATCCATTTTGAGGCAGGTTTAAAAAGGCCACGTGATGTGATACGTCTCCAACGTATCTATAATTTTTTATTGTTCCATGCTATATTATATTCTGTTTTGGATGTTTAAAGGGCTTTATTATACACTTTTATATTATTTTTGGGACTAACCTATTAACCGTAGGCCCAACCCAAATTGTTGTTTTTTTGCCTACTTCAGAGTTTCACAAAAAAGAGTATCAAACGGAGTCCAAACGGAATGAAACCTTTGGGAACGTGATTTTTGGACCGAACGTGATCTAGAGGACTTGGAGTCCACGTCAAGAAAGCAAAGGGGAGACACGAGGCAGGGGGCGCGCCTACCCCCACTGGGCGCGCCCTCCACCCTCATGGGGATCACGTTGCTCCACTGACGTACTTCTTCCTCCTATATATACCCACGTACCCCCAAACCAACAAAAGCATCCACGAAAACCTAATTCCACCGCCGCAACCTTCGGTACCCGTGAGATCCCATCTTGGGGCCTTTTCCGGCGTCCTGCCGGAGGGGGCATTGATCATGGAGGGCTTCTACATCAACACCATAGCCTTTCCGATGATGTGTGAGTAGTTTACCTCAGACCTTCGGGTCCATAGTTATTAGCTAGATGGCTTCTTCTCTCTCTTTGGATCTCAATACAAAATTCTTCACGATTCTCGTGAAGATATATTCGATGTAATCTTCTTTTGCGGTGTGTTTGTTGAGACCGATGAATTGTGGGTTTATGATCAAGTTTATCTATGAACAATATTTGAATCTTGTCTGAATTATTTTATGTATGATTGGTTATCTTTGCAAGTCTCTTCGAATTATCAGATTGGTTTGGCCTACTAGATTGATCTTTCTTGCAATGGGAGAAGTGCTCAGCTTTGGGTTCAATCTTGCGGTGTCCTTTCCCAGTGACAGCAGGGGCAGCAAGGCACGTATTGTATTGTTGCCATCGAGGATAACCAGATGGGGTTTATATAATATTGTATGAGTTTATCCCTCTACATCATGTCATCTTACTTAAAGCGTTACTCTGTTATTATGAACTTAATACTCTAGATGCATGCTGGATAGCGGTCGATGTGTGGAGTAATAGTAGTGGATGCAAGCAGGAGTCGGTCTACTTTTCACGGACGTGATGCCTATATACATGATCATACCTAGATATTCTCATAATATGCTCAATTCTAGCAATTGCTCAACAGTAATTTGTTCACCCACCGTAATACTTATGCTCTCGAGAGAAGCCACTAGTGAAACCTATGGCCCCCGGGTCTATTTTCCATCATATTAATCTTCCAACACTTAGCTATTTTTATTTCCTTTTTATTTTACTTTGCATCTTTATTATAAAAATACCAAAAATATTATCTTATCATATCTATCAGATCTCACTTCCGTAAGTGATCGTGAAGGGATTGACAACCCCTTTATTGCGTTGGCTATGAGGTTTTTATTTGTTTGTGTAGGTGTGAGGGACTTGAGCGTGGCCTCCTACTAGATTGATACCTTGGTTCTCAAAAACTGAGGGAAATACTTATGCTACTTTGCTGCATCACCCTTTCCTCTTCAAGGGAAAAACAACACAGTGCTCAAGAGGTAGCAAGAAGGATTTCTAGCGCCGTTGCCGGGGAGTCTACACAAAAGTCAACATACCAAGTACCCATCACAGACTCTTATCTCCCGCATTACATTATTTGCCATTTTCCTCTCGTTTTCCTCTCCCCCACTTCACCCTTGCCATTTTATTCGCCCTCTCTTTTCCATTCGCCTCTTTTTGTTTGCTCGCTTCTTGTTTGCTCGTGTGTTGGATTGCTTGCTTGTCACGATGGATCAAGATAATACTAAATTGTGTGACTTTAACAATACCAACACAATCATTTTCTTAGCACTCCGATTGCTCCTCTTACCATACTGAATCTTGTGAAATCAATACTGCTTTATTGAATCTTGTCATGAAAGATCAATTCGCCGGCCTTCCTAGTGAAGATGCCGCTACTCATCTAAATAGCTTCGTTGATTTGTGTGATATGCAAAAGAAGAAATATGTGGACAATGATATTGTTAAATTGAAGCTATTTGATTTTTCGCTTAGAGATTGTGCTAAGGTTTGGTTTTCATCTTTGCCTAAAAATAGTATTGATTCTTGGAATAAGTGCAAAGATGCTTTTATCTCTAAGTATTTTCCTCCCGCTAAGATCATCTCTCTTAGAAACGATATTATGAATTTTAAGCAACTTGATCATGAACATGTTGCACAAGCTTGGGAGAGGATGAAATTAATGATACGTAATTGCCCTACACATGGTTTGAATTTGTGGCTGATTATACAAAAATTTTAGGCCGGATTAAATTTTGCTTCTAGAAATCTTTTAGATTCGGGCGCGGGAGGCACTTTTATGGAAATCACTTTAGTAGAAGCTACTAAACTCCTAGATAATATTATGGTTAATTATTCTCAATGGCACACTGAAAGATCTACTAATAAAAAAGTGCATGCGATAGAAGAAATTAATGTTTTGAGTGGAAAGATGGATGAACTTATGAAATTATTTGCTACTAAGAGTGTTTCTTCTGATCCTAATGATATGCCTCTGTCTACTTTGATTGAGAATAATAATGAATCTATGGATGTGAATTTTGTTGGTAGGAATAATTTTGGTAACAACGCATATAGAGGAAACTTTAATCCTAGGCCGTATCCTAGTAATTCCTCTAATAATTATGGTAATTCCTACAATAACTCTTATGGAAATTTTAATAAGATGCCCTCTGAATTTGAGACGAGTGTCAAAGAATTTATGAATTGACAAAAGAATTTCAATGCTTTGCTTGAAGAAAAGTTGCCTAAGATTGATGAGTTGGCCAGGAACATAGATAGAATTTCTCTTGATGTTGATTCTTTGAAACTTAGATCTATTCCACCTAAGCATGATATCAATGAGTCTCTCAAATCCATGAGAATTTCCATTGATGAGTGCAAAGAAAGAACCGCTAGGATGCGTGCCAAGAAAGATTGCTTTGTGAAAGCGTGTTCTCCTAGTTTCTTTGAAAATAAAGATGAAGATCTAAAAGTGATTGATGTGTCCCCTATTAAATCTTTGTTTTGCAATATGAATCTTGATAATGATGGGACTGAATATGATCCACCTTTACCTAGAAGGCGTTCCAAAAATTCGGAGTTTTTAGATCTTGATGCAAAAATTGGTAAAAGTGGGATTGAAGAGATCAAAACTCTAGATATTAATGAACCCACTATTTTGGATTTCAAGAAATTTAATTATGATAATTGCTCTTTGATAGATTGTATTTCCTTGTTGCAATCTGTGCTAAATTCTCCTCATGCTTATAGTCAAAATAAAGCTTTTACCAAACATATCGTTGATGCTTTGATGCAATCTTATGAAGAAAAACTTGAGTTGGAAGTTTCTATCCCTAGAAAACTTTATGATGAGTGGGAACATACTATTAAAATTAAAATTAAAGATCATGAATGCTATGCTTTGTGTGATTTGGGTGCTAGTGTTTCCACGATTCCAAAAACTTTGTGTGATTTGTTAGGTTTCCGCGAATTTGATGATTGCTCTTTAAACGTGCACCTTGCGGATTCCACTATTAAGAAACCTATGGGAAGAATTAATGATGTTCTTATTGTTGCAAATAGGAACTATGTTCCCATAGATTTTATCGTCCTTGACATAGATTGCAATCCTTCATGTCCTATTATTCTTGGTAGACCTTTCCTTAGAACGATTGGTGCAATTATTGATATGAAGGAAGGGAATATTAGATTCCAATTTCCCTTAAAGAAAGGCACGGAACACTTTCCTAGAAAGAAAATTAAACTACCATATGAATCTATTATGAGAGCCACTTATGGATTGCCTACCAAAGATGGCAATACCTAGATCTATCCTTGCTTTTTTGCCTAGCTAGGGGCGTTAAACGATAGCGCTTGTTGGGAGGCAACCCAATTTTATTTTAGTTGTTTTTGCTTTTTGCTTCAGTTTAGGAATTAATATTTGATCTAGCCTATGTTTAGATTTTTGTTATGTTTTAATTAGTGTTTGTGCCAAGTTTAACCTATAGGAACTTCTTGGATGTTAGTTATTTGATCTTGCTAAAAATTCCAGAAACTTTCTGTTCACGAAAACAATTGTTAAAAATCACCAGAACGTGATAAAATATTGATTCCAATTGCATCATATCAATAAACAAATTGTTTAGGTCTTCCTATTTTGGTAGATATTTTGGAGTTCCAGAAGTTTGCGTTAGTTACAGATTACTACAGACTGTTCTGTTTTTGACAGATTCTGTTTTTCGTGTGTTGTTTGCTTATTTTGATGAATCTATAGCTAGTAAAATAGTTTATAAACCATATAGAAGTTGTAATATAGTAGGTTTAACACCAATATAATTAAAGAATGATTTCATTACAGTACCTTGAAGTGGTTTTTTGTTTTCTTTCACTAACAGAGCTCACGAGATTTTCTGCTAAGTTTTGTGTTGTGAAGTTTTCAAGTTTTGGGTAAAAGATTTGATGGATTATGGAACAAGGAGTTGCAAGAGCCTAAGCTTGGGGATGCCCATGGCACCCCAATATAATCTAAGTACACCTAAAAGCCAAAGCTTGGGGATGCCCCGGAAGGCATCCGTCCTTTCGTCTACTTCCATCGGTAAATTTACTTGGAGCTATATTTTTATTCACCACATGATATGTGTTTTGCTTGGAGCGTCTTGTATGATTTGAGTCTTTGCTTTTAATTTTACCACAATCATCCTTTCTGTACACACCTTTTGAGAGAGACACACATAAATTAGAATTTATTAGAATACTCTATGTGCTTCACTTATATTTTTTGAGCTATATAGTTTCGCTCTAGTGCTTCACTTATATCTTTTAGAGCATGGTAGTGGATTTTTTTTATAGAAACTATTGTTCTCTCATGCTTCACTTATATTATTTCGAGAGTCTTAAAATAGCATGGCAATTTGCTTTAATTATAATATCATGATAAATTTGATGCTTGATAATTGTTTTGAGATATAAAGGTGGTAATATCATGGTTGTGCTAGTTGAGTAATTGTGGAATTGAAAAATACTAGTGTTGGAGTTTGTGATTCCCGTAGCATGCACATATGGTGAACCGTCATGTAACGAAGTTGGAGCATGAGGTATTTATTGATTGTCATCCTTTGTGTGGCGGTCGGGATCACGCGATGGTTAACTCCTACCAATCCTTCCCCTAGGAGCATGCGTAGTAGTACTTTGCTTCGAGGGCTAATAAATTTTTCCAATAAGTATATGAGTTCTTTATGACTAATGTGAGTCCATGGATTATACACACACTTACCTTTCCACAAGTTTCTAGCCTCTTCGGTACCGTGCATTGCCCTTTCTCACCTGGAGAGTTGTTGCAAACTTCACCGGTGCATCCAAACCCCGTGATATGATACGCTCTATCACACATAAATCTCCTTATATATTCCTCAAAACAGCCACCATACCTACCTATTATGGCATTTCCATAGCCATTCCGAAATATATTGCCATGCAACTTTCCACTGTTTCATTTATCATGACACGCTCCATCATTGTCATATTGCTTTGCATGATCATGTAGTTGACATTGTATTTGTGGCAAAGCCACCGTTCATAATTCTTTCATACATATCGCTCTTGAGTCATCGCATATTTTGTTCTAAGTATTGAGTTGTAATTCATGAGTTGTAAGTAAATAAAAGTGTGATGATCATCATTTTTAGAGCATTGTCCCAAGTGAAGAAAGGATGATGGAGACTACGATTCCCCCACAAGTCAGGATGTGACTCCGGACTAAATAAAAAAAAGAGGCCATAAAAAAAGAGAAAAGGCCCAAATAAAAAAATGAGAGAAAAAGAGAGAAGGGACAATGTTACTATCCTTTTTCCACACTTGTGCTTCAAAGTTGCACCGTGATCTTCATGATAGAGAGTCTCTCATTTGGTCACTTTCATATACTAGTGGGAAATTTCATTATAGAACTTGGATTGTATATTACAATGATGGGCTTCCTCAAATGCCTGAGGTCTTCGTGAGCATGCAAGTTGGATGCACACCCACTTACTTTATTTTGTTTGAGCTTTCATACACTTATAGCTCGAAGTGCATCCGTTGCATGGCAATCCCTACTCCTTGCATTGACATCAATTGATGGGCATCTCCATAGCCCATTGATTAGCCTCGTTAATGTGAGACTTTCTCCTTTTTTGTCTTCCCACATAACCCCTATCATTATACCTTATTCCACCATAGTGCTATATCCATGGCTTGCGCTCATGTATTGCGTAAGAGTTGAAAAGGCTGAAGCGCATTAAAAAGTATGAACCAATTGCTTGGCTAAAACCGGGGTTGTACATGATAAGATTTTTTTGTGTGGGGAAGATGGAGCATAGCCATACTATATGATTTTGTAGGGATCACTTGCTTTGGCTATGTTATTTTGATAAGACATAATTGCTTGGTTAGCATGCTTGAAGTATTATTGTTTTTATGTCAACATTAAACTTTTATCTTGAATCATATCAAATCTGAACATTGGTGCCATGTCGGGGCGGACTGCGTCCCCCGCGAGCACCTATGGGGCCGGAGCCCCTTTCGTTGTCCGGTGAGGGGGGCGGAGGGAGCACAGAGAGCAGATCGAGGCGAGCACACGAGCGGTTTACCCAGGTTCGGGCCGCGATGGTCGCGTAAAACCCTACTCCTGCTTGGTTGTATTGAACTGGGGAGCTCGGGAGCTTGGAGAGCTAGCTGCACCGAGCGTATGGCTGTCTGGGTCCCAAATCTCCGAACCTCGGAACCCCGGAACCTCGGAACCCCGGAACCTCGGAACCCCGGAACCCCCTCTACGTTGCACACGGGCCTCCTTTTATAGCGCAAAGGGGTCACCGACAGGTGTCAACGTAAGAGAAAGGGGTAAAAGTGTAAAAGGGGTGGTAGCTGTAATAGTGCGGGAACGGTGGCGCTACAGTGCGGCACAGTGTTATCATACCTACTTCTGACGGTAGGGGACCAGGGCATTAAATGCCCGTCTCGGTCGCCCGGACAGCACCGAGGCGGACCGTTAGGTGCGCCACCGCTCGCCACGATGGCGGCTGCATGCCACCGCATGCCCCAGGCTGCGCGGTGCCCCGCCACGTGCCCTTGGGGGAAGCCCCGGAGCGACGCGTGGGCGGGCGAGCTGGAGCGCAGTCCTGAGGTGGCGATTTGCCGCGGCAAGTGGCTTGCCGCGGGGGTCGTCTTCCTGTGCCTGATAGCTTGCCGGCTATCAAGCCTTGCCGGGGCGCATGGCGCGCCGTGGCGGGCTCCTCTTGTGGTGCCTGGGTTCGGCCTTCCCGACAAGCTCCTCTCGTCGGGGTCTCGATCTTCTGTCTCGTATACTTTGTTCTTGGATGGCATTACATGGGCTCAGTCGTCCCGGCAAGCTCCTCTTGCCGGGGTCTTGTCTTCTTGGCCCGGCAAGCTCCTCTTGCCGGGGGCCTTGTCTTCTTGGCCCGGCAAGCTCCTCTTGCCGGGGGCCTTGTCTTGAATGCTTGGTCTTCTCTTGGCGCTTCCTGGGCGGGCCTCGCCGCAGGGTGCTACAACTGCCCGTGCACAAGTCTGGGGTACTAAGGTACCCCTACTTTAGTACACCGACAGGAGCCCCCGGGCCTGGGCCACACACGGTGCCGAGCGTCGTTGGGCCAGGCCCTAATAGTGCACGGGCACGCGTGGCCTTGGTCGCGCTGCTCCTTAACTCCGCACCCGTCGCACCTTCCCCAGGCGGCGCGCGCTTATCGCGGCGTCGTGGGGGCGAAACGCCCGTTCCCTCTTTAAGTGGAGGGAGGCGCGGAGGCGCGGCTCGATAAATGAACGGGGGTGAGGCGCGGCTTTCGAGGCGTCCGTTCCCCATAATCACGGGATGGGGAGAGGTCGTCCCACCCGTCGCCTCGGTTCTGCGCGCCCACCACGCGGTCCTCATGCACTCGGAGTCGCGGCGGCGGAGGCAGGGAGTCGGGCCGGCGCGGGTCGATGCAGTGGGTCGGCCCCAGTCGCCTGCCCTTCCTCCGCTTCTATTGGAGGAGCGAGGCGGCCGCGGTCCCACTCCGCCCCTTTATAAGGAGCGGAAGGGGGCGACGGAAATCCGCACTCCATCTCCTTCCTCCTTCTGCTTCTGGTTTCCTTCCCCCATCCGTGATGGAGGGGGGAACCCTGGTTCTTCTTCGGTTGCCACGAGGGTGTCTGCTAGGCAACGCGCCCCTCCTCCCCTTGCGCCCGCGGCGGCGGAGCCGGTCGTCGGGGGAAGAGGGAGAGGGCGAGGTCGCGGACGAGGTCGTGGACGGGGCCGAGGCGCTCGGGGCGGACGGATCGGTGCGCCGTCCTTGCCCCCGCCAGCGGCTCCGTTCCTTCCCACGGTCCATCTCGGGGACGACCCCCGTGAGTTCATCATCAGGCTGCGCCGGGCGCCTCGTCGCCGCCTCCGGCTTCCCGCTCCATTCGCGAACGTGTTGGAGGCGGAGCAGCCTGAGACGCTAAACCTGCGCATGAGGGGCTGCGGGATCAGTGGGACGCGAGTCCACGTCGAGCCCCGAGCCCCCGGCGTGGTGTGTCTGGGCCGCGGGTGGAAGACGTTCGCCCGGATCCACAGCTTGACGGAGGGGTTCACCCTCCACTTTAAGCTAGTGGGGGAGGACCTCCTCTCCGTCAAGGCCTTCTGGGGCTTCGGCATCCGGGCCCGGTGCTGCGAAGATAACTCCTCCGACAGCGAAGGCTCCTCCTCGAGCGAGAGTGACGAGGAGGGGAGCGACAGCGACGACGAGGGGAGCAGCCGCCGGGATGACGGGTCCGACTAGGCGTCGGTCGCAGCTCCGTGTGGCACCGGCAGCCCCATCGTCCGCGCCGGGCTCCGTGAACTCCCCGGGGTCGTCTCCTTGGGCGGCTGGCGTAGGGGGGCTGCTGAGGAGGACGGAGGGCGGACGTCGAAGGCCGCGAAGTCGGAGTACGGGCCGACTTCGACAGCTGGCTGACGCTCCGGTGCCTCGTGTTCCAGATGCGCCCCAGACGCCGTCATCACCCTTGCTCTCGGTGACGACCACCGGGGTCTTCTCTTCGGCCCGGCAAGCTCCTCTTGCCGGGGGCTTGATCTCCTCGGGCGGCCGGAGTGGCGAGGCTGGGGAAGAGGAAGAGGCTGGCGGCAAGGCCGCTGCCTCATCTTCCAGCTCTGCCTCCGGCGCCTCCGTCTTCTTCAGCCTCCGGAGACCCCCGGGCGGAGCCCCCGGATCTTCTCTTGGTGCCTTCTGCCACCCGTAGCTCATCTAGGTGCCCCTTTCGCCCTCTTCGCCTACTTGCCCTACCTCCTGAGGAGAGAGACAAGAAAGGGATTACGGGCACCTTATCTCTTTTCAGCTTGTAAGCCTTCGGGCCTTAGTTGCGTTTAAGCCTTGTAATCCCTCTTTTCACGTTTTTCATTCTCTCTGAACTGTACCTGAGTGGAATGTTTTTAATGAAAAGGGGATGTTTGCCGGATCATTTGTCTCGCGGGTGGAAACCGCGGTAAGGAACGAATCCTTTACATCGTTAAGATAGACAGTTTCTCGCCCGGCAACAGGCCCAGCCGCTCCCCCGCACTGCTCGACCTTCCTCACGCCCTTGGCGGAGGCGGGGAGCAGGCGGGTTCCGGCCCCTCGCTTCCCTCCCTCTTGCTGCCGCGGCTGCTATCGAAACGGGCCCCAGGAACGCGCTCTGGGGCTTGCCGCTAAGAGAGCACGGTAGCTTTTCAGGAGGAAAGGAGGCTTTCAAATTCCACAGTCCATAAGAGAATGCATGATGAGGGATGCAAAAACTTATCTGAGGTTGCAGCCCCCGGCGACTCTGGCTCGCCGGGGCGTAGGTGTTGGCTCGTCCTTCTCCTCTTCCTTGTCCTTGAGCGGCCCGGCAAGGACATTCAATTCCTGCGAGCCAAAAGGGAAAGGACGGGAAAAAGACGCGGACTCGACCTCTAAGTTAGGGGTTAGCGACAGTTAGGAACTGACAACCCTAACCAAGGACGAGACTCTGACTCAGCATGCATGCTAAAATCTAGGGCGCCAGCGCTTCTTTATCTTCGGCCAGGGGCTTCGCCTGGCTTTGTACGAGGGCTTAAATGCAACATCGGCAAGGCCTGCACAAACCGGTGGTTGCCGGAGCGGATCACGGCAACCGCGCCTTATGGGCGAAACTTGCGAAGATGCTCTATATTCCCAGGAGTTGCTCACTGGTAGGCCCTCTTCGGTCTTGAGGCGGACAGCGCCGGGCCTCGCGACTCGTTTCACCCGACAAGGGCCTTCCTGCTTCGGCGTCGACTTGTTATAATTCTTGGCCGACTGAACGTGCCTAAGAACAAGGTCGCTTAACAGGGCAACTTTATCTGGCGCCAGGGGCTTCGCCTGGCTTTGTACAAGGGGTTACATGCAACAGCGGCAAGGCCTGTACAAACCGATGGTTGCCGGAGCGGATCACGGCAACCGCGCCTTATGGGCGAAACTTGCGAAGATGCTCTATATTCCCAGGAGTTGCTCACTGGTAGGCCCTCTTCGGTCTTGAGGCGGACAGCGCCGGGCCTCGCGACTCGTTTCACCCGACAAGGGCCTTCCTGCTTCGGCGTCGACTTGTTATAATTCTTGGCCGACTGAACGTGCCTAAGAACAAGGTCGCCTAACAGGGCAACTTTATCTGGTGCCAGGGGCTTCGCCTGGCTTTGTACAAGGGGTTACATGCAACAGCGGCAAGGCCTGTACAAACCGATGGTTGCCGGAGCGGGTCACGGCAACCGCGCCTTATGGGTGAAACTTACGAAGATGCTCTATGTTCCAGGAGTTGCTCACTGGTACGCCTTCTTTGGTCTCGAGGCGGACAGCGCCAGGCCTCGTGACTTGTCTCACCCGATAAGGTCCTTCCCACTTTGGCGTCAACTTGTTGGAATTCTTGGCCGACTGAGTGCGCCGAAGAACTAGGTCGCCCTCTTCGAGACTCCTGGCCTTGAGTCCGCGCAGCACTTCAGCGTTGGCCCTTTCTGCTTGACCGTTGCTCCAGCGGGGCGGCGTCTTCTGTTTCTGCGCCGGGGAGTGCATGGTGGTTGCACCTCCGGCGGTCTTGTCACCGTCGGCCTTCGTCTTCTCGACCTGCCGGGGCCGTGAGGTTGCCGGCTGCTGCGGCGTGTCGTTGTTGGCGAAGGCGATCAGGCTCTGGATGGTGGCCCTCCAGCCCTCGGCCTTGTCAGCCGCTGGAGGGTAGTCGAGGAGCAGTTGCGCTCTCGCGAGCGCTTCTGCCGGAGTGGAGGGGAACGGGGGCGAGTGGCGCGAGGAGCGGGATACGCTCGGACTCCTAACAATGTTAGAAAGAGCGGGGTCCCTCCCCGGCGCCTTCGCCTTGCCCGTGTACGGACGGGGGCCCGTGGCGTCCCGTGAACCTCCAGTTTGCCCTTGGTCCAGCAAGCGGATGCCACCTCCCGTGGTATGGCGCTGCTGGGTCGTCGTTTGTTGGGACGGATGCGGCGCGTCCTCGGAGGCCGAGGTTCGGTCGTCCGCCCTGTTCTTGGATTTGGTGGCACCGCGAGTGTTCTCGCCGGTGGCCACCCCTCCGACGGCGTCTCCCCCGCCCACCGTTGGCTCCGGAAGCGGTGGAAGAGACGCGGACGGGCCCGCGACCTCCGAAGCCTTCTTCTTCGGGGCCATGGTGTTGATGAAGCTAGCGAATTCGGAGAAGCTGACGAAGAGCGCGCTCGCGCGAACGCCGGATCTGATCCGCACAACCTCGACGCACCCCCTACCTGGGGCGCCAAAGATGTCGGGGCGGACTGCGTCCCCCGCGAGCACCTATGGGGCCGGAGCCCCTTTCGTTGTCCGGTGAGGGGGGCGGAGGGAGCACAGAGAGCAGATCGAGGCGAGCACACGAGCGGTTTACCCAGGTTCGGGCCGCGATGGTCGCGTAAAACCCTACTCCTGCTTGGTTGTATTGAACTGGGGAGCTCGGGAGCTTGGAGAGCTAGCTGCACCGAGCGTATGGCTGTCTGGGTCCCAAATCTCCGAACCTCGGAACCCCGGAACCTCGGAACCCCGGAACCTCGGAACCCCGGAACCCCCTCTACGTTGCACACGGGCCTCCTTTTATAGCGCAAAGGGGTCACCGACAGGTGTCAACGTAAGAGAAAGGGGTAAAAGTGTAAAAGGGGTGGTAGCTGTAACAGTGCGGGAACGGTGGCGCTACAGTGCGGCACAGTGTTATCATACCTACTTCTGACGGTAGGGGACAAGGGCATTAAATGCCCGTCTCGGTCGCCCGGACAGCACCGAGGCGGACCGTTAGGTGCGCCACCGCTCGCCACGATGGCGGCTGCATGCCACTGCATGCCCCAGGCTGCGCGGTGCCCCGCCACGTGCCCTTGGGGGAAGCCCCGGAGCGACGCGTGGGCGGGCGAGCTGGAGCGCAGTCCTGAGGTGGCGATTTGCCGCGGCAAGTGGCTTGCCGCGGGGGTCGTCTTCCTGTGCCTGATAGCTTGCCGGCTATCAAGCCTTGCCGGGGCGCATGGCGCGCCGTGGCGGGCTCCTCTTGTGGTGCCTGGGTTCGGCCTTCCCGACAAGCTCCTCTCGTCGGGGTCTCGATCTTCTGTCTCGTATACTTTGTTCTTGGATGGCATTACATGGGCTCAGTCGTCCCGGCAAGCTCCTCTTGCCGGGGTCTTGTCTTCTTGGCCCGGCAAGCTCCTCTTGCCGGGGGCCTTGTCTTCTTGGCCCGGCAAGCTCCTCTTGCCGGGGGCCTTGTCTTGAATGCTTGGTCTTCTCTTGGCGCTTCCTGGGCGGGCCTCGCCGCAGGGTGCTACAACTGCCCGTGCACAAGTCTGGGGTACTAAGGTACCCCTACTTTAGTACACCGACATGCCACAATAAGAAGAATTACATTGAAATTATGCTAAGTAGCATTCCACATCAAAAATTCTGTTTTTATGATTTACCTACTCGAGGACGAGCAGGAATTAAGCTTGGGGATGCTTGATACATCTCCAACGTATCTATAATTTTTTATTGTTCCATGCTATATTATATTTTGTTTTGGATGTTTAAAGGACTTTATTATACACTTTTATATTATTTTTGGGACTAACCTATTAACCGGAGGCCTAGCCCAAATTGCTGTTTTTTTGCCTATTTCAAAGTTTCGCAGAAAAAGAATATCAAACGGAGTCCAAACGGAATGAAACCTTCGGGAACGTGATTATTGGAACAAACGTGATCCAAATGACTTGGAATCCACGTCAAGAAAGCAACAAGGAGAGCACGAGGCAGGGGGCGCGCCTACCCCCTGGGCGCGCCCTCCACCCTCGTGGGGCCCATGTTGCTCCACGGACGTACTTCTTCCTCCTATATATACCTACGTACCCCCAAACCAACAGAAGCATCCACGAAAACCTAATTCCACCGCTGCAACCTTCTGTACCCCTGAGATCCCATCTTGGGGCCTTTTCTGGCGTCCTGCCGGAGGGGGCATTGATCGCGGAGGGTTTCTACATCAACACCATAGCCTCTCCGATGATGTGTGAGTAGTTTACCTCAGACCTTCGGGTCCATAGTTATTAGCTAGATGGCTTCTTCTCTCTCTTTGGATCTCAATACAAAGTTCTCCACGACTCTCGTGGAGATCTATTTGATGTAATCTTCTTTTGTGGTGTGTTTGTTGAGACCGATGAATTGTGCGTTTAGGATCAAGTTTATCTATGAACAATATTTGAATCTTCTCTGAATTATTTTTTGTATGATTGGTTATCTCTGCAAGTCTCTTCGAATTATCAGTTTGGTTTGGCCTACTAGATTGATCTTTCTTGCAATGGGAGAAGTGCTTAGCTTTGGGTTCAATCTTGCGGTGTCCTTTCCCAGTGACAGCAGGGGCAGCAAGGCACGTATTGTATTGTTGCCATCGAGGATAACAAGATGGAGTTTATATCATATTGCATGAGTTTATCCCTCGACATCATGTCATCTTACTTAAAGCGTTACTCTGTTCTTATGAACTTAATACTCTAGATGCATGCTGGATAGCGGTCAATGTGTGGAGTAATAGTAGTAGATGCAGGCAGGAGTCAGTCTACTTGTCACGGACGTGATGCCTATATACATGATCATACCTAGATATTCTCATAACTATGCTCAATTCTATCAATTTCTCAATAGTAATTTGTTCACCCACCATAATACTTATGCTCTCGAGAGAAGCCACTAGTGAAACCTATGGCCCCCGAGTCTATTTTCCATCATATTAATCTTCCAACACATAGCTATTTTTATTGCCTTTTTATTTTACTTTGCATCTTTATTATAAAAATACCAAAAATATTATCTTATCATATCTATCAAATCTCACTTTCGTAAGTGACCGTGAAGGGATTGACAACCCCTTTATTGCATTGGTTGCGAGGTTTTTATTTGTTTGTGTAGGTGCGAGGGACTTGAGCGTGGCCTCCTACTGGATTGATACCTTGGTTCTAAAAAACTGAGGGAAATACTTATGCTACTTTGCGCATCACCCTTTCCTCTTCAAGGGAAAACCAACCAATGCTCAAGAAGTAGCATGATGCTACAGAGTCAGCCAAGTTAGTATCAGAGGCAGCCGTTACCGTTAGGTGTCATGCACGTATCCTCCCAACGTGGATACAGTACAGGAATGAGAAAGACAATACCCAGTTTAACACCTTCCTTGACCATTTACCTGTAAGTAATGTTATTCATGGCAATTAGTAATATTGTCTTGCGCTGTCCCATACTTTCTAGCTTCCTCCTAATAAGACTCGCATTCTTTTTTCAACAGATGAGGTTCAAGTTGGATCCGAAAGATGATGCAACTAAACAAGCATGCACTCATGTTTTTCAGTCAGCTCTGCGACAGTATCAGTACCACCTTAAAAAATCTCACTTTGAAGGCAAGGCTAACTATCAAATCGCCCAAACATCTCCAATGGAATATATTACAGATGAAGACTGGACAACCCTCGTTAAACACTGGTCTGATCCAAAGTATCAGGTAGGCTATATGTATTTGATCAGACTACATATTGAACTTGTATTTATGTATGTGCCTTACAAGTGTATCTTCTTCTAGGCTAACTGTTTGAAGAACAAGACCAACCGTTCTAAAGTGAAATTCCAACAGACAACAGGATCTCAGAGCTATATTGCACACTACGGGGCTCTTGTAAATAGTTGCTACTTCCTTCTTTTTTCTGTGCCATATTATCGTATCTATATTGACTTGTTCCAAATACATAGGAAAGCCTATGCGGACCAAAAAGAACCTGAACCGAATGTAGTGCAAATCTTCAAGGATTGCCACACCAGCAAGATGAAGGGCATGAGCACACCAGTTCAAGCCGTTGTTGTAAGTCCTTACTCCTCCTGCCTTTGAACTGATTGGTACCGTGATGTGTTCATTTAACTACTTGGTTTGCAGCCAATGTCAGTTACTTTGTTCACTTTTATACACAGTTGTCTTAACGTATCATTTCACCTTACATGGTTTAAAAGAGATGAAGGATATTCTTTTGGTCTTGATCTGTAATCTAGTTGTTATGTTCACGTGCACACACAATGATAAAATAGCCTGTTTGTTTTATATCTGTTTGCCCATGATATGAATGATGTCATACTATGTTCATCCTACTTTAAACCATGTCCCTTTATCCTTAGATGTCAATGAATGTGAGGAAATAGACAATACAGTAGGCATGTTACATGGACATATGTTCCGAAAGTGATTTTATTACATAGTTGGCACTACAGTACATGCTAATGTATTACAGTAGTTCACCAAAATAAGTTATGTATAGACGTAACCTACTTTGTTTGTTTTTGTCTAATTACTAACTTATCTGGTACACTAATCTACAAGTTCAAACTTTCAGGAAGCTATGGAACAAATGATTGAACAACCACAACCACCTGAAGGTGACGAGGCTACCACAGGCACAATGTCACCTCTTGCTGCAGTGCGTTAGTATCTCTCCACTAACAGTACAAAAAGCACCTTCCTGCGTAATTCTGGGTTGGTTGTCAAGTTAACCTTGTCCAAATCGCATACTGAACAAAATCTTCCTGCTAGACAGAGTGATATATCTGTGCTCCAGACACAAGTCCAATCCCTAAAGGACGTCGTTTTGGAAACAAGAATAGTGGTTGACAAATGTCGTCAAGATATGAATGGTTTTGAAACCAGATTACCAGACATTCACTTAGTTGTTCAAGAGCAATGGCGGAAAAAAATGTGAAGATCGTGTTGCCCCATCAGATTCTACAGCCTGAAACATTAGTACTCAGGTCAAACGATTTGTGCTTCTATACATCTGATGGTGCTTTTATCTGCAAGGACTGTAAACTTTATGCCAACAGGCCTTTTGTTGTATGGTTGGAATTTATTTTGTTGTGACACATCATTTATGATGCTGCCAAAGGCTACAGTAATTACGACGCTATTTTTGTATAGTGTAGGTTTATCTTAGTAATGTATTCGGCCTAAAGCTTCGTAGGAGCCCAACATGCCAACATTCGTTGGGCCCTTTCCAATTGGGCTGAAAACGATTATGGGCCGAAATTTGCATGTAGCCCACTAAAAATATCTGGGCCTAAATCAACATAAGCTTTCATATTTTTCTCGTAGGCCTGTGCCCATAGTGGGCCTTTAACATGCCTAAACATAACTTGGGCCCTTAGTAACAATAGGCCGTTTACAGGTGTAAATATCTCGAGCCCATAAAAAACATGGGCCTTTAATAGACCAAAAGTGAGATTGGGCCCTGATTGTGCCAAATAACCCACTCGTCTTAGCAGGCCGAAATGGTGGCCCATATACGATGCAGATCTTTCACAGGCCGAAATTCAGACGGGCCATAAATGCGCCAACCTAATACACGGGCCTTTAACAGGCCGGAAGTTCGGTCGGGCTAGATTATCGTCATTTTTATATGGGTCGTTAATGGGCCCGATGTGACGTTGGGCCACATATGGCCCATGGATTTCGTCCGACGTTAACAGGTCGATCACAATAGGCTGAAAGTGGCCCAAATTTATAGTGGGCCTCTAACAGGACGAATGTCAGACATGGCCGAATATGACCCAAATCCTTCACGGTCGTTTATGGGCCGAAAGTTTCAATGGCCTGTAAATGGGCCCAAATGAAGCACGACCTTTAACAGGCCGGAAATACACCGGGCCGTAATTCGGCCCATATACTTAGCACACTGTTAATGGGCCAGAAGTGACCATGGGCTGCGATGATGACAAGTTTAGGATAGGCCGTTGACAGGCCGATTTGCCACTAGTCATACGGGCCTTAACTGAGAATGTTGGCCTTTAGCTGGGCCGACCCATTATGGTCTGCAAAATCTTGTGGGCCTTTAGCTGGGCTGGCCCATTGTGGTCCGCTAAATCTTGTGGGCCTTTAGCTGGGCCGGCCCATTATGGTCTGCAAAATCTTGTGGGCCTTTAGCTGGGTCGGCCGATTATGGCCCACTAAATCTTGTGGGCCTTTAGTTGGGCCGGCCCATTTAAACTTTATGGGCCACTTTTGGGCCCGTTCACGTGTCAACATATCATAGGCCCATCTCGACCATTTGATGAGTGACACCTGTGCCAACGCGGACCTGACGCGTGGTTCTGTCGGCTAATGAGAATTTTACACACAGAAAATCGGCATTGGTCGTGGCTGTTAGCGGGTTATCGGATCCAAAACCGGACCCGATAGCTTAACGGTGTCCCGTTATGGTGGATGCCACGTGTCGGTCACCCTTGACGAAAGCACTTCTATGACGCGCGATTTATCGTCATGGAAGTGGACACTTCCGTGATGATAATTTTGGTAATGTCATGGAACACTTCTACGACAGCACGGGTATGACTATCTTCATTCTGTCATAAATTTGTCATGGATGTACATGCATGATAGAAATCGTGACCTACTGTGACAAACACGTATCATCACGGAAGTGTATTTTTTGTAGTGAAGATCTCTCCTCCCCCTATCTCACGCCCTCACCGCGATCTCAAAGCTTAACGCGTCGAACTCAAAGAATAAGAGACACAAGGTTTATACTAGTATGGGAGACCGATGTGGTGTAATACCCTACTCCAGTGTGGTGTGTGAAGGAAATATGCCCTAGAGGCAATAATAAAGTTATTATTTATTTCCTTATATCATGATAAATGTTTATTATTCATGCTAGAATTGTATTAACTGGAAACATAATACATGTGTGAATACATAGACAAACAGAGTGTCACTAGTATGCCTCTACTTGACTAGCTCATTAATCAAAGATGGTTATGTTTCCTAACCATGAACAAAGAGTTGTTATTTGATTAACGAGATCACATCATTAGTTGAATGATCTGATTGACATGACCCATTCCATTAGCATAGCACCCGATCGTTTAGTATGTTGCTATTGCTTTTATCCATGACTTATACATGTTCCTTTAACTATGAGATTATGCAACTCCCGTTTACCGTAGGAACACTTTGTGTGCTACCAAACGTCACAACGTAACTGGGTGATTATAAAGGTACATTACAGGTGTCTCCGAAGGTACATGTTGGGTTGGCGTATTTCGAGATTAGGATTTGTCACTCCGATTGTCGGAGAGGTATCTCTGGGCCCTCTCGGTAATGCACATCACATAAGCCTTGCAAGCACTGCAACTAATGTGTTAGTTGTGAGATGATGTATTACGGAACGAGTAAAGAGACTTGCCGGTAACGAGATTGAACTAGGTATTGGATACCGACGATCGAATCTCGGGCAAGTAACATACCGATGACAAAGGGAACAACGTATGTTGTTATGCGGTCTGACCGATAAAGATCTTCGGAGAATATGTAGGAGCCAATATGGGCATCCAGGTCCCGCTATTGGTTATTGACCGGAGAGGTGTCTTGGTCATGTCTACATAGTTCTCGAACCCGTAGGGTCCGCACGCTTAACGTTTCGATGACAGTTACTATGAGTTTTATGATGTTGATGTACCGAAGGTTGTTCGGAGTCCCGGATGAGATCACGGACGTGACGAGGAGTCTCGAAATGGTCGAGACATAAAGATTGATATATTGGAAGCCTATGTTTGGACTCCGGAATCACTCCGGGTGAAATTGGGAATTTTACCGGAGTACCGGGGGGTTACCGGAACCCCCCGAGGGGTCAATGGGCCTTGATGGGCCTTAGTGGAAAGGAGAGAAAGGGGCCCAAGTGCTAGCCGCACCTTCCCCCCTTCCCTAGTCCTATTAGGATTAGGAGAAGGGGGCGCCCCCCTCTCTCTCCCTTCCCCCTTGGTCAAACCCTAGTTGGACTAGGATTGGGGGGGAGGAATCCTACTCCTAGTAGGAGTAGGACCCCCTGGCGCGCCCCTTGGTGGCCGGCCAGCCCCTCCCCTTCCCTCCTTTATATACAGGGGCAGGGGGCACCCCATGACACACAAGTTGATCCTTGAGATCTTTCCTTAGCCGTGTGCGGTGCCCCCTTCCACCAAATTACACCTCGATTATACCGTTGCGAAGCTTAGGCGAAGCCCTGCGTCGGTGGAACATCATCATCGTCACCACGCCGTCGTGCTGACGAAACTCTCCCTCAACACTCGGCTGGATCGGAGTTCGAGGGACGTCATCGAGCTGAACGTGTGCAGAACTCGGAGGTGCCGTACGTTCGGTACTTGGATCGGTTGGATCGTGAAGAAGTACGACTACTTCCTCTACGTTGCGTCAACGCTTCCGTTGCTGGTCTACGAGGGTACGTAGACAATACTCTCATCTCGTTGCTATGCATCACCATGATCTTGCGTGTACGTAGGAAAATTTTAAAATTACTACGTTCCCCAACAGTGGCATCCGAGCCTAGGTTTTTATGGTTTGATGTTATTTGCACGAGTAGAACACAAGTGAGTTGTGGGCGATACAAGTCATACTGCCTACCAGCATGTCATACTTTGGTTCAGCGGTATTGTTGGACGAGATGATCCGGACCAACCTTACGCGTACGCTTACGCGAGACCGGTTCCCTCGACGTGCTTTGCACATAGATGGCTTGCGGAAGACTGTCTCTCCAGCTTTAGTTGAACCGAGTGTGGCTACGCCCGGTCCTTGAGAAGGTTAAAACGGAGTCTATTTGACAAACTATCGTTGTGGTTTTGATGCGTAGGTGAGATGAGTTCTTGCTTAAGCCCGTAGCAGCCACGTAAAACTTGCAACAACAAAGTAGAGGACGTCTAACTTGTTTTTGCAGGGCATGTTGTGATGTGATATGGTCAAGACATGATGCTAAATTTTATTGTATGAGATGATCATGTTTTGTAACCGAGTTATCGGCAACTGGCAGGAGCCATATGGTTGTCGCTTTATTGTATGCAATGCAATCGCGATGTAATGCTTTACTTTATTACTAAGCGGTAGTGATAGTCGTGGATGCATAAGATTGGCGAGACGACAACGATGCTGCGATGAAGATCAAGGTGTCGCGCCGGTGACGATGGTGATCATGACGGTGCTTCGAAGATGGAGATCACAAGCACGAGATGATGATGGCCATATCATATCACTTATATTGATTGCATGTGATGTTTATCCTTTTATGCATCTTATCTTGCTTTGATTGACGGTAGCATTATAAGATGATCTCTCACTAAATTATCAAGAAGTGTTCTCCCTGAGTATGCACCGTTGCGAAAGTTCTTCGTGCTGAGACACCACGTGATGATCGGGTGTGATAGGCTCTACGTTCAAATACAACGGGTGCAAAACAGTTGCACACGCGGAATACTCAGGTTATACTTGACGAGCCTAGCATATAACAGATATGGCCTCGGAACACGGAGACCGAAAGGTCGAGCGTGAATCATATAGTAGATATGATCAACATAGTGATGTTCACCATTGAAACTACTCCATCTCTCGTGATGATCGGACATGGTTTAGTTGATTTGGATCACGTGATCACTTAGAGGATTAGAGGGATATCTATCTAAGTGGGAGTTCTTAAGTAATATGATTAATTGAACTTAAATTTATCATGAACTTAGTCCTGGTAGTATTAGCATATCTATGTTGTAGATCAATAGCTCGCGTTGTTGCTTCCCTGTGTTTATTTTGATATGTTCCTAGAGAAAATTGTGTTGAAAAATGTTAGTAGCAATGATGCGGATTGGATCCGTGATCTGAGGTTTATCCTCATTGCTACACAGAAGAATTATGTCCTTGATGCACCGCTAGGTGACGGACCTTTTGCAGGAGCAGATGCAGACGATATGAACGTTTTGCTAGCTCAATATGATGACTACTTAATAGTTTAGTGCACCATGCTTAACGGCTTAGAATCGGGACTTCAAAGACGTTTTGAAACGTCATGGAGCATATGAGATGTTCTAGGAGTTGAAGTTAATATTTCAAGCAAATACCCGAGTTGAGAGATATGAAGTCTCCAACAAGTTCTATAGCTAAAAGATGGAGGAGAATCGCTCAACTAGTGAGCATGTGCTCAGATTGTCTGGGTACTACAATCGCTTGAATCAAGTGGGAGTTAATCTTCCAGATAAGATAGTGATTGACAGAATTCTCTAGTCACCATCACCAAGTTAGTAGAACTTCGTGATGAACTATAATATGCAAGGGATAACGGAAAATATTCCCAAGCTCTTCGCGATGCTAAATCGGCGAAGGTAGAAATCAAAAGAAAAACATCAAGTGTTGATGGTTGACAAGATCACTAGTTTCAAGAAAAGGGCAAAAGTAAAGAAGGGGAACTTCAAGAAGAACGGCAAGCAAGTTGCTGCTCAAGTGGAAAATCCCAAGTCTGGTCCTAAGCCTGAGACTAAGTGCTTCTACTGCAAAAGGACTGGTCACTGGAAGCGGAACTACCCCAAGTGATTGGCGGATCAGAAGGATGGCAAAGTGAACATAAGTATATTTGATATACATGTTATTGATGTGTACTTTACTAGTGTTCATAGCAACCCCCTCAGTATTTGGTACTAGTTCAAGTTGCTAAGATTAGTAACTCGAAACGGGAGTTGCAGAATGAACAAAGACTAGTTAAAGGGCAAGGTGACGATGTGTGTTGGAAGTGGTTCCAAGATTGATATGATCATCATCACACACTCCCTATACTTTCGGGATTAGTGTTGAAACTAAATAAGTGTTATTTGGTGTTTGCGTTGAGCATGAATATGATTTGATCATGTTAATTGCAATACAGTTATTCATTTAAGTTAGAGAACAATTGTTGTTCTGTTTACATGAATAAAACCTTCTATGGTCATACACACCAATGAAAATAGTACATTGGATCTCGATCGTAGTGATACACATATTCATAATATTGAAACCAAAAGATGCAGAGTTGATAATGAAAGTGCAACTTATTTGTGGCACTGCCGTTTAGGTCATATTGGTGTAAAGCGCATGAAGAAACTCCATGCTGATGGGATTTTGGAATCACTTGATTATGAATCACTTGATGCTTGTGAACCATGCCTCTTGGGCAAGATGACTAAAACGCCGTTCTCCGGAACAATGGAGCAAGCAACAGATTTGTTGGAAATCATACATACTAATGTATGTGGTCCGATGAATATTAAGGCTCGCGACAAGTATCATTATTTTCTAACCTTCACAGATGATTTGAGCAGATATAGGTATATCTACTTGATGAAACATAAGTCTGAAACATTTGAAAAGTTCAAAGAATTTCAGAGTGAAGTGGAGAATAATCGTAACAAGAAAAATAAAAGTTTCTACGATATGATCGTAGAGGAGAATATTTGAGTTACGAGTTTGGTCTTCAATTAAAACAATGTGGAATAGTTTCACAAACTCATGCCACCTGGAACACCACAGCATAATGGTGTGTCCGAACATCATAACCGTACTTTATTGGATATAGTACAATCTATGATGTTTCTTACCGATTTACCAATATCGTTTTGGGATCATGCATTAGAGACGGCTGCATTCACGTTTAAAAGGGCACCATCTAAATCCGTTGAGACGACACCGTATGAACTATGGTTTAGCAATAAACCTAAGCTGTCGTTTCTTAAAGTTTGGGGCTGCGATGCTTATGTGAAAAAGCTTCAACCTAATAAGCTCGAACCCAAATCGGAGAAATGTGTCTTCATAGGATATCCAAAGGAAACTGTTGGATACACCTTCTATCACAGATCCGAAGGCAAGACTTTTTGTTGCTAAGTTCGGAAACTTTCTAGAGAAAGAGTTTCTTTCGAAAGAAGTGAGTGGGAGGAAAGTAGAACTTGACAAGGTAATTGTACCTTCTCCCTTATTGGAAAGTAGTTCATCACAGAAATCTGTTCCTGTGACTACTACATCAATTAGTGAGGAAGCTAATGATGATGATCATGTAACTTCAGATCAAGTAACTACCGAATTTCGTAGGTAAACCAGAGTGAGATCCACACCAGAGTGGTACGGTAATCTTGTTCTGGAAGTCATGTTACTAGACCATGACGAACTTGCGAACTATGAGGAAGCGATGATGAGCCCAGATTCCGCGAAATGGTTAGAGGCCATGAAATCTGAGATGTGATCCATGTATGAGAACAAAGTATGGACTTTGATGGATTTGCCCGATGATCGGCAAGCCAAAGAAAATAAATGGATCTTGAAGAGGAAGACGGACACTGATAGTAGTGTTACTATCTACAAAGTTAGAATTGTCGCAAAAGGTTTTCGACAAGTTCAAGGTGTTGACTACGATGAGAGTTTCTCACTCGTATCTATGCTTAAGTCTGTCCGAATCATGTTAGCAATTGCCGCATTTTATGAAATCCGGCAAATGGATAAACAAAACTACATTCCTTAATGGATTTATTAAAAAAGAGTTGTATACGATGCAACTAGAAGGTTTTGTCGATCCTGAAAGGTGTTAACAAAATATGCAAGCTCCAGCGATCCATCTATGGACTGGTGCAAGCATCTCAGAGTTGGAATATACGCTTTGATAAGTTGATCAAAGCATATAGTTTTATACAGACTTGCGGTGAAGCCTGTATTTACAAGAAAGTGAGTGGGAGCACTACAACATTTCTGATAAGTATATGTAAATGACATATTATTGATCGGAAATAATGTAGAATTATTCTGTGAAGCATAAAGGAGTATTTGAAAGGAGTTTTTCGAAGAAGGACCTCGGTGAAGCTGCTTACATATTGAGCATCAAGATCTTTAGAGATAGATCAAGACGCTTGATAAGTTTTTCAATAAGTACATACCTTGAAAAGATTTTGAAGTAGTTCAAAATGGAACAGTCAAAGAAAGAGTTCTTGCCTGTATTACAAGGTGTGAAATTGAGTAAGACTCAAAGCCCGACCACGGCAGAAGATAGAAAGAGAATGAAAGTCATTCCCTATGCTTTGGCCATAGGTTCTATAAAGTATGCCATGCTGTGTACCAGACCTATTGTATACCCTACCCTGAGATTGGCACGGGAGTACAATAGTGATCTAGGAGTAGATCACTGGACGGCGGTCAAAAATTATCCTTAGTGGAATAAGGATATGTTTCTCGATTATGGAGGTGACAAAAAGGTTCGTCGTAAAAGGTTACGTCGATGCAAGTTTTGACACTAATCTGGATGACTCTAAGTCTCAATCTAGATACATATTGAAAGTGGGAGCAATTAGCTAAAGTAGCTCCGTGCAGAGCATTGTAGACATAGAAAATTGCAAAATACATAACGGATCTGAATGTGGCAGACCCGTTGACTAAATTTCTCTCACAAGCAAAACATGATCACACCGTAGTACTCTTTGGGTGTTAATCACATAGCGATGTGAACTAGATTACTGAATCTAGTAAACCCTTTGGGTGTTGGTCACATATCGATGTGAACTATGGGTGTTAATCACATGATGATGTGAACTATTGATGTTAATCACATGGTGATGTGATCTAGATTATTGACTCTAGTGCAAGTGGGAGACTGAAGGAAATATGCCCTAGAGGCAATAATAAAGTTATTATTTATTTCCTTATATCATGATAAGTGTTTATTATTCATGCTAGAATTGTATTAACTGGAAACATAATACATGTGTGAATACATAGACAAACAGAGTGTCACTAGTATGCCTCTACTTGACTAGCTCATTAATCAAAGATGGTTATGTTTCCTAACCATGAACAAAGAGTTGTTATTTGATTAACGAGATCACATCATTAGTTGAATGATCTGATTGACATGACCCATTCCATTAGCATAGCACCCGATCGTTTAGTATGTTGCTATTGCTTTTATCCATGACTTATACATGTTCCTTTAACTATGAGATTATGCAACTCCCGTTTACCGTAGGAACACTTTGTGTGCTACCAAACGTCACAACGTAACTGGGTGATTATAAAGGTACATTACAGGTGTCTCCGAAGGTACATGTTGGGTTGGCGTATTTCGAGATTAGGATTTGTCACTCCGATTGTCGGAGAGGTATCTCTGGGCCCTCTCGGTAATGCACATCACATAAGCCTTGCAAGCACTGCAACTAATGTGTTAGTTGTGAGATGATGTATTACGGAACGAGTAAAGAGACTTGCCGGTAACGAGATTGAACTAGGTATTGGATACCGACGATCGAATCTCGGGCAAGTAACATACCGATGACAAAGGGAACAACGTATGTTGTTATGCGGTCTGACCGATAAAGATCTTCGGAGAATATGTAGGAGCCAATATGGGCATCCAGGTCCCGCTATTGGTTATTGACCGGAGAGGTGTCTTGGTCATGTCTACATAGTTCTCGAACCCGTAGGGTCCGCACGCTTAACGTTTCGATGACAGTTACTATGAGTTTTATGATGTTGATGTACCGAAGGTTGTTCGGAGTCCCGGATGAGATCACGGACGTGACGAGGAGTCTCGAAATGGTCGAGACATAAAGATTGATATATTGGAAGCCTATGTTTGGACTCCGGAATCACTCCGGGTGAAATTGGGAATTTTACCGGAGTACCGGGGGGTTACCGGAACCCCCCGAGGGGTCAATGGGCCTTGATGGGCCTTAGTGGAAAGGAGAGAAAGGGGCCCAAGTGCTAGCCGCACCTTCCCCCCTTCCCTAGTCCTATTAGGATTAGGAGAAGGGGGCGCCCCCCTCTCTCTCCCTTCCCCCTTGGTCAAACCCTAGTTGGACTAGGATTGGGGGGGAGGAATCCTACTCCTAGTAGGAGTAGGACCCCCTGGCGCGCCCCTTGGTGGCCGGCCAGCCCCTCCCCTTCCCTCCTTTATATACAGGGGCAGGGGGCACCCCATGACACACAAGTTGATCCTTGAGATCTTTCCTTAGCCGTGTGCGGTGCCCCCTTCCACCAAATTACACCTCGATTATACCGTTGCGAAGCTTAGGCGAAGCCCTGCGTCGGTGGAACATCATCATCGTCACCACGCCGTCGTGCTGACGAAACTCTCCCTCAACACTCGGCTGGATCGGAGTTCGAGGGACGTCATCGAGCTGAACGTGTGCAGAACTCGGAGGTGCCGTACGTTCGGTACTTGGATCGGTTGGATCGTGAAGAAGTACGACTACTTCCTCTACGTTGCGTCAACGCTTCCGTTGCTGGTCTACGAGGGTACGTAGACAATACTCTCATCTCGTTGCTATGCATCACCATGATCTTGCGTGTACGTAGGAAAATTTTGAAATTACTACGTTCCCCAACAGTGTGGTGGATTGCCTCTTGGGCTGAGGATGAACAGTTACAAGGGAAGAACAACCTCCTGAGGAGAGGTGCTCTTGTGCTTGGTAAGCTTGTGAGGTGGCTGGTGGTCTGAATGATCCGTGCTTGCTAAGGTGGTGGCTAGCCCTATTTATAGAGGCCCTGGTCCTCTTCCCAAATATTGAGCAGGAAGGGATGCCACAACGGCCAAATTTGAAGGGAGATAACTTGTACAAGTTATCCTGACTAAAGGTGGTCTTCGCCTGCCAAAGGCTCTGGTGGTGATGCCGTCTTGGGCTCCACGGTGACCTCCATCTTGTCGTCCTTTTGGTCTTGGTCTCGTTGCACTGATATGGAAACCTTTGCCTGATGCCTCGGGACTCCTCGCCTGCGCTTGCCTCTTTAGCACCAAAGAGGAAACGAGGAAACTGCATGCGTTGGCGCCTGCCTGGCCCCGGTCGTCATGGCTTACGTCACGGGAACCTCGCGAGGTGCCCCTGGCCTTGATCTCTTCGCCCCTCGCGAGCCAGCCTGGTGAGGCCGCCCCCGAGGAGGTCTTGCGTCGTCCGCCTCACGAGGCTTGGCCCCTCGCGAGGGTCTTGAGTATTCGCTGGTGAAGATGGGTCGTACAGGGCCGTGGGTGGAGACGTGCCGTGGGCCGCAGGAAGGCAAGTCTGGGGACCCCCGTGCCCAGGACGCCGACAGTAGCCCCCGGGCCCAAGGCGCGCTCGGACTTGGCTTCGAGGCGAAGCCAAGGGGCAAGTGCGGAGCGCCGCGGGCCCCAATAGCATGCAGCCCCGCTTGACGTGTGGCGATTGATTGGACATGGGCGTCTCCGCTTCCCCACGCTACCTTGGCAACGGCCTGACTTGACGAGTCCCTGCTGCATACAGAGAAAAATCATCATTACCTGTGATCATGGGGATCGCCAGTTGGCCTTCTCCCGCAATAAATGAAGAGGGGGGCGGAGCCCCCGTCGCTCATCTCTTCCTGGTCTGCTTGCTTCATCCTCCTTGCTTCATTGCTAGTAGCGACACTCATGGCGCCGATACGGAGGTTCTCGTCCGCGGAGAAGGGAAAAAACCCCGCGACGAGCCCGGGCCACTTCCGCCGAAGAAGAGGCTGGCCCGCCGCCGCGACGCAGTCGTGATACTGGAGGTGTCGGGACCTTGGTGCGAGCGGCCACCTCCCGGGTATCAGCTGCCTCTTTACGCCCAAGCCAAGGGCTCCGGAGGAAGAGGCGGTGAGCAACGCCGCCCACGCCGTGGCCGTGGTCGCCGCGCCATGATGACGCCCGCCGTCGTCCCAGGAGCCCATGCGGCGAACTCCTCGCGCGAACTCGTGATGTGGGCGGCGATGCGCCCACACACCTGGATTCGCTTTCCGCATTACTTCTCCGCCAAGATGCCGCCTAGGGGCCCCCGCGAGCTTTGGCTGCAGCACGCCGACTGCGACGCCCCGGCGACCGGAGCGGAGGTTGAAGCCGTCTCCCTAGGAAAGATCTTCATGACCCGCAGCTGGGGCGAGGTTGCTCGAGTTTGCCGTGCGGAAGGCGCCCTCGCCATCCATTTTGAGTACGGTTGCGCCTCCACCATGTTCTTGAAGGTCTTCAACGAGGAAGTCCGCCGCCTGGAGTGCTGTCCAGGAGGGGGTCATCGGGATGGCGCAACGTCCATCGGCGAGCCTGCTGCTGGCTTTGCCAGCAGCTTCTCCAGGAGCGGCGGCAGCGCTTGGGAGTCGAATGACTCTCCTGAGCCCTAGGAGACCCAGGAGACGAGTGACAACAGCTACGTGCCCCAAGCTCTCGCCGCGCTCAGAGCAAGACAACAGCATTTGGCCGCCGCCGTCGCTGATCTGGATGGGGTTGGCATCGGCCTCCGGTGGCCCACTGTTGATGATGGCGTCGGTCGCGCCGGCGCATGTAGATAGGGCTCCTAGAAACTCCCTTCTTTTGTTCCCTACGAGGAATCGAGACAGACCCCGCGGGAGCGTGTAAAGGGTCTGTAATGTCTTTCATTGATATTATCCTTATTATGAAATTTTTGCAAACATATGTCCTGTTTTGGCTCGGTCTCCCCTTTCCATCCCCGCGGCAGCTTGGTGCTCTACGCCGATAGGTCCTTGTCTGTCGGTGTTCTGGGAACGGGGGTCCCCAGACCTGCCTGCCTGCGGCCCACGGCATGGCTCCACCAGCGGCCCCGTACGACCCATCTTCACCAGCAAACACTCAAGACCCTCGCGAGGGGCCAAGCCTCGCGAGGCGGACGATGCAAGACCTCCTCGGTGGTAGCCTCACCAGGCTGGCTCGTGAGGGGCGGAGAGATCAAGGCAAGGGGTACCTCGCGAGGTTCCTATGACGTAAGCCATGACGACCAAGACCAGGCGGGCGCCAGCGCGCACAGTGTCCTCATTTCCTCTTTGGTGCTAAAGAGGCAAGCGCAGGCGACGAGTCCCGAGGCATCAGGCAAAGGTTTCCATATTGGTGCAACGAGACCAAGACCAGCAAGACGGCAGGACAAAGGTCACCGTGGAGCCCAAGACGGCGTCACCACCAGAGCCTTTGGCAGGCGAAGACCACCTTTAGTCAGGATAGCGTGTACTAGTTGTCCCCCTTCAAATTGGCCGTTGTGGCATCCCTTCCCGCTCAATATTTGGGAAGAGGACCAAGGCCCCTATAAATAGGACTAGCCACCACCGTAAGAGGCAACTCATCTTGGATCGAAGCCTTTCCATACATAGCCTCACACAAGTTTACCAAGCACAAGAACACCTCTCCTCGCCAGGCTATTCTTCCCTTGTAACTGTTCATCCTCAGCCCAAGAGGCAATCCACCACACCACACTGGAGTAGGGTATTACACGACATCGATGGCCCGAACCAGTATAAACCGTGCGCCTCGTTGTTCCTTGTCTTCGTCGAGCTAGGACGTGAGATCATGATGCGCGCAATCTAGAGGGGCGAGAGATCTTCGTGCGCACCCCAGTGTTCGAACCTCAAGGGTTTTGCCGGAACCCGTAATCTGACACGGTCCCGAGGCAGGCTGCACCCGTCGCTGGTATGCCAGGTCACGATGTCGTGTTCAAGGCCAAGAGGTGAGCGGCCCGAGCTCCAGTAAGAGCTCCTGAGGCACGATGCTCAAGAGGTCCCCTTTAGCGCGCAAGCAGCCACTGAGAGGTATGAAAGGGAGGCAACGTTGCCACAACAAGGCTGCAACAAGTGAGAATCCTATGCCGTAGCGCTTGGTCGACCGGAGCGCGAAACTTATCTTGGCAGTCGAGAGTCGGTTCCTTGCGCTTCGCCAGACTCGCGCGTTGACAACCGTAGTGTAGCCTGGTTAGGCCCTTGTGAGCATCCCCCTCTTCTCCACGCTCTTCTATGTGCTCTAGTCCTCAGGTCCCGACCCTCGAGCGAGCTCAGCCGCCGCTGGTATGCCAGGTCGCGATGCCGTGGTCAAGGCCAGGGGGTGAGGGCTGGAGAGCCAGTAAGAGCTCCTGAGTCGCGATGCTCAGGAGCTAACCTTTTAACGCGCAAGCGAATTGCATGGGAGAAGAGGGAGCCCACGGTACCGCCTGCTGTTGTCCTGAGGAGGTTCTTGTAGGTTAGCGCGAGAAGGGACACAGATTGCCACTACGATTGTTGGTCTGCCACTGGTCGCTCCACAAGAAGATGAAGGCACTGAGGGCTGGTGAGGTGACTCGCGCGGGTGGGCCGCGAGTAAGAGCTCGACCGCTTAGATTTGCCAGCGTCGTAGGGACGGACCTGAGCACAAGCACCGTGCCAGCGTGAGTAGCTCCTATTGCGAAATGAGCATGAGGCAGATCGGCGACGCGGGCGATTATGATGGGTGACAGCCAAGCAGGTGATAACCATAGATAGATTATGCATGGAAAGCGAACTAGCTTAGGTAAATGCAAGAACGATACATGCCACTGGGACGGGCCCGAGCGGCCCGGGGACGATGCATCCCGAGGGGCGCCCCAATAGAGTATGCTAAAGATGCAAAAGGTTACATGCCGCAGGGACATGCCCGTGCGACCTGGGAATAATGCAGCTCGAGGGGCGCTCCCAGCTAAATAAACTTGGAAAATGTCACCTGGTTCCATTGTCGAAGGGATGTTGGGGCAGGTGAAGATGTGTGGCGAAGGGGTTGCTCCTCATGAGCCACCGGGGCCCTGAGCCTCGAGAAGCTCTGGGGGTCCAGGCGGTTCCTTGAGGAGCGTCTCCATCTCCGCCAGGACTGCGTGATGCCTGGCCCTCCGGGTCACCAGGACGCTCCGCAAGCTGCGCTGGAAGGCGGCCGCCATGCTCGGCAGGCCGAACGACATGCGAACATACATGTGATGTGGTCCCTCGCAATGTCCCACGCGCGAAGGCCAGAAGCGCTCCTGAGATGCGGCCCCGTTGAGCCTTGGGACGTCGACGCGGACGCGTAGCCCACCATCCTCGCCTGGATGGTGAGCTGCGCCAGGTGGGCGGCGGTCGCCGCGCATGGCTCCTGCTTCTTGAAGCTCTTGTGTAGTCTTGGTGATGAGCTCCTGAGCACCAGGCGCTCCTCGCCCGGTGTCCTCCTGAGGGAGACATGTCGCAAAGCACGCCTCCACGTGGTACCCAAGCGCCTCCCTCGTGATGTTTGCTAGGTCTGAGGCCCTCCAGAAGAGAGCCCCTGAGCCTCGCCCAAGGAGGGCGCTAGGCGCGCCTTCCTATGTGGGGAAGCGAGGCGCCCAGGTGCGGGCGCTGATCCTGATGTGGCACCACTAGAGGCGCCGCTCCCCTGAGGCCCTGTACGGAGTAGCTCCTTCTTCTTCTTGGGGAAGGCCTCAGGAGGGTATATGGTGTCCGGGTTGTCGGGGTCTTCGATTGCTGCGGCTTGGATGGCGCGCTCGAGGGAACACACTGCATCTCTTTCTTCGCAGGGGACTGTGATGATCCCGCCGCTTCCTAGCATTTTGAGGACGTTGTAGCCGTGGTGGGTCACTTCCATGAACTTGGCCAGCACTGGATACCCAAGGATGGCATTGTATGGCAGACGGATGTGGGCGACGTCGAAGTCGATGAGCTCGGTGCGGTAGTTGTCGTGTTGTCCGAAGGTGATAGGGAGGTGGACCTACCCTATCGGGGTGGTGGAGCCATCGGTCACTCCTGAGAAGGGCTTGGTAGGCAAAAGCTAATCGTATGGCACTTGGAGGCTGTCGAATGTCTCGACGGACAAGACGTTAAGCCCAGCGCCGCCATCGATGAGGGTCTTGGTGACTTGTACGTTGCTGATGACGGGTGAGCAGAGCATCAGGAGAGCGCTAGCAGTGATGGCGCACTTGGACCATCTGAGCGGGCGCGTGGCCTCGAGCCTGGGAAGGGCTGCGTTCACATCACGAGCAAAATGCTTGAAGATACACTAAGATGTTGGGGACTGAGCTCCGCCCAAGATGCAGGCGATGGCACGCGGTTCCTGGAAGCCCCAAGCCCACTCGTCTTGATGGTGGTCGTTGTTCCTTCTTGGTGGCGGCGGCAGTGGAGGAAGACTGGCATTGCCCTGAGGGCGGTCCTGCGAGGCTGATCCCTCCATGCGCCCTCACGAGGCTGATCCTGCCAGCGATCCTCGCGAGTCCGGTCGCACCACTCCTGGCGGGGGCCATGATCATCCCAGCGTGCTCTGCCGCGTCCTCCTCCTCGGCCGTAGCCCCAGTCGTTGCGCTCGGGGCGTCGACCGAAGAGTCCATCTCGAATGGCCCTAAGTTCTTGACAGTCGTTGGTGTTGTGGCTGTGTACGTTGTGGAAGGCGCAGAATGGATGACTGCTCTTGGACGATTTGGGATGGTCCGGGCCGCGCTTCGTGTCAGGCTCTACCGTGAGCACAACCACCCCTTTGCGCTTCACGTCTTTGGCATTGGCTTTCTTCTCCTCTGGGTCAGTAGCAGAGATCTCGAGGAGGGAAAGGCGCCTTTCCTCAGCTCTCACGCACTTGGTCGCCAGGTTGAATAGCTCGAGAGCCGTGCATAGCTCCTCGTGGATGGCGAGCTCCTCCTTCATCTTGACGTCGCGGACGCCATCACAAAATGCCGAAATGATGGCCTCATCCGTCTCCTTGGGGATCTTGAGACGAACGATGTTGAAGCACTGGATATACTTCTGCAGGGTCTCTCCTGGTTGTTGCTTGATGCGGCACAGGTCACCCGCGGATGGAGGGCGGTTGCGAGTACCCTGGAAGTTGGCGACGAAGCGGTCGCGCATCTCATCCCAAGAGGAGATCGAGCCCAGGGGCAGGTTCAGGAGCCACGAGCAAGTGCCATCCTTGAGAGCCATGGGGAACCAGTTCGCCATGACTTTCTCGTCGCCATTGGCCGCCTCGATGCTCAGCTCATTGAGCTGGAAGAACTCCGTGGGGTAGGGGGTGCCGTCGTAGTGAGGAGGAAGATCCATCTTGAACTTGCCCGGCCAGACGACGCCACGCAGCTCAGGAGTGAAGGCACGGCAGCCTGTCATGGCCACTGGGACCCTTTGCAGAGGTGGGTCCTGCCCTTGGTGTCTGCGCACCGCCTCCCGGCGAACTGTCTTGTCATGGTGGTACCGGGAGTGTAGGAGTGTTTTCTTGCGGCCGGGGAACTTCTTGGTAGCTTCCTTCTTCTCGCGCGGGCGCCCACGCGGTGGGTCACGCCGGGGGGGCGCCTTGGCGCCAGAGCACCGTCTTGGTGCGGAGGTGGTGGAGGTGCTCTGTGAGCTACGTCACCCGCAGCTGGCGGCGGGCGAAGCAGCGAGAGGGAGGGTGCGGGGGAGCCCCCAGCGGTGCTGACGAGCTCGGCGATGCGGTCCAACCAGTCCTCCTAGAGGTCGTCGACTGGGCGGTAGCGCAGGAGCTCGCGTGCCATGAGCAGCGCGACTTGCGCGTCCGTGGGAGCGCGACGAGCGTGAGACGATGAGCCGGCTGGGGTCAGCGACGGAGTGGCGGTGCGGCCATCCCGCCGCACGGAGGGGTGTAGTGAGGACACTTGCTGCTCGTTTCCCGCCGGACCGGTGGCGGCGTTGGCGGCGGGTGACGGAGAACAACGGGGAGGCCCACCGACGGGGTCAGTCTGAGCGACACGGGCGGCGAGGGCGGCCCGGCGCTCAGCGCGGGCTCGACGCGCGTCTGGCATGGTTGCGGTGGAGCGGTGGAACACGGATTGGCGGAAGGAAAGCTTCAGCGCACCCCTACCTGGTGCGCCAAATGTTGGATTTCGGGTTCCAGCAAAACCCTCGAGGTTCGAACACTGGGGTGCGCACGAAGATCTCTCCTCCCTCACCGCGATCTCAGAGCTTAACAGGTCGAACTCACAGAACAAGAGACACAAGGTTTATACTGGTTCGGGCCACCGATGTGGTGTAATACCCTACTCCAATGTGGTGTGGTGGATTGCCTCTTGGGTTGAGGATGAACAGTTACAAGGGAAGAACAGCCTCCTGAGGAGAGGTGCTCTTGTTCTTGGTAAGCTTGTGAGGTCGCTGGTGGTCTGAATGATCCGTGCTTGCTAAGCTGGTGGCTAGCCCTATTTATAGAGGCCCCGGTCCTCTTCCCAAATATTGAGCGGGAAGGGATGCCACAACGGCCAAATTTGAAGGGAGACAACTGGTACAAGTTATCCTGACTAAAGGTGGTTTTCGCCTGCCAAAGGCTCTGGTGGTGGCGCCGTCTTGGGCTCCACGGTGACCTCCATCGTGCCGTCCTTTTGGTCTTGGTCTTGTTGCACTGATATGGAAACCTTTGCCTGATGCCTCGGGACTCCTCGCCTGCGCTTAGCTCTTTAGCACCAAAGAGGAAACGAGGACACTGCGCGCTGGCGCCCGCCTGGCTCCAGTCGTCATGGCTTACTCACGAGAATCTCGCGAGGTGCCCGCCTTGATCTCTCCGCCCCTCGCAAGCCAGCCTGGTGAGGCCGCCCCCGAGGAGGTCTTGCATTGTCCGCCTCACGAGGCTTGGCCCCTCGCGAGGGTCTTGAGTGTTCGCTGGTGAAGATGGGCTGTACAAGGCCACGGGTGGAGCCATGCCATGGGCCGCAGGCAGGCAAGTCTGGGGACCCCCATTCCCAGGACGCCGACAGTAATCAATAATGCCCTTTCCCATATAAGGGTAGAGTGGTTGCGCATGTAAGGTTGGAGTAACAGTCGCAACTTAAACCAATCCGTTCTGAAAACAACACACACACTTTCCTCGATACACCACTTCGTCATCAAGTGGTTACCCAACTCATTATCTCCCTCGGGCATAAGTGGCACCCGATGAGGTTTTTGAAAAGTTTTTGAAAACAATCGTGCTTCCATCACCATGCATATACACATCCCCTTTTGTGTAGCTCTACTTATCATCCTAGCTACTCCCACTCGCATAACCCTCGTCGTAAGGTAGGGTCTTGCATCATGCAAGTATCAATGAGAAAAAGCAACGGAGTAACCCACAAAAGTGGTACCCTCTCATCATGATTCCAGTGCAACAACAGCAAGTGCTATATGACATGCATAAAAAGGTTTCACGGTATGGTCAAAGGGTTGCTTGCCTGGCTCAGCAAAGTCTTCTGGGTTTTCAAAGTCTTCTAGTCCAACTCCTTCGTCAGCAACGCAATCCATCATCGCAAAAATAACAACGAGAAAATAAGGCAATAGCAAAACAGAAAAACCAAACTGCTCAGAAAAATGTCAACTAATTTTTGTTAAATACTAGAGTGTATTCTAAGAATGATAAAATTCCTAGTTTTAGATTTGGAGTCAAGGAAACAGTGCTAGGAATTTTCTATGACATGCATAAATGCTCAAATTCAAATTTAAATTTGAACAGTGAAGAAAAGTTGGTTTGATAAGAGTGAAAACTGCACCATTAAATAGGTGGGATTATTACAAGAATTTAGGAGTTGGAATTATTGCATTTGGATTATTATTTAATCATGTGGAATTTTTGCAAGTATAACAGAAAATAAAAAGGACAAGGGGCACTATGCCTGCTGGGCCAGAATAGCCACAGCGCAGCAGGCCCAGCCAGAGAGGCGGCCCAGCGCACTGGTGCACGCGCACGCGCCAGGTTTAAACCTGACGGGCAGGGCCCAGGCGTCAGCGAGAGTGAGAGGGGCGATGGAGAGGAGAGGCTGATAGGTGGGGCCCGCCTGTCATTCCTAACCCCGAGTCCAGACGACCGGCGAGCTCACCGGCGACGATGCAGGGCACAGCGAGATCAGGTGAGGGCACGACTGGACTCAGCGTCGAGTCACTATTCTGGTGGTGCCGGTTGCGGTCACCGGGGTGGCCTGGTTTGCCGGTGACGAGGAGGCACGGTCGGAGGAGCTTCGGGTGGCGGCGGTTTTGGTCGTTTCTGGCAGCTACAGAGAGGGGAAACAGGGGGGAAAGGATCAGTGGAGTGCGGGGGTTCCAGATCGGGGCTTAGGAGCAGCGGGAGAGCTTCTACCATGCGAACGACGGCGAGCCGCCGCGGCGGAGCTCGAGCTCGAAAGCTTCTGGAGAGGAGTGGGTGGTGTAGGGGGTGATTAGGGAGTGAGAGAGCGAGTGCTGAGGAGAGGAAGGCTCGGGGAGGCCCTTAAATAGGCGGGCAGTGGTCCACCAAGGACTCGTGCGCCGGCAAGCTCGTTGTTGTCGCTGCAGGCCAACATGGCTCGTGTGGGCGTGTCTGTGGCGTTCCTGTGGTTGGTCCAGAGCGAGCGGAGTGAAGAGAGAGAGCATGGGAGGGCCAGAGGTGCAGTGCGTGTGAGGCCGCTCATTGGAGCTCTCGGGTGGGCGGCGCCCGTGCGAGCAGGGGCGGCAGGAGGGAGAAGGAGGAGGGGGACAGGGGTTTAGCATGTCGCAGATGCCGAGGCAACTCGTCGGGCGTGCTGGGGAGGCCCGAGGTGGCCGGAGGTGGTTAGCAGGGGCCAGCTACAGTGCCTGGCCGCACTGTAGCGTGCTCTGGAGCGTGCAAATGGCATGACATGGCATTTTATATGCCTTGTGGGAACGAATAGTGATGTTTGGCTGCCCTAGGGGCAGTAAAGTAGAGGGAGGGGCATTGGGTGCCCTGGAGAGCCAGTAGGAGAGGAGTGGGGTTGAGAGAGGGGGAAAATGGGTTGTCCAGAGGGGTAAATGAGGTGGTTTCACCCCTCAATCATTGAGCTGAGATGCAGCTATAGTTACTGGAGGTAGAAGAGGGTCAGGAGCAGCTGTGGTACAAAGTTGAGCCCATGGAGATTAGTGGAAGAGGTCAAAAATGGAATTTTTGTAAAGTGGAAGAAAGTGTTTGTTGCTGGTTTGGGTAAGCAAATGAATTTCATTTGACATGAGACTCCACAGGGTGAAATGGCACATATAATTAGGGCCTTCCACCAATTTTGAGCTCATTTGGGCAAAGTTGCCAATGCGACTTTTGTAAACCCTAGAAATCAACAGAAATGCATTTACCAAGATCTAGTCATGCAAAACCATTCCCCTTGATGCACCACTTGGTGTAGTGTCCTCATTTGGGGTTGTGAGCATGTGCACAAGGTTTGGGGTAATTTGGAAGAAGTTGGTAATGTAAAGTTGGCCAAGTTTGGTTGTGGACAGAAAGGGTTTTGAGGCACTTTTGTGAACCAAAACAATTTTGATTGAGATGGAACTTTGCAATATAATCACATTATGCATATGTGACTTGCTAGAATTTTCCTGGATTTTTTGGAAAATATTTCTTGCAGAAATATTTCAAATACTTGAAATGGACATAAATGGTTTTGGAGGGTTTTGCTCAATATTTTGAACATGACCATGTGTTGAAACTCTTATATATGGAAAATATATGTCCACTGAGTTTCTCTGACTTTTCTCAAATATTTTTAAGCTTTAAAACAATTTTAACCTATTAAAGACCATTTCTGGCCTTAAGAAAAAGCCTTTAAATAAAATAGGAAAAATAACTTTTAAAATTATATTTTTGTGGTTTATGGGAGTCCTATATCTAATAGGTTTCAAATATACTCTTTGAAATATTTTCCATACCCCAAATCAAGTACTTGTAGTGCAAACCTCAATTCAGGGGGTTTCTGGAAAACTAATTTTTTAAAATACTATTTGGCAAATTATTTTTGTAAGAAAATACTATACAGTTCTATACACATGGCATGATCATTGGACAGAAGTTTGGGGCAAGGAGATGATGTATAGAAGGTGAAGTTATGTTGACCTTAAAGAGCACTTGAAAATCACAGAGAGAGAACCAACTCCAAATAAAAGCCAAATGATGCAAAAGTTTTTTTTGTTGGTCCAAATTTTCATGCTTTATTAATGCAAATTGTTACAAAATGCAGGGTGTGACATGTCTCTGCCTGCTTGGCACTGCCGCAGGCATGGGAGGCGTGCCCACCGACACGGGTGGCGCGCCCACCGCAGACACTGGTGGTGCGGTATGACCTGGCAGCGACGACGCCTGTGCCGGCGTGGAGCAACTCGCCACTCCTCATCGAGCTGAACTAGAGCGGCAAGTTGCTGAACCACGCGTCGGCTTCGGGCGGCAACTGGCTTCGTCGGGGCAAGCGAGGTTGGTGAAGCATCGAGCGGCCTCGCTCGTATCCGGAGGGCTCGTCGCACCACCCAGCCGGGTAGTATGCGAGAGAATGACTCCTCGGAATCCATTGGAAGAGTGGAGAAAATGGTGAAGGAGGAGATGGGGGAACAGCGGATGGGTGCGATTATTGCCAGCTGTCTGTCTGGCCTCATTTAAATAGATGGCGAATGGTAGGAGCTTGGCCGGTGTCTGGCCTCGTTTAAACTGAGGGCGGACGGGGGGAGCTCGACCGGCGTTGCATTTAATTCCGGCCCGCTCATGAACGGACGTGTGGCCAGAGTAGGTTTCTCGGTTTGCATGCGGGTTTAATGGAGGCATTTGATGGAGGCGAGGAGGCGTGTTCAGCTGGGCATGTAGCGGGCGGCGTAGTACTATTCAATTTGACAGCTACTAGTAAACCATGATAGTTCCCAATACGGCTTTAATGCAGAAGAGGGAGAGGGTGGCGGTTCCCGAAATGTTGAACGACCAATGATGCATCCTCCTTCAGTTAGCATCTTGAATGCATGAGGGAAGTAATGGGAGGAGGATGGGGAAAAGAGGCAGCACGGTGTGAATGCAACACAGTTTGCACTCATATAAAGGCGACCCTCCATTCCAATGCATCTACCACATTGTACGCACCTAAGAACCTACACTAAGCGCGAAAGTGCTCACTCCAGACCCATGGCGGTGATGAGCATGAGCAGCCAGCGGCTGTGCCAGATGGTCCACGACGCCGGCCTGCAACATGGCACCAAGGATCGTCTCCAGACGGTGTTGGCGACCGGCTGGTTCATTGCCATCGTCGATGCTAGCTAGGACTCTCAGTTGGACCAGATGATCGTTGCCACCATGAATAAGTTCACCGTCGTCAAGAACCTCGCGACTGACATCGCCGTACTCTCCAGCCCATGCGCCTGGGCTCCTCATTGCCTGCCACCCTAATCGGCCTCCATGGCGAGAACTTCTTTCAAGCACTGGTGGCCCTGTGACTGCCCGCCGACGCAACGAAGAATGTCCACCTGGAGGTCGCGCTCACCGTGAGGCGCCTCGCCCTGCAAGAATTCATCGACCTACACATCCATGTGTACGAGGAAGTCGTGTACATAGGTATCTACAAGGGCAGTGAGGATGCTGCGACGTTGGCCTTCGTCAACCGGCTAGAAGCATTGGACGCCTTTGTTGAGAAGCACCTTGACTTCGCCACAAAAGCCAACGCTCCTAAGCTGCCGGTCGGTGGCCTAGCGCACTGAGTCGAGGAGGAGGAGGTCGTACGTTGATGGATGTATCTTTCTTATTACCTCCTGTAACCACCACTGCGATCCCATCATTGTGGCCTTAATTCTTATTGTGCTATTGCATTCTCGTTCCAGTCAATACAGACATGTGCGATCCCTTTGCTCACGTTTGGAGGCAATTATATGTGTCACTGTAACTAGTACTCCATCCGTCAGTTTATAAGTTATGCTTACCTTTTCCATCAACTTCGTGCAACGCACGAGCATCTTGCTAGAAACACTACAACATGTCGGACTGCATGTGACCAAACCGCCGATGCTCCAACCTAGCTACTACCCTGCTCATCAGGTGGAAAAATCCCTGCCCTAGCGTTTCCAATGATTATTTCTATCTATCGATCATGCCAAGGAGCAGAACCAAATGTTACAATTTATACATGTTTCTCTACTCGTATAAAGACTCAATTGGTGATGGTGGTGTATCTTCCATCCGTCATTTCTGACCATTAGATCTGCATCTAACAACTGTGAGGTAAATTGTGGCATTTTTTGCAACAATAGCCCACTTCTCTGTTCCAATTTGCAGAAAGCCCCTCATTATCTTGAAAGCAACTACATCCCTCCCTCACCTCATCAAAACAGCCTGAGAAATATATTTTGAGTGAAAAGTAATATATTTTTAGTGGTATATATGTATATCAAAACAAGAGTGTTTTATTTCAAGTTTGTGAACAAGTACTATTATATTTTGGATCCGTCGCAACGCACGGGCACATTGCTAGTAAAAGAAAAAGGCCTGCCATGTTCGCATCGCACCCCCACACGCCTGAGAATCAGGAGTACTCCACGGCCCGTCCGGCACGCCACATAGCTAGGGAAGGCGTGTTGCCTAGCATTTTCACTTTCATGTGGGACCGCAATTGAGCAAACTGACTATCGGCAAACCGCACCCCGCCCCCCATGTTGGAAAACAGAAATGAGGAGGGGAAGATCTAGTTGTAGCATGGAAGCCAAGAAATTTGGTGTCAGATGGGGCTCGTTGATAGAGTAGGAGCAGTCCATACTACTACTCCTACTACGAAGTTTGTACTACAACTACTACCACTATACAACTGGGTACGCGCATGGCACAACATCGTTGGAACAAAAAACGGGAAGATCTTGTTTTGGGTGATTTATCTTTTTTCAGTGAACGTAGTATGAATAATATGATGTGGGGGCACCCATGAAGCTTATGTGGCTTGGTTGCATGGCTAGGAAAGGCTAGAGAAAAATAAATAGATAATGTGTTTAGGTTGCACTCCACTAAATAGATACTTTGGATCCATTGCAACACACGGGCCGGGACATTGGTAGTAGTAAGAAACGAATTCCGGGTTTGACACGAGTTCGTACTATGGAAGCACCACAAGGCCTAGCGCAGGAGTTACATTTCCCTCTCAGGGCCCATGGGACCGAGCTTGAGTGGCTTAGTGCACCGGCCTATGAGTCAATGACATGTGGACCTTAAATGCGGCTGGCCCACATGTCATTCTCATGAAAGCAGAGCGGCGGTGGGACCGAGAGGGGTGAGGCATAGGTCGGCGGACGAGGCTTGCCTGCTCCCCTACCATGCTCTGATCCGTACTCCCGCACCACTAATTTTCATCCAACGGTTATAATAGAGTTCCTCGTGTGGGTCATCTATAGCCTCAAAGAAAGGTAAACAAAGGCCGTACTTCCAAGAAATAATTTCATGCATGAATCTGTACATGCATGCAAGACCCTTTCCTCTCCTGCTCGTCCTCCTCCAGATCATCAGTTGCGTTGACAATGCCGGTGCCAAGGCTAGAGCGTCGCAACAGGTGCCTGCCTAAGCCATGTAGCACGCTGTGGCGAGTAACACCTCCTCCATGCCAACATCGGCGTCTGGGCCATGCACGTGCAGCTGCTCCCGTAGTATTTTACCCGCTTGTTCGACTTTAGTAGCACACCAATCTTGGACGAGACCATGGAGCTTGTGGCTAAGAAAAGTCTCTGTCCGACTGACGCATGTCGAGGTGCTTGACTATTGTGACGTGCCGCATGACGTTTACTAGCTCGCTCTCTAGATGAGCGGCTGGGTGCTGCTCCAATCGTCAGTGGTGCGACGGCAATGACGGTCGGGTGGGAGCTCGGGTGGGAGCCAGTGATCTAGCCGAGGCACATAGCTTGACTTGGGCTCGAGATTTCGACCACTTGCACCGTCCCGAGGATGTAGCACTCAACAACAAGGCTGGAATGCTGGATACGTATAGGCGTATGCTCATGGGCTGGAGCAACCTGCTCAATGGATACCGGTTTGTGAATGTGATGTACTCGACGTAGTTGAGCCAGTGAGCCTGGAGGCGTTCCTACTATCGTACATTGACGCGCGGCTCAACGGCGTGCGGCCACGTGCCAGCGTAGGTCGGCTACGGGGAAGTGGCATCGGTGTGGTTCGAGATGCCTAGCTAGCCTTTGTCGAGGCGGTGTCCGGATGATCCGGGAGAAGGTCTGGATGATCCGGGCAAGTCAAACTGCTCGGGATTTCCTCTCGGGGACGAATTTTTGGGCGGAAATGGATGATTTTCGGGGTAAATTTTAGGAGATTTCATGGATGGAAGGTGGGGAAACTTGGGGAGATGCTAGACCCACTCGAAACCAAGCAAATCCATGGATCAAAATCAATAAAACATCATCAAAACCAACAAATCACAAAAGAAAATTGGGGCTATTTTTGGTGGGGATTTTCGAATTTAGGACGTAATTAAGAAAAAGAAGGCTAGAAAAAGAGGGGTAGGGGCTCCAAATTCGTGATCAACCTTGCTCTGATCCAAGATGATCATGAGCAAGCTGGCTCTGATCCAAGATGATGTAGGGTGGAACCCTATACGGCCGATCTTTCACGAAAGGCGCGGATCCCAACTAAGAACACGATGAACACACGGGGAAACACACAAGAAAACACAAGAGGAAACACTAAACCAACAACAATAGATCACACATGCGCTAGATCGATGAACACAAAGGTAAGATACAAGATCCAAGTCCAACAAAGGACGATACAAGAGGTAACCGATACTTCTCCGTGAGGAGGTCTTGATGGGGCCACCCAAGAGGGCGTCTTGAATCTGCTTGGAAGGATCTTCTCCAATGGAGGAACATCTTCGAGGAGAAGGTAACCAAGTGGATGTGCAAAGCTCTCACACAAACTTGAGCTAATCCTTTGCTAACCCTAAAAATGGGGAGGAGGTCTATTTATAGTCTAAGCCACAAAGGGGTAAGTGAGGGGGCGAAGTGGGTACATGGGCCTCAGCCCAAGTCATGCGCGCAGGCAAGGCCGGATGATCCGGATGGGGTCCCGGATGATCCGGGCGTCGGGGTCCGGATGATCCGGGCGGGCGTCTAGATGATCCGGCTTCGTCCGGGTCTGTTCTGTCCTTGTTGTCGTCGAAGCCGGACGATCTGGGAGATGGTCCGGATGATCCGGATGAGTCCGGATGATCCGGATGGAGGTCCGGATGTCCAGGATAGCTTCAGCAGCTGCTCCATCTTCTTCTTCCTTCTCGTCTTCCATGCTTGGCCTTGGTCCTTCGATGCTCTGTGGTCATCTCGGCTATGCCTGAGTGTATGCAAGGTCCATGCATGAGGTAGTAACCATGTCTCATATGTAGTGTCGGTTTGAAGAGGAGTGAGTTCACCTTGTGTCCAATGGCGTATGGTCGAGGACTTATCGTATGTCCATTTGGGGCTTGGGGAGTAGTCGAAGTGTACATGGGGATGATCGTGGGATGCACCGCATCATCTCCGCCCCCTTGGGAAAGATCCGACCTCGGATCGTGATCCTCATCACCATGAAAACGGTTGTCGTGGACGGACTTGTAGTTGGACGGAGTTGAAGACATTGCGCCATCCAAGTACTCCAAGGTGTCGCCGGAGTGGTATACATGCAAAAAGAGCAAACACAAACAACACTTGGAAATACAATGGTTGGCGCACACAAACTGTCCAACAAATAAGGATGAGTTCGTCCAAAGGAATTGTTCATGAAAATGCATGAGATGCTTATCCAAATGATGTAAAATGACATGTAAAGCATTCATGGGAGCAAAAGCATTCATTGTGCACATAAATGTATTGTGAATGTGATCAATGCAACCACGGTGCAAAATGATGTCATAGTGAGACGGTTTATCAAGAGCATGAATATGGCAATGTATGCTCAATATTATTATGTTATCATGCAATTGATGGTTGGCAATGTGATCATTATGTATGAATATGACATCAAGAAAGATCACAACAAATTTGCTAAGGAAATGCACAAGCTCATATATCATGGATGACATAGAAATACAAGATGCAACAAGGCAATCATAAGGTGAGTCAATCCATGCATAAGATGCAAATTTGCTATGGGTATGATATGTCCATCGAGCATGACATATGGGAACACAATCAACAAATATGTATGTGTTGGTGCAATGTGTCAAAGGAGTGTTGATGTACCAATGCTCGATGTTGTGGCATTCCTCAACTTGAAGGTCCATAGGGTCCATCTCCAATGTTGGTCCTCCATCCAATATATGTATCATGTAGACAAGAAGAAGGAGACAACAATGAAAGAAAGACCCATCCAATATGCGTAATTGAGGATGGCTCAAAGGGAAGGAGTTCACCTTTAGGAATTTCTCAAGGATGATGGAGTTGCGCATCATGTATGCCTTCTCATAACCACAATGTCTCGTGATCGTACCGCCTTATGAATCCTTCAAAACGAAAGAACATGACAAACACTCAGAAAAACAAATGAGGTTAGCGGAAATGCAAAACCTAGCATTCGTGTTGTAAGATACCCAACAAGTGTATGCATCATGCTCATCATAAGAAAGGACAAGGGAGCATTCCATAGTATGGAGGCATATGATGTGAGAACAACCAAATACAATAGGCTCAATGGAACAAGCATGCTTCACAAGTAATATGTCCAAGTCTCCACGATCAATAAGCATAGCAAGTTGGCACTCAATTGCAAGGTGATATGAGAGATGCCACTAATGGAGACAAGAGACAATGATCAAGATAAATCAAGTGAGAGGCATGAACATATATGTCATCAACCCAAGAAAGCGAGTAAGAATGGAACATGGGTGATGCAACCAAGCAAGTAATCATAGTGATCAAGTCAAGCAAGCTAGTAGTGCGAAGATGCAACATACTAGAAGGAATCATGGCAAGCATGTCATGTGTGCAAATAGTGGGCATGAATAATGCACATAACATATCGCAAGCATGAAAGCAAGATATGAGCAAAATATCATCAATAGCATGAGGCACATGATAAACATGGCAATAGCAACAAGGATCTCCACCAAGCATGCAAGTACACATAGGAGTATCATAATTGTGAATCATGGGTAGATGCAAGCAAGGGTCACAATTGCATGGCAACATCATGTGAAGAGGCATAACATGCAAAGTGAACACGATAGTATGGGCATAAGGTAACAAGTGATATATAGCCCATAGCCATGTGAGAGCCAAGTAGAATAGATGTGTGTAGTCGTTGCACGAAGAGAATGGTGGGAATGATAATCCACGGGATCCCAAATCATCGTTTCTCTCAGGAGCTCATTTCGTCAACTCATGGGATTGTGAGGTTGACGGTTGTTCATGAGTACATACACAAAAAAAGCAAAGGGAAAATTGTGTGTGCGTGGTATATGTACACATCATCCATCATGATGCATACGTGCATGTGTTGGTTAGCACAAAATATCCAATGCTCAAATAAATGTGATGCGTGATATAGAAACATGTCATCCATCATGATAGGTTTGGTGTTATGTATAGCATAATGGTGACTCAAAGGATGTAATGCATCATGAGAAATATGTAGAGCATTGTTATTCATGGAATGCATATGGTGCACGCAATTATGGGAATCATGCAAAGAATGGAATGCATCAAAATCTCCTAATATGTATGAGGAAACTATGGGGGTCTCCTCATGAGCATTTGTAGAAACATCACATGGAGAATATTGACAACATCCAAAACAAAGCATATTTGGAACAATGTGATCATGGCATGGCATAGTAGATGAATTGCGCAAATCATGTAAAGGAAGCATAGCAATATCATCACATGAAAAACAAAAGCCAATGACCATCATCTCGTCATCTATGCCATAAGTGCAAATGGGATTTATCTTAATGGGGCATGCATAGTTACTATGTTGAGATTGAAATGATGCAATATGGGAGATCTCACTCATAGCATATGACAAGTTCAATGGATTGTCAAACATGACGTGACCGATAGAATTTTCACATGATATCCTATGGAGCATAGCATCACAAGTAGGCAAATCAACATGATCATCATCATATTCATCATAAATTGGTAAGTCATGATATGAGGAATTCGCACTAGCATGAAGCATGGTAATAGGTGTGTAAACATCATGCAAGCAATCATTTGTGGGATAGTCCGCTAGTGGGACAAGAGAAGCACCATCACCTATGTTACTGTTGGAGCGTCACTCATGTGTTGCAGGTGAGGTTGCAACTTGATGGTACCATGTGGGGTGCATCTTCTTCCACCATGGCCATCGTCGTCTCCATTGGAGGAATGGACTCGTCGAGGATAGGCATGTCTGTCATGTAGGAGACCTAGCACCAAAGAAGAAAACATACTCGGAGTAGAGGGTAAGTCGTTAGAAATCATAGTGGCCTCACATCCGTGTCAACTACCTCACTCACTAAGTGTTGTGGCTCACTCACTCCCAATATGATGCTCTCACTCGTATGGTTGGTGGAGTCACTCAAATGGCTCTCAACCTTACATAGGATGTGTGGCATGCTCTCATTTGTGGGGCTAGTGGTGGTCACACTCATCCTCTCATAGGAAATGCACTCAATGTCACATATGGTGGAGTCATTCATATCACTCATGGTGGAGTGGCTCTCCTCACATGGCAATTGGGTCATCACGTGATATGTGGGTGTCGGAGAGATGTTGGTGCAAATGTCTCCATGCTCAACTCCTATCGCCGCCTTGGTTGAAGGGATAGTCCCATGCTCAACCTTCTTGTCACCATCTTGTTGTTGGAGTCCCATATGATGTGGCACCTCGTAGCTCGTCTCCATGACCGAAGGGAATTTCCCATGCTCGGCCATCTTCTTTGAGGGACTTCCGAAGATGGAAGTGTCGCCCTCGCTTGTAGGTGGTCGCCATGTTGTTGAAGATGTCGATGTAGGCGAACTCATGGGAAGTAGGCGAAGATGTCGTACGTCCAAAGGCGAAGATGCCTTGATAGCACTTGGCGAAGATGCCGAAGTGGTTGTTATAGTCGTAGCTCTGTCTTGGTGGTGCTCGTCTCGCGGTCTTATATTTTGCTCATGAAGCTTGGACTTGGCATGAAGTAGAGCTTGTTGGGACTTGTTGTCGGCGTTCTGGGAACGGGGGTCCCCAGACTTGGCTGCCTGCGGCCCATGGCGTGGCTATGCTGCGGGCCGTACGGCCCATCTTCATCAACAAGGCATCCAAGACCTTCGCGAGGGTCCAAGCCTCGTGAGGCGGACGACACAAGGCCTCCTCTGGAGTGGCCTAGCCAGGAAGGCTCACGAGGAGCGGAGATATCAAGGCGGGGCAAACCTCATGAGGGACTCGTGACGTGAGCCATGACGAACGGCGCCAGGCGGGTGCCAGGCGGGCGCCGGTGCGTGCAGAGTCCTTGTTTCCTCTTTGGTGCTAAGGAAGCAAGCGCAGACGAAGAGTACCGAGGCATCAGGCAAAGGTTGCCATATTGGTGCAACAAGACAAAGACCAGGAGGACGGCAAGGCGGAGGTCATCGTGGAGCCCAAGACGGCGCCACCCCAGGGCTTTTGGCAGGTGAAGACCGCTTTTGTCAGGATAGCTTGTACTAGCTTGTACTAGCCACCACAGTAGTAGGGACGACTTGAACAGAGCAAGAAGCCAACACTCGCACAAGAACACCTCAACCTCAGGAGGCTGTTCTTCCCTTGTATTGTTCATCATCAGCCCAAGAGGCAATCCATCCACCACCACACTGGAGTAGGATATTACACCACAACGGTGGCCCGAACCAGTATAAACCTCGTGTCTCTTTCTGTGTTGTGAGTTCGTCGAGTTTGTCCGCAAGATCTTAGCGAGCTTGAGCGTAGATCGGTAGGAGGGAAAGACTTCGCGTGCACCCCAGTGTTCGAACCTTAAGGGTTTGCCGGAACCCCACATCCGACACTTGTACATTTGCGCTTGTGGAGCATCTTCATGATGATGGTGTCGTTGGCGCACTTGAGCTCGTAGTAGATGTCGTTCATCGTCGTCATCGTCGTCGTGCACATGATGCTTGGAGGTGACTTGCTCTTCATGACGATGTAGATCACAATCGTGATGGTGGTCGCCATGTAGATGTGGACGTGGACAACTTGCGCTTGTATCGCATGGGCGCTCCAAAGATGATCGACTCGCTCGTCGTCGCCTTGAGGATGATGAGGGGAAGAAGACTTGTAGTCGGCCACCATGTCTCGTAGTTGATCCTTTAGCTCGCCCAACTTGGTGTCGATGTAGTCCCTTTTCCTTGCTTCGGAGTGTCGTATGTCGATGGCGAGGTTGTCAAGGCGCTCTCGCAAGGTAGATTGTGTGCCTTGCATTTGCCGTTGTAGATCGAAGATGGATGCTTTGGTGATGTAGTTTTTCGCGCCGTCGTTGTTGTCGAAGACCGGAGATGAAATGCCTTGCCTATCCATCACAAGACTCGAGCAAATATGAGTGGGAGAAAGAGAAGAACTATACCAAATGTACCTTGACCGATGTTGAAAATGGATCAATGATCACTCAATGTGTAACAAGGAAATAGCACAATTGGTACCAATTCTTGTCGGTTTCTCACACCTACACAAATAAGGCTTATGGTGGAGCTCGGTGATGATAGTGGCACAAAAATTTGATGTAAAATGTTATCAAAATTTAATAATGTTGAAAGAGATTCACAAATTCGCAAGTGTAACAAGTAGACCAATAGCAAAGAATGGCACACGGAAACGCACACACGGATAGATAAATGGGGTCGTGCAACCAAGGAATGAGCACCAAATGTGGAATCCACGGAAAACGCTCGTGTTGCACAACTCAAGAGAGACGCTAGCACGATTTCTCAATAGGCGGATACGACACTTGAGCACAACCTATAAGATGCAAAATGTATGAGCTTTCTATCCCAAGTATGCTATGTGTATGATGTTCCCGGTGTTCTACTCAAGATGATCCAAGATGATCGGATATGACAATCTTATGTGCAATGTGGTATGATGCTATGGCTATTGCTTACAAGCTCTTTGCTCTTTCTCTTTTGCTTAAAAGCTTATTTTTTTTGTATGGCCACTTTTGCACAATGCACAAACCAAGATAGCAATTGTGTACATGTGGGAACAATCTTGTGACACAAGGGATGATATGATGATACCAATATGATATGGTATGTATGCAATGGAAGGGTGGATCACTAATGTGCACAAGTAACGTTGTCGGCAATACTCAAATGGCTAGTCTCGATAGGCAAGTGACGCAAAAATGGGCTAGGGGTTAACAATGCAATTGCAAGGCGAATATACAATGGTGTTGTCGAAGTTACCGTCTGTGTCGATGATGAGAGGCAGTGTTGTTGATGTCGACCCGTTCCTAATTAGCCGAAACACCTTAGGAAACGGAAAAACCACAACTCAAAATCTCAATGACAAAAGTCAAATAGTGGTATAGCGGGAATGCGGTGGTGGTTTTGCACTAGGCAATGATGGGTTTTGGGGTAGGCAATGCGGAAGTGGAGGTTATGGTGGTGGACTATACACGGTGTCGGAGTTAAAAGCACGGTCCCTAAGTAGCCGAAACACCTTAGGAGACACAACTCGCAACACAAACAAAATTGGGTTAAGTTGGGGTGGTGGAAGTGTAGGTGGGCAAGGTTATGCGGAAGTGGTGGTGGTGGTTGATAAAGAAGCAACCGTCCCTAAGTAGCCGAAACACCTTAGGAGACTCCAAACACTACTCAAGCAACCACATATGCGATGGGGAACAAAAAGTGTTAGGTTGCGGAAGTCGGTGGTGGTAATGCGGAAGATATGGTGGTGGCCCTAGGCAGAGATGCCAAAATTCAGAAAATATGATGGAGTCCAATGATTGTGGTGGTATTTTTTTGGGAAGGGCGATGTCAATAGCTTCAAGACGAGCTAAAGAACGTCAAAAACGGAGTTCGGATGAATTAGTTACGGCCAAAACAAAAATCTGTCTGTGTTAGTTTCAGGGTTAGCCGGACATCCGGGAGGAGGTCCGGATGATCCGGGCTTGGTACGGATGATCTAGGTGTTTGGCCGGATGATCCGGGTTTGTCAAGGCCGGTTCTGTTGTCTAGGTGTCCGGACGTCCGGGAGAGGGTCCAGCTGATCTGGGAGGTGTCCGGATGATCCGGGAGAAGGTCCGGATGATCCGGGCAAGTCAAACTGCTCGGGATTTCCTCTCGGGGATGAATTTTTGGGCGGAAATGGATGAATTTTGGGGTAAATTTCAAGAGATTTCATGGATGGAAGGTGGGGAAACTTGGGGAGATGCTAGACCCACTCGAAACCAAGCAAATCCATGGATCAAAATCAACAAAACATCATCAAAACCAACAAATCACAAAAAGAAATTAGGGCTATTTTTGGTGGGGATTTTCGAATTTAGGACGAAATTAAGCAAAAGAAGGCTAGAAAAAGAGGGGTAGGGGCTCCAAATTCATGATCAACCTTGCTCTGATCCAAGATGATCATGAGCAAGCCGACTCTGATCCAAGATGATGTAGGGTGGAACCCTATACGGTCGATCTTTCACGAAAGGAGCGGATCCCAACTAAGAACACGATGAACACACAGGGAAACACACGGGAAAACACAAGAGAAACACTAAACCAACAAGAATAGATCACACATGCGCTAGATCGATGAACAGAAAGGTAAGATACAAGATCCAAGTCCAACAAAGGACGATACAAGAGGTAACCGGTTCTTCTCCGTGAGAAGGTCTTGATTGGGCCACCCAAGAGGGGGTCTTGAATCCGCTTGGAAGGATCGTCTCTGATGGAGGAACATCTCCGAGGAGAAGGTAACCAAGTGGATGAGCAAAGCTCTCACACAAACATGAACTAATCCTTTGCTAACCATAAAAATGGGGAGGAGGAGGTCTATTTATAGTCTAAGCCACGAAGGGGTAAGTGAGGGGGCAAAGTGGCTACACGGGCCTCGGCCCAAGTCATGCACGCAGGCAAGGCCGAATGATCTGGATGGGGTCCCAGATGACCCGGGCGTCGGGGTCCGGATGATCCCGGCGGGCGTCCGGATGATCCAGCTTCGTCCGGGTCTGTTCTATCCTCGTCGTCGTCGAAGCTGGACGATCCGGGAGATGGTCCGGATATCCGGATGAGTCCGGATGATCCTGATGGAGGTCCGGACGTCTGGGCTAGCTTTGACAGCTGCTCCGTCTTCTTCTTCATTCTCCTCTTCCATGCTTGGCCTTGGTCCTTCGATGCTCCGTGGTCATCTCGGCTATGCCTGAGTGTATGCAAGGTCCATGCATGAGGTAGTAACCATGTCTCATATGTGGAAAGTGTCGGTTTGAAGAGGAGTGAGTTCACCTTGTGTCCAATGGCGTATGGTCGAGGTCTTATCATATGTCCTTTTGGGGCTTGGGGAGTAGTCGAAGTGTACATGGGGATGATCGTGGGATGCACCGCATCAGTGTAGGCCCCGAGTTCCAAGCCGGCTGTTGAGCAGGCGGGTTTGAACTTCAAGGCGTGCTTTCGAATGCTGAAGTGTTGCTTTCGTCGGAGGACTACCACAACTTGTGTGCGGCCGCCTACAACTCCTAGAATCAGGCGCTGGCCAAGCGGACTACTGACCTGAACCAGAGCCGTGGTATGTAGGTCGTCTTTCAGTGGGGGCGCGCAAGCGGACCCGCTGGGTGTAGCCCCCGAGATCTAGGCCGACTGCTGAGCAGTTGGGCTGGATCTTCCAGGAACTTCTTGTCTTTTGTTGATGCTGATGTTTCTTTCTTGCTCTGACAAAGGCCGCCGCTCAGCTGCGGACGCGCGTGGGCAAGCTTGAGACTGAGCTCCAGGCCAAGGAGCAGGAGCGCAGTCAGGCGGCCGCGGAGCGCGACCGTCTTGCGAAGGAGCTGGCGGACCAGGCGGCCCAGCACAAGGAGGAGGTCCGGCAACTGAAGAACAGGGAGACACTCCTCAAGGCCGAGTTCGAGACTGAGCGCTCGGATTGGGCCGAGTGGGAGAAGCTTATGTCGGATAGCTACAAGGTGATCGAGGACATGGTCGAAGGTAGATCCTTTCTATCGGATTTCGGGATCCGGCAAAACCCTTGAGGTTCGAACACTGGAGTGCGCACGAAGATCTCTCCCTACCTAATCACGCCCTCAGCCTCACTGGGATCTCAAAGCCTAACTCGACGAACTCACAACACAGAGAGACATGAGATTTATGCTGGTTTGGGCCACTGTTGTGGTGTAATACCCTACTCCAGTGTGGTGGTGGTGGATTGCCTCTTGGGCTGAGGATGAACAGTACAAGGGAAGAACAACCTCCTGAGGTGAGGTGTTCTTGTGCATGGTGAACTTGTGTGGCTGAGGATGGTCTGAATCAGTTCACCGTGAGTTGCCTCCTACTATGGTGGCTAGTCCTATTTATAGAGGCCCTGGTCCTCTTCCCAAATATTGAGCGGGAAGGGATTCCACAACGGCCAGTTTGAAGGGGGACAACTAGTACAAGCTATCCTGACAAAAGTAGTCTTCGCCTGCCAAAGGCTCTGGTGATGACGCCGTCTTGGGCTCCACGGTGACCTCCGTCCTGCTGGTCTTGGTATCGTTGCAATGATATGGAAACCTTTGCCTGATGCCTCGGGACTCCTCGCCTGCGCTTGCCCCTTTAGCACCAAAGAGGAAACGAGGACACTGCACGCTGGCGCCCGCCTGGCTCCAGTCGTCATGGCTTGCGTCACTGGAACCTCGCGAGGTGTCCCTTGCCTTGATCTCTCCGCCCCTCGCGAGCCAGCCTGGTGAGGCCGCTCTCGAGGAGGTCTTTTGTTGTCCGCCTCGCGAGGCTTGGCCCCTCGCGAGGGTCTTGAGTGTTGGTTGGTGAAGATGGGCCATACAGGGCCGTTGGGAGAGCCACGCCGTGGGCCGCAGGCAGGCAAGTCTGGGGACCCCTGTTCCCATGACGCCGACAGTAGCCCCCGAGCCCAAGGCGCGCTCAGACTTAGCTTCGAGGCGAAGCCAAAGGGCAAGTGCAGAGCGCCGCGGGCCCCAACAGCCTGCGGCCTTGGTCGACGTGTGGCGACTGATTGGACATGGTCGTCTCCACTTCCCCATGCCGCCTCAGCAACTGCCCGACTTGACGAGTCCCTGCTGCATGCAAACAGTGTTATCATTACCTGCGATCGTCGAGGTCGACGGTTGGCCTCCCTTGGGCTATAAATGAGGGGGGAGGCGGAGCCCCCGTTGCTCATCTCTCCCTGCTCTTCTTGCTTCTTCTTCCTTGCTCCATTGCTGGTAACGACACCAATGGCGCCTATTCAGAGGTTTTCGGCTGCGGAGAAGGGGAAAACGCCCCGCGACGAGCCTGGGCCGCTTCCGCCGAAGAAGAGGCCGGGCCACCGTCACGACGTTGTCATGGGGCCAGAGGTGACGCGGCCTTGGTACGAGTGACCTCCTCCTGGGTACCCGCTGCCTTTGTACGCCCAAGCTGAGGGATCCGGAGGAAGAGGCGGCGAGCGGCGCCTCCCATGCCGCGGTCATGGTCGCTGCGCCACGGTGGCGCATGTTGTTGCCCCAGGAGTCCACGCCGCGGACTCCTCACGTGAGCTCGTGCTATGGGCGGTGATGCCTCCACGCACTTGGATCCGCTTCCCCCAGTTCTTCTCCGCCGAGATGCCGCTGAGGGGGCCCCTCGAGCTATGGCTGCAGCACACCGACTGCGACGCCCCGGCGACCGGAGTGGAAGTTGAAGTCATCTCCTCGGGCAAGATCTTCTTGACCCGAGGCTGGGGTGAGGTCGCCTGGGTTTGCCGTGCAGAAGGCGCCCTTGCGATCCACTTCGAGTATGACGGCGCCTCCACCATGTTCTTCAAGGTCTTCGACGCGGAAGGTCGTCACTTGGAGTGCTGCCCCGGACAGGGCCGTCAAGACTGCCTCGCCAGTGGTTCCTTCAGCAGCATCAGCAATGCTTGGGGGTCTAGCGACTCTCCCGAGCCCTACGAGACTCCGAAGACGAGTGACGACAGCTACGTGCCACCGAGCTTTCGCCGCGCCCAGAGCAAGGCCGCAGCGTCCGGCCACCGCCGTCGCTGATCTGGATGGGGTTGGCGCCGGCCTCCAATGGCCCACTGTTGATGATGGCGTCAGCCGCGCTGGCGTGTGTAGATAGGGCTCATTGAATTTCCTTTCTTTTGTTCCCTGTGAGGAATCAAAAAGAGCCCCGCGGGGGTGTGTAAAGGGCCTGTAACGTCTTTTGTTGATACTATCCTTATTATGTAATTGTGCGGGCGCGTGTCCTATTTCGGCTCGGTCTCCCCTTTCTATCCTCGCGACAACTTGGTGCTCTACGCTGACAGGTCCCGATCCCCAGGCAGGCTGCAGCCGTCATTGGTATGCCAGGTCGCGATGCCGTGGTCAAGGCCAGGAGGTGAGCTGCCCAAGGTCCAGTAAGAGCTCCTGAGACGCGATGCTCAGGAGGTCCCCTTTAGCGGGCAAGCGGCCACCGAGAGGTAAGAAAGGGGGTGACGTTGCCATGACAGGGCTGCAGCAAGTGAGAATCCCGTGTCATAGCGATTGGTGGATCCCGAGCGCGAAACTTATCTTGGTAGTCTGGAGTCGTTTCCTTGCGTGGCACCAAACTCGTGAGTTGGAGGCCGTGGCGCGGCTAGGTTAGGCACGTGCGTGCTTCCCCCTCTTCTTCACGCTCTCCTTAGTGCTCTACATCCTTAGGTCCCGGCCCTCGAACGAGCTCAGCCGCCGCTGGTATGCCAGGTCGCGATGCCGGGGTCAAGGCCAGGGGGTGAGGGCTGGAGAGCCAGTAGGAGTTCCTGAGTCACGATGCTCAGGAGCCCCCCTTTTAACGTGCAAGCGAATCGCATGAGAGAAGAGGGAGTCCGCAGTATCGCCCGCTGTTGTCCTCGGGAGGTTCCTGCAAGTCAGCACAAGTAGGGCACAGATTTCCATTGTAAATGCCGACCGACCACTGGTCGCTTCGTAAGAGGATGAAGGCACTGAGGGCCTAGTGAGGTGACATGCGCGGGGCGTGCCCCGGGTCAGAGCTCGACCGCTCAGATTTGTCGATGTTGTAGGGACGGACCCAAGCACAAGCGCCGTGCCCGCGTGAGCAGCTCCCGTGGTAGGTGGCAATCAGGCAGGTGATAGTCATAGATAGATTACGCATGGAAAGCGAACTAGCTCGGATAAATGCAAGAATGATAAATGCCACTCGGCTGAGCCCGAGCGACTTGGGGATGATGTAGCCCGAGGGGCACCCCCAACAGAGTAAGCTAAAGGCATAAAAGGATACATGCCGCAGGGATGGACCCATGTGGCCTGGGAATGATGCAGCCCGAGGGGCACTCCCAGCTAAATGAACTTGGAAAATGTCACCTGGTTCTGTCGTTGAAGGAATGTTGGGGCAGCTGAAGATGCGCGGTGAAGGGCTTGCTCCTCACAAGACACCGGGATCCTGAGCCTCGGGAGGCTCTGGGGGTCCAGGCGGTTCCTTGAGGACCATCTCCGTCTCCGCCAGGACTGCGTGATGCCTGGCCTCCTGAGCCTCTAGGATGCTCCGCAAGTTGCGCTGGAAGGTGGACGCCATGCTCGGCAGGCCAAAAGGCATGCGAACGTAGCTGTGAGGTGGGCCCTCGCAGCGTCCCACGCGAAGGCCAGAAGAGCTCCTGAGATGCGGCTCTGTTGAGCCCTGGGATGTTGATGCAGACGCGCAACCCGCCATCCTCTCCAAGATGGGGAGCCGCGCCAGGTGAGCGGCGGTCGTCGCGCATGGCTCTCGCGTCCTATAGTTCCTGAGTGGTCTTGGCAATGAACTCCTGAGCGCTGGGCGCTCCTCGCCCTGTGTCCTCCTGAGGGAAGCACACTGCAAAGCACGCCTCCACGTGGTGCCCAAGCGCCTCCCTCATGATGTTGGCAAGGTTAGAGGCCCTCCAGAAGAGAGCCCCCGAGCCCTGCCCGAGGAGGGCGTCGAGTGCGCCTTCCTATGCAAGGGAGGGAGGCGTCCCAGGCACGGGCGCTGATCCTGACGAGGCACCACTTGCGGCGCTGCTCTCCTGAGGCCCTGCGCAGAGTAGCTGCTTCTTCTTCTTGGGGACGACCTCAGGAGGGTATTGTACTGCACTGCTTTCGGGGTCTTTGATTGACGCTGCTTGGAAGGCGCGCTCGAGGGAGCACACCGCATCTCTTTCTTCGCAGGGGACTATGATGATCCCACCGCTTCCTGGCATCTTGAGGACGTTGTAGCCGTGGTGCGTCACTGCCATGAACTTCGCCAGGGCCAGATACCCGAGGATGGCGTTGTACGGCAGACGGATGTGGGCGACGTCAAAGTCGATGAGCTCGGCGCGGTAGCTGTCGCGCTTCCCGAAGGTGACAGGGAGGCGGACCTACCCTATCGGCGTGGTGGAGCCGTCGGTTACACCTGAAAAAGGCTTGGTAGGCTGAAGTTGATCGTACGGCACTTGGAGGTTGTCGAACGTATCGACAGACAGGACATTAAGCCCTGCGCCGCCGTCGATGAGGGTCTTGGTGACTTGCACGTTACTGATGACGGGCGAGCAAAGCATCGGGAGGGCGCTAGTGGTGGCCGCGCACTTGTGCTGATCTGTTGAGCTGAAAGTGATGGCGCACATGGACCACCTAAGCGGGCGTGTGGCCTTGAGCTTGGGGAGGACTGCGTTCACCTCGCGAGCAAACTGTTTGGAGATACACTGAGAGGCTCGGGCCTGAGCTCCGCCCAAGATGCAAGCAATCGCGCGCGGCTCGTGGAAGCCCCCAGCCCCCTCGTCCTGATGGTGGTCGTCGTTCCTTCTTGGCGGTGGTGGCAGCGGTGGAAGTCCAGCATTGCCCTGAGGGCGGTCCTCGCGAGGTTGATCGCGCCAGGTGCCCACGCGAGGTTGGTCCTGCCAGCGGTCCTCGTGAGGCCGGTCGCACCACTCCTGGCGTGGGCCACGATCGTCCCAACGTCCTCCACCACGTCCTCCTCCTCGGTCGTAGCCCCGGTCGTTGCACTCGGGGCGTCGAACGAGACGTCCATCCCGAATGGCTCTGAGCTCTTGACAGTCATTAGTGTTGTGGTTGTGGACATTGTGGAAGGCGCAGAACGGACGACTGCTCTTGGACGACTCCGGAATGTCTCGGCCGTGCTTCGTCTCCGGCTCCGCTGTAAGCACGACCACTCCCTTGCATTTCACGTCCTTGGTATTGGCCTTCTTCTCCTCGGGGTCAGCAGCTGGGAGCTTGAGGAGGGAAAGGCGCCCTTCCTCAGCTCTTGCACACTTGGTCGCCAGGTTGAACACCTCCAGAGACGTGCATAGCTCCTCGTGGATGGCGAGCTCCTCCTTCATCTTGACGTCACGGACGCCATCATAAAACATGGAGATGATGGCCTCGTCCGTCACTTTAGGGATCTTGAGGCGAACGTTGTTGAAGCATTGGATGTATTTCTGGAGGGTCTCTCCTGGCTGCTGCTTGATGCGGCGCAGGTCACCCGCGGTCGGAGGGCGGTCGCGAGTGCCCTAAAAGTTGGCGATGAAGCGGTCGCGCATCTCGTCCCAGGAGGAGATCGAGCCCGAGGGAAGGTTCACGAGCCATGAACGAGTGCCATCCTTGAGAGCCATGGGGAACCAGTTCTCCATGACTTTTTCATCGCCATTGGCCGCCTCGATGCTCAGCTCGTAGAGCTGCAGGAACTCCGTGGGGTCGGGGTGCCGTCGTAGCGAGGAGGCAGGTCTGGCTTGAACTTGCCCGGCCACGCGACGCTACGCAGCTCCGGGGTGAAGGCGCGGAAGCCCACGGTGGCCACCAGGACCCTTTGCTAGTGTGCAGCCTGCCCTTGATGTTCGCGCACCGCCACCGCAGGCGGCGGACGGTCTTTTCTAGGTGGCGTTGAGAGCACGGGAGCATTTTCGTGCGGCCGGGGAACTTCTTGGCAGCTTCCTTCTTCGTGCACGGGAGCCTGACACGGTGGATCGTGCCGGGGGGGGGGGGCGCCTTGGCTCCAGGACACCGTCTTGGTGCGGATGTGGTGGAGGTGCTCCGTGGGCCACGTCGCCCGCAGCTGGCGGAGGGCGAGGCAGCGAGAGAGATGGCGTAGGGGAGCCCCTGCGGCGCTGATGAGCTCGGCGATGCGGTCCAGCCAGTCCTCGTAGAGGTCGTCGACGGGGCGGTAGTGTAGGAGCTCGCGTGCCATGAGCAGCGCGGCCTGCGCGTATGTGGGAGTGCGACGAGCGTGGGACGACGAGCCAGCCGGAGTCAGCGATGGGTTGGCGGTGCGGCCGTCCCACCGCGCCGAGGGGTGCAGCGAGGATGCTTGCTGTTCGTTTCCCGCCGGGCCAGTGGCGGCGTTGGCGGGAGGTGACGGAGAACGACAGGGAGGCCCGCCGACGGGGGCCGTCTGAGCAACGCGGGCTGAGAGGGCGGCCCAGCACTAAACGCGAGCTCGATGAGTGTCCTCCATGGAGACGACGAAGCGATAGGACGCGGATCGGCGGAAAGAAAGCTTCGGCGCACCCCTACCTGGCGTGCCAAATGTCGGATTTCGGGTTCTGGCAAAACCTTGAGGTTCGAACACTGGGGTGCGCACGAAGATCTCTCCCTACCTAATCACGCCCTCAGCCTCACTGCGATCTCAAAGCCTAACTCGACGAACTCGCAACACAGAGAGACACGAGATTTATACTGGTTCGGGCCACCATTGTGGTGTAATACCCTAATCCAGGGTGAGTTGCCTCCTACTGTGGTGGCTAGTCCTATTTATATAGGCCCTAGTCCTCTTCCCAAATATTGAGCGGGAAGGGATTCCACAAGGGCCAGTTTGAAGGGGGACAACTAGTACAAATAATCCTGACAAAAGTAGTCTTCGCCTGCCAAAGGCTCTGGTGATGACGTCGTCTTGAGCTCCACGGTGACCTTCGTCCTGTCGTCCTGCTGGTCTTGGTCTCGTTGCACCGATATGGAAACCTTTGCCTGATGCCTCAGGACTCCTCGCCTGCGCTTGTCCTTTAGCACCAAAGAGGAAACGAGGACTCAGCGCGCGCTGGCGCCCGCCTGGCTCCAGTAGTCATGGCTTGCGTCACTGGAACCTCGCAAGGTGTCCCTTGCCTTGATCTCTCCGCCCCTCATGAGCCAGCCTGGTGAGGCCGCTCTCGAGGAGGTCTTGTGCCGTCTGCCTCACGAGGCTTGGCTTCTGGCGAGGGTCTTGAGTGTTGGTTGGTGAAGATGGGCTGTACAGGGCCGCTGGGAGAGCCACGCCGTGGGCCGCAGGCAGGCAAGTCTGGGGACCCCCATTCCCAGGACGCCGACACTTTCTTCCTTTGTTGCTTAGTCGCCGTCTACTGTAGGAGGCCGACTTCTAAATCCTTGGTCCTCTTTTGGACAGAGTTCTTCCCTGGTCGCTCTGTTGCCATCTGCCAGGCGATCAAGGCACGACACAATCAGCGGAGGAGGGCGAGCGCGGACATTCTGCCGAACCAGCCCCGAACTCTGGGCGAGCAGCTCTTGGCCATCAAGATGCACCTTAAGCCACTGCATCGCCTGCTCCGTCAACTCTAGAGTGCAGGGTCACAGGTCCTGGCGGGCTCTGGCTAGATGCTTGGATTCCTCGGACTCCCAATCGGACCGCCGACTGGCAGGAGGTGGCAGCCGAGCAGCTTGAGGCTTGGAAGGGTGCCGCGGCTCGGGCAGGCGCTCGGGCGACGCTGGAGCTCGTCAAGGCATGGTATCCGTGCGTGAGGTTGGCTCAGCTGGCCACCTTCCGCTAGGAGGCAGGGCCGGAGCTGGAGGCGGCGCGTGATGAGATCATCAAGCGCGTGGCCGCCCTTGCCGACTGTGCCGATGTCGGTGTCTTCATCCTGGAGCGGGCGAAAGAAGGCACGAAGGTGCCGCCCTCCTGGTTCGGGTTGGACCCGAACGCGGGGGAGGACTCGGCGGAGGAGATCGCCTCCAGCAACGAAGGCGAGGAGGACGACGAGGACGAGGGAGACAACAACGACCCCCCAGATGACGGGGCGACCAACTGGACCCAGCCCACTCCGGCTTCGACTAGCGGCAGCCGAAGACTACCTCAACCCTCGCCGACCAAGCTGGAGCCAGCCAGCCGGCGCTATAGCCACAGCCAACCCGTCTGAGCTGCCTTCCACACCTTTGGCCTACTTATCCTTTAAGTTTTTCTGTTCCTGTGCTCAAACGAACAAGTTAATCATGTGCAATTCGAACCACTGGGGGTGTATTTCAAACTCTGTTGACTGCTGGCCTTGGGCCTTTTGCGAATGTAAATTATTTATTTTCACACATGCTTGTGCTTTTGCCGGGCTCTAGCTTGGTTTTGCCTCTGCTCTATTTGCCTTTTTCCTTTACCGTCTTCCTTCGGCTGCCGCCCTGCCAGCTAGACATCCGCGTTGCGATCTGTGGGCAGGTCAGGGACTTGGCCGTTTAGAATAGGCAAGTTACTTCGGCCGCCTAGAGCGTAGCTAGTAGAGCGAGAAGCCGGACGGGTGAGGCGAGAGGTCGGCTTTGCCCATGTTGGTGTTCTTCCTTAGTTGTTTTTCATGTGGACATCGTTTCCGGTCTTCAGCTCTTGCCAGCCGGACAATCGCGCTGTAAGTTGTACCTGAGGCGAAGAGAGGGCTTTGGCATCGGCACACTACTTTGCCGACTTCGGGTGGTGCCAACTTAGGTCGAGGCGGCAAGCCCCCGGGCCGACTGACCGGACCCGGACGGGGCGGAAGAATGAAAGAACACATTCATAGGCGAAGCTTATCATCTTGATAAAAAGGTAATCCCTGATTGTGCTTCGGGGGACTTGTTGTCTTCGCTAGTACAAAAGTTAGCGTGGTACATACACTGCATCAACTGTAAAATGGGCGGAGAAGATTCACGTTCCATGGTCGCTCTCTCTCTTGGCCAGAGTTGTACCTATTGCAAGCCCTGGGCTTTTGTGCGTCGATGAAGTAGTAGGAGTTGTTGCCCAGGGCCCTGCTGATGATGAAAGGCCCTTCCCAAGGAGTCGAGAGCTTGTGCTGGCCGGCTGTTCGCTGGATCAGCCGGAGCACAAGATCGCCCTCGCGGAAAGCACGCGGCTTGACCTTCCTATTGTGGTAGCGGTGTAGGCTCTGCTGGTAGATGGCGGACCGGCTGAGTGCCAGCAGTCGGGCCTCTTCCAGTAGATTGACGCTGTCTTCTCGCGCCTCCTTCGCTTCCGCCTCCGTGTACATGGTGACGCGAGGTGAGTCGAACTCGATGTCAGTTGGGACGATAGCTTCGGCCCCGTACACAAGGAAGAAGGGTGTGAAGCCAGTTGCTTTATTCGACGTAGTCTGAAGACTCCAATGGACGGCCGACAGCTCTTCAATCCAGCAGCCAGCTGAGCACTCCAGCGGCTCGACCAGTCGGGGCTTGATGCCGGACATGATGAGGCCGTTTGCCCGCTCCACCTGGCCGTTTGACTGCGGATGGGCAATGGACTCTAGGTCCAGTCAGATGTCCTGTGTTGCGCAGAAACGGGCCAATGCGCCTTTGGCGAAGTTGTGCCGTTGTTGGTGATGATGTTGTGCGGAATGTCGTACCGGACGGTGATGTCTGTGATGAATGTGATAGCGGTAGGACCATTCAGCTTCTTGATTGGCTTCGCTTCGATCCACTTCGTGAACTTGTCCACGGCGACTAACAGATGGGTCATGTCGTCGCCTGCTGTCTTGAACGGGCCCACCATGTCTAACCCCCACACGACAAATAGCCAAGTGAGGGGATGGTCTTGAGTGCAGAGGCCGGTAGGTGTTGCTTGGAGCTGAAGCGCTGCCACCCCTTGCACTTGCGGACCAATTCCTTGGCGCCGTTCAAAGCTGTTGGCCAGAAGAAACCATGGCGGAAAGCTTTGGCAACGAGGGATCTGGAGGCGGCATGGTGGCCGCATTCACCTTGAGGAATATCCCTGAGGATTGCTATGCCCTTCTCCGGCTCCACGCAGCGCTGGAAGACACCACTCACACTGTGCCTGACAAGCTCTCTATTGACTTCGTGTAAGCTGTCGCCCGACGTTGCACCTGTCGGGCCAAGATCTCGTCAGTTGGTAGCTCTCGGCTCACCAAAAAGTTGAGGATGGGCTGCGCCCAAGATGGTGCTTCTACCACTGTCATGACAGCAACCGATACTAGGGCGGTCAGGTTGGGAGGCGGCGGGTCGGAGCCGGCCGCTGCTTGCTGCGTCGTTGAACTCCCCGGGCCCATTGCTGCAGTCCCCCGGCCGGGCTCTGAAGCCCCCGAGCCAGGTTCGAATGATGCAGCCCCCGGTCCACCTGCAGAACTCCCCGGGCCAACTGCTGAAGTCCCCGAGTCGGATCCGACCGCCCCAGGGTCAGCCGGCACGAAGACAGACTCTGATTCCGGTGAAGGCTTGATAGATGGCTTATGCAGGCACTTGAGGGAGACGTCGGCTAGTATAGCTTGCCAGGTGGAGCCAATTCATGCCAGGGCGTTGGCTTGCTCGTTGTCAGCCCGTGCCACGTGGAGGAACTCACACCCATAGAAGTGCCCACTGATCTGCTGGACGAGGAAATGGTAGCTCGACATGTTCGTGTCCTTGGCGTCCCAGTCACCAGAAGACTGCTAGACCACCAAGTCCGAGTCACCGTAGCACAGAATCCGGAGGATGCCGATCTCCTTGGCTAGCCGGAGCCCGTGGACGAGTGCCTCGTACTTGGCCACGTTGTTGGAGGCGGCGAATTGGATCTGCAACGTGTACTTGAGCTTGTCGCCTTTGGGAGAGGTGAGGACGATGCCGGCTCCCAAGCCGGTGCGCATCTTCGAGCCATCAAAGTGCATCCGCCAATGGGTAGAATCCGGCGCTGGCGGTTGATACGTCTCCAACGTATCTATAATTTTTTATTGTTCCATGTTGTTTTATTATCAATTTTGGATGTTGTATAATCATTTTATAGTCATTTTATATCATTGTTTAATACTAACCTATTGACATAGTGCCAAGTGCCAGTTGCTGTTTTTTCCATGTTTTTTACATCGCAGAAAATCAATATCAGATGGAGTCCAAGTGCCACGAAACTCCACGGTGAATTTTTATGGGCCAGAAGGAACACAACGGGCCCTGGCTGTGGCTGGGGTGCCCCAAGGGAGGCACAACCCACCAGGGCGCGCCAGGAGGCCCAGGCGCGCCCTGTTGGGTTGTGCCCACCTCGGGTGCCCCCCGGACTGCCTCTTTGCTCTATAAATACCCCAATTTTCCAAAAACCCTAGAAGCATTGACGAAATATTCATTCAGCCGCCGCAGAGTCCAAAACCACCAGATCCAACATAGACACCATCTCGGATGGGGTTCACCACCTCCATTGGTGCCTCTCCGATGATGCGTGAGTAGTTCTTTGTAGACCTTCGGGTTCGTAGTTAGTAGCTAGATGGCTTTCTCTCTCTCGCTGAATTCTCAATACAATGGTCTCTTGGAGATCCATATGATGTAACTCTTTTGCGGTGTGTTTGTTGGGATCTGATGAACTTTGAGTTTATGATCGGTCATATCTTTTTATATCCATGAAAGTCATTTAAGTTTCTTTGATCTCTTATATGCATGATCTCTTATAGCCTCGTATTTCTTCTCCGATATTTGGGTTTTGTTTGGCCAACTTGATCTATTTATCTTGTAATGGGAAGAGGTGCAAAGTAGTGGGTTCGATCTTACGGTGCTTGATCCCAATGACAGAAAGGGAAACAACACGTATGTATCATTGCTACTAAGGATAAAACGACGGGGTCTATCTCTACATAGATAGATCTTGTCTACATCATGTCATCATTCTTATTGCATTACTTCGTTTTTCCCTGGAGTTAATACACTAGATGCATGCTGGATAGCGGTCGATGTGTGGAGTAATAGTAGTAGATGCGGGCAGGAGTCGGTCTACTAATCTTGGACGTGATGCCTATGTAATGATCATTGCCTGGATATCGTCATAATTATTTGAGGTTCTATCAATTGCCCAATAGTAATTTGTTTACCCACCGTTTGCTATCTTTCTCGAGAGAAGCCACTTGTGAAACCCACGGCCCCGGGGTCTTCTTTCTCATATATTTGCTTTGCGATCTATTTTATTTACACTTTTTTATTCACATCTATTAAACCAAAAATACAAAAATACTTTGCTGCACTTTATTTTATTTGCGATCTATTTATTCAATCTATTGCAACTTTCTCCCGTCAACATGCAATTTCTGGTGGCGTACCCAAAAAGGGATTGACAATCCCTTTAACACGTGGGTTGAGAGGTATTGTTATTTGTGTGTAGGGGCTGTTTACATTGTGTTGCTTGGTTCTCCTACTGGTTCGATAACCTTGGTTTCATATCTGAGGGAAATACCTACCGTCGTTGTGTTGCATCATCCCTTCCTCTTTGGGGAAATACCGACGTAGCTTCAAGCGACATCAAAAGGAATTTCTGGCGCCGTTGCCGAGGAGGATCTTCCACATATACCAGGTTCCTAATCATAAATCTCATCTCCTTGCAATTTACATTGTTTTCCATTTGCCTCTCGTTTTCCTCTCCCCCACTTCACAAAAAATTGCCATTTTATTCGCCTCTCTTTTTCTTTTCGCCGTTTTCTTGCCGGATCTGTTTTTTTAGTGCAATCTTGTTGTGTGGTCATCATGACTCAAGAGAACACCAAATTATGTGACTTCTCAAATAGCAACAACAATGATTTTATTGGCACTCCACTCGCTCCTCCCGCCACTAGTGTGGAGACTTGTGATATCAATACTGCTTTGCTGAATCTTCTTATGAAAGATCAATTTTCAGGTACTCCTAATGAGGATGCCGCATCCCATCTTAATACCTTCTTGTAATTACGCAAAATAAAAAAGATGTGGAAAATGATGTGGTTAAGATGAAATTATTTCTGTTTTCTTTGCGTGATTCTGCAAAAAATTGCTTCTCTTCTTTGCCTCGCAATAGTATCGTTTCTTGGAATAAGTGCAAAGATGCTTTTATCACTAAGTATTTTCCTCCCGCAAAAATCATTTCCCTTAGAACCCAGATCATGAATTTCAAGCAACTTGAACATGAGCATGTTGCACAATCTTGGGAAAGGATGAAAATGATGCTAGAATTGCCCAACTCATGAGTTAAATCTTTGGATGATCATACAAAAAATTTATGCGGGGTTAAATTTTGTTTGTAGTAATCTTTTAGATTCCGCCGCGGATGTTACTTTTATGGAAATTACTTTGGGTGAAGCCACCAAATTGCTTGATAATATCATGGGAAATTATTCACAATGGCATACCGAAAGGGCTCCTACTAGTAAAAAGGTTAATTTGGTTGAAGAAATTTCTTCTTTGAGTGAAAAAGTTGATGCTCTTATGAAATTGGTTGCTAGTAAAAGTGCTCCTATTGATTTTAATGATATGCCTTTGTCTACTTTGATTGAGCAAAATAGTGATGCCATAGATGTGAATTTTATCTCTCGAAATAATTTCAACAACAATGCTTATAGAGGTAATTTTAATCCTAGGCCTTTTCCTAGTAATTCCTCTAATAATTATGGTAATTCCTATGGAAATTGTCGGTGTACTAAAGTAGGAGTACCTTAGTACCCCGAACTTGTGCACGGGCAGTAGTAGCGTCCCGCGGCAAGGCTCGCCAGGGGAGCGACAAGAGTCTCCACGGCCCTTTCTGGGCCGGACGGAGGCCAAGTGATCGAGCCTAGAAGACCAAGCCCCGGCAAGAGGAGCTTGCCGGGCCAAGAAGGCGAGGTCCGGCAAGAGGAGCTTGCCGGGCCAAGGCGACAAGGCCCCGGGAAGAGGAGCTTGCCGGGACGACTAAGCCGAAGCACCAAGGCCCCGGCTGGAGGAGCTCGCCGGGACGGCCAAACCAAGGCACCCCAAGAGAAGCCCGCCGCGGCGCGCCACGCGCCCCGGCAAGGCCTGACGAGCGGCAAGATCTCAGGTGCGGCAAGACAACCACCGCGGCAAGCCACCTGCCGCGGCGAACCACCACCTCAGGCGTGCGCTCCAGCTCACCTGCCCACGCGTCACTCCGGAGTTTCCCCAGAGACACGTGGCGGGGCGCCGCGTAGCCTGGGGCGCACGCGTGGCATGCGACGTTGGCGGAGTCGCCCCCATGGCAAGCGGAGGCTCCCCTAACGGTCCGCCTCGGCACTGTTCAGGTGATCCAGACGGGCATTTAATGCCTTTGTCCCCCGCCATCAGAGTTAGGTGCGATAGCACTGTGCGGCCACTGTTCGCACAGTTCCTTGCCATTTTTACCCTCACCTGCATCGCTACCTGTGGAAAACCCCTTAGTGTATAAAAGGAGGACCATGCGTACGTAGGGGGGGGGGAAGGAGAGAGAGGGGAGGATAGAAGGGATCCAGACCGGAAGAAGGACACCCAGTAGACCCTCGTCTACGTCCAGCTCCAACTTACTGTAGCTTCTTGCGCTCTAGAGCAAGAACTCGAATCAACCAGACAAGCAGCAGTAGGGTTTTACGCATCCATGCGGCCCGAAGCTTGGTAAAATTGTTGTGTGTGTGTGTCGCCTCGATCTGCTCTTTGTGCAACCTCCGCCCCCCGCCGAACCGACAAGGGGCTCCGTCCCCATAGGTGCTCGTGGAGGCCGATATCCCCCGACAGAAATCAATCTTATAATAATAATAATAGGAACACCTCTAATCTTAAGAATAATATTAAAGAATTTATCAACACACAAAAAGTTTTCAACACTTCCATAGAAGAAAAGTTGAATAAGATTGATGATTTGTCTAGAAGTGTTGATAGAATTGCTCTTGATGTGGAAAATCTCAAGATGAAAATTTTTGTGCCTAAATTTGATGAATCAATTAAAGCTCTTTATGTTTCTATGGATGAAAGTAAGAAAAGAACCGCTATGCTTAGAGCTACAAGAGAATTTTTAGAAAAAGCGTTCTCTAGTGATTTCTTTCGCAAAAGTGATGAAGATCTTAAAATGATTGGTGTTTCTTCTATTGATCCCTTGTTTAGTAAAGTTAAGATCGATTAAAAAGGGATCATAGAAGAGTCAACTTTAGGTAGAAGACGTCCCAATATTTCGGAGGGTGAAAATCTTGTTGAGAAAATTGATGAAAGTGGGTTTGGAGAGGTCAAAACTTTAGCTAGTGATGTGCCCACTCTTTTGGATTACAAAGACTTTAATTATGATATTTTATCTTTGATTGATTGTATTTCTTTGTTGCAATCCATGATAAATTCACCCCATGCCTATGAACAAAATAAAGCTTTTACTAAACATATTCTTGATGTTATGATGAAAGCTCTTGAGGAAAAATGGAATTAAAAGTTTCAATTCCTAGAAAATTGCATGATGAATGGTAACATACTATCAAAGTCAAGATTAAAAATTATGAGTGTTTTGCTTTGTGTGAGTTTTGTGCTATTGTTTCTACAATTCTGAAATCTTTATGTGATGTGCTTGGTCTTACTAATCTTGAAGAATGTTCTTTGAATTTGCACTTGGCGGATTCCACTATAAATAGCCTATGGGAAGAATTAATGATGTTCTTATTCTTGCAAATAGGAATTATGTGCCCATATGTTTTATTGTTCTTGATATTTATTGCAATCCGTCTTGTCCAATTATTCTTGGTAGACCGTTTTTACGCACTATCGGCGTCGTGATTGACATGAAAGAAGGCAATATTAAGTTCCAACTTCCTTTGAGGAAAGGTATGGAACACTTTCCTAGAACAAAAATTAGGCCACCTTATGAATCAATCATTAGGGCATCTTATGGATCTTGAACCAAAGATGACAAAACTTAGATCCTTGCTTTATGCCTAGCTAAGGGCGTAAAACTATAGGGCTTGTTGGGAGGCAGCCCAATGAATAAATTTTATTTTTGCTTTTCGCTTTCAGTTCTTGAGTGTTAACACAATTCTGCTACTGTTATGATTGTGTTTTTTGTGTTTTAATTAGTGTTTGTGCCAAATAAATCCTTTAGGATCTTCTTGGGTGATTGTTGTTTGATCTTGCTGAAAAAGATAGAAACTTTGCGCTCACGAAAATAATTTTCATAAATCACACGAAAGTGATTTTGCCATGATTATTTTTGAACAATATTAATATACAAATTACCCTGGTCATCCTAATTTGGTAGAAATTTTGGAGTTCCAGAAGTATTCGAATAAATCAGATTGCTACAGACTATTTTGTTATGACAGATTCTGTTTTCTTTGTGTTGTGTGCTTATTTTAATGGCTCTATGGTTTTATTTGATGAGTTTTTGCCATATAAAAGTTGGAATACATTATATATAATACAAAAAAAGAATTGTTTTGATACATCACTCATAGTAGTGATTTACTTTTCTTACACTAACGGATCTCACGAAGGTTTTATTGAGTTTTGTGTGATTGAAGTTTTCAAGTTTTGGGTTATCTTACGATGGGTGAAGGAAGGATAGAAGAGCCTAATCTTGGGGGTACCCCAGCATCTCAAGCTATTATGCAAGAATGAGCAACCAACTAAGCTTGTGGATGCCCATGATTGTCATCCCCTCTTTCTTCCAACAACTATCAGTATTTTACTCGAAGCTATATTTTTGTTCGTCACATGATATGTGTTTTGCTTGGACCGTATTGTATGATATGAGTCTTTGCTTGTTTTATTTTTTAAGTCATCAATCCTTGCTGGACACACCTATTTGAGAGAGCCAAAATTATTTCATGACTTGTTAGAATTGCTCTCTGTGCTTCACTTAACTCTTCTATGAGCTAGGAATTGCTCTAGTGCTTCACTTATATCTTTTTGAGCACAGTGTGCTTAGTATTTTTGAAGAAATTCTCTCTTGCTTCACTTAGATTTATTTTAGACTTAGTAAAAACATTGAAGAAATTATATCTTGCTTCACTTAAATTATTTTGAGAGAAAGAAAAGAAAAATTAGTCTCATGATCTTCACTTATATTTGTTTGAGCTTATGAAAAGCAACACATGAAAATTAGTCTCAAAGTGATAGATATCAAAGAAAGATAAGTAAAATTTTCATGAAGATCATTGGACAAAATAAACTTGATTCTTAGTAATAGTTTTGAGATATGATGATGTGATATGTGAGTTATGTTGATGAGTAATTATGCTTTAGTAAGAATATTTGTGTTAAGGTTTGTGATTCCCTATGCAAGTACGGAAGTCAACAGTCATGCAATGAAGTCATATCCTACTTATGGTGCATTATTCGATGTTAATTATGCTCAATGCTTGCTTATGAGATTATTCATTTCTTGGTTGGTCGCTTCTCAATCTTTTGCTAGCCTTCATTTTGCAGCAAGTATGACCTCTAGTTGTGCATCCAAAATCCTTTAAACCAGTTTTGCTACATGAGTCCACTATATCTACCTATATGCGGTATTATTTTGCGTTCTAAGCAAATTTGCATGTGCCATCTCTAATTTTCAAAATAAACTTCTCTTTTGTGTGTTTGTTTCGCTCGCGGAACGGTAACGGGTGGCTAATATTTTCCATGCTGGCTGTGCTACTCTCACGATGAGTGTTTATTCAGTTGTCCTTGCACAAGAGTAAGGCAAAGGTTTTAGGGATGCCCAGTCCCAAAATGCAAATATTAATTTACTTTATGTTGTCAAATAATAAATTCCTTGGAAAGTGTTGGTATGGAGGGCACCCGTGGATACGGTTAGCCATGGAAAGTGAAAGAATGGAGGAAAAAGGAAATAAACTTTATTTTCTGTTTGGGAATCGCCTATGGCATATCTAACATGCAAAGTGTTCGGAACTCTAAGTCATTTTCGTTGGTGGGATGGATGCACCTCCCAAAATGTTTTTATCTCTAATTTCTTCGCTTTGAGGTCTGGCACCTCTACAAGTCCCTACTTCCCTTTGCGAAGGGACTTTCTTTTACTTTATGAAATTTTTATTTTGATTCTCCATCTTCTCTTATAAAAAGCACCAACTAGGAGGCAATATGATCATACTTAAGTATTGGGTGTAGCTAATTTTCGAGTGTGTTTCATGAATGCATCAATGTTTGAGCATGATGGGCTAGGGATAACTTATTTTAGCGTTGATATTTTGAAAGACATGGTTGCTTGTTAATATGCTTGAGTATATAAATTATTATGTCAAAACTAGACTATTGCTTTGAATCACATAAAGTCCAATTGTCCATCTATAAAGAAAAGAATATGATATGACATGATAGGCAGCATTCCACATCAAAAAATTTGTTTTTATCACTTACCTACTCGAGGACGAGCAGGAGTTAAGCTTGGGGATGCTGATAAGTCTCCAACGTATCTATAATTTTTTATTGTTCCATGATGTTTTATTATCAATCTTGGATGTTTTACAATCATTTTATAGTCATTTTATATCATTTTTTGGTACTAACCTATTGACATAGTGTCAGGTGCCAGTTGCTGTTTTTCCATGTTTTTTACATCGCAGAAAATCAATATCAGGCGGAGTCCAAATGCCACGAAACTCCATGGAGAATATTTATGGGCCATAAGGAACACAACGGGCCCTGGCTGCACCTAGGGGTGCCCCGAGGGAGGCACAACCCACCAGGGCGCGCCAGGAGGCCCAGGCGCGCCCTGGTGGGTTGTGCCCACCTCGGGTGCCCCCCGGACCGCCTCTTTGCCCTGTAAATACCCAAATATTCCAGAAACCCTAGAAGCGTCAAGGAAATATTCATCCATCCGCCGCAGAGTCCAGAACCACCAGATCCAATCTAGACACCATCTCGGATGGGGTTTGTCCGCGTCCTGGGAACGGGGGTACCCAGACTTGCCTGCCTGCGGCCCAGGGTGTGGCTTCTCTAACAGCCTGGGATGGCCCATCTTCATCAGCAAACGCACAAGACCCTCGCGAGGGGCCAATCCTCGTGAGGCGTACGACACAAGACCTCCTCGGGGGCAGCCTCACTAGGCTGGCTCGCGAGGAGCAGAGAGATCAAGGTGAGGGGCACCTCATGAGGTTCCCGTGACGTGAGCCATGAGGACCAAGGCCAGGCGGGCGCCAGCGGGCGCAGAGTACTGGTTTCCTCTTTTGTGCTAAAGGGGCAGGTGCAGGCGAGGAGTCCCGAGGCATTAGGCAAAGGTTTCCATATTAGTGCAACGAGACCAAGACCAGCAGGACGGAGGTCATTACGGAGCCCATGACGGCGTCACCACCAGAGCCTTTGGCAGGCGAAGACCACCTTTTGTCAGGATAGCTTGTACTAGTTGTCCCCCTTCAAATTGGCCATTGTGGGATCCCTTCCCGCCTAAACATTTGGGAAGAGGACCAGGGCCTCTATAAATAAGGCTAGCCACCACCATAGGAGGGGACGACGGATCTGGGAACTCACCAGAAACTCATCTGGGACGGATCATTCTGACCATCCTCACACGCATAAGCTCCTCGAGCTCAAGAACACATCTCCTCAGGAGGTTGTTCTTCCCTTGTACTTGTTCATACCCAGCCTTCAAGGCAATCCACCACACCACACTGGAGTAGGGTATTACACCACATCGGTGGCCCGAACCAGTATAAACTCTTGTGTCCCTTGTTCTTTGGGTTGGGCAAGCTTGGCTTTGAGATCGTTGCGAGAGTGTGAGATAGGGGGAGAGAGATATTCATGCGCACCCCAGTGTTCGAACCTCAAGGGTTTGCCGGAACCCGTAATCCGACATTTGGCGCGCCAGGTAGGGGTATGCCGAAGTTTCTTCTCCACCGGACCAACTTGCCGCCGCTCCGCAGCTCCGATGGCTGATGATCTGAGTACCCAAGCCGACCATTGGGCGGCCTGGCCTGCTCGAGCACCGTCGTCTGCTCTAAAAGACCTCAACTCTGCGCTCCAGGCGGCTCGCACACCGCCTAACGCCACCGGCCACGGGCGGCGTGGACCCAAAACTTCAACCCTCGCACCACGACGCGCGCGCGCCACCGCGCAGTCTTCAAGCGACGCCGCAGCGACGGCACCGCACACCCACGGGAGCAAGAGAACATGTGTGTCGTTCTCATCGTGGCACGGGAGCTGTTACGTGCAGGATGGCCGAGAGTGGCCACGACGCATTGCTGGAACGCGTCGCCAAACTGTTGGACTATGGCTGTAGGGGCGCGTCGCCTTTCTGCTCCTTGTCCATGCCTCAGGTTGTAGCTGAGGGGCGCGCGAGGCCCTGGCGAGCTCGCGTACCCCCTGAGGAAATGGAGGGACCCGGCGACACCAACATGGGCACTGGCGCCGCCCGTCCAATCGCTGCAACTTCATCACGGGCAGGAGCAAGCGCTGGCAGCCCCCTGCAAGGGCGCACTGGAGTGCAACCCGGCAGCCACCAAGGCCGAGTGTCGCGGCTGGAAGCTCCAGGCGCGGGGCACTCAGGTGGGGGCCCTGGTGGGGTGACCATCGATGCCTATGTGCCCCGCATGGTGAACCTAGAGTACGCACTCGGGGAGGGCCCCGGCATGTTCCTCGGGCCAGGATGGCACGGGGAACGCTTGAAGCAGGATATTTCACGAGTCACTCGAAGGCCCCGCCGACCCCTTCGGTGATGACGACGGGGTACAACAGGTATCATGGGAGCAGGTGTGCACTAACCATGGGCTGCAGGTAGACCAGACCACGACGGTAGCCGGAGACCCAAGGGTGGTGGTTCCGCTCGGAGCGGAACACTGGGGGCTGCGCGGGGGGGGGGCTCGGAGCCATGGCCTCCCCCGCGCCGCATGGAGGAAGGTGTCGTGCGGAGGTAGGTCCTCTGCCGGGGGAAGCGCTGGTGAGTCCTTCCCCCCTGGCAGAGGGCCCTTGGTCGCCGGGGGCGCCGCTAGCGTCCCCCTTGCCCCTTGGCCTCATCCTGGTTTCCGGACGCCCCAATGGTGGCCAGGGTTGGCGCACGGCGGGGCCCTCGTCTGGCGATATGAAGTAAGGCTCACACCTGTGAAGGTCTCTGCTCGTGACACTCTCACGTAATAATGAGTGGGGTTGTACACGCCCCGGAGTCTCCGGAGTGCCACCCTCGGGCCTCGGGGGCTCCCGCCCACGTCCTAGTGGAAGCACCATGCTCCGCGCTGGCCGTCGACACTGTCCCCCAATGACTATGCTCACAACCAGTGAGCACTTAGCTCCACGCTGGTGGAAGACAAGAAGACTAGCTAGGTGCCAGACACGGCCATTTGCTTTGACCTCTTTTCTGTAGCCCAAATTTGCAGCCTTTGATTTTGGATTTGAAGTCATATTTTCATTGGCAATCGCGGGGGGTGCCTTTTCTCGTTCATGTTGATTTCGTGAGTTTCTGGATTCATGCCTTGTTTTGAGGATTGTGTCTGCTACCTCCCCCCTTCCAAGCACCTCGCGAGCGGGGGCTGGGCGTGGCATGCACGCACTACACGAGCACCCCTCCATGACTTGCGCTTGCTTCTCGCGAGGCCCTCTCGGGCGGACTAGGAGGCCCCTCAGGAGACCAAAACCTCGCGAGCCCACAAAGGACTCTCCTCGGGAGAACTGCACATCCGCAGCTGCCAAATCAGTTTGAAGCCCGCCTGGACTAAGGTAAGTTACGGCAGCAAGCCCGCAAGGGGCTCTTGAGCTCACAAAAGCACGTTTGAAGCCTAACATAAGAAGTAAAATGGTAGTCCGTTTACATAAGGGGCTACCCCTCCCCAAAATGCTCTTACATCGTGAGGGGCCGTCCCCAAGCTTTTGCATGTAGGTTCAACATAAAGGAGTGCGGGCTCAGTCGGACATGTTACTTGTCGTGTCTTCCGAATCAATCCCAGACATACTACTGGTGCTGGCGCTCGCGTTGGCGCTGGCGCTATCTTCACCGTCATCAACCGTGCCACCCTCATCCGCCATGACCACCATTGCGTCATCATCAGAAGCGAAGGCCCTGACCAGAGCATCCACATTGTCATCCACCCAGCGCGCTAGGTTGTCCCGGATGACTTCGGGCACCTGGCGATGGCAGCGTCAAAGTCAAAGTCGGGATTGATGTTTTGGAGACCACCGCGTCATCATCAGAAGCGAAGGCCCTGACAAGAGCATCCACATTGTCGTCCACCCAGCGCGCTAGGTTGTCCCGGATGACTTCGGGCACCGGGGAGATGGCGGCGTCAAAGTCAAAGCCAGGATTGATGTTTTGGAGATGGCTGAAAACGCGGGAAAAAATGCGCCCGACGAGGCCTCAGCTCTTCTCCTCGACAAGATCGTGAGCCCTCTCAGCCCAGTTCTCCAGGCGCGTCACGACGTCAGTGAAGAAGCGGACGTGGCACGCATAGTCTTCCGCATGGGGATGAGGGGTGTGTTCATCACAAATGGCGCCCAGCGCCTGGTTGTCCCTAGTTCTGAGGTCCCGGAGCATGGGGGTGTGCTCGCGCTGCAACGACTGTCGACGGATTGCCTCCTCCCTGCTCCGCTGCGTAATCGACTCAGTGGCGGTGAGGGAGTCCTGGATTAGGGGGTGTTCGGATAGCCGGACTATACCTTCGGCCGGACTCCTGGACTATGAAGATACAAGATTGAAGACTTCGTCCCGTGTCCGGAAGGGACTTTCCTTGGCGTGGAAGGCAAGCTTCGCGATACGGATATGTAGATCTCCTACCATTGTAACCGACTCTGTGTAACCCTAGCCCTCTCCGGTGTCTATATAAACCGGATAGTTTTAGTCCGTAGGACGAACAACTGAACAACAATCATACCATAGGCTAGCTTCTAGGGTTTAGCCTCCTTGATCTCGTGGTGGATCTACTCTTGTACTACCCATATAATCAATATTAATCAAGCAGGAGTAGGGTTTTACCTCCATCAAGAGGGCCCAAACCTGGGTAAAACATTGTGTCCCTTGTCTCCTGTTACCATCCGCCTAGACGCACAGTTGGGGCCCCCCTACCCGAGATCCGCCGGTTTTGACACCGACATTGGTGCTTTCATTGAGAGTTCCTCTGTGTCGTCACTTTTAGGCCCGATGGCTTCTCCGATCATCAGCAGCGATGCGGTCCAGGGTGAGACTTTTCTCCCCGGACAGATCTTCGTATTCGGCGGATTTGCACTGCGGGCCAATTCGCTTGGCCATCTAGAGCAGATTGCAAGCTACGCCCCTGGCCATCAGGTCAGATTTGGAAGTCTTAACTACACGGCTGACATCTGTGGAGACCTGATCTTCGACGGATTCGAACCACAGCCGAGCGCGCCGCACTGTCACGAAGGGCATGATTTACCTCTGCCGCCGAACAGTGTCTTAGAGGCCGCGCCCGCATCGGCCTCGACCCTTAGTTCGGAGCCGATCGCATCGATCGAGGACGGGTGGTTGGACGCCGCCTCAGAGGCCGAAATCTCTACGGCGATCGAGCTGAACACCATCTTTGTCCCTTGCGAAGCCCGTGACTCCAAGGTGCGGGACTCCTCTCTGGACTCCAAACCCCCCGCGCCCCTGGTGATCGAATCCGATTGGGCGCCGATTATGGAGTTCACCGCCGCGGACATCTTTCAGCACTCGCCTTTTGGTGATATTCTGAATTCACTAAAGTCTCTCTCTTTATCAGGAGAGCCCTGGCCAGACTACGGTCAGCAAGGTTGGGATGCGGATGATGAACAAATTCAAAACCCACCCACCACCCACTTTGTAGCCACTGTTGATGATTTAACCGACGTGCTCGACTACGACTCCGAAGACATCGACGGTATGGACGCCGATGCAGGAGACCATCAGGAATCAGTGCCTATAGGGCACTGGAAAGCCACCTCGTCATATGACATATACATGGTGGATACCCCAAAAGAGGGCGATGGCGATGGAACAACGGAGGATGACCCCTCGAAGAAACAGCGTAAGCGCCGGCGTCAGCGGTGCCGCTCTAAATCCCGCCAAAGCAAAAACGGTGATTCCAGCACAGGAGATAATAACACTCCGGACAGTGCCGAAGAAAACCCACTCCAGCAAAACTCAGTATAGGAGGACGGAGAAGCCAGCCCTCATGAGAGAGCGGCAGACAGAGAGGCCAAGGATGATAATTACATGCCTCCCTCCGAAGACGAGGCAAGCCTCGACGATGACGAATTTGTCGTGCCTGAGGATCCCGTCGAACAAGAGCACTTCAAACGCAGGCTTATAGCCACGACGAGCAGCCTCAAGAAAAAACAGCTACAGCTTAGAGCTGATCAAGACTTGCTAGCCGATAAATGGACGGAAGTCCTAGCGGCCGAAGAGTATGAACTCGAACGCCCCTCCAAGAGCTACCCAAAGCGCAGGTTGCTACCCCGATTAGTGGAAGAAGCACCTACATCACCAGCGCATGATGCGGCCGACCGGCCACCACGTGGCCGTGACAAAGAGGCCTCTCGGCCCTCCACTCAAGCCGCACCCCGACGCCGCTTTAAAAATACCAAGGCACGGGGGAATGCGCCAGACCTGGGAGATATATTGGAGGACAAGGCAAAGCAAACAAGGTCAATCTATGGATCGCGTGAGCGCCTCACAGCACGCGACGGTAATCGTCACACCGAATACAGTAAATCCGGCCGGGCCGAACACAGCAGACAAAGCTCGCTTGAGTTACGTCATGATATAGCTCAATACAGAGGTGCCGCACACCCACTATGCTTCACAGATGAAGTAATGGATCATCAAATCACAGAAGGTTTCAAACCCGTAAACATTGAATCATATGATGGCACAACAGACCCTGCGGTATGGATCGAGGACTATCTCCTCCATATCCACATGGCCCGCGACGACGATCTACAGGCCATCAAATACCTCCCACTCAAGCTTAAAGGACCAGCTCAGCATTGGCTTAATAGCTTGCCAGCAGAATCAATTGGTTATTGGGAGGACCTGGAAGCCGCATTCCTCGACAATTTCCAAGGCACTTATGTGTGACCACCAGACGCCGATGACCTAAGCCACATAATTCAGCAGCCAGAGGAATCGGCCAGGCAATTCTGGACACGGTTCCTAACCAATAAAAATCAAATCGTCGACTGTCCGGACGCAGAGGCCCTAGCGGCCTTCAAGCATAATATCCGCGATGAGTGGCTTGCCCGGCACCTTGGACAGGAGAAGCCAAAATCTATGGCAGCCCTCACGACGCTCATGACCCCCTTTTGTGCGGGAGAAGACAGCTGGCTGGCTCGTAGCAATAACATAACCAAGATCCCTGGTAATTCGGATACCAAGGACAACAGTGCCAGGTCGCGTCGCAACAAGCACAAGCGCCGCATTAACGGCAACAATGCTGAGGATACGGCAGTTAATGCCGGATTCAGAGGCTCTAAACCCGGTCAGCGAAAAATCCCATTCAAAAGAAATACTCCGGGCCCATCCGGTTTGGACCGAATACTCGACCGCTCGTGCCAGATACATGGCACCCCCGAAAAGCCAGCCAATCACACCAACAGGGATTGTTGGGTGTTCAAGCAGGCAGGCAAGTTACACGCCAAAAACAGAGATCAGGGGCTACATAGCGACGACGAGGAGTAGCCCCGGCCGCCGAACAGTAGTGGACAGAAGGGATTCCCCCCACAAGTGCAGACGGTGAACATGATATACGCAACCCACATCCCCAAGAGGGAGCGGAAGTGTGCGTTAAGGAACGTATATGCGATGGAGCCAGTCGCCCCGAAGTTCAACCCATGGTCCTCCTGCCCGATCACTTTTGATCGAAGGGACCACCCCACTAGCATCCGTCACGGCAGATTCGCCGCATTGGTTCTCGACCCAATCATTGACGGATTTCACCTAACTCGAGTCCTCATGGACGGCGGCAGCAGCGTGAACCTGCTTTACCAGGATACAGTGCGGAAAATGGGCATCGATCCTTCGAGGATTAAACCCACTAAAACGACCTTTAAAGGCGTCATACCAGGTGTAGAGGCCAACTGTACAGGCTCAGTCACACTTGAAGTGGTCTTCGGATCTCCGGATAACTTCCGAAGCGAGGAATTAATCTTCGACATAGTCCCGTTCCGCAGTGGCTATCACGCATTGCTCGGGCGAACCACATTTGCCAAGTTCAATGCGGTACCGCATTACGCATACCTCAAGCTGAAAATGCCAGGCCCTCGAGGAGTCATTACGGTCAATGGAAACACCGAACGCTCTCTCCGTACGGAGGAGCATACGGCGGCTCTTGTAGCGGAAGTACAAAGCACCTTCTCAAGGCAATTTTCCAGTCCAGCCACTAAACGTCCGGACACCGTCAAGCGCGCCCAGAGTAACCTACAACAAGACCGCCTGGCACGTTGTGAGCAGGCGTAGCAATGCGGCCCCAACCCTCACGAAATTGCGAAACCAGCACTGCGCGTACATAATTACGCTCTGGAAATACCATGGGGACAGGGGGAGGGGCACCATCACGGCACGCCCAAAACATGGCTTAAACCGCACTAGGGGCTGCCGACTTCTTACTTTTATCTTACTTTCAGGACTCCATTCTTCGGAAGGCCTAAGACGGCAGTACAATTGCCGCACAAACGATGCAAGAACCAGGGAAGAAGAAAACCACGCTGCACTATGGAACTCTAAGGTGGTCTCTATACCGAGCAGTATACCTGTTTTGCATATCATTCCACAGTCCGCCCCTGGATAGGACATGTCAAATAGTCCCACATTTTGCTTATCGCACAATTTGTATCGTTCTGCTGTGATCGTAGCTTCTTCAAATAAACAATACATAGCTTTTGTCTATTACTGTATTACTCTTTTTTAAGAATACATGTTCATTAATGACATGTCGCACCCGTACACTTTGGTACGGCCAATACACCAGGGGCTTAAGTACCCCACAACATGGTGTGAGAAGTCCGAACACTTTCACAAGTGCGGCACCCCGAACTTATAACATTATATGCATCGGCTCTGAATCATGTCTTGGGTTAAATGTTGGGTTTGCTCGGCTCCTATGTTTTGGTACCTTACGTTCCGTTGTATCGGCTAAGGTAGCGCTAGGAGAACTACTGCGATTGTGCCCAAGTTGAGCTGGGCTAAAGCACCTCAGTAGAGAAAGCTAAAACTGACCGTCATGATAAGGTGAGAGCTGGTCGCTGTTCGAGAGGTTTTCGAGTCCCTAGAGACTTATGTCGCTTAGAGCGAGGAGTCGGCTTTGTCCGGCCCAGGCGTGGATAGCGCCCCGAACTCGGTCTTCCGAACACTAGGGGCTTCGCCGAAATTTAAAATTATAGAATTCTATGGAGTGTTCAAGCATTATAGTTCGATTTCCTTGTTCATTGTGTTGAGCGCCTCCCACGAAGGACCCAAGAATGGGAAAAAGAGCGCTCAAGTTTATCCTGAACACCCCAGCACTCGTGGCATGGGGGCAGAAGCCGACGACTCGCCATCTCTCAAAATTTGATAAACGGCCGCACAGAAGGTAATATTTTAAATTCAAAAAGCATTGCTTAGCGCACATGAACAAGTTTTCAGCGCACAGGACAAAATAAACAAGTTTTACTCAAAAATTACATCTTTCGAGCATTCGTCCACCATAAGGCGGGTGTGTGTATGCCTCTCTATCTCTCTCATCTCACCCCAAAACCCATGGACCCAATAGAGGATGAATGGAGATGAACTCACATTTTCGAGACGGATAAGTCAATTGGAGACGCACTGATGGATTCAGAGCATGGATGATCACGTGAAAAATAACACTATAGCCGGAAAGGACATGACCCAGCATGCTCTTCAATGCTTTGAAAGAGGTGTTGCTACTTGGTGGAGGATGTACCAAACCATCAATAGATGGCAAGGAGTAACCACTTGGAAATAATTTAAGTTGACTCTGCTAAAGTCTCGTCTTGTGTCCCCGAATTTGAAGCCTTATGGAAATGATATGAAGAAACCCTTTGCATGCAAGTTTTTTGGAGAAATAGGACACAACCATAAAGAACACAAGGATGGATGCCCACGGAAAAGTCCAGGAAGAAAAATAGATGAGATTCCAAGAACAACCCAATTTCTACAAAGAAGGACCTGAGTCATATCACCTATTTCAGGTGCAAAGATTCATGGCACTACTTCAATGATTGCCCAAAAGGGAAGATGAGGACCCCAAGGAGGCTATGTAATCATGAGGAAACCTCGAGACTTGTCAGAAGTAATATGTTTCCGTTGTAATGAAGCAAGGCACTTTGGCAGAGATTGTCCCAATGAGGAGACTTGTGCTAAATAGTTATGTCGAAAAACAAATATAGTAGTAGTAGTAGGAACAATTCTTTTATATTGAAGTGTTAAGTTGATGCATGTAATGGAAATGCAGGAGATTATAATGATTGGAGAATCAATAAAGTTAGCATCGTTGGTACTGATTTGGATTTTATGAGTAGTTACTCTATGAAGAAAGATTTTGACCATTTTCGAGGATATGAGAAATGTGGTCTATGGAGGAATTTGTGCGTTTCAAGGGTGGAAGTGCCCTGCGAGGACCCTTGACCCCTGGAAAAGATGTTGATATTCCACGAAGTGGACTACGGGCAAAATAAGTACGAGTTTTGTCTTCATATGTGGGACACCCCAAGAGTATGAAGAGATGAATCACTATTGGATATATAGGAGGTATAATGTTGGTAATATGGAGCAATTGTAACTCCATGATGAGTCTGAGTAATCACATCTTAGTTTGGTACCAATAGAAGGAAGGGAGACAGTACAATTGGATGGATTTAAGAATGCTGGGAAGCTGGATGTTTGGATAATGATTAGTTGCCCCGATGATGAGTTCAAGGTTTACAAGTGATGAGATGGGCCATAACCCACAGGCCCCAGGACCTGCCAAGAAGCAAGCACACTCTTGCTGAAAGAAAAACCCTAGAAGAAGTTACAATTTTACCGACAGGCGATTTTATAGGAGTAACACAAAACCTGAGAGTTGTGAAGGAACGATAGATGTTCATTTGGCATACATAATCAATGAATTTATCCGAACTTGGTTCGTCGACAAGAGAAATTGTACAATGCTTGTGAGGATGAGCGAGTGTTAGAATGCGAGATTCGCTAAACCGTATACAATGTAATGATTTGGGTGCGGGATGGACTGATCACCATACTGACTTACTCTTATTATTCGCCTTGCTATATGGGATGGTAAATCTGAGTGACTTGCCTATGGTAGAGAGACGACGATCAAAACCTTGTTTGAACCTTAGAATGGTATGACAATAGTTTCCCTTGTACAAGGCAGTTGTTGCCAACCGTAGGTTATACGGTGAGGTTCAACCCAGGCCCATTTCCTGCAGGAGAAACCATAAATTGATGACCACCATGAGTTATTGATAGATGTTTAGTATTGGCGCTAGACCAGTCAGATAAGGAGACCCAGTCATGGAAGAACCTTGCCAAATGGAAGAACACAGGAATTCAGGAAAAAGGTTATGCCACTACTGGAAGAGCCCAGAGAAGGAATTTCCCGAGAATTTGAGAAGGCCGACTCTGTCAACAATAAGGATGGAGTATATGAGTTTTTGATGGAACCGTATCAATGCTTCTAAGGGGGGTAGCACCCGAGACCCCGGAGACGATCGATGGATTTTGAGAAGACCCCCAAACCTAACCTATTTCTTGCTAGCCTCTCCGAATCTCGAGGACGAGATTCATTTTAAGGGTGGTAGGTTTGTAACATCCCAAAATTCTAAATTTTGGAATGTTATATTAAATAGATTAGTTATGATTGATTGTGTGAAATTGAGTGAAATTTGAAACTTTTTGAAAGTTAAATGAGAGGGAATGAAATGACTTTCCCAAACTTTCACCTTTGCTTTTATGATCTCCATGAATTCAAATTCATTTCAACACGAAACCCTAGAGCGCAGATAATATGACTTCTTCCATTTAAATAAATGAAAAAGGGTTTTGAAAAGATTTGAATTCCATTTCGAAATATTTTCAAATTCTGAAACTTTATGCAACTCAATGATTTTCATGAGAGAAGATAAAATGACTTCTTCAAATTATATGAAATATGACTCGGAAGTTTCAAAGGAATCAAAACAACTTAGAGTTATTTGGCTTTTATTTTTTTTTCTCCAAAAATAAATATATGTAGAAAATTGGAGAAAAATGGTTTTGAAATCATTTTGGTATTTTAAAATAATTTATCTAATTTTTAAATGAGCTAGTAGCACTGTTTGATTTATTTGAATATATGTGGATCTTATTTGACGCTACAAAAATGTTCATGTCGTGGAAAATCTTTTTCTGAAAATTTTGGTATATAATATGCTTATATAAAATTTTATCTTTAATTTCTTTATTCAGTTTTTCCCTTTTCTGTTTCTATTTTAAAAAATCTGCATGTGCGGCCTATAACTATCCGTCGCCCACGTGCGCAACATAGGTAGCAAACAGGCCCGTCCATGTCCGAACACTTTAGCCGTGCATTTTTCTTTTCGATTTTTTTTACGTCTACATTTAATCCCACATTACCTAGCCTTTGACCCCTACATATTTTTTCCACCTATAAATATAGACCCATAGAGTTTCCAAAAATCATCTGATTCAGGTTAAATTTAATATTTTTGTTTGACTAGATTCATTAAAAAAATATTTTTCTCCTCTCTGGCGGGACTTCTGGAAGTTGTCTCCTTTCTCCGAAGTCGTCTTTTCTCTACTTTATAAAAGTATCTTTCTTCGTATTTTTTTGTTTGTAGTTTATTATTTCTAGACTAGTACGGTAGAATAAATAGATTATCAATTAGTCTCTGTATTTATACATTAGATCTAGAATTCTTTTAGCCATAGCTATTTTCTTCCGTAAAATAGCTTGACCCGGATTTTTCAAATAGCCATAACTTTTTACTCGTTCATCTAAATTAGATGAAACAGCGCTTATAGTTTCGTCTTGTTTTCACCTATCCAGTGAACCTGTCACATCAATTTTTTGAAATTTTCAAATTTCGAAATTTGTTCAGATTCATATTCAAACTTCTTTTATTCATAACTCGAGTTCTATAACTCCGATTTAATTGATTCTTTTTGCTAATTGAAGCTCTTGACCTAAACTTTCTAATAAGGCCAAATTCACTTAATTTTGGTACTGTTAGAAATTGTTTTCTGTTGCAAGAGTTAATTGTTTGTTTTCAAAGTTTTCCGAGATTTTTTCTTTGATTCTTTTGCATGATTGCTTATGTGTGGTTACTATTGCTTGCTTACGATAGATTGAACGGAGTGTGATGAGTAGAGCAATCAGGAGTTATGAGTGCGAATCATCTTCATCAACAGTACAAGGGAAGTTCACACTTTGATCATATCCCTTCATTACCCAGTTTTTATGCATTAGTCTTATCCCTCAAACATTGCATGACTAGGATTGATAACATGTGGGTATTGGGAAGTAGTTGATGAGGTAGGAACCTATTGTCTTGCATTCAAACCTAGTGTGTTACTATGTTATGCTTATATGGCTATGCGTAGACGTGGTTTGGTTTTGAGACAATTCATGAAAGATGTGAGAGTTATTATATTAACTAAGGGAAACTTATGGTGGATACTTTCATACACATCTTGGTGGAATGGTTGGGGCACCCTAGAGCACCCAGTGGTTTGCCCGGGCACCTGGAGAACCCAGTGCTTGCCCAGGGAAATCCCGGAGTACCCGTGTGATCACCCTATGGAATGCCACCCATGCTCAAAGGGGTCATAAGGTTATTCATGCTAGAAACTTCCGTGTGCAGCCACAAGCCATTATGGGCTCTGACATAGTTGAGTATGTTGTGTGACCTCTTTCAGTGATAGGCTAGCAGATGTAGGGGATGTACGTGGTACTGTCTACCCAGAGTAAAGAGTTAATGCTTCTAAAAGACTGTGTCTCGGTCATCTGTTTCTCAAACATCATGTAGTGCGAGAAATCCAACGGAGGAGATCGAGTCTTGTGGGGGAAAGTGCGCAAACATCTGCAGAGTGTACAAACTAATCATGGTTAGCCATGTCCCCGGTTATGGACGTCTTGACTCTCTGGTACTTGGATTATCATGTGGATCTCAACACTTTATTTAATTAATTTCATTGGGTTAATGATTATTATTTTGGGATTGAGTTGGAGGAACCTTCGCAATGTTTTCAACAAACTTTATAGTTAAATAAAATATATTACTTTGTTGTAGGAAAAAATTGGCTTTATGCAAAAAATTAAACTTAGAGCCTCCACCAGCCAAATATGCATGTACTGATGGCCATTATTTAGCATTGCTTTACAGTGTGAAATGTTGGGGAACGTAGTAATTTCAAAAAAAAATCCTACGCACACGCAAGATCATGGTGATGCATAGCAACGAGAGGGGAGAGTGTTGTCTATGTACCCTCGTAGACCGAAAGCGGAAGCGTTAGCACAACGCGGTTGATGTAGTCGTACGTCTTCACGATCCGACCGATCAAGTACCGAACGTACGGCACCTCCAAGTTCAGCACACGTTCAGCCCGATGACGTCCCTCAAACTCCGATTCAGCCGAGTGTTGAGGGACAGTTTCGTCAGCACGACGGTGTGGTGACGATGTTGATGTTCTACCGACGCAGGGCTTCGCCTAAGCACCGCTACAGTATTATCGAGGTGGACTATGGTGGAGGGGGCACCGGACACGGCTAAGAGATCAATGATCAATTGTTGTGTCTATGGGGTGCCCCCTGTCCCCGTATATAAAGGAGCAAGGGGGGCGGCCGGCCAAGGGGAGAGGCGCGCCGGGAGGAGTCCTACTCCCACCGGGAGTAGGACTCCCCCCTTTCCTAGTTGGAATAGGGTTCGGGAGGAGGGAAAGAGGAGAGAGAGAGAAGGAAGGGGGGTGCCGCCCCCCACTCCTTGTCCTATTCGAACTAGGGGGGAGGGGCGCGTGGCCCAGCCCTAGCCTCCTCTCCTCTCTTCCACCAAGGCCCACTAAGGCCCATTAAGTCCTCGGGGGGTTCCGGTAACCCCTCGGTACTCCGATAAAATCACTATGTCACCCGGAACACTTCCGATATCCAAACATAGGCTTCATATATATCAATCTTCATGTCTCAACCATTTCGAGACTCCTCGTCATGTCCGTGATCACATCTGGGACTCCGAGCAACCTTTGGTACATCAAAACATATAAACTCATAATATAACTATCATCGTAACATTAAGCGTGCGGACCCTACGGGTTCGAGAACTATGTAGACATGACCGAGACACGTCTCCGGTCAATAACCAATAGCGGAACCTAGATGCTCATATTGGCTCCCACATATTCTACGAAGATCTTTATCGGTCAAACCGCATAACAACATATGTTGTTCCTTTGTCATCGGTATGTTACTTGCCCGAGATTCGATCGTCGGTATCTCAATACCTAGTTCAATCTCGTTACCTGCAAGTCTCTTTACTCGTTCCGTAATACATCATCCCGCAACTATCTCATTAGTTGCAATCCTTGCAAGGCTTAAGTGATGTGCATTACCGAGAGGGCCTAGAGATACCTCTCCAACAATCGGAGTGACAAATCCTAATCTCGAAATACGCCAACCCAACAAGTACCTTCGGAGACACCTCTAGAGCAGCTTTATAATCACCCAGTTACGTTGTGACGTTTGGTAGCACACAAAGTGTTCCTCCAATAAACGGGAGTTGCATAATCTCATAGTCATAGGAACATGTATAAGTCATGAAGAAAGCAATAGCATCATACTAAACGATCATGTGCTAAGCTAACGGAATGGGTCATGTCAATCACATCATTCTCCTAATGATGTGATCCCGTTAATCAAATGACAACTCATGTCTATGGTTAGGAAACATAACCATCTTTGATTAACGAGCTAGTCAAGTAGAGGCATACTAGTGACACTCTGTTTGTCTATGTATTCACACATGTATTATGTTTTCGGTTAATACAATTCTAGCATGAATAATAAACATTTATCATGATATAAGGAAATAAATAATAACTTTATTATTGCCTCTAGGGCATATTTCCTTCATGAAATTGCCAGTACATTCAATGTACTGACCTAGATGGCTGCAACATCTCATGTTGCAGGATTCTTACGACGAGTAAGTGATACGTTAGGGTTACGATTTCTACACTCAACTTTGCCATTGGTGTTGATGGGAATCCGCAACCTTGTTGTTCCTTCCGTTAGATGGATTGAGGTAATAGTATTTATGCTATTTTTACATGTGATTGCACTATGTTATAAATTCTCGAGTACTGTGTGTGTCAGCATATGATACAGGGATGACACTTAAGCACAGAGACTTGAACCATTCGGGTCAGGTCGCTACACCTAAGCATGCACCCAAGGACCCAGATTTGATTTTTCAAACAATTTATATGCACTGGAGCATGTGCAAGTAGTTTAAATTTGAATTATGCACATAAATGCATTGAAAACTCAGTTAATGCATAAAAATGTCCAAATGAACCCCGAAAAATCACAAACTTTGACACAACACTCCTGTTGTTCTATGTTGACACGAGAAATTTTTTAAAAGCAATTAGAAGGCAATGGATATCGTTTCGTCCCCAAAAGTGGGACGTTCCCTACCTAAACCATCATGCTTGTTGTGAGAAGCTCTGGTTTGTGAGAAGCATATACCCAAACCTGCCCCAAATGGGACAAAACATTTACCATGGCATGTTGATGCCGCTCCATGATAGCATGCCAAGTTTCATGAATTTCAGACAAGTTTTGGATTTACTAGAATTTAAAAACCAGGTATCTCAATGTTTTGCCAGCAATCAACTGTGCCCTGGTGTTTGAAATTCATTACCATTTCTTGCATGGGACCTAAGCATGCACCCAAGGATACATATTTGATTTTTCAACCAATTTATATGCACTGAAGCATGTGCATGTAGTTCAAATTTGAATTATGCACATAAATGCATTGAAAACTCAGTTAATGCATAAAAATGTCCAAACGAACCCCTAAAAATCACAAAATTGACACAACACTCCTGTTGTTCTATATTGACACGAGAAAAAAATTTGAAAGCAATAAGAGGCAATGGATATCGTTTCGTCCCCAAAGGTGGGACGTTCCCTACCGAAACCACCATGCTTGTTGTGAGAAGCTCTGGTTTGTGAGAAGGATATACCCAAACCTGCACCAAAATGGGACAAAAATTTTACCATTGCATGTTGATGCCGCTCCATGATAGCATGCCAAGTTTCATGAATTTCAGACGAGTTTTGGATTTACTAGAATTTAAAAACCAGGTATCTCAATGTTTTGCCGGCAATCAACGGTGCCCTGGTGTTTGAAATTCATTACCATTTCTTGCATGGGACCTAAGCATGCACCCAAGGACACATATTTGATTTTTCAACCAATTTATATACACTGGAGCATGTGCATGTAGTTCAAATTTGAATTATGCACATAAATGCATTTAAAACTCAGTTAATGCATAAAAATGTCCAAACGAACCCCGAAAAATCACACAAATATACACAACACTCCGGTTGTTATATGTTCACACGAGAATTTTTTTGAAAGCAATAAGAGGCAATGGATATCATTTCGTCCCCAAAGGTGGGACGTTCCCTATCGAAACCATCATGCTTGTTGTGAGAAGCTCTGGTTTGTGAGAATCATATACCCAAACCTGCCCCAAATGGGACAAAAAATTTACCACGGCATGTTGATGCCGCTCCATGATAGCATGCCAAGTTTCATGAATTTCAGACGAGTTCTGAATTTACTATGACGGTGCCAGGGTGTTTGAAATTCATTCACATTTCTTGCATGGGACCTAAGCAGGCAACCAAGGACATAGATCTGAATTTCAACTAATTTATATGCATTAGAGCATGTGCCTGTAGTTCAAATTTGAATTATGCACATGAATGCATAGAAAACTCAGTTAATGTATAAAAATGTCCAAGCGAACCCCAAAAAATCCCAAAAATTGACACAACACTCCTGTTGTTCTATGTTGACACTAGGAAAAAATTTGAAATCAAGAAGAGGCAACGGATATCGTTTCGTCCAGAAAGGTGAAACGTTCCCTACCGAAACCATCACACTTGTTGTGAGAAGCTCTGGTTTATGAGAAGCTTATACCCAAACCTGCCCCAAATGGGGCAAAAAAATTACCATGACATGTTGATGCCGCTACATGATTGCATGCCAAGTTTCACGAATTTCGTACGAATTTTGGATTTACTAGAATTACAAACGCAAGTACGTCGACGTTTGCCGGAGAGCCACGATGCCGTGGTGTTCGAATTTCAACCCCATTTCTTGCAGGGGGCATAAGCATAAACCAATGGACACATATATGATTTTACAACCCATGTTGGTGCACAAGAGCATGTGCATGTTGTTTAATTTTGAATTGTGCACCTGAAATTGCTAGAAAACCAATTTAATGTATAAAATGTTCAAACGAACCCTGAATAATTCCAATTCTTTTACGACACACATATAGTTGCATGTTCACCACAGATAAAAGGTCTAGCAATTCAAAAACCGTCCATTGCCGTTGTGACCCCATTATGTAATTCAAATCAAGATGAAAAATCAAGTAGATCGCACGTAGTTTATTATCACCAACCATGTGAGATGCAGCACAAAATAGCCTGGAGCACCGTCGGTGTATATATAGTACGCCTTTGGCTTACGCGAGAAGGTGCGTCGACTACAGTCCACAGCCGGCGTCTCAAGCACACTAGCTCGCTCCCAAAATATTATTTCACTATTCAATCATCGCCAGTGAAAGATGTGCACGTGGACCCGCGTCGTGAGGGCAACTTCGGTGGCCCACTCCGGCGAGAGCGCGGCCGCAACCGCCATGCGCGTGCTAACAAGGTGCATGAGCGCGGCCGCAATCTGCGACCGGGCGGCCAAGGCAGCCCAAACGGTCGCTGTTGCTTCTCAGGTGGCGGCAGCTACATCTGCCTCAGGGAAAGCAACTAGCGAGAGCGGCACAACAGCTGTATGTTCCGTAGCAGCAGCCTTAGACCTGATGGAGGCTGCCCACGACCATGTCGAGGCCGCCCACGCCTAGATCGTGGCGGTCACGGCACAAATTGAACGAAGCTTCTCTGACAACGGTCGACAACCCACGGGCGAAGAGTTGGCAATCGCCGAGAGCGTTCGAGCAGTCGTCCGTTCCTCCGCCGCATACCTTGCGACGACGGAGCCCGTCCAAGCCCAGATCATGGCCGCCCACGCCCAGCTCGTGGCAGCCTTTTCCAAAGAGATGGCGGAAGCGGATGGCGAGATGCTTGCCGAGTATGGTGTGATGGGTGCCATAGAGCCCCTTCCCCAGGAGACCGTCGGGCGCGAGCTGGACATGGGGGCGGCAGCAGAGATCGACGAGCACCAGCCGTACTACTAGTGCTCTTTGTTTTGTTTAATTAAGAGTGTCGGTCTTTAATTTGTTAGAGTAATGTTTAGGTCAGCTCTCTGTTTAATTGCTGAACTTGCTCGATTAAGAAGTGTGGGTGTGCTATAGTCTCCTTTGTGTACCCTAATTATGCAATGACGTGGATGACCACTGTAACCATGGAAATTCGAACCAAAATTTTTTACGTTCAAACTCATCACACACGGTTTAAGCTATCTAAATCGTTTGTAATGTTCACATATCATACACAGTTCTGAATAAGGGACCGTGTCTAATGACACTTTGCGCACCAGTTTGTTGGCTGAAGCGATTCCAAATTTTTGGCTTCTGCGGAAATATCTACCTCCCAGCCCCTCCCCTTACCAAAAGCCACATTTCCCCTGTTTCCTCCTTCCTTTCCAAGTTGAAACCTTCACTCCTTGATTGCAATGTCGCCTCCTCGCCGGCGACCCTCCTTCATGCTGCTCGGCCTCGTCTATCTAGGGAGGTAATCCAAACCCGACCCCATCCTCCTCCTCCTTCCACATCCCACATGCCCTGACCGCCGGCGCGAGCGCGACACATTCCACCCAAATCACCGACCCCTCCACCAAATAAGCGCCGCCCTAAGCCATGGTGCACAGATTTTAGCCAGGATCTCAAGGAGCATTTGGCAGCGGAGAAGCAAATCCCGGCCGCATGCGTTGATGAGGTCGCGATGGGTGCCATTCGTGCCGACCCCCAGATCTTGGAGGAGCACCTTGTGTCGGTGGGAAACGAAACCTATGGGATCACAAGAATCCCTAGTACGGTTGCGGGGCGCGGGGTTGTGAAAAGAGCGGATCAAACAGATAGCACACGGTTCCTTTACACAGGTTCGGGCCGCAAGGATGCGTAAAACCCTACTCCTGCTTTGGTGGATTATATATCTGAGCTCCTGAGCTAGCTATGGGGCATCGAGAGCTCCAAAAAGCCGAATCCTCCTCCTGGTCGCCTTGGGCCTCCTTTTATAGGAAAGGGGTTGCCACAGTGGCACACAGGAGGTGGAAAGGGTACAGTAGTGCGAGGCTATCCTTCGCATTACATGAGAGGGCGCATCTAATGTGCCTTGCTTAGGTGTCCTTGCTTTATCAGGGGCGGGGGAGAGCCCCGTCTCGTCCGTCGCTGCTCCCTGTTGCGTAGACACGCGCCCTGGTCAGCGGTGCCTGCGGTGCCATGTAGGCAGGCAAGCAACTGAGGTGGGGCAATGGTAGGTCTCCACGAAGATCTGCATGCCGCCACGCAGGTGGCTGCCCAACTGGTTGGGTCGACAGCTGTATGTGAACGGCTGTGGGGGTGCGACTGGCGCGGGCCTGATGGTGGCCCCACGGGCGTCCTTGGCAAGGGCCTTGCTGCGGCCCCGGCAAGGGTCTTGCCGCGGTCCCGACAAGGGTCTTGCCGCGGTGCCTGTTGTCATCCCCGGCAAGGCTCTTGCCGGGGGCCTTGTGGTCCTCCTTGGCTGGGATTCCGCCAAGGATCATCATCTTCTAAAGTGGGTATCTGATCTTGAATGTCTTCACAAAGATCTGCATGCCACCATGGGGATGTCTCCCGAATCCTTGCCCCATGGGGGCAGTGGACTCCAGGGTGACTTCGCTCCGTAGGTGTGGGGCGAGCTGCCACAGCAAGGGTCTTGCCGGGTTAGCTAAAGCTACCCCCCGGCAAGGATCTTGCTGAGGGGGGGGGGGTCTGCTCTGTCCCCTTTGCTCTTTGTGGTCCTGGCGTCGTTCTGCTTCCCTTCAGCTTCGGCCTTACCTTGGCTTACCTCCCTTGCCGTGTTTGGTGTGGTGGCGCCCGTGGCTCAGACTGCCCGTGCACAATTATAGGGGTACAAAAAGTGTACCCCCCTTTTTGTACACCAACAGGAGCCCCCGGCCTGGGCCACACATAAGCGTAACGCGTTGTTGGGCTAGGCCCAAAAACGGTGCGCGGGCAGGCGGGGCGGTTTTTACCGCGGTAAGTTCCTTTGCGCGTTGTGCCTCCCACGCGTCCCGCGCGTGGCGCAGCGTGGGGAGGCGTGCGTGACGTGGGCGGCATGTGTGGGGCTGAGCTCTGCACGCATGTGTCACGTCATAGTAAAGGGGGCGGTTCGCACCTTCCCCATAAACGGGGGGAGGCGTGGAGGCGCGGCCCATTTACTGAAAGGGGCCGAGGCATGGTCTTCAAGGCGTCCACTCCCTGCGATCATGGGGTGGGGGAGAGGTCGCCTCACCCATCGCCTCAGTCCTGCACGCCTGCCACGTGGCTCCCATGCGCTTGGGGTGGCGATCGGCGGAGGCGGGAAACCGGGCCGTCGCGGGCTGGGGCAGCGGGTCGGTCCCAGTTCCCTGCGCCTTCCGCGTCTTGATTGGCGGAGCGGGGCCGCCGAGCCCCCACCCCGTCCCTTTATAAAGAGCGGGAGGGGGGATGGCGTCCCGCATTCCTTCATCTCCTTCTTTCTTCAGCTTCTGCTCCCCTCCCGCCATGGAGAGAGGGAACCCAGGTCCTTCAACGGTGGTGGCGCGGGTCGCCGCTCGACAACGCGCCCCTCCTTCTCTTGCGCCCGCGGTGGCAGAGCCAGCCACAAGGGGAAGGGGGAGGGGGCGAGGCCGAGGCGCTCGGGGAAGAGGAGGACGGGGTGGCGCGCCAGCCTCGCCTCCGCCAGCTGCTCCTCCCCCCATGGAGGGCCACGTTGGGGACGACCCTTGTGAGTTCTTTGTCAGGCTGCGCCGGCCGCGTCGCCGTCGCTTTCGTCTCCCGACCCCATTCGCGCGGGAGATGAAGTTGGATCCGCTGGAATCATTGCGGCTACACATGAGGGGCTATGGGATCAGCGGTACGCGGGGTTCGCGTTGACTTCCCAGCCCCTCACGTGATGTATCTTTGTCGGGGATGGAAGATGTTCGCTCATATCCACCTCTTGACGGAGGGGCTCACCCTCCATTTCAAGCTGATGGAGGGCGGCCTCCTCTCCGTCAAGGTCTTAGGGTGCTTCGGGACCTGGGCAAGGTGCTGGGTGGTGAGCTCTTCTGATAGCGAAGACTCCTCCTCGGGCGAGAGTGACGAGGAGGACAGCGGCAGCGATGATGAGGGTAGCAGGCGGCAGGATGACGGGTCCGACTAGGTGTCGGGCGCCGCCTCGTGCGGCACCGGCGACCCTATCATCCGTGTCGCCGACTCCCTGAACTTCTCGGGGTCGTCTCCTTGGGCGGCTGGCATTGGGAGGTTGCGGAAGAGGAAGAGGGCAGGCGGCAAGGCCGTCAACTCGGAGTACGCGGGCACCGACGCCTTCGACACGTGCTGACGTCCTGCCGCCTCATCTTCGAGCTCTGCTTCCGGCTCCGCCATCACCATCCAGCCTCCGGACGACCACCGAGATGTTCTCTTGGTGTCTTCTGCCACCCGTAGCTCGCCTAGGCGCCCCTTTTGCCCTTTTCGCCTCCTTGACCTGCCTCCTGAGGAGAGAGACAAGAAAGGGATTATGGGCACCTTATCTCTTTTTAGTTTGTAAGCCTTCGAGCCTTAGCTGAATTTAGAACTTGTAATCCCATCATTCATGTTTTTCATTCCCTATGGACTGTGCCTGAGTGGAATGTTTTTAATGAAAAAGTGATGCTTGCTGGGTCATTTGTTTGCGGGTAGAACACAAGACAAGGAGCAAATCCTTGATATCTTTAAGATAAACATTTACTCGCCCAGCAACATGCCTTGCCGTCTCCTCACTTCACTCGACCTTCCTCACACCCTCGGCGGAGGCAGGGATGAGGCGGGCTTAGGCTCCTCGTTTAATCCTTTCGCTGTCGCGACTACGACCAAACCCGGCCCCAGGAACGAGCCCTAGGCCCTAGAGTTAGGGGAGCACGGTAGTTTTTAGGAAAAAACGAGGTTTCACATACCTCAGTCCATAAGGGAATGCATGATAAGGGATGAAGAACTTATCTGAAGTTGTAGCCCCCGGCAACTTTGGTTTGCCGTGGGTGAATCTTTGCTCTTGCAGCCCCCGGTAGTACTGCTTGCCGGGGTCTAGATGCTGGTTTGTCCCTCTTCTCTTCTTCGTCCTTAAGTGATTCGGCAAGGATATCAGTGAGTCTTGCGAACCAAAGAAGACAAAAGAACGGCGAAGGGACGCACACTCGACCTCTAAGCTAGGGGTTAGCCGCCGCCAAGCACTATCAACCCTAACCAAGGACGAGACTCGACCTAGCATGCATGCTATAACTTTAGGGCGCCAGCGCTTCATTTATTTATGCTCAGGGTCTGCGCCTGGCTTTGTACAAAGGGTTACATGCATCATCGGCAATGCTTGTACAAAAGGTGGCTTACCGGGGGGCCCGGCAAGCCACGCCTCACGGGTAAAACTTGCGAAGATGCTCAATGTTCCAGGAGTTACTCACCGGAACATCATCTTCGGTCTCCGGGCGGACTACGCCGGGCCTGGTGACTCGTATTACCGGTAAGGGCCTTCCCACTTTGGCGTCAACTTGTTGGAATTATTGGCCGATTGAACGCGCCGAAGGACAAGGTCGCCTTCCTCAGGGCTTCGGGCATGAACCATGCGGCTATGGTAGCGGCGCAAGGCTTGCTGGTAGCGTGCTGCTCTCACAGCCGCCCGAAGACGATCTTCCTCAAGGAGCAGTGCGTCATCTTGCCGCAGTTGCTCTTGCTCAAGCTCATCATAAGCGAGCACTCGAGGTGACCCGTATATGAGTTCAGTGGGGATAACTGCTTCTGCCCCGTATACCAGGGCAAAGGGTGTCTAGCCGGTGGCTCGATTTGGTGTCATCCTGATCGACCAAAGAACCGTCGGCAACTCATCAATCCAGCGCCTTCCGCTCTTGTGCAGCCTGTCAAAGGTCTTGGTCCTTGAGCCTCGCAGCACTTCAGCATTTGCCCTCTCAGCTTGACCATTGCTTCGCGGGTGAGCAACGGAAGCGAAACAGACTTTGCTGCCAGGGTCTTGACTATATTGCATGAAGGTGCGGCTTGTGAACTGTGTGCCGTTGTCGGTGATGACCCTGTTGGGTACACCGAAACGGCACACTAGCCCCTTGAAGAACTTGATGGCTGACTGAGCTGTGACCTTCCTCACTGCTTCCACCTCTGGCCACTTTGTGAACTTGTAGATTGCAACGTACAAGTACTCAAAGCCCCCGACAACGCGGGGGAAAGGGCCCAGTATGTCGAGCCCCCAGACCGAGAAGGGCTAGGAGAGAGGAATCGTTTGAAGGGCTTGAGCTGGCTGATGAAGCTTCTTTGAATGGAACTGACACGCTTCACACCTGGTGACGAGTGTCGTCGCATCCTGGAGGGCGGTGGGGCAGAAGAAACCTTGCCGGAATGCCTTGCGGCAAGAGCCCTTGACCCGATGTGGGATCCACATATGCCTCCGTGTATCTCCGCCAACAGCTCCAGTCCTTCCTCTCGAGGGATACACTTCAATTTCACACCGTTCGGCCTCTTCCTGTATAGGACGTCATCGACGAACTGGTACATGGTAGAGCGACGGGCTACTTTTTCCGTTTCTTCCTGCTCCTCAGGAAGTTCCCCTGTTTGGAGGAATCGGACGGTATGCTATGCCCACGCTTGAGCCTGGGGCTCGACGGCGAGGACTAAAGGCATCTCCTCCGCTATAGGAGCAGCTGTCTCGACGGCAAGAGCTTGACGCTCCGCCGGAGCTAGCCGCCCCGTGGCGGGCTCATTGTCCCCGGCAACATCCTTGCCGGCGGCTCCGGGAAGCTCAGCGGGAAAGTACTTGTCGGGCCCTGATTTCCTCCTCTTGTTCTGCTCTGTTGATGGATCAACGGATGGCTGAGTTAGCTGAAGCACAAAGGTACCTGGTTCCATAGGTAGCTTGAGGGCAGCGCGCTTCGATAGGTAATCAGCGATATCGTTCTCCGCTCGGGGAACGTGTTTAGCCTGTATACCGTCGAAACGCTCTTCCAGCTTTCTCACTTCATCAACGTAGGCCTTCATCAACGGGCTCTGGTAATCCTTGTTGACTAGCTTGACGACAAGCTGCGAGTCGCCCCTGACGATGAGCTTTTTGATTCCGAGGTCTGCCGCGATCCTAAGACCGGCAAGCAGCCCTTCGTACTCTGTCGTATTGTTTGTTGACACCTCCCTAGGGAAGTGCATCTGGATCACGTACTTGAGGTGCTCTCCGGTGGGGGCGACGAGCAGTACACCAGCCCCGACACCTTGTAGGGAGAAAGCCCCATCAAAGTACATGATCCAATTGCAACTTGCCGCCTTACCGGGGAGAGCAGTCTCTTGGGCTTCTTCGTCAGGTGTTGCGGTCCACTCTTCAATGAACTCCGTCAGGACTCAGCTCTGGATCGTCGAAGTACTTTAAAACTTGAGGCCAAAGATGGACAGCTCCAGTGCCCATTCCACAATCCTCCCTGTTGCATTTGGATTGTGCAATATCCGTTGCAAAGGGAGGCGAGTGACGACAGTGATCTCGTGTGCCTGGAAGTAGTGACGCAGCTTCCTCGAGGCCATGAGGAGGCCGAAGAGAAGTTTTTGCATGCCGGAGTACCTTGATCTAGCCCCCTGCAGGAGGGAGCTCACAAAGTAGACCGGGTGCTGAATCATTTTATTCTTCGGCGACACTTCGACTGGCCGTGTCGTCTTCGCATTGGTGGTGTCGGGCTCTGTCGCTGCCATCACCTCGTCGTCGACCTCCCTCTGCGCTACTAATGCGGCGCTGACAACCTGGTTCGTTGCCGCTAGGTATAGCAGCAACGGCTCGTGGGGCCTAGGCGCAACTAGTGTTGGCGCGGAGGAGAGGTACTTCTTCAGATCTTGCAATGCTGCTTCGGCTTCCGGCGTCCACTCCACCGGGCCCGCCTTTTTCAGGATCTTGAAAAAGGGAAGGGCGCGCTCGGCAGACTTGGATATGAACCTGCCCATGGCAGCGACACAACCAGCAAGCCGACGCACATCCTTGATTCGCTTGGGTGCTTCAATCTGCTATATAGCTTTAATCTTGTCCGGATTGTCCTCTATCCCACGTTGTGACACAAAGAACCCAAGAAGCTTGCCGGACGGGACGCCAAAGACGCACTTCTTTGGGTTCAGCTTGAGATTGATCTTGCGCAGGTTTGCAAATGTTTCTTGCAAATATGTGATGAGGGTTGCCCTGTCCTTGGTTTTGACCACTATGTCGTCCATATAAGCTTCCATATTTCTATGGAGCTGGGGTTCAAAACCAATCTGGACTGCCCTTGCAAACGTCGAACCAGCACTCTTCAACCCGAAAGGCATCCGTATGAAACAATACGTACCACATGGGGTGATGAATGTTGTTTTCTCTTTGTCTTCTCTTGTCATGAAGATCTGGTGGTAGCCGGAGTAGGCGTCGAGGAATGACAACAGATCACACCCAGCCGTGGAGTCAACAATCTGGTCGATGCGCGGCAACGGGAAGGGGTCTTTAGGGCAAGCCTTATTGATATCTGTGTAATCAATACACAGCCTCCACTTCCCATTTGCCTTGCGCACTACGACCGGATTGGCCAACCACGTTGGATGGAGCACTCCTCTTACCAAACCCGCTGCTTCCAGTTTCCGGATCTCTTCTGTGATGAACTCTTGTCGTTCCAAAGCTTGCTTTCTGACCTTCTGCTTGACGGGCCGCGCATGAGGACATACAGCAAGGTGGTGCTCAATCACCTTCCTGGGAACGCCGGGGATGTCAGAAGCTTGCCAGGCAAACACATCGACATTCGCCCGCAGGAAGGTGATGAGCGCGTCTTCCTATTTGTCGTCATGGGTGGAGCTTATAGTGAAAGCTCCTCCCGTGCCGTCCTCATTGACAGAAACCCTCTTGGTTCCCGGCAGAATGGCCCTGGGCTTCTTGTTTCCACCGGTGGAGCTCTCTGGCACGTCCTCGACGGCAGTGCTACACTCCAAAGAGGTGCGCTTGCCGGAGTGGGTGTCCGAGGTCTCACCGGCCTTCTTCTTCTTCTTCCCTCCCGAGGTCCCAACGGCAGGAGCAAGTGCCCTAGTGGCGGCAGCTGCTGCAACTGCTTGCTGGTATAGTTGGTCAGCGCAAATCAGTGCATCTTTCTTGTCGGAGGGGATGGTGATGATCGTCACGGGCCCTGGCATCTTCAGGGTGTTGTATGTGTAGTGTGACGCTGCCATGAACTTGGCCAGCGCTGGGCGGCCAAGGATCCCGTTGTAGGGCAAGGGGATCTTGTCAACATCAAACACGATCCTCTCCGTCCTGAAGTTCAGGTCGCTTCCAAAAGTCACGGGCAGCGTGACCTTTCCCTTGGGTTGGCTTCTTCCCGGGTTGGCTCCTTGAAACGTGCCCGTCTCTTCGAGGTCTCCGTCAGGAATCTGCAGTTTCTCGATCATGGCAGGCGAGATTAAGTTCAGACCGGTCCCGCCATTGACTAGCATCTTTGTCACCTTGAGGTTGCGTATTGTTGGTGAAACCAACAACGGCAAGCACCCGACCGTAGTAGTGCGATCAGGGTGATCCTTAGTGTCAAAAATGATAGGTGTGCTTGACCACTTCAGTGACCTTTGGGCATCAAACGACGGCTCTGCCACTGTAATCTCTCGCGCCCACGGTTTAAGCCGGCGGTGAGAAGTATGCAACAAGGCGCCGACATCGACGCACATGGCCTCTGTAGCTTTCTGAAACTCTTGGTCGCCGGACTCGACGTCCTCTTCGTGATCGTCGTCTTCTGGCTTCCTGTCACGGCCCCGGGCGGGCCTCTCCTGTTGTTTATCCTTGCCGCAACGGCCCGCCTGGCCGTCACGCTTCTTGCCGGACCCCTCAGCACCGTCTTGGCCCTTCTCCTTGTCCCGCCTCTCATATTCAGCCCTCTGTTTCTCAGTGAGGAGCTCAACCTGTCGGCAGTCTTGGAGAGCATGGCCTTTGGTGCGATGGATCTTGCAGTACCGCTTGTTGGAGTTTCCTGACTTCTCGGCGGCCGCCAAGGCCCGGCAAGCGACACATCCAGCAATTTCCTTGCTGGGGTCATCTGCCTTGGTTTTCTTGGTGGAGCCGGTGTCATCAGATCCCTCGATGGCAAGCACGGCTTTCCCTTTGCGCTTCCTGCTGCGGCGCCGGCCTTTCTTCGCCGGGGCGGCAGTATCCTCATCTGAGGAGTCGGTTTCCATGCCGGCATCTTCGCTGGGGTACTTCCTTCCCTCTCCACCCCGGGCACATCTGTCAGCAAGAACATAGAGTTCCGCTACGTCTTTCACCTTGTTCATTGCCAGCTCTTCGCGCATCTTGCGGTTACGCACGTTCTGATGGAACACGCTGATGATGGCGGCAGGATGAACATCAGGGATGTTGTACTGTATCCAGCTGAACCTCTGTATGTACTTGCGGAGACTCTTGCCTCCCTTCTGGGGAATGACGTGCAGATCGCTTGCTTGGCCATGAGCTTGGTGACCGCCAGTGAAGGCGCCCACGAACTCATGGCACAAATCCGACCAGGAGGAAATGGAGTCTACCGGCAAGTGCATCAACCATGACATGGCATTGGGTTTAAGAGCCAACGGAAAGTAATTTGCAAGCACCTTATCGTCGCGGGCTCCGGCAGCCTGCATCGCGATGGTGTAGATGCTGAGGAAATCGGACGGGTGGGTCTTGCCGCCGTACTTCTCGCCCACGTCAGGTTTGAAGGTGCGGTGAGTGGGCCACTGGAACTGCCGCAGCTCACGGGTAAAAACTGGGCAGCCTACCTCGTAAGGCAGGCCTCCAGGGTTCTCCGGTGCCGGGTGATCCACAGCAGGCCCTGCTCGCCTGTCAGACTGGTGGCGCGCTCCGCGCTGGTGCTCGATAGTGGTCCGAGCGTCTTCATGTTCCCGATCCCGAAGGACCTGGCGCTGGTCACAGTGGGTCCGTGGGTCGGACAACGCTATGGAGATTTCGTCGCCCGTAACGTCGCGACGGGCAGGTGTCCGCGGTACCGGGCAAGGAGGAAGCGAATGCACTGTGGTCGCGGCGCCGTCGGCTTTCCTACCACTGGTACGCGGGACTCCGTCGGAACGTCGCCCCGGGGGCTCTGCCGGACTTGGTTCGTCTTTGTTGGCCACCGCAACAAGGCTTCGGATGGTGGCTCTCCATTCGTCGAGTTTCCCCATAGTGGGAGGAAAATCGAGGAGCAACTGCGCGCGCGCCAAGGCTTCTGCTGGCGTCGGTGGCAGCGAAACCTGCATAGATCGCGACGCGCTTCGACTTCTGACCATGTCAGAAGGAGCTCTATCACGATCGCGCGGTCGCATGCCATCTTCACCAGCGCCTCGGCGAGCGGGCAGGTCTTCTACATCCCGGGAGTGGCGCTCGGGGCTCTTCCCGCGGCGACGCCCGGGGTCTTCGGTGCGATTACGCCGTTCGTCGCGTGCCGCTTGAGAGGAGCGCGCCGTCGGCGCCAGTGTGGGAGTCTTGGAAGCCCTTGCGTCGCCCTCGGGCGGGGCGGCAACGATCCTGGAAGGCCCCGTGCCATCCGCGGAGGGCCCGGCTCCGTCTTTGGATTTGGCGGCGTGTGGCCCGTTACCAGGCGCACAAACATCGCCGCCTCCCAAACTCCGGCTGCTGGGACGGTGTTGGTGTTCGCGAACAGCGCCCCGGGTCCTTTCTGCGACCGGTCCGCTGCTCGCCCGCGTCGGGACGGGATGCCCGGCCACCGATGAGCCAACCTCCACCGTCGTCTTCTTCTTGGGCGCCATGACGATGAAGAAGCGTCGAACTAACTACTAAAGCCGATTCTCACAACTGCGCACCCCTACCTGGCGCGCCAAAGATGTCGGTGGGAAACGACACCTATGGGATCACAAGAATCCCTACTACCTTTGCGGGGCGCGGGGTTGTGAAAAGAGCGGATCACACAGATAGCACACGGTTCCTTTACCTAGGTTCGGCCCGCAAGGATGCGTAAAACCCTACTCCTGCTTTGGTGGAATGTATATCTGAGCTCTTGAGCTAGCTATGGGGCGTCGAGAGCTCCAAAAAGCCGAATCCTCCTCCTGGTCGCCTTGGGCCTCCTTTTATAGGAAAGGGGTTGCCACAGTGGCACACAGGAGGTGGAAAGGGTACAGTAGTGCGAGGCTATCCTTCGCATTACATGACAAGGCGCATTTAATGTGCCTTGCTTAGGTGTCCTTGCTTTATCAGGGGCGGGGGAGAGCCCCGTCTCGTCTGTCCCCGCTCCCTCTTGCGTCGACACGCGCCCTGGCCAGCGGTGCCTGCGGTTCCATGTAGGCAGGCAGGCAGCTGAGGTGGCGCAGTGGTGGGTCTCCACGAAGATCTGCATGCCACCACGCAGGTGCCTGCCCAACTGGTTGGGTCGGCAGCTGTATGTGAACGGCGGTGGGGGTGCGACTGGCGCGGGCCTGATGGTGGCCCCATGGGCGTCCTTGGCAAGGGCCTTGCTGCGGCCCCGGCAAGGGTCTTGCCGCGTCCCCGGCAAGGGTCTTGCCACGGTGCCTGCTGTCATCCCCGGCAAGGCTCTTGCCGGGGGCCTTGTGGTCCTCCTTGGCTGGGATTCCGCCAAGGATCATCATCTTCTAAAGTGGGTATCTGATCTTGAATGTCTTCACAAAGATCTGCATGCCACCACAGGGATGTCTCCCGAATCCTTGCCCCATGGGGGCAGTGGACTCGAGGGTGACGTCGCTCCGTAGGTGTGGGGCGAGCTACCACGGCAAGGGTCTTGCCGGGTTAGCTAAAGCTGCCCCCCGGCAAGGATCTTGCCGGGGGGGGTCTGCTCTGTCCCCTTTGCTCTTTGTGGTCTTGCCTTCGTTCTGCTTCCCTTCAGCTTCGGCCTTACCTTGGCTTACCTCCCTTGCCGTGTTTGGTGTGGCGGCGCCCATGGCTCAGACTGCCCGTGCACAGTTATAGGGGTGTTCGGATAGCTGGACTATACCTTCAGCCGGACTCCAGGACTATGAAGATACAAGATTGAAGACTTCGTCCCGTGTCCGGAAGGATCTTTTCTTGGCGTGGAAGGCAAGCTAGGCGTGCGGGTATTCAAGATCTCCTACCATTGTAACCGACTCTGTGTAACCCTAACCCTATCCGGTGTCTATATAAACTGGAGGGTTGTAGTCCGTAGGACAACCATCATTATACACAATCATACCATAGGCTAGCTTCTAGGGTTTAGCCTCCTTTATCTCGTGGTAGATGTAGTCTTGTACTACCCATATCATCAATATTAATCTAGCAGGAGTAGGGTTTTACCTCCATCGAGAGGGCCCGAACCTGGGTAAAATAAAGTGTCCCTTGTCTCCTGTTACCATCCGACCTTGACGCACAGTTCGGGACCCCCTACCCGAGATCCGCCAGTTTTGACACCGACATTGGTGCTTTCATTGAGAGTTCCTCTGTGCCGTCGCGATCAGGAAGGATGCCTCTTCCCGTCTTTAAAGACGGCGCCATTACAAAAGGAGCCTTGGCTGTCGGCCAAACTCTCCGACTAGGTGGTTTTCTCGCAACCACCTTTTCGGCTGTTGCGCCGACGGTGACCTCCCGGGTCATCGAAAGCAACCTCCACGTCAGCTCAGAACTCGCCAAGCAATTGGATCCGATGGAGCTCTCTTCTATAAACGAGCTCCTGGATCGCATCGCCGCACTGGGTGTCGCCACAAATTACGACCAGGTTGGGCTTGAACCCGATCTAAGAGAAATTAACTCTCCCCAAGTCACCCACCACGTTGCTGTGGTGGAGACACAATGCGGTGACCCTTCATCTATCTTAAGGACTATCTACGTCCGAATTCCTGAACCCTTCATGCTGGATATCCGCGGAGGGGAGGATAAAATCCAAGACCTGAGCTTAAAATCAAGCAAATCGGATAACATCCAAGACTCCGGATCTCAGAATCCGGAAGTTCTTCTCGGTAAGAAACTACATGTTATATGATTCTCGAATCAGTTATTTCCACTGCTTCAAGTCTCGGGGGCTACTGGCGTATCTATATTACCAAAATTTTCTTACCCGTATGTCTTTTACATACTGCTTTGTGGCTCTGGCTAAACCATTTTGAGCGGCACGGAGGTACACGTCTCCTGAATTGAAGGCATTTAAAGCCTCCTGGGAGAAACAAGCGTCGCGAAGAACTGTCCGGCGACACCTGTGGTTCATGGCACTCTCCACCTCGGAATGGGTGGCAGACAGCCTGTCCGCATCCTATGATGGAGGAGCGTCCGGTGCGTGCCTTTCACGGGCCTCCGCTTCCGGTCCAGGCGTTGGAGTCTGGCTGGTGGAGGCGCGATTGGCAACCTCTCCGGATATAGTCCGGCGAGGTCTCTTCGTCTTGAAGATAGCTCGAATGTTAATATACCCTGGAGGAGTAAAACACCAGGGAAAAAGAGAGGGTACGCCATACCTTTGCTCTGGCACCTGAGTCCAGACTACGTTCCTTTTTGCCCCACGGGGCCCCGCGGCCCCCCGCCGGCTAGGTGCAGCGGGGTCGGCTTCCCGCCTCGAGAATCTCCCCTACAAAGCACGGTTGCTGTTAGAACAACCAAACCCGTGAAAATGGAACCCCTCTTAAGGGGGTAAAGCTCCGGTGTTTGTCACCTGGGAGGCCGGGATTAACCCTGGGTAATCAGCTATAATAGCTACCAAGGTATCGTCCTTGCTTAGCTGATAAAACACTCCGTCGATAAGCTCCACCGCTAAGTCCGGATCCTCTTCGGAGTCCGGATCGAGGGACCGTTCTGGGTCCTCTGGCTGTGGAGGACGGCTGTTTATGTTTTTTACCTCCTGACGCAGGTCCTGCGTTGAAGTCGTTAGACTTCCTATTTAATCATGAGAATATAAAATGAACAGGGAAGCACGATTGTCCGCTTACCCAATCGGAGGACTATACATGGAAAATCCGCCTTGCGGGTCGACGCGGAGGAATTCCTCTTCTTCTCCCTTGTACAAAGAGGATAAGATCTTCATTAGAGCGGCAGGCGAGTCCGGCCCTTTACGGCCGTAACGGGTGGCATCATCTTCCCCGTTGAAATCCCACATGGGGTGGCTTCTGTATTGGAGCGGCTGCACCCCCCGCATAATGCATATGGCCATGACTTTAATCATGGTTAGTCCGGAATGAGCCAGTAGCTTAATCTGGCCCATTCAGTAAAGGACGTCTCTGTCATTCTCTCTCTGAGAGCTCCGAGGGCGCCAGCTTAGGCGTTTCTTCAGGGGAGCGTTGTTGAACTCAGGGAGACCGGCCCGGATAGGGTCCGGCAGGGGGACGTCATCTATGTAAAACCATTCTGAAGGCCAGTCCTCGGACGCCTTCTTCGGGATTTCAGATGGATATCCGGTCCCGGCGATGCGCCATACTTCGGCTCCGCCCACTTGATATATGGACCCCTCTTGGGAACGACGCACCAAGCAGAATATCTTCTTCCACAACGCGAAATGAGCCTCGACGCCTAAAAATAGCTCGCAAAGAGAAACGAAGCCCGCGATGTGTAACACGGAGCCGGGCGTAAGGTGATGCAGCTGGAGGCCATAGAACTCCAGAAGCCCGCGGAGAAAGGGATGAATTGGAAATCCCAGTCCCCTTATTAGATAAGGGACCAGGCACACCCGCTCCCCTTTAGAGGGACTAGGTGAGTTCTCCGCTTGTTTTCCGCCTTGATAAGTGGTGAGTCCGGCTCGGACCGAGACCATATAGGCTTGAGGGAGAAATCACTTGGCTTGGAGCGACACTAATTCGCTATGCGGGATGGAACAACTCTCCCAGTCTCCAGGGATAGGACTGGAAGGGCGAGACGAGGAGCTACGACGGCTGGCCATGTTGGAATGGATCTTTGCTGGAGACGCTCTCATGATTTCTTGCGGAAGGGGAAGCTGTGGTTTGGATCTGAATCCCCATCCTGTTAAATGGGCGGCTCGTTTATGCGGCTAGGGGCTTGGATGTAAAACCGCCCCAGCTTTTCGCATTCGTTTGACACGTGGAAGGCGGCCATTATTAGGCGTGAAAGCCAAGGAGCGCCGCATTATAAAAATCGGATGTTATACCCGCAGGTACACAAAGTTTGAAGGAGAACCCGCCTTGCAATGCCGAAGACAATCTGCGCGCCGGACTCATCGTCATTGAAGCCTGGTTCGGGGGCTACTGAGGGAGTCCTGGATTAGGGGGTGTTCGGATAGCCGGACTATACCTTCAGCCGGACTCCAGGACTATGAAGATACAAGATTGAAGACTTCGTCCCGTGTCCGGAAGGATCTTTTCTTGGCGTGGAAGGCAAGCTAGGCGTGCAAATATTCAAGATCTCCTACCATTGTAACCGACTCTGTGTAACCCTAACCCTATCCGGTGTCTATATAAACCGGAGGGTTGTAGTCCGTAGGACAACCATCATCATACACAATCATACCATAGGCTAGCTTCTAGGGTTTAGCCTCCTTGATCTCGTGGTAGATCTACTCTTGTACTACCCATATCATCAATATTAATCTAGCAGGAGTAGGGTTTTACCTCCATCGAGAGGGCCCGGACCTGGGTAAAATAAAGTGTCCCTTGTCTCCTGTTACCATCCGACCTTGACGCACAGTTCGGGACCCCCTACCCGAGATCCGCCGGTTTTGAAACCGACACCTTGCCATTTGCTAGCTACGCCGGTTAAGCATGCTTGGTTTACTCGTTGCTTATGCTGCTCCTGCCTTTCCTTCACAAATTCTAGTGAATTGTGCTATCTAATTTTACCGTGCAATCTGTTGCTCTAGTGTATATGTTCTATATATCATGCAGTGTGGTGCTCACTTATTAACTGTTTTGTTAATTAGTAGTCGTCTTCAGTTAACTGTTTGGTTCAATTCTGCAAATGTGATGTTCAATTCTTCAGGATGAAATTTTGTATTGTCTTCCATGTGAGAAATAAATCGAATTTATCTTTACAAAATACATGAGAAACGAATACCATTGCTATATTTCCAAGTTGTCAAGCATGCTTGGTTTGGTTATACATTGTGCAATGTGGTGCTCAGTTAACGTTTGGTTCATTTGTGTTGTCGTGTTTAGTTAACTGTTTGGTTCAATTCTGCAAAGCGATGTGCAATAGTTGTGGGTGCATTCTGTTATTGTATACCATGTGAGGAATAAATTGAATTTGGCTGTAGTAAATACATGAGAAACAAATACAATTGCTATATTTCCAAGTTGTTAAGCATGCTTGGTTTGGTTAACTGTCTGATCTTTTATTAGGAGTATGTTATATTGTGCAATGTGGTGCTCAGTTAATATTTGGTTCATTTGTTGTGGTGTTTACTTAACTGCATGGTTCGATTCTGCAATGCGATGTCCAATTGTTGTGGCTGCATTCTGTTATTGTATACTATGTGAGAAATAAATCGAATCTGGCTGCAGTTAATACATGAGAAACATATACAAGTGCTATATTTCCTAATTCCTAATCATGCTTGGTTTGCATAAATGGGTTTTCCATGTGGCTTGAATTAATCTGATAAATCTGCAATGTGCTTATTTTTCATCAACATATTTTACTGATAGCATGCGAACACTTACTTAACCTGATGACTAACTACCTTATATGTGTTGCAGGGAAACAATGGGAAGCACTGAGGTTTACAATCGAGGTTAGCACGTGCATGGTCCGTTGTCCAATAGCACATTATTGTGCAATTGCAGGAACCATTCTAATATTTATGTTTTTAACAATTTGGTCTTGCACATGTAGGTCCTGCTATCAGATGTTTTGACCCACTGTTCGACCCTTTTTGCATATGGGGAAATGAGTTTTCCATGAATATCAATCAAATCAAGAAACTCAGAAAGATTGTTAGGATGAAGAAATTAGCGATAAAAACAACAAGATCTTTGTCTGCACAATGAAGAAGACATCTGTTCACTACAAGATGGTACTAACTATTATACCTTGCCTTTTTTATTCATTTGCCCCATTTCTAATATAGAGAAGATATTTATGCACATCTTTGTTTTCAAGCCTTTTCAAAGCAGTTCACTGATGATTACCTCTCAAACCACCTCTATGGTCAGGAGGCGAGGAAGGTTTTCATACAACACCCACGGTTCAATATTGAAGTGTTCCTGAAGAGGACGAAGGACGGACGGTCAATCATCCACAGGCACTAGCCTAAAGTTGCAAATACCTTCAACATGAATGAAGGCTCAATATTCGCCTTCCGCTTCAGCAGTTTTCCAGATGAGATGCATCTGTCTATATACCGCCTATGATGCTAATTTCGAAAGGTTCTACATGTTGCATGTGAAACTTGGTGCTGGTGCAGTTGTGTAATGGGGTAGCTGAGTGTTGAAGCTATATCATGTTGTACTCTGATGTATTTCAATTATGAAATTTTGCTTCCTTAATATGGAAATGAAATATATTATGTGCTTAATATGAATGTCAATTAGATTAATAAATGGATTATTAATAATAGGGCAATTGGCCTGCTAATGGCGAATTAGCCTGCTAATTGGGTTTTGCTATTGCAAACCGTTATTGAGAAAATACCATGGGCGATGACCTCAGGCAACGCACACAGTTTCTAGGGATAAACCATGTTGGATCAACGAACAATCACACACGACTTTATCTTGAAAAAAATTTGTGTTAGGCCACCTTGCGCAAACGTTTACCATATAAACATTGTGTGTGATGGACAACCTTTGCCACACAGTTTCTTCTACGGACCGTGTGTGATGCATTCAATAACGCAAACGATTTAACGGGAAAAATTGTGTGTGATGTACTTGTGAGTGGAAACGTTTTCCTTGGAGCGACTATGTGGGATGTACATACGAACGAAAATGTTCAGCGGCGACTGACTGTGTGGGATGTACTTGTGACCGAAAACAATTTCGCCTGTATAATTGTATTTTTTAGCTCTACCGTATGTATTTCCGTATTTGAGCGCTTGCCGGTCGCACACGACCTCATTTTGCCGAGCGTGTGTGCCAGTGATACGTCTTCGTCGTATCTATAATTTTTTATTGTTCCATGCCAATATTATATAACTTTCATATACTTTTTGGCAACTTTTTATACTATTTTTGGGACTAACATATTGATCCAGTGCCCAGTGTCAGTTCCTGTTTGTTGCATGTTTTATGTTTCGCAGAAACCCCATATCAAATGGAATCCAAACGGGATAAAAACGGACGGAGAATATTTTTGGAATATTTGGAGAATATGGGAGGAAAAATCAACGCGAGACGGTGCCCTAGGTGGCCACGAGGCAGGGGGCGCGCCTGCCCCCCTGGGCGCGTCTGCCCCCCTCGTGGGCCACCCGTAAGGCGGTTGATGCTCTTCTTTGGCTGCAAGAAAGCTAATTTTGGGAAAAAAATCTTGGCAAAGGTTTCATATATATATATATATATGAAATGGTGAAAGGGCAGAAGGGAGAGAACGCAGAACCAGAGAGACCGATCCAATCTCGGAGGGGCTCTCGCCCCTCCCATGCCATGGAGTCCAAGGACCAGAGGGGAAACCCTTCTCCCATCTAGGGAGGAGGTCAAGGAAGAAGAAGAAGGGGCCCACTCTCCCCTTCTCTTCCGGTGGCGCCAGAACGCTGTCGTGGCCACCATCATCATCACCGCAATCTTGACCAACAACTTCACCGCCATCATCGCCAACTCTTCCCCCCTCTATGCAGCAGCGTAACCTCTCTCTTACCCGCTGTAATCTCTACTTAAACATGGTGCTCAATGCTATATATTATTTCCCAATGATGTATGGCTATCCTATGACGTTTGAGTAGATCCGTTTAGTCCTATGGGTTATTTGATGATCAAGATTGGTTTGAGTTGCATGTTTTATTCTTGGTGCTGTCCTATGGTGCTCTCTGTGTCGTGCAAGCGTGAGGGATCCCTGCTGTAGGGTGTTGCAATACGTTCATGATTCTCTTATAGTGGATTGCGTGAGTGACTGAAACACAAACCCGAGTAAGGGGGTTGTTGCGTGTGGGATAAAGAGGACTTGATGCTTTAATGCTATGGTTGGGTTTTACCTTAATGATCTTTAGTAGCTGCGGATGCTTACTAGAGTTCCAATCATAAGTGCATATGATCCAAGTAGAAAAAGTATGTTAGCTTATGCCTCTCGCTCAAATAAAATTGCAATAATGATTACCAGTCTAGTTATCGATTGCCTAGGGACAAATAACTTTCCCGTAACAAATATCTTTATACTAAAACTAATTTAGTTATGTCTTTATCTAAACAGCCCCTACTTTTTATTTATGCGCTCTTTATTATGTTGCAAACCTATCCAACAACACCTACAAAGTACTTCTAGTTTCATACTTGTTCTAGGTAAAGCAAACGTCAAGCGTGCCTAGAGTTGTATCAGTGGTAGATAGAACTTGAGGGAATATTTGTTCTACCTTTAGCTCCTCGTTGGGTTCGACACTCTTACTTATCGAAAGAGGCTACAATTGGTCCGCTATACTTGTGGGTTATCAAGACCTTTTTCTGGCGCCGTTGCCGGGGAGCAATAGCGTGGGGTGAATATTCTCGTGTGTGCTTCTTTGCTTTATCACTAAGTAATTTTTATTTGCTGTTCTTAGTTGTTTTCTATCTTTAGTTATGGGTAGGAAACGCAAAATACCAAAAAAATTAGTTGTACCTACTGAAGTAATGGTTGAAGAACCACTTAAAATCTATCGTACTCCTGAAGCTTATTACTTGGATCATCTTCGATCCCTATGTGCTCGTGCTGAAACCCCAACTAGCTTAGTTGAGGGCAGATCCTTAGATGAGCATGCTTGTTATGTTCGACACCGCATATCTGAAAAAGCGAAACTTTTACTGGGTCAAATTCATCGTTTGTAATGCTATCCTTGGAATTTATGTGAAATTTATGATGTGACTTGTTGTTCTGAAGACCCTAAGAAACACCTTCCCTACCAATGTTTATTTAGTGATAATGGAATCGTATCTTCTTATGCTAAAGGTGTTTATAATTACTATAATGTTCAACAAATTGAAGAATTTGTTGCTTTTAAGGGTGCTTATGAAATTGCTTCTTTGATTGAAACGTATGGTGCTACTCTTTACAAATCTGAAAATTTGGCATACTTAAGTATTGCTATGATAATTATGCCTCCAATGCTTATGTTGAACCATATATTGAGGATTACCCCGCTGTCCAAGAAGAGACAAATATTTTGCAGGAATCTACGGAAGAAGAAATTGATGAAACTGTCAGCTCATTGGATGAAAAAGATGATGAGGAGAGCAAAGAACAAAGGGAGGAAGAGTCAATTAGCTACCCGTGCCCACCTTCTAATGAGAGTAACTCTTCAACTCATACATTGTTTAATTTCCCTTCGTTCTTACCGAAGGGTGACTATTATGATGACTGTTATGATCCCGTTGATTCTCTTGAAATATCCCTTTTTGATGAGGCTTGCTATGCTTGTGGCCAAGATGCCAATATGAATTATGCTTATGGAGATGAACTTGCTATAGTTCCTTATGTTAAACATGAAATTGTTACTATTGCACCCACACATGATAGTCCTATTATCTTTTTGAATTCTCCAAACTACACTATATCGGAGAAGTTTGCTTTTATTAAGGATTATATTGATGGGTTGCCTTTTACTGTTGCACATGATGATTTTGATGAATATAATATGCATGTGCTTGCTGCTCCTACCTGCAATTATTATGAGAGAAGAACTACATCTCCGCCTCTCCATGTTTCCAATACGAAAAAATTGCAAGAAATTGTTTATACTATGCATTGGCCTTTACTATGTGTGCATCAGTTGTTCTTTTATGACATGCTGATGCATAGGAAGAGAGTTAGACTTCTTTCTTGCATGATATATGTTACTTTGTGCTTACTGCTAAATCACAAATCGTTGTTAATTAAAATTGGCTTTGATATACCTTGGGATCCGGATGGATTCACTACTTGAGCACTATATGCCTAGCTTAATGGCTTTAAAGAAAGCACTGCCAGGAAGACAACCTGGAAGTTTTAGAGAGGAGGTAATTAATCTACCAAACCATAGAATACTTCGCACGTATGAATGACTAATTTGGGATGACTCCAAGGGAAACAAAACAAAGCTTTCTCAAATTCATGGCGACAACTTGCATCAAATGCACATGCATTAGAGGAAGTCACATCTTTCAACCGGACATATGCTTCATGAACGGGACATGAGGGCAATGCTTATAAAGTTTCCAATACTAGTGTAATGTTCAACATGAATCATGTGTTAGGTAACGTAGTAATTTCAAAACTTTTCCTACGCACACGCAAGATCATGGTGATGCATAGCAACGAGAGGGGAGAGTGTTGTCTACGTACCCTCGTAGACCGAAGCGGAAGCGTTGACACAACGTAGAGGAAGTAGTCGTACGTTCTCCTCGCGATCCAACCGATCACAGCACCGTTACTCCGGCACCTCCGAGTTCTTGGCACACGTTCAGCTCGATGACGATCCCCGGGCTCCGATCCAGCAAAGCGTCGAGGAAGAGTTCCGTCAGCACGACGGCGTGGTGACGATCTTGATGTGTTACCGGCGCAGGGCTTCGCCTAAGCACTGCAACGATATGATCAAGGTGGAATTTGGTGGAAGGGGGCACCGCACACGGCTAAGGAACGATCCGTAGATCAACTTGTGTGTCTTTGGGGTGCCCCCTGCCCCCGTATATAAAGGAGTCAAGGGGGAGGGGCTGGCCGGCCAAGCTTGGCGCGCCAGGAGAGTCCTACTCCCTCTGGGATTAGGATTCCCCCCCCAATCCTAGTTGGACTAGGATTCTCCAAGGGGGAGAGAGAGAGAGAGAGGGGGCGCCCACCTCTCCTAGTCCTAATAGGACTAGGGGAAGGGGGGGAGGCGCGCAGCCCATGAGGGCAGCCCTCTCACCACTCCTCCAAGGCCCATGTTGGCCCATTATGCTCCTGGGGGTTTCCGGTAACCCTCCCGGTATTCCGGTAAAATCCTGATTTCACCTGGAATGCATCCGATGTCCAAACTGTAACGCCCCCGATGTAACTTGCCATATTTGTAATCCAACTCTTGCCATTTTCGGCTATGTGTTATGATATTCCCTCCGTGGTTGGGTTCTCTCCGTTTTGCATTTTGGTCATGTCATGCATTTCATATCATGTCATCATGTGCATCGCATCGCATACGCATTCGTCTCATAAATCCGAGCATCTTTCCCGTTGTCCGTTTTGCAATCCGGCGCTCCTATGTCTCCCGGCGTCCCCTTTTACATTTCTTCGTGAGTGGGTATTAAACGTTCTCGGGATGGACCGAGGTTTGACATGTGGCCTTGGTATAGCACCGGTAGACCGCCTGTCAAGTTTCGGGTCAATCGGAGTTCGTTTGGTACTCCAACGGTTAACCGGGTAACCGTGAAGGCCTCGTGTGTGTTGCAGCCCAACACCCCTCCAAAACAGCCCAATAACCCATCTAAGCCACTCCCATGTCCTCCGCCGTTCGATCACGATCGCGTGGGCGAAAACCGCACTCCATTTGGAGCTCCCTAGCTCCTTCTGTCTATAAAAACGTCCTCCCCTTCCAAATCTGAGAGAGATCTCCCCGAAACCCTAGCCGTCGCCTCGAAATCCGCGCCGCCAGCCCTCCACCGCCACGTGGCGCCTCCTGGTTCGCCGCCGTCCCGCGCCCACATCGCCGGACCCGCGGGCCCGCCAGGCCCGTCCGCGGCCCCCCCGAGCCCGCGGCTCCCCGCCGTCCCGGCCTCCTCCCGCACCAGCCCGCGCCGCCCCGGCCTCCTCCCGTCGCCGCCCCGCTGCCGCGCCGCGCCGGCCGCGCCGCCCCGCTGCCGCGCCGCACCGGCCGCGCCGCCCGCTGCCGCGCCACGCCGGCCCCGCCGCCCGCTGCCGCGCCGCGCGCCGCCACCGCCGCCCCTCGCCATCCGCGCCCGGATCCGGCGAGATCCGGCCGGATCCGCTGCCCCACGCCGTCCCTCGCCTCCCGCCGGCGAGATCCGCGCCGGCGAACCTCGTAGTCCGCGCTGGGTTGACTTTCACCTCCTCCCCGAAAACTCTAAGTCATTTATTTCATCATCATCATCGTATTTTCGACATGCCATAACTTTGCATATGTAGCTCCGATTCGCGCGTATAATATGTCATTTTGTTCGTCTCGAAGAGTACATCATTTTGTTCCATTGCGTCATTTTCATTTGAGGTCATCTCGACGCCCTAAATGCTGTTAGAAGAGGGCTAGTTGATGTTTATTGCTGGATCTTAGCTGATCATGCACTTTTGTCATTTTTGCCATGATTGATGTGTACCTCCTATGAAGTTGAGTCCTACATGAGTTTTGTAGTATGCCATGTTACCTATCCATAGGATTTTGCTATGTATTTTTGTGATGCTTGAGGTGGCTAGAAATTGCATGCAAAGTAGGGATGATGATATTGCTGTTTTCAGAGACTTAGTGATTTCACTAAGTCCCTGACTTTTGTTATTATCATGCTGTATGTTCATGTTGTTTCTGAGAGATCCATGCATAATTTGAGCATGATCAGTAAGGGAGTTTTGAACTTGAGTATTTGCTTAATCCATCCATGCCTTTGTTTGCATTTATGGGGTGCCATAGCTTGAGTCAATCGAGCTCTACTTTTGCTTCAAAATATTGCTGGCAGATTGTTTACGTGTTATTCAATTTTGCCAAGCTTGGTGTAGTTGATCCTTGCATGATATGATGTTATTCTTGCCATGTATTGTTACTATGCCCTGTCTTCTTGATGTATGTATGCTTATTTTATCATGCAATGCTCTGTAGTGAGTGCATCGAGCTCACGAACATGCCTAGTCGTTAACAGTTTTCTGCCATGTCCAGTTTTCTACTAAGTCTGAAACCTATAACGAAACTTGCTTATTTGACTTGGGTGTAATCATATTTTCTGATCCTTTTTGGCTTATGGTCAGTAAGGGACTTTTGTCAAGTGCTATTAGTAGATTCATGCCATGCCTTTCTTTGCTATGTTCTGAACCTGTAGCATGTCGTTTCATTGCTCTGAACATGTCATCCTGATGTTGTTTTCCTGACTTGTTGTTATTTCACTAAGTCTGTGAATCTGTTATTAGTTGTACTTTTGCCATGCTTGTTTGAACCTGTTATGAGGTGAATTAGCCGTAGCTCAGTGTTCATCTTTTGTCGTGCATCTTGAGTAGATTACTGTCATATGCTTTGTTGCCATGTTTGGGTGCAGTAGCTTAATTATTTGTTGTTTGCTAAGTAGCATCATGCTGTTTATGGCAGATTCGTGTCATTCTTGTTTTGCTTGCCATTTGCAAACCGTGCATCCGTTTCCGGTGATCTTTATATCGATTTCAACCGAAATCACCTCATCTATCCAGTGGCATGCTTGGTTTGCCAAGATTATGCCCTGTTCATCCTTGTCCTTCCGGAGCATGCATACGCATTGCATATCACCTCTCGCATTTCATGCCATGTTTTGCATCATGTTGATTGCGCGTTGCATCGTGGTTGATTTTGGTTCCTTTGCTTGTTCTCTTGTCTTGGGTAGAGCCGGGAGACGAGTACGTGAACGAGGAACCTGTTGAGAACGTTTACGAGGACCAAGCTTTCGACAACTCTGAGAACCTTGCAGGCAAGATGACCATACCCTCGAAATCACTTCTATCTTTGCTTGCTAGATTGCTCGCTCTTTTGCTATGCCTATGCTGCGATACCTACCACTTGCTATATCATGCCTCCTATATTGCCTTGTCAGCCCCTAACCATCCATGTCCTAGCAAACCGTTGTTTGGCTATGTTACTGCTTTGCTCAGCCCCTCTTATAGCGTTGTTAGTTGCAGGTGAAGATGAAGTTTGTTCCTTGTTGGAACATGTTTATTCGTGGGGATATCACAATACCTCTTATTTAATTAATGCATCTATATACTTGGTAAAGGGTGGAAGGCTCGGCCTTATGCCTGGTGTTTTGTTCCACTCTTGCCACCCTAGTTTCCGTCATACCGGTGTTATGTTCCCGGAGTTTGCGTTCCTTACACGGTTGGGTGATTTATGGGACCCCCTTGACAGTTCACTTTGAATGAGACTTTTCCAGCAAGGCCCAACATTGGTTTTACCATTCGCCTCCTAGCCTTTTTCCCTTGGGTTCTGCAGACTCAAGGGTCATCTTTATTTTAAACCCCCGGGCCAGTTCTCCTTCGATTGCTGGTCCAAACTAGAGCACCGTGCAGGGCCGTCCCTTGGCAACTTGGGTTATGTTGGCTCCTGTATGCTTCGCTTATCCGGATGTGCCCTGAGACCGAGATATGTGCAGCTCCTATCAGGATTTGTCGGCACAATCGGGCGGCTTTGCTGGACTTGTTTTATTGCTGTTGAAATGTCTTGTAGTCCGGGATTCCGAGATTGATCGGGTCTTCCCGGTAGAAGGAATATCCTTCGTTGACCGTGAGAGCTTATCATGGGCTAAGTTGGGACACCCCTGCAGGGTATTATCTTTCGAAAGTCGTGCCTGCGGTTATGAGGCAGATGGGAATTTGTTGATGTCCGGTTGTAGAAAACCCGAAGTTGACCTTAACTAAAACACATCCACCGCGTGTGTAACCGTGATGGTTTCTTCTCGGCGGGGTCCGGGAAGTGAACACGGTTGTTGGAGTTATGTCTGACGTAGGTTGTTTCAGGATCACTTCTTGATCACTTCTAGCTTCACGACCGTGCTTTGCCTTCTCTTCTCGCTCTCTTTTGCGCTATAGCCACCATATGCTAGTCGCTTGCTGCAGCTCCACCTCACCTACCCCTTCCCCACCATTTAAGCTTAAATAGTCTTGATCTCGCGGGTGTGAGATTGCTGAGTCCCCGTGGCTCACAGATATTATCACCTCAGTTGCAGGTACCAACGATGTCAGTGCTGATGACGCAACCGAGCTCACTTGGGAGTTCGATGAGGAACGTGGCCGTTACTATGTTTCTTTTCCAGATGATCAGTAGTGGAGCCCAGTTGGGTGATCCGGGGATCTGTTTAGCATTTGGGGTAGTCTTCTTTCATTTTGGTACCGTAGTCGGACCTTGAGTGTAATCTGTTTGATGGATGTTATTTATGTACTTGTGTGAAGTGGCGATTGTAAGCCAACTATGTATCCTTCCCCTTTATTTTATTATATGGATTGTGTGAAGATTACCTCACTTGCGACATTGCTTTCCATGCGGTTATGCCTCTAAGTCGTGCCTCGACACGTGGGAGATATAGCCGCATCGAGGGCGTTACAAGTTGGTAATCAGAGCCTTTCCCGACCTTAGGAGCCCCCACTGTTTGATCGTCTTTAGTGGCCGAGTTGTGTCTAGAAAAATGTTTTGAGTCATTTAGGAATTATATATCGGAGAGTTTAGGAATTCTTTTTACTTCCCAGTCCCTTCGACCTTCTGGTAAGGCATCCTGACGTAGAGTTTTGACTCTTCTGTTCTCAAATTTCACTAAAAATTTTTTTAGGATCACGCGGGTATATTACAATCGTTCCGATGGTTTTGTGATGACAACATTGTCTTGGTTGCCTCCTGACATTTAGGGGTTGTGGCAGTGTCCCGGGGAGTTGAGCTCCGAGGTGTTGTCGTCATAATCTTATCGTTGCGGTTTTGGAATACCTGAGTTTAGTACGACCGACATCGAAAATCTCTTTTGTACAGTTGTTGGTGAGATAACCTGATAGCCCAGTACTGTGGCGAGTGCAGGAGTATTGCCATGACTTGTATAACGGATGTGTTTTCGATGGTTGAGGTAGACGATTTCCGAAGGTTTCTTGGTTATGTGTTGAAGGATGGATACAGCTGGTTGTAGGATTTGCTAGTTTGGGTGAGATATTATGCTTCCCCTGTATCCCCAACACCTGATTGCATAACCAGAAAGTTTCGGGAGTTTTTAAGTGGGAATTCTTGTAGCCTTAGTATTTCTTCCGCAGATATTTGGTTTGTGATTGGGCAATCATTACCAAGTATTTGTTCATATCCGTACCTTGTTGATTTTATTCCTTACCATGTTCTAAGTGGCTTCTCAGCTTTGGAAGTGTGATGATTTACATTGGAATTCATTCGTTCATTCTCGTTCGAATGTTAATTGTGAAGACTATATGTTGCAATTTCGTTCCATTGATTCAGCTTCAATATATCTCTGTCAAGATGCTAATGGATGTCACCCTCTTCAGGATGGCTCCGCCTACTCGTCTGAATCCGGAACGCAATGATGGAGATCAGGCTAACCCTCCGCCTCCACCTCCACCTCCGGAAGCTTGGCAGGCCCTGATGACTGCTACTAATGCCAATGCTCAGATTCTGATTCAGCTCTTGCAAGATCGCAACCAGGGTCAAGCTAATCAAGAGAATCAAGGCCAAGGCAACAATCAGCCGCACTTCGCTTCACTGAACCAGTTCCTTGCTAATCAGCAGAAAACCTTCAGCTACTGTGTCGAGGCCACTGACGCTGATGATTGGCTCGTGGACATCAGCAAACATTTCGAGTGCAGCAATGTGAGACCTGAGGACTTTGTCAAGTTTGCCTCTTTTCAACTCAAAGATCAAGCTGCTGAGTGGTTCCAGCAATACAAAGATTCCAGAGGAGGTCGTGTGATCACTTGGGATGATTTCCGCCGTGACTTCAAAGCGCACCACATTCCAGAAAGTGTTGTTGAGCTTAAGCGTGAGGAATTCCGCAATCTCAAGCAAGGCAACATGACTGTCTATCAATACAACACTCAGTTCCAGAAACTCTCTCGTTTTGCAAGGCAAGACATTCCTGATGAGAAGAGTATGATCTACCAGTTCAGGCGTGGTCTCAGAGAAGATCTGCAGCTTGCTCTCGTGCTTTTTGAGCCATTAAAGTATGATGAATTCTACAACATGGCACTGAAACAAGAAGCTGCTCAGCTCAAGTGTGAGGCATCTAAGAAGAGAGTCAGAGACGCAGTTCAGTCTTCTTCTTCCTCACTTGTGGCAGCTAAGCAACAGAAGTTCTGGTTGCCTCCTCCTCCTCCGTTCCGTCAGCCTTATCAGCAGAAGAACTCAAGTGGCCGTGGATCTTCCCACCCACCCAACCCTGGTTATCAGAACAAGTCTCAGAATCAAGCTCCAAGGCCAAGTGCTCCTTACCATCGTCCGCTCTCAGAAGTGACTTGTAACAAATGTCAGCAGAAGGGTCACTATGCGAACAAGTGCTTCAACCAGAGGCGTCTTCCGCCTCCTCCTCCTGTGAAATCTTCCAGCAATGCAGTGGTCAAGCATAATCCTAAGCACGTCAAGGTGAACATGTTGAATGCAGCTCAAGCAGAGGATTCTTCTGAAGTGATCATGGGTAATCTTCCTGTTAATGATATTCCTGCCAAAGTCTTATTTGATACTGGTGCATCGCATTGTTTCATGTCAAGATCGTTCTTTGCAAAGAATGATTTTCCTTGGACTTACCTGGATAAACCGTTGGGTGTTATTTCTCCGGCGAAATCAATGAGAGCAAACTCTTTAGTTCCTGATGTTTCTATCAAGATGGGCGACTACAAATTTCTATCTTCTCCAATGGTGCTTGGTGATTCTGATATTGATCTCATTCTCGGGATGGACTGGCTTTCTAAGCACAAGGCTCAGCTTGAGTGTGCTGCCAGGGAAATCAAATTGACTCACACTTCGAACGATGTGATCATCTATGCTTCTCGTGATGATACCATTCGGTTGTTTTCTCTCAATGAGATGGGTGAAATGGAGGCTATCTCTCAGATTCCAGTCGTTTGTGAGTACCAAGATGTTTTTCCAGAAGAGCTTCCGGGTATGCCTCCCCGCAGGCCAGTTGAATTCGTTATTGAGCTTGAGCCTGGCACAGAACCCGTTTGCAAGCGTCCTTACAAGCTTGGACCAGATGAGCTCAAGGAATTGAAGATTCAACTCGATAAACAAGAACGTCTGGGTTTGATCAGACCAAGTTCTTCTCCTTGGGGTTGTGGTGTTCTTTTTGTCAAGAAGAAGGATGGCACGGACCGACTTTGTGTCGATTACCGACCATTGAACAAGAAGACTATCAAGAACAAGTACCCACTTCCCAACATCAATGAGCTATTTGAGCAACTCAAAGGTGCTAAGGTGTTCTCCAAGCTGGACCTTCGTATGGGTTATCATCAGATTCGCATTCGTGAAGAAGATATTCCCAAGACAGCATTCAGAACTAGCTTTGGTTCTTATGAATATACTGTCATGTCTTTCGGCCTTGTCAATGCTCCTCCGTATTTCACTCGCTTGATGAATTTCATCTTCAACCCATACATCAACGAATTTGTCTTGGTCTATCTCGATGATATTTTGGTCTTCTCCAAGAATAAGAAGGATCATGCCGAACATTTGCGATTGGTACTCGACAAGCTCAGAGAATATCAATTATATGCGAAGTTCTCCAAATGTGAATTCTGGCTTGATGAAGTTCTTTATCTTGGTCATATCATCTCTGCCAAGGGCATCGCTGTTAATCCAGAGAGGGTGTCTGCAGTTTTGAATTGGAATCCTCCTCAGAATGTCAAGCAGCTTCGCAGTTTCCTTGGACTTGCAAGCTATTGCCGAAGATTCGTTGAGAATTTCTCCAAGATTGCCAAGCCTCTTTCCAACCTCCTCCAGAAGCATGTGAAATATGTCTGGTCTCCTGAGTGTGACGTTGCTTTCAACACACTCAAAGAGAAACTTGTCACTGCTCCAGTTCTGACTCCTCCTGATGAATCAAAGCCTTATGAAGTATTCTGTGATGCTTCTCTCCAGGGCCTCGGTGCTGTGTTAACGCAAGAGAAGAAGGTTGTTGCCTATACCTCTCGCCAGTTGAAGCCCAATGAAAGGAACTACCCCACTCACGATCTTGAGTTGGCGGCAGTTGTCCACGCACTAATAACATGGAGACATCTCCTGTTGGGAAGGAAAGTGGACATCTTCACAGATCACAAGAGTCTCAAGTACATTTTCACTCAGCCTCATCTCAACCTCAGGCAAACTCGATGGGTCGAAATGATTCAAGAGTATAATCCGAGTATTGAATATACTCCAGGCAAGGCTAATGTGGTTGCAGACGCTTTGAGCAGAAAGGCTTATTGCAACAGCTTAATCCTCAAGCCCTTTCAACCGGATCTCTGTGAAGCTTTTCGCAAGTTGAATCTCCAAGTTGTTCCTCAAGGTGTTCTTGCCAACCTCATTGTCTCTCCTACTTTGGAAGATCAGATTCGTGAGGCACAATTGTTGGATACCATGGTGAAGAAGGTGAAACGTGGTATTGAGAAGAGCATCCCCAAATACAAGTGCTATCGAGTTGATGACAGAGATACTCTTTTCTTCGAGGACCGGATCGTGGTTCCAAAGGGTGATCTTCGTAAAGTCATTATGAATGAAGCGCACAACTCTCTCCTGTCTATTCATCCTGGAAGTTCAAAGATGTACCATGACCTCAGGCAGTCGTATTGGTGGACTCGAATGAAGCGTGAGATCGCTCAATTCGTGAATGAGTGTGATGTCTGCAGAAGGGTGAAAGCAGAACACCAACGACCAGCTGGTCTTATCCAACCTCTTGCTATTCCAGAATGGAAGTTTGATCATATCGAAATGGACTTCGTGACTGGTTTTCCTAAGTCCAAGCGTGGAAATGATGCTATCTTCGTCGTCATCGACAAGCTCACCAAAGTGGCTCATTTTCTTCCTATCAAAGAGTCGATCACAGCAGCGCAGCTGGCAGAGCTCTACACCTCCAGAATTGTCTCTTTGCACGGCATTCCACAATTAATCTCTTCAGACCGTGGCAGCATCTTTACCTCCAAGTTTTGGGATTCTTTCCAGACGGCCATGGGCACCAACATTCGCTTCAGCACAGCTTTCCACCCTCAGACTAGTGGACAAGTCGAGCGTGTCAATCAAATTCTTGAAGATATGCTCAGAGCCTGTGTTATCTCTTTCGGCATGAAGTGGGAGGATTGTCTTCCTTATGCTGAATTCTCTTACAACAACAGCTTTCAAGCCAGCTCGGGCAAACCCCCATTCGAGATTCTCTATGGCAGAAAGTGCCGTACTCCTCTCAACTGGTCTGAAACCGGTGAACGTCAATTACTCGGCAATGATTTGATCTCAGAGGCTGAGGCCATGTGCAAGGTGATTCGTGAGAACCTCAAAGCAGCGCAGTCGCGCCAGAAGAGCTATTACGACAGCAAACATCGTGATGTGGCATTCGAGATCGGAGACCATGTTTACCTCCGTGTCTCGCCAATGAAAGGAACTCGCCGCTTCAGTATCAAGGGGAAACTTGCCCCCAGATACGTCGGTCCCTTCAAGATTATCGGGAAACGAGGCGATCTAGCCTATCAACTTGAGCTCCCCTCCAACTTTGCAAATGTGCACGATGTCTTCCACGTGTCACAGCTTCGCAAGTGCTTCAAGACGCCTGAGCGCACCATCAACTTCGAAGAGATTGATCTTCAAGAAGATTTGTCCTATCATGAGCATCCAGTTGCCATTCTTGAGACAACTGAGCGCAAGACTCGCAACAAGTCAATCAAATTCCTCAAAGTGAAATGGTCACATCATTCAGACCGAGAGGCCACATGGGAGCGTGAAGACCACCTACGTTCTGAGTATCCGGAGTTCTTTCAGTCCTAGATCTCGGGACGAGATCCTCTCGTAGTGGTGGTGTGTTGTAACGCCCCTGATGTAACTTGCCATATTTGTAATCCAACTCTTGCCATTTTCGGCTATGTGTTATGATATTCCCTCCGTGGTTGGGTTCTCTCCGTTTTGCATTTTGGTCATGTCATGCATTTCATATCATGTCATCATGTGCATCGCATCGCATACGCATTCGTCTCATAAATCCGAGCATCTTTCCCGTTGTCCGTTTTGCAATCCGGCGCTCCTATGTCTCCCGGCGTCCCCTTTTACATTTCTTCGTGAGCGGGTATTAAACGTTCTCGGGATGGACCGAGGTTTGACATGTGGCCTTGGTATAGCACCGGTAGACCGCCTGTCAAGTTTCGGGTCAATCGGAGTTCGTTTGGTACTCCAACGGTTAACCGGGTAACCGTGAAGGCCTCGTGTGTGTTGCAGCCCAACACCCCTCCAAAACAGCCCAATAACCCATCTAAGCCACTCCCATGTCCTCCGCCGTTCGATCACGATCGCGTGGGCGAAAACCGCACTCCATTTGGAGCTCCCTAGCTCCTTCTGTCTATAAAAACGTCCTCCCCTTCCAAATCTGAGAGAGATCTCCCCGAAACCCTAGCCGTCGCCTCGAAATCCGCGCCGCCAGCCCTCCACCGCCACGTGGCGCCTCCTGGTTCGCCGCCGTCCCGCGCCCACATCGCCGGACCCGCGGGCCCGCCAGGCCCGTCCGCGGCCCCCCCGAGCCCGCGGCTCCCCGCCGTCCCGGCCTCCTCCCGCACCAGCCCGCGCCGCCCCGGCCTCCTCCCGTCGCCGCCCCGCTGCCGCGCCGCGCCGGCCGCGCCGCCCCGCTGCCGCGCCGCACCGGCCGCGCCGCCCGCTGCCGCGCCACGCCGGCCCCGCCGCCCGCTGCCGCGCCGCGCGCCGCCACCGCCGCCCCTCGCCATCCGCGCCCGGATCCGGCGAGATCCGGCCGGATCCGCTGCCCCACGCCGTCCCTCGCCTCCCGCCGGCGAGATCCGCGCCGGCGAACCTCGTAGTCCGCGCTGGGTTGACTTTCACCTCCTCCCCGAAAACTCTAAGTCATTTATTTCATCATCATCATCATATTTTCGACATGCCATAACTTTGCATATGTAGCTCCGATTCGCGCGTATAATATGTCATTTTGTTCGTCTCGAAGAGTACATCATTTTGTTCCATTGCATCATTTTCATTCGAGGTCATCTCGATGCCCTAAATGCTGTTAGAAGAGGGCTAGTTGATGTTTATTGCTGGATCTTAGCTGATCATGCACTTTTGTCATTTTTGCCATGATTGATGTGTACCTCCTATGAAGTTGAGTCCTACATGAGTTTTGTAGTATGCCATGTTACCTATCCATAGGATTTTGCTATGTATTTTTGTGATGCTTGAGGTGGCTAGAAATTGCATGCAAAGTAGGGATGATGATATTGCTGTTTTCAGAGACTTGGTGATTTCACTAAGTCCCTGACTTTTGTTATTATCATGCTGTATGTTCATGTTGTTTCTGAGAGATCCATGCATAATTTGAGCATGATCAGTAAGGGAGTTTTGAACTTGAGTATTTGCTTAATCCATCCATGCCTTTGTTTGCATTTATGGGGTGCCATAGCTTGAGTCAATCGAGCTCTACTTTTGCTTCAAAATATTGCTGGCAGATTGTTTACGTGTTATTCAATTTTGCCAAGCTTGGTGTAGTTGATCCTTGCATGATATGATGTTATTCTTGCCATGTATTGTTACTATGCCCTGTCTTCTTGATGTATGTATGCTTATTTTATCATGCAATGCTCTGTAGTGAGTGCATCGAGCTCACGAACATGCCTAGTCGTTAACAGTTTTCTGCCATGTCCAGTTTTCTACTAAGTCTGAAACCTATAACGAAACTTGCTTATTTGACTTGGGTGTAATCATATTTTCTGATCCTTTTTGGCTTATGGTCAGTAAGGGACTTTTGTCAAGTGCTATGAGTAGATTCATGCCATGCCTTTCTTTGCTATGTTCTGAACCTGTAGCATGTCGTTTCATTGCTCTGAACATGTCATCCTGATGTTGTTTTCCTGACTTGTTGTTATTTCACTAAGTCTGTGAATCTGTTATTAGTTGTACTTTTGCCATGCTTGTTTGAACCTGTTATGAGGTGAATTAGCCGTAGCTCAGTGTTCATCTTTTGTCGTGCATCTTGAGTAGATTACTGTCATATGCTTTGTTGCCATGTTTGGGTGCAGTAGCTTAATTATTTGTTGTTTGCTAAGTAGCATCATGCTGTTTATGGCAGATCCGTGTCATTCTTGTTTTGCTTGCCATTTGCAAACCGTGCATCCGTTTCCGGTGATCTTTATATCGATTTCAACCGAAATCACCTCATCTATCCAGTGGCATGCTTGGTTTGCCAAGATTATGCCCTGTTCATCCTTGTCCTTCCGGAGCATGCATACGCATTGCATATCACCTCTCGCATTTCATGCCATGTTTTGCATCATGTTGATTGCGCGTTGCATCGTGGTTGATTTTGGTTCCTTTGCTTGTTCTCTTGTCTTGGGTAGAGCCGGGAGACGAGTACGTGAACGAGGAACCTGTTGAGAACGTTTACGAGGACCAAGCTTTCGACAACTCTGAGAACCTTGCAGGCAAGATGACCATACCCTCGAAATCACTTCTATCTTTGCTTGCTAGATTGCTCGCTCTTTTGCTATGCCTATGCTGCGATACCTACCACTTGCTATATCATGCCTCCTATATTGCCTTGTCAGCCCCTAACCATCCATGTCCTAGCAAACCGTTGTTTGGCTATGTTACTGCTTTGCTCAGCCCCTCTTATAGCGTTGTTAGTTGCAGGTGAAGATGAAGTTTGTTCCTTGTTGGAACATGTTTATTCGTGGGGATATCACAATACCTCTTATTTAATTAATGCATCTATATACTTGGTAAAGGGTGGAAGGCTCGGCCTTATGCCTGGTGTTTTGTTCCACTCTTGCCACCCTAGTTTCCGTCATACCGGTGTTATGTTCCCGGAGTTTGCGTTCCTTACACGGTTGGGTGATTTATGGGACCCCCTTGACAGTTCACTTTGAATGAGACTTTTCCAGCAAGGTCCAACATTGGTTTTACCATTCGCCTCCTAGCCTTTTTCCCTTGGGTTCTGCAGACTCAAGGGTCATCTTTATTTTAAACCCCCGGGCCAGTTCTCCTTCGATTGCTGGTCCAAACTAGAGCACCGTGCAGGGCCGTCCCTTGGCAACTTGGGTTATGTTGGCTCCTGTACGCTTCGCTTATCCGGATGTGCCCTGAGACCGAGATATGTGCAGCTCCTATCAGGATTTGTCGGCACAATCGGGCGGCTTTGCTGGACTTGTTTTATTGCTGTTGAAATGTCTTGTAGTCCGGGATTCCGAGATTGATCGGGTCTTCCCGGTAGAAGGAATATCCTTCGTTGACCGTGAGAGCTTATCATGGGCTAAGTTGGGACACCCCTGCAGGGTATTATCTTTCGAAAGCCGTGCCCGCGGTTATGAGGCAGATGGGAATTTGTTGATGTCCGGTTGTAGAAAACCCGAAGTTGACCTTAACTAAAACACATCCACCGCGTGTGTAACCGTGATGGTTTCTTCTCGGCGGGGTCCGGGAAGTGAACACGGTTGTTGGAGTTATGTCTGACGTAGGTTGTTTCAGGATCACTTCTTGATCACTTCTAGCTTCACGACCGTGCTTTGCCTTCTCTTCTCGCTCTCTTTTGCGCTATAGCCACCATATGCTAGTCGCTTGCTGCAGCTCCACCTCACCTACCCCTTCCCCACCATTTAAGCTTAAATAGTCTTGATCTCGCGGGTGTGAGATTGCTGAGTCCCCGTGGCTCACAGATATTATCACCTCAGTTGCAGGTACCAACGATGTCAGTGCTGATGACGCAACCGAGCTCACTTGGGAGTTCGATGAGGAACGTGGCCGTTACTATGTTTCTTTTCCAGATGATCAGTAGTGGAGCCCAGTTGGGTGATCCGGGGATCTGTTTAGCATTTGGGGTAGTCTTCTTTCATTTTGGTACCGTAGTCGGACCTTGAGTGTAATCTGTTTGATGGATGTTATTTATGTACTTGTGTGAAGTGGCGATTGTAAGCCAACTATGTATCCTTCCCCTTTATTTTATTATATGGATTGTGTGAAGATTACCTCACTTGCGACATTGCTTTCCATGCGGTTATGCCTCTAAGTCGTGCCTCGACACGTGGGAGATATAGCCGCATCGAGGGCGTTACACAAACACAGGCTTCCAATATATCATTCTTTACGTCTCGACCATTTCGAGACTCCTCGTCATGTCCGTGATCACATCCGGGACTCCGAACTCCTTCGGTACATCAAAATGTATAAACTCATAATAACTGTCATCGTAACGTTAAGCGTGCGGACCCTACGGTTCGAGAACAATGTAGACATGACCGAGACACGTCTCCGGTCAATAACCAATAGCGGGACCTGGATGCCCATATTGGCTCCTACATATTCTACGAAGATCTTTATCGGTCAGACCGCATAACAACATACGTTGTTCCCTTTGTCATCGGTATGTTACTTGCCCGAGATTCGATCGTCGGTATCCAATACCTAGTTCAATCTCGTTACCGGCAAGTCTCTTTACTCGTTCCGTAATACATCATCTCACAACTAACACATTAGTTGCAATGCTTGCAAGGCTTATGTGATGTGCATTACCGAGAGGGCCCAGAGATACCTCTCCGACAATCGGAGTGACAAATCCTAATCTCGAAATACGCCAACCCAACATGTACCTTCGGAGACACCTGTAGAGCACCTTTATAATCACCCAGTTACGTTGTGACGTTTGGTAGCACACAAAGTGTTCCTACGGTAAACGGGAGTTGCATAATCTCATAGTTAAAGGAACATGTATAAGTCATGGATAAAAGCAATAGCAACATACTAAACGATCGGGTGCTATGCTAATGGAATGGGTCATGTCAATCAGATCATTCAACTAATGATGTGATCTTGTTAATCAAATAACAACTCTTTGTTCATGGTTAGGAAACATAACCATCTTTGATTAATGAGCTAGTCAAGTAGAGGCATACTAGTGACACTCTGTTTGTCTATGTATTCACACATGTATTATGTTTCCAGTTAATACAATTCTAGCATGAATAATAAACATTTATCATGATATAAGGAAATAAATAATAACTTTATTATTGCCTCTAGGGCATATTTCCTTCAGTCTCCCACTTGCACTAGAGTCAATAATCTAGATCACATCACCATGTGATTAACATCAATAGTTCACATCATCATGTGATTAACACCCATAGTTCACATCGATATGTGACCAACACCCAAAGGGTTTACTAGATTCAGTAATCTAGTTCACATCGCTATGTGATTAACACCCAAAGAGTACTACGGTGTGATCATGTTTTGCTTGTGAGAGAAATTTAGTCAACGGGTCTGCCACATTTAGATCCGTTATGTATTTTGCAATTTTCTATGTCTACAATGCTCTGCACGGAGCAACTTTAGCTAATTGGTCCCACTTTCAATATGTATCTAGATTGAGACTTAGAGTCATCTAGATTAGTGTCAAAACTTGCATCGACGTAACCTTTTACGACGAACCTTTTTGTCACCTCCATAATCGAGAAACATATCCTTATTCCACTAAGGATAATTTTGACCGCCGTCCAGTGATCTACTCCTAGATCACTATTGTACTCCCGTGCCAATCTCAGGGTAGGGTATACAATAGGTCTGGTACACAGCATGGCATACTTTATAGAACCTATGGCCAAAGCATAGGGAATGACTTTCATTCTCTTTCTATCTTCTGCCGTGGTCGGGCTTTGAGTCTTACTCAATTTCATACTTTGTAACACAGGCAAGAACTCTTTCTTTGACTGTTCTATTTTGAACTACTTCAAAATCTTGTCAAGGTATGTACTCATTGAAAAAACTTATCAAGCGTCTCGATCTATCTCTATAGATCTTGATGCTCGATATGTAAGTATCTTCCCCGAGGTCTTTTCTTTGAAAAACTCCTTTCAAATACTCCTTTATGCTTTACAGAATAATTCTACATTATTTCCGATCAACAATATGTCATTCACATATACTTATCAGAAATGCTGTAGTGCTCCCACTCACTTTCTTGTAAATACAGGCTTCACCGCAAGTCTGTATAAAACTATATGCTTTGATCAACTTATCAAAGCGTATATTCCAACTCCGAGATGCTTGCACCAGTCCATAGATGGATCGCTGGAGCTTGCATATTTTGTTAACACCTTCAGGATCGACAAAACCTTCTAGTTGCATCGTATACAACTCTTCTTTAATAAATCCATTAAGGAATGTAGTTTTGTTTATCCATTTGCCGGATTTCATAAAATGCGGCAATTGCTAACATGATTCGGACAGACTTAAGCATAGATACGAGTGAGAAACTCTCATCGTAGTCAACACCTTGAACTTGTCGAAAAACCTTTTGTGACAATTCTAGCTTTGTAGATAGTAACACTACTATCAGTGTCCGTCTTCCTCTTCAAGATCCATTTATTTTCTTTGGCTTGCCGATCATCGGGCAAATCCATCAAAGTCCATACTTTGTTCTCATACATGGATCATATCTCAGATTTCATGGCCTCTAACCATTTCGCGGAATCTGGGCTCATCATCGCTTCCTCATAGTTCGCAAGTTCGTCATGGTCTAGTAACATGACTTCCAGAACAGGATTACCGTACCACTCTGGTGCGGATCTCACTCTAGTTTACTTACGAGATTCGGTAGTAACTTGATCTTGAAGTTACATGATCATCATCATTAGCTTCCTTACTAATTGGTGTAGTAGTCACAAGAACAGATTTCTGTGATGAACTACTTTCCAATAAGGGAGAAGGTACAATTACCTTATCAAGTTTTCTACTTTCCTCCCACTCACTTCTTTCGAGAGAATCTCCTTCTCTAGAAAGGATCCATTCTCAGCAACGAATATCTTGCCTTCGGATCTGTGATAGAAGGTGTACCCAACAGTCTCCTTTGGGTACCTATGAAGACACATTTCTCCGATTTGGGTTTGAGCTTATCAGGATGAAACTTTTTCACATAAGCATCGTAACCCCAAACTTTAAGAAACGACAACTTTGGTTTCTTGCCAAACCACAGTTCATATTGTGTCGTCTCAACGGACTTTAGATGGTGCCCCTTTTAACGTGAATGCAGCTGTCTCTAATGCATGATCCCAAAATGATATTGGTAAATCGGTAAGAAACATCATAGATTGTACTATATCCAATAAAGTACGGTTATGACGTTCGGACACACCATTATGCTGTGGTGTTCCAGGTGGCATGAATTTGTGAAACTATTCCACATTGTTTTAATTGAAGACCAAACTCGTAACTCAAATATTTTTCTCCGCGATCAGATCGTAGAAACCTTATTTTCTTGTCACGATGATTTTCCACTTCACTCTAAAATTCTTTGAACTTTTCAAATGTTTTAGACTTATGTTTCATCAAGTAGATATACCCATATCTTCTCAAATCATCTGTGAAGGTCAGAAAATAATGATACCTGCTGCAAGCCTTAATATTCATCGGACCACATACATCAGTATGTATGATTTCCAATAAATCTATTGCTTGTTTCATTGTTCCGAAGAACGGTGTTTTTAGTCATCTTGCCCTTAAGGCATGGATCGCAAGCATCAAGTGATTCATAATCAAGAGATTCCAAAATTCCATCAGCATGGAGTTTCTTCATGCGCTTTACACCAATATGACCTAAACGGCAGTGCCACAAATAGGTTGCACTATCATCATTAACTTCGCATCTTTTGGTTTCAATATTATGAATATGTGTATCACTGCGATCGAGATCCAATGAACTATTTTCATTGGTGTGTATGACCATAGAAGTTTTTATTCATGTAAACAGAACAATAATTTATTCTCTTACTTAAATGAATAACCGTATTGCAATTAACATGATCAAATCATATTCATGCTCAACGCAAACACTAAATAACACTTATTTAGTTTCAACACTAATCCCGAAAGTATAGGGAGTGTGTGATGATGATCATATCAATCTTGGAACCACTTCCAACACACATCGTCACCTTGCCCTTTAACTAGTCTTTGTTGATTCTGCAACTCCCGTTTCGAGTTACTAATCTTAGCAACTTGAACTAGTACCAAATACTGAGGGGTTGCTATGAACACTAGTAAAGTACACATCAATAACATATATATCAAATATACTTATGTTCACTTTGCCATCCTTCTTATCCGCCAATCACTTGGGGTAGTTCCGCTTCCAGTGACCAGTCCCTTTGCAGTAGAAGCACTTAGTCTCAGGCTTAGGACCAGACTTGGGCTTTTTCACTTGAGCAGCAACTTGCTTGCCATTCTTCTTGAAGTTCCCCTTCTTTCCTTTTGCCCTTTTCTTGAAACTAGTGATCTTGTCAATCATCAACACTTGATGTTTTTCTTTGATTTCTACCTTCGCTGATTTTAGCATCGCGAAGAGCTTGGGAATATTTTCCGTTATCCCTTGTATATTATAGTTCATCACGAAGTTCTACTAACTTGGTGATGGTGACTAGAGAATTCTGTCAATCACTATCTTATCTGGAAGATTAACTCCCACTTGATTCAAGCGATTGTAGTACCCAGACAATCTGAGCACATGCTCACTAGTTGAGCGATTCTCCTCCATCTTTTAGCTATAGAACTTGTTGGAGACTTCATATCTCTCAACTCGGGTATTTGCTTGAAATATTAACTTCAACTCCTGGAACATCTCATATGGTCCATGACGTTCAAAACGTCTTTGAAGTCCCGATTCTAAGCAGTTAAGCATGGTGCACTAAACTATTAAGTAGTCATCATGTTGAGCTAGCAAAACGTTCATAATGTCTGCATCTGCTCCTGCAATAGGTCCGTCACCTAGCGGTGCATCAAGGACATAATTCTTCTGTGCAGCAATGAGGATAAACCTCAGATCACGGATCCAATCCGCATCATTGCTACTAACATTTTTCAACACAATTTTCTCTAGGAACATATAAAAATAAACACATGAAAGCAACAACGCGAGCTATTGATCTACAACATAGATATGCTAATACTACCAGGACTAAGTTCATGATAAATTTAAGTTCAATTAATCATATTACTTAAGAACTCCCACTTAGATAGATATCTCTCTAATTCTCTAAGTGATCACGTGATCCAAATCAACTAAACCATGTCCGATCATCACGTGAGATGGAGTAGTTTCAATGGTGAACATCACTATGTTGATCATATCTACTATATGATTCACGCTCGACCTTTCGGTCTCCGTGTTCCGAGGTCATATCTTATATGCATAGCTCGTCAAGTATAACCTGAGTATTCCGCGTGTGCAACTGTTTTGCACCCGTTGTATTTGAACGTAGAGCCTATCACACCCGATCATCATGTGGTGTCTCAGCACGAAGAACTTTCGCAACGGTGCATACTCAGGGAGAACACTTCTTGATAATTTAGTGAGAGATCATCTTATAATGCTACCGTCAATCAAAGCAAGATAAGATGCATAAAAAGATAAACATCACATGCAATCAAAATAAGTGATATGATATGGTCATCATCATCTTGTGCTTGTGATCTCCATCTCCGAAGCACCGTCATGATCACCATCGTCACCGGCGCGACACCTTGATCTCCATCGTAGCATCATTGTCGTCTCGCCAATCTTATGCTTCCACGACTATCACTACCGCTTAGTAATAAAGTAAAGCATTACATCGCGATTGTATTGCATACAATAAAGCGACAACCATATGGCTCCTGCCAGTTGCCGATAACTCGGTTACAAAACATGATCATCTCATACAATAAAATTTAGCATCATGTCTTGACCATATCACATCACAACATGCCCTGCAAAAACAAGTTAGACGTCCTCTACTTTGTTGTTGCAAGTTTTACGTGGCTGCTATGGGCTTAAGCAAGAACTCATCTTACCTACGCATCAAAACCACAACGATAGTTTGTCAAATAGACTCCGTTTTAACCTTCTCAAGGACCGGGCGTAGCCACACTTGGTTCAACTAAAGTTGGAGAGACAGTCTTCCGCAAGCCATCTATGTGCAAAGCACGTCGAGGGAACCGGTCTCGCGTAAGCGTACGCGTAAGGTTGGTCCGGATCGTCTCGTCCAACAATACCGCCGAACCAAAGTATGACATGCTGGTAGGCAGTATGACTTGTATCGTCCACAACTTACTTGTGTTCTACTCGTGCAAATAACATCAAACCATAAAACCTAGGCTCGGATGCCACTGTTGAGGAACGTAGTAATTTCAAAAAATTTCCTACGCACACGCAAGATCATGGTGATGCATAGCAACGAGAGGGGAGAGTGTTGTCTACATACCCTCGTAGACCGAAGCGGAAGCGTTGACACAACATAGAGGAAGTAGTCGTACGTTCTCCTCGCGATCCAACCGATCACAGCACCGTTACTCCGGCACCTCCGAGTTCTTGGCACACGTTCAGCTCGATGACGATCCCCAGGCTCCGATCCAGCAAAGCGTCGAGGAAGAGTTCCGTCAGCACGACGGCGTGGTGATGATATTGATGTGTTACCGGCGCAGGGCTTCGCCTAAGCACTGGAACGATATGATCGAGGTGGAATTTGGTGGAAGGGGGCACCGCACACGGCTAAGGAACGATCCGTAGATCAACTTGTGTGTCTTTGGGGTGCCCCCTGCCCCCGTATATAAAGGAGTCAAGGGGGAGGGGCTGGCCGGCCAAGCCTGGCGCGCCAGGAGAGTCCTACTCCCTCTGGGAGTAGGATTCCCCCCCCCCCCAATCCTAGTTGGACTAGGATTCTCCAAGGGGGAGAGAGAGAGAGAGGGGGCGCCCACCTCTCCTAGTCCTAATAGGACTAGGGGAAGGGGGGGAGGCGCGCAGCCCATGAGGGCAGCCCTCCCACCTCTCCTCCAAGGCCCATGTTGGCCCATTATGCTCCTGGGGGTTTCCGGTAACCCTCCCGGTATTCCGGTAAAATCCTGATTTCACCTGGAATGCATCCGATGTCCAAACACAGGCTTCCAATATATCATTCTTTACGTCTCGACCATTTCGAGACTCCTCGTCATGTCCGTGATCACATCCGGGACTCCGAACTCCTTCGGTACATCAAAATGTATAAACTCATAATAACTGTCATCGTAACGTTAAGCGTGCGGACCCTACGGTTCGAGAACAATGTAGACATGACCGAGACACGTCTCCGGTCAATAACCAATAGCGGGACCTGGATGCCCATATTGGCTCCTACATATTCTACGAAGATCTTTATCGGTCAGACCGCATAACAACATACGTTGTTCCCTTTGTCATCGGTATGTTACTTGCCCGAGATTCGATCGTCGGTATCCAATACCTAGTTCAATCTCGTTACCGGCAAGTCTCTTTACTCGTTCCGTAATACATCATCTCACAACTAAAACATTAGTTGCAATGCTTGCAAGGCTTATGTGATGTGCATTACCGAGAGGGCCCAGAGATACCTCTCCGACAATCGGAGTGACAAATCCTAATCTCGAAATACGCCAACCCAACATGTACCTTTGGAGACACCTGTAGAGCACCTTTATAATCACCCAGTTACGTTGTGACGTTTGGTAGCACACAAAGTGTTCCTACGGTAAACGGGAGTTGCATAATCTCATAGTTAAAGGAACATGTATAAGTCATGGATAAAAGCAATAGCAACATACTAAACAATCGGGTGCTATGCTAATGGAATGGGTCATGTCAATCAGATCATTCAACTAATGATGTGATCTTGTTAATCAAATAACAACTCTTTGTTCATGGTTAGGAAACATAACCATCTTTGATTAATGAGCTAGTCAAGTAGAGGCATACTAGTGACACTCTGTTTGTCTATGTATTCACACATGTATTATGTTTCCAGTTAATACAATTCTAGCATGAATAATAAACATTTATCATGATATAAGGAAATAAATAATAACTTTATTATTGCCTCTAGGGCATATTTCCTTCATCATGGGGGAGACAAAATGCTGCTGATGGGCTCAACAGCAACTCATCGGAATTTCCATATCACTGGACTTCCACCATCATGTGAACACGGTGATTACATTGGTCAGACCAAAAGATGTAATGGTGTATGCTCGAGGGATCAACCACGAGTAAGAAAACATTACGAACATCGTTGGTTCTGATTTGACTTGACGATAGCCCACACTCAAGTCAAAGTTTTGTCAAGGCAATAGATCCAACAACTGATCACGAGGACCAATCGATGGAGATATCATCTTTCTTCAACACACACACACACTAAAAAATATCCCTTAACATGAACTAAGTCAGACAAGCTTTTATCTTCCAACTCTCCAAGTTGTTGTTTAGCTTAACCAACTAGCTCAGGGATATCCAACACAGATTTCTTGGAGAATGGCTGGTTTAGAGGAAAACCAACTTGATCACGAACTCAACATAGCGGTTAGGGGACGACCTGGTGATATTTCCGTGAAGATATCCGGAAAATCACGAACCACCAGTATGTTACTAAGCTCGAGAACAATCTTGCTTTTCAAGGAAAGACGATGTGATCAAAAGAGCAAAGGATTGACACCATCCTAACTCATTGATCCAAGAGTGCACCGGAGTTAAGGACTAGATAGCACGATCAATCTTAGGATGATGATTCGATAACCAACACGTTAAGAATGAGAATATTGCCCATTAACTACCAAGCAACGAGGTTGCTAGGAGTATCGATTTCACACATCATGACTCACTTGCCGGCATTCCGGTTACAACAACACGGGAACCCAGGAATGAACAATGATGGCAAGAAGTATCACTGCGTCAAAATTTCATAAGAGATGGTGCAATTCCTATGATATTCTTGACATAAATAGGGTAATACTCCAAGGTAGAACAGATCAAAAAATCGTTTGGCATTTGATCCGCGGAATAGAACTACTTTGACCCAATCCTAGTCATTCCGGAATAGAATGGCTTGACGGACCACAAGAATAATAGGCATCGATGAACACGAATGCACAACTATTCCTGGCTATCAATTGATAGACTAGGGTCGGAATACAGCTGAGGAGGGTCAACTCAAGGAACATATAACTGAAGGGGGACAACTCAAACAATGTATAACCTTCTGAGTTGTGGAGGCATAGATTAGTATGCCAAACCAAGTTCAACATGTTTCTTCCGGATAAACCATGCAAAAGAGGAAGAATTGGCGGAGTCACAATGTAGAATGGAGAACTCATCAAGAGCACTCTAGTTGTGATCTTTTGGTTCAAAGAACTTCTGCCATAAGCAGTTCATGGTATTTGGAAGAAGGAAATACCACGGACCTCGAGGATTATCGCAAAGGTTACTAATATCTTAAAGGAACTAGCAACACTATCAATACAAGGTAAGTAGAGTGAATCTTGGGCTTAAGAACCTAGAGATGGAAGGCCTACTAACTAAATGGCATCACAGGATGCTTTTGAGAATGACGGCCAGAATCATCACGCTGGGGATACAAAACATTGCAAGATAACTAGGTGACTGCCTAAGACACCTAGGGTCATAATAATAGCTCCAACATATATGTTGAGGCAACAGAGTACCTCAACTCACCGATTAGTGTGGTTAAACTGGCCCAAATGGACGTCGGGAACAGGAAGAAGGGATTTGCAAATGCATTAGACTATTTAGAAACCTGGGATGACTCGTACAACATAACGGCTGTAAATGCTCAAAAAGATTTGAGATATCCTGCAAAATAGTGGCATGACCACTCAACATCACAATATCAAGGTTCCGTGACCAACTATGAACACACAAAGTAGTAGGAACTGAACTGAGACTTGAATCCATCAAACCTACAAGTCTATGGATTAGTAACACGTCATCCTCATAGATAGATGAGAAGGCCTAGTTCTTAATCCCCGTAGAAAGGAAGAGGATGACTCAGATCAGAGGGCATGACGTATAAGGAGTAAAAAGAACCTTACGTTCCCTTCCACAATCAATTCCCTTATATAACTAAAGCATTTCTAGACTCGACTTCGACCAGTTTGGCTTGGTAATCCTACAGGCAGTCAGGCTCTGATACCAACGCTGTAGGACCCCGATTCCATGTCACATCGATCTAGCCGGGAACACCTCATATCACTTTGCGGCCTCACGCACGGTATTCCCATGGGTGTCGCCTTACCATGGCCTAGGACCGTTTGCACCGTTTGGCTCACGTATATGATAGTGTCGCTAGCATCCATATGACAGAGAACCCGGGCCGACATGGCTAGTCATGAACCCAAAGCGGCACTAACATATGGGGATAGGCATACATGAATCAACTTCAAGCATGTCGGTCAGCAGCATGTTAATCCGGGTTGTAGCTCTGGGCTAATAGGACTCCAGGAACCCGGGCTGTAGCAGTCTAGGCAGGACACCGGATGTCACCGCGTGACATTTCCCCGAAGGGACAGACATAGGAACGAAGTGAATCACATGCCGGCCAGTCAAGTGTCCTGCGCAGTAGTGCTGGGCTAGCAGGACTCCGGTGAACCGGACTGTACTAGACTACTATGGCTCAAGGAGGCACTAGACTACATTTCCCCATATGAGAGGCTGCCAAGCATAAACAACTAGATTGTCGGATCCCACACATACCAAGCATTTCAATCATACACACAATATGTCCGATATGTGCAAATACAACATGGCATCACAACACAACTCTACGACTCAAGTATTTATTCATTAGGCTCCGAGGAGCGAGATATTACAAACATGGGTCTCATGACACAACACTCAGAGCATACAAGTCAAAGCACATGCAGAAGCTTAACATGTCTAAGTACAGACATCTACAAATGAAAAAGGCTGAGAAGCCTGACTATCTACTAGATCCTGCCGAGGGCACAAGATCGTAGCTGAGGTATCAAGCTAAACATCGAAGTCCACACGGAACTACTAGCGAGACTGACGTCTCTCTGCAAAACATAAAATAGGAAAACGTGAGTACAAATGTACCCAGCAAGACTTGCATAAGAACTAACTACATATGCATCGGTATCAATAAAGGGGTTGTGGAGTTTAACTGCAGCAAGCCAGCTTTGACTCGGTGGCTATCCTAAACTATGACTGCAAGTAACTCTTTGAGGTGGCGCACACGAGTCCACATATTCACCATATCAATACACCACTATGGATCCGCTCCCGTCTCCCTACGAGAAGGCCATCCATAGCACTCACGCTTATCTTGCGAGTTTTAGAGTATCCACTTTCACTTGTCTATGAACTGTTATAGGCAACCCAGAAGTCCTTCACCGCGGACACGGCTATTCGAATAGATGATGTTAACCCTGCAGGGGTGTACTTCTTCACACACACTCTCACCACTTATCGCCGTTTACACGACATGTACTCGGCAACCTTCAAGCGGAAGCCCAGCGAGGGTTTCAGCCACGGCCTACCTAAACACTCAAGTCTCTAGTCCAGGTTTATCACCTATTCAGGTTCCATCCGCAGGGAGTCCAGCCGAGGTTTCCACATGCGGCCCCGAACGATGTGAGCAGGGTTCCTGAGACACCAAACGGGCGCCCGATACACCGTGCCACGTGCCTACCGCATCACAGCCCACCCCTCGGGTCAGCGCTGCCCACGACCTCCAGCATACTACAAACACCAGAAACTACTTGCAACTCCTGGACAGAGGACAAGGGTGATTAAGAAGCTGAGAGAGTCAATTAAGGATCCCAATGTGTGGTAGTAACTGTTTCATGGATCACAAACACAGAACTCAGTTCCTGAGGGCGGCTTCAATGAGACAACCCACCATGTACTCCTACATGGCCTCTCACCGCTACCTTTACCAAATCGTGTTCACACACTTAGCTCTCAACAGTAGGACATGTTTACACACCTCCGAATCATCCCCGATGAATCAGACCTAACTCAACTCTAAGCAGTAGCAGGCATGACAAACAAGCATGAATGAGTAGGCACATCAGGGCTCAAACAACTCCTACTCATGCTAGTGGGTTTCATTTATTTACTGTGGCAATGACAGGTCATGCAGAGGAAAGAGGTTCAACTACCACAACATGTAACAGTTGAATCATTGTTGTCCTAATGCAGTAAAAGAGAGCAGGAGCGAGAGAGTGGGATTGTATCAGGATGAACAAGGGGGTTTTGCTTGCCTGGCACTTCTGAAGATGATATAACTCTTCATCGGTGTCATCGAACTCATCGTCGAAACGTCGTCTACTGAGAGGGGACAAGTACCGGCAAACACAGAAAGAACACAATCAATGCAATACACAATATGATGCATGATCATGACATGGTAAAATGAATGTGTTGGGCTAGTGCAACTACAACCAGACGGGTTTGAGCTATTTTGAACCAAAGATTCAAAGTTCAAACTCATTTGTGATCTTAAATAGTGCTTTATCATGTTTTGCACTAAACCACAAGTTAACTTGTTTAAACATGCATGGAACCAGTACAGATGGATAGATTGGATTTTTTTGATCATTTTTCATATATAATTTATTTCATTCTGAGCTATAGATTAATTTCTATGATTTTTAGAAGTTAGCACTATTTTCTGGAATTTCGTGTAAAAGAACAAATCCAGAAAAGGGTTATTGCGTCCGCATGATGTCACTGTGATGTCAGCGGTCAACGGAGCTGGTCCAGGTCAAACTGACCAGTGGGTCCCGCGTGTCAGTACTAATTTAAACTAACTAAATTTAGTTAGTGTTAACCTAAGTTAATTAGCAGAGCGGGCCCCAGCTGTCATAGACTCAAGGGGAGTCAACCTGGGCCTACCCAGTCAAAGTCAACGGGTCAAACCCGCCAGCGAGGCCAGACGCGGCGGTGGGAGTGCGTTCTCGCGCTCCGGCGACCAAATGGACGACGGAGACCATCTACGTGATGCGGGGAGCGAGCCGCGTCGTTTGGTGGCAGTGGTGGTGCTTGGGGTGGCCGGGAACGTCGCCGGAGTCAGGTGAAGACGAACCCGAGGCTACGGGGCACAGCGAGGCACGTGGGATGGTGCGTTGGGCTCCTGCGAGTGCGGTGAGGGTGGTGGTGTGCTCGGAATCGAGCCAACGTGGCGTTGGCCATGGCTACGCCATGACCAGCGGCGAGATGCTTCCGTCACGGTTTGGGATCGGGGCTAGAGGACGAACGCGTCGATGGGGAGAGGGGCGAGGGGCGTAGGAGCTCACAGCGGTGCCGAAGAGGGGGTCAGCGAGCTCGGGGAGGTCCTGGCGGCGCTGGATCGACCGGAGTCGGGCTCGGGTGCCCGAGGTTGAATACGAAGGAAAAGACGGTGTTCGGCGGCATTTGGAGTCGCGTGAGTCAACGGGGAGGCGTAGGTGACGGTGGCAGAACCCCTGGGCATGTCGGAGAGGTGATGGGGAGACTCAGGGCACGACAGCAACGAGCGGCGGCGACGGCTGCGCTCGGGTGGGTGCGCGCGAGAGGGACAGGGGACGGGACCAGCACGGGGGGAGGAGTGAGAGAGCCTGGGGGTGCGTGGCGTCTCCAGCCAGCTCCAGGCGGTCGGCCGGAAGCAGGAGGAGGCATGGCGAGTTCGTCGGTGTCGCGGTGTCCCTCCTCTGCCTACTGGCAGAGGTAGGCGATGACTGGGACCAGGCCAGTGGGCTGGGCCGGTGCAGATGGGCCGCCACGTAAGTTGCACAGGTAACCTCTCTCTCTCCTTTTATTTCTGTTTTCTATTTTCTGTCTGTTTGTTGATTTAGTAGGAGTACTAAACAAATTTATTTTCTCCTGTAAATTATTGTATGGACTAGAGATATTATTCTAGAGCGCCACAATAATTTCCAAAATTATTGGGCATGTATTTCTTTTATAACAGAAATAAAGCCAATCCAAATACATTATGATTTAATTCAAATGCCCAAAATAAATATTTCTGTGACTCCAAAAATATTGGTTTGAATTTTACCTCTTACCAATATTTTCACAGAGTAACATGAACATTTCCTTGGACTCATTTGATGAGATTTAAATGTTGGTTATTTTTAGAGGTTTCCTGAGGTTTTGAAAATTCCTCAATTCAAATTTCATTTGAATTTAAACATGATGCAACAACCAAGCTAGTCCAAGGCCAAGGTAAAGCTAGGGATGTGACACGAACTCTGGGTTGCATGCGAAGAACTCGTCCCCCCCAATCTGCCTGCTCGCTAATCTCATGATCTAGCTCGATGAACTGAATGGAAAAAAGACACAGCAGTTTACCCAGGTCTGGGCCACCTTGCGGTGTAAAACCCTGTCGGATCACGGGCTCCGGCAGACCCTTAAGGTTCGAACTCTGGGGTGCGCGCGGAGATTCTGCCCTCTACCTCACCGTCTCGCAAAGAACTAACTGCTAAAAGAACGACACAAGAGACACAGGGTTTATACTGGTTCGGGCCACCGATGTGGTGTAATACCCTACTCCAGTGTGAGGTGGGTGGATTGCCTCTTGGGCTGATGAAGAAGAACAGTACAAGGAAGAACAGCCTCACGAGGGTCTTTTCTTGGCTAGGGGATGAACTGCTGGGGGAGTTCAGCCTCTCTTCTCTATCTCTACTTGTTCTCTGCTTGCTCTGAATACTCCTCGATCTCTCGATGTCAAGATGCCTCTACCCTGGGGGTGGCTAGTCCTATTTATAGGCAAAGGCCCTGGGCCTCTTCCCAAATATTTGAGCGGGAAGGGCGCCAACAATTTGGCCAATTTGAAGGGGAACATCTAGTACACTTATCCTGACTAAAGTCGGTCTTCGCCTGCCAAAGGCCCTATGGTGACGCCGTTCTGGGCTCCATGGTGACCTCCTTCCCACCGTTGGACTGGTCTTGGTCTTGTTGCACCGAAATGGGTGCCTTTGCTTGATCCTCTCGCCTGCGCTTGCCCCCTTTGCACCAAAGAAGAAAGGGGAGGACACTGCGCGGCCTGGCGCCCGCCTGGCACCCTCGATCGTCACAGCTTATGTCATGGGCACCTCGCGAGGCACCCCGCCTTGATCTCTCCGCCTCCTCGTGAGCCAGCCTGAGGAGGCCGTGCTTGAGGAAGCGCCGTGTCGTCTGCCTCGCGAGGCTTGGCCCCTCGCGAGGGTCTTGAGCCTTGTGTTGATGAAGATGGGACGCGCTGGGCCCCCATTCGAGCCACGCCGCAGGCCGCAGGCAGGAAAGTCTGGGGACCCCCGTTCCCAGAACGCCGACAGTAGCCCCCGGGCCTAAGGCGCGCATGGACTTGGCCGTGCCGAGAGGCGAAAGGGCAAGGGCGAAGCGCCGCGGGCCCTAACAGCCTGCGGCCTTGGGCGCCGCGTGGCGGTTGATTGGACGTGGGCGTCTCCACTTCCCCACGACGCCTCGGTGACCGCGTGGATTGGACAAGTCCCTGCACGCAGATCGTGTCATGATTACCTGTGATCGCGGAGGCTGAAGGTTGGCCTTCGCCGGCTATATATTTGGCATCGCGCGTGCCCTTCTAGTCTACCTCTTCCTGCTTCCTCTTCTGCCTCAGTTCTTGCTCCGTCTTGGCGTGATGGCTCCATCGAGGAAGTACTCGGCCGCGGAGAAGGGGAAGGCCCTCCAGGTCGGTCCTGCCTCTCCTCCGCCCAAGCGTGGCCGTGGGCGCGCTCGGAAGCATCCGGTGGCCGCCCCGGCAGCGTCTGATGGCCGCGGGGACGGCTCCCGATGTGGTGGTGGCCGAGCCGCTGTGGCTGGGGGACGCGCCTGGGGCACGCGCTCCCCCAGGCCACGCTTCCACGCTGCGCAAGCGCTGCCGGAGTTCATCGTCTGGCCGGCGGAGCCTACTAGTGCCCGGCCCCAACTCCCTCGCTTTCTCCTTGGCGAACTCCCGGCCGGAGCTCCAAGGGGCCTCTGGCTCCAGGCGGAGGGCTGCTGCAGCAGGTCTTCATGGGCTGTGTTGGAGGTCTCTGCCAATGGGGGCTTGGCCTTAACCCGTGGCTGGCAGGCGTTCGCCCGCGCCCGCGGCCTGGGGCGCCGGTGTACCCTGCATTTCAGGTTTGATGGCGACGCCACCCTCTACGTGAGGGTGTTTGGGGAAGATGGTCGTCGCGTGGGGTGTTGCCCTGAAGAGGACGACGGTGATGGGGGAGACAGTGCCTGCGCGGGTGGCGGCGGCTGCGACTCCCCAAGCTTCGTCAACTCTTCCTCAAGCGACTCCTCCAGTGGTGGCCGCAGTCAGCCCCCACGCCGTCGGGCCTGCTTGGGAGGTGGTGGTTCGTCCGCCCGCCATCGCGCCTTGGTGAAGCACGAGAGGGAGTCCGCCTGAGGTCCAAAGGCGGTCCGGGACGCCTCCGCAAGCTGTCGTGAGGAGGGCCGCGCTAGGATCGTCCTTTCCTTTCCTTTTGTTTCCTGTGTAAGACAAAGCAGCTGCATGGAGCTCCGCTGGGGCATGTTGGGAAATATTACCGTTTGGCCAATACCTTGGTCTTATTTTTGCGCTTATTAACTATACGCCTGTGCGTAGATAGTTTTTTACCCCTGCCGGGGGGCGACCGACCCAGGCCCTGTGTGCGCGTCGTGGTGCCCGAGGGGCACGGACTAGAGGGGTGCTCCTGTATCGTGCCCGGGCCATGCAACCTTCCCTCGGCTAGAGCAGAAACGCTCGCGAGGACGTGTGAACCATCCCTCGCGAGGTCGTTTACAAGAGAAACCAAAGAGAGGAGCAAAAATCGGCGAACCACAAATCAACGACAACGATAACTTCAATAAGACTTCAAATGCGAGTAAACACGTCAAATGCGGAAAGCAAATGAAAAAGCCGCGTCCGGCACCTAGTCTAGTCTTCGACGTCCTCTCACCAGCGCGGAGCTAAGTGCTGCCACTAGGCGTGGGAGGGAGCCCCAGGGCCTGAGGCCGGCGCTCCTGAGACTCCGGGGCATGTACAGCCCCACTCATTATTACGTGAGAGCGTCACGGGGCGGCGAGCTTCACAGGCATTGGCCTTCTTCATAGGCTCCGGGCCTTTCTCTTTAGAGGTAATGAGCTTCACAGGCATTCACCTTCTTCACAGGCTCCGGGCCTTTCTCTTTAGAGGTAATGAGCTTCACAGGCATTCGCCTTCCTCACAGGCTCTGGGCCTTTTCCAAAAAGAGATGATCTTCACAGGTGTTCGCCTTCTTCACAGGCTCTGGGCCTTTTCCCGAAAGAGATGATCTTCACAGGCGTTCGCCTTCTTCACTGGCTCTGGGCCTTTTCCCGAAAGAGATGATCTTCACAGGCGTTCGCCTTCTTCACAGGCTCAGGGCCTTTTCCAAAAAGAGATGATCTTCACAGGTGTTCGCCTTCTTCACAGGCTCTGGGCCTTTTCCAAAAAGAGATGATCTTTACAGGCGTTCTCCTTCTTCACAGGCTCTGGGCCTTTTCCAAAAAGAGATGATCTTCACAGGCGTTCGCCTTCTTCACAGGCTCTGGGCCTTTTCCAAAAAGAGATGATCTTCACAGGCGTTCGCCTTCTTCACAGGCTCTGGGCCTTTTAGGGGTAGAACCTCTGGAGGTGCTGGATGTTCCACACGTTCTGGATTGGCTCCCCCTCTTGAGTCTCCAAGCGCACGGAGCCTGGCCTGGAAACATGAACAACCTTGAACGGGCCCTCCCACATGGGAGAGAGCTTGTGCAGCCCCTCCCTGGAGAGGACCCGCCTGAGTACGAGGTCTCCTACCTCGAGGGTCCTGGGGCGGATGTTGCGGCAGTGATATCGTCGTAGTGCCTGTTGGTATCTTGCCGCTCGCAGCGCGGCCTCCCGGCGGCGTTCCTCCCCAGCACGAGGTCCATCCCCCGCATGGCATCCTGCTGCGCCTCGTCGAACGCCAGGACCCGTGCGGAGCGACACCTGACCTCGTGAGGAAGGACTGCCTCGGCCCCATAGACCAGGAAGAACGGGGTTTCCCCGGTTGGTTTGGTCGCGGTTGTGCGGATGGACCACAACACGGATTGGAGCTCGTCGTACCAACCCTTGCCGCAGGCCTCCAGCTTTTTCTTGAACGTTCTGGTCTTGAGGCCTCTCAGGACCTCCACGTTGGCTCGATCGGCCTGCCCGTTGCTCCGCGGGTGTGCCACCGAAGCGTAGCATATCTCGTTCCAAGGTTAGCACAATATGTTTTGAAGAGATTACTGGTGAACTGCGAACAGTTGTCTGTGATAATGCGGTTCGGCACCCTGAACCGGCTTACGATACCCCTGATGAACTTGACCGCAGAGCCCGCGGGGATGGTGCGGACGGCCTCCACTTCTGCCCACTTGGTGAACTTGTCGATGGCGACGTAGAGGTAACGGTAGCCCCCTGGTACCCGAGGGAACGGGCCCAGGATATCCAACCCCCAAACTGCGAAGGGCCACGGGAGGGGTATAGTCTGCAGTCCTCCCGCTGGTTGATGGATCTGCTTGGAATGGAACTGGCAGGCCTCACAAGCCTTCACCAATTCGATTGCGTCGCTGAGTGCGGTGGGCCAATAGAACCCACTGCGGAATACCTTGCCGACGAGTGTCCGTGACGATGAGTGGTGTCCGCAGTCTCCGCCGTGTATGTCCTCCAGCAATTCCTTTCCTTGCTCCCGGGAGATGCAGCGCAGAGATACATCGTTTGGTCGCTTCCGGTAGAGTTCTCCATCTCTGACGCAGTACGTCGTGGCCTGCCGCGCCACACGTTCTGCTTCCTCTTCCTTCTCTGGTAGGGCCCCCTGTATCAGATAATTTCGGAGCTCTGCGATCCAGCACTCCTCCTGAGGTTCCATCGTCAGGAGCAGGCGTGCTCCTGAGGTCGGCCCACAGACCGGGGCTCCCGAGGCTGGCGGCTGAGGGAGCTCCTCCCGAGGCTGAGCCGTGTTTGTATAACGTCGGCTGCGCTGAAGGTTTGAAGAGCTGCTCTTCGAAGACGCCAGGTTCCTGCGGCAACCGCCTGGATGCCCGCCTGGCTATGTCGTCAGCTTCCTGATTGGTGCCTCGGGGCACGTGCTTCAGCTCCAGCCCCCAGAACTGCTTTTCCATCTTGCGGACCTCCGCTAGGTAGGCCTCCATATGCTCGTCCTTCGGCTCGTACACCTTATTGGAGAAGTTGACCAGAAGCTGCGAGTCGCCCTTGACGGTGAGGCGCTTCACTCCCAGGGCCGCTGCGGCCTTCAACCCGGCTATCAGTCCCTCGTATTTTGCTATGTTATTGCAGACCTTTTCTCCTTGCTGGAAACAGAGCTGTACTGCATAGTAGAGCTTATCCTGAGTGGGTGATATCAGCACCGCACCAGCCCCCGAGCCGTGCCTGGAGAATGTCCCGTCGAAGTACATGACTCAGCCTTCTGGCGCCTCGCTCCCTGGGGAGAGGGAACGATCCTCGTTGTCCTTGAGGCCTGGCGCCTCTGTCCATTCCGCCACAAAATCCGCCAACGCTGCTCCTTTGATGACCCTAGTTGTGCTGAACTCGAGCTGAAACGCCTGCAGCTCTATGTTCCATTCGGCGACCCTTCCGGCCGAGTTAGGGCTCCTGAGCACCCTCTCCAGGGGGTACGATGAGACGACTTTGATCGGATGAGCTTGGAAGTAGTGACGCAGCTTGCGCGATGCCACTAGCAGCGCGAGGAGGAGCTTCTGAGGCATTGGGTATCGTGCCCTCGCGTCCCGTAGCACCGTGCTAACGAAGTAGACCGGGTGCTCAACAAGGCTGTGAGCATCTTGGGTGCGGCGCCCTCGGGAGGTGAGGGCACCTCACAGGACAACGTGACCTCGGGAGGTGGACCATCCGTGTGTGCGGCCTCTCCAGTCTCCGGTGCGTTCTTCGGCGGCTGAACCTCCTCATCTGTGGTTTTGGCTTCCTCGAGCCTCCCTTGTTCCCTTTTTGCCTTGCCTCGGGCAGCCGCTGCGGTCTTGACCTGGCGCTCCACCCTAACCGCCACCAAGGCTGTGCTGGCGGAGTAGGGAGTGGCAGCGAGGTAAAGCAGCAGGGGCTCTTGAGGACGCGGAGCCACCATGACTGGGGGACTGGTTAGGTACCTCTTGAGATCCTGAAACGCCTTGTCTGCCTCTTCAGTCCATTCAAAGGGCCCCTTTTTCTTCATCAGCTGAAAGAAAGGCAGCGCTCGCTCCCCTAATTTGGAAATGAAGCGTCCTAGTGCGGTCACACGCCCAGTGAGCTTCTGCATTTCTCTGAGGGTCTTTGGCGGACTCATGTGCTCGATCGCCTTGACCTTCTCGGGGTTGGCCTCGATGCCATGATGGGATACGAGGAATCCCAAAAGCTTGCCCGAGGGGACGCCAAACACACATTTCTCCGGGTTGAGCCGCAGGCTTACTGCGTCGAGGCTCGCGAAGGTTTCCTCCAGATCTTGTATTAGGGTCTTGGCCTCACGAGATTTCACCACAACGTCATCAACGTATGCTTCGGCGTTCTTCCCGAGCTGCAGGCCCAAGGTGATGTGCATCAGCCGCTGAAAGGTCGCCCCCGCGTTACGCAGTCCAAATGGCATGCACGTATAGCAGTATACCCCGCACGGGGTCAAGAAGGCGGTCTTCTCAACATCTTCCACCGCCATCTTGATCTGGTGATATCCGAAGAAGGCATCCAAGAAGCACAGCAGGTCGCACTCGGCGGTGGAATCGACGATCTGGTCGATGCGGGGGAGCGAAAACGGATCTTGCGGGCACGCCTTGTTGAGGTTGGTGAAGTCGACACACATGCGTTCCTTCCCCCCTTTCTTGGGCACAACGACAGGGTTGGCTAACCAATCTGGGTACCGGACCTCGCGGATGACCCCATCGGCTTCTAACTTGCGGGTCTCTTGGATGATGAAGGCATGCTTCTCTGCGGACTGCCGCCTGGCCTTCTGCTTCACGGGGCGCACATTTGGGCACACATTGAGGTGATGCTCGATGACGCTCCTGGGGATCCCTACCAACTGATCGGGTTCCCAAGCAAACACTTTCTTATTCGCGCGCAGGAACTTGACCAAGGCCTCCTCCTGCTCAGGCCCGAGGTTGGCGCCTATGGTGAAAGTGGCACTAGAGGATCCGTCTTCGTCGACGGGTATCTGCTTGGTTTTTGCCTTGTCTTGGGTGAACAACAGCTTCTTCTTGGCGGGCGCAGCCCCCTTGTGCTCAGGGGTTTCCGCGTCGGTGGGCTGCGCCGATGCCGCCGTCTTGAAGGTGAGCTTGAGTACTTGTAGGGCGTCCCCGGTGTCTCCGTGCACGGTGAGGGTACCGCTGCTCCCGGGCATCTTCATGAGGTTGTACACCGGGTGCGTGGCGGCCATGAACTGAGCCAGTGCCGGGTAGCCGAGGATGGCGTTGTAAGGGAGGCCGATGGGGGCGATGTCGAAGTCGACCATCTCCGTGCGGAAATTGTCGTAGGTGCCGAAGGTTACTGGGAGCCGGATCTGTCCCAAGGAGTCGGACGATCCGCCCCCAACGCCCGAGAAAGGTCGGCTGGGTCGCAGCCGCTCCCGGGGTAGGCAGAGGAGGTTGAAGGTCTCAACCGAGAGCACACTGAGGCCCGTGCCGCCGTCAACGAGGGTTCTGGTGACGGCCACCTGGCAGATGGTGGGGGTGCACAATAAGGGGAGTTCGCCCGAGCCGGCCGAGTTAGCGGGGTGGTCCTCCGAGCTGAAGGTCAGACCGACCCCGCGCACCGCCCGGTCCGGGGGAGCCCCCTGTCGTGCGGAAACGGCGCTGATCTGGCGGGCAAACGGCTTGACGTGGCGGCCCGTGGGTGGCGCCTGCGAGCCGCCCAGGAGGGCCGCAACGACCGGAAACGTCGATGTCGCGGTGCGGTCGCCCTGCTGCATAGGCGGGTGCTGGGGCGGTGCTTGCCGCTCGCCTCCCGCCGGGCCTGTGGCGGTGTTGACGGCGGGCAATGGGGGATAGCGAGGACGCCCACCGGCAAGTGCCGCGGGCGCGACGCGAGCTCGATGGGCGCCGTACATGGATGCAGCCGGAGGAGGACGAAGCGGTGGAAGGCAGGTTCCGGCGCACCCCTACCTGGCGCGCCAAATGTCGGATCACGGGTTTCGGCAGACCCTTAAGGTTCGAACTCTGGGGTGCGCGCGGAGATTCTGCCCTCTACCTCACCGTCTCGCAAAGAACTAACTGCTGAAAGAACGACACAAGAGACACAGGGTTTATACTGGTTCGGGCCACCGATGTGGTGTAATACCCTACTCCAGTGTGAGGTGGGTGGATTGCCTCTTGGGCTGATGAAGAAGAACAGTACAAGGAAGAACAGCCTCGCGAGGGTCTGTTCTTGGCTAGGGGATGAACTGCTGGGGGAGTTCAGCCTCTCTTCTCTATCTCTACTTGTTCTCTGCTTGCTCTGAATACTCCTCGATCTCTCGATGTCAAGATGCCTCTACCCTGGGGGTGGCTAGTCCTATTTATAGGCAAAGGCCCTGGGCCTCTTCCCAAATATTTGAGCGGGAAGGGCGCCAACAATTTGGCCAATTTGAAGGGGAACATCTAGTACACTTATCCTGACTAAAGTCGGTCTTCGCCTGCCAAAGGCCCTGTGGTGACGCCGTTCTAGGCTCCATGGTGACCTCCTTCCCATCGTTGGACTGGTCTTGGTCTTGTTGCACCGAAATGGGTGCCTTTGCTTGATCCTCTCGCCTGCGCTTGCCCCCTTTGCACCAAAGAAGAAAGGGGAGGACACTGCGCGGCCTGGCGCCCGCCTGGCACCCTCGATCGTCACAGCTTATGTCATGGGCACCTCGCGAGGCACCCCGCCTTGATCTCTCCGCCTCCTCGTGAGCCAGCCTGAGGAGGCCGTGCTTGAGGAAGCGCCGTGTCGTCTGCCTCGCGAGGCTTGGCCCCTCGCGAGGGTCTTGAGCCTTGTGTTGATGAAGATGGGACGCGCTGGGCCCCCATTCGAGCCACGCCGCAGGCCGCAGGCAGGAAAGTCTGGGGACCCCCGTTCCCAGAACGCCGACAGTAGCCCCCGGGCCTAAGGCGCGCATGGACTTGGCCGTGCCGAGAGGCGAAAGGGCAAGGGCGAAGCGCCGCGGGCCCTAACAGCCTGCGGCCTTGGGCGCCGCGTGGCGGTTGATTGGACGTGGGCGTCTCCACTTCCCCACGACGCCTCGGTGACCGCGTGGATTGGACAAGTCCCTGCACGCAGATCGTGTCATGATTACCTGTGATCGCGGAGGCTGAAGGTTGGCCTTCGCCGGCTATATATTTGGCATCGCGCGTGCCCTTCTAGTCTACCTCTTCCTGCTTCCTCTTCTGCCTCAGTTCTTGCTCCGTCTTGGCGTGATGGCTCCATCGAGGAAGTACTCGGCCGCGGAGAAGGGGAAGGCCCTCCAGGTCGGTCCTGCCTCTCCTCCGCCCAAGCGTGGCCGTGGGCGCGCTCGGAAGCATCCGGTGGCCGCCCCGGCAGCGTCTGATGGCCGCGGGGACGGCTCCCGATGTGGTGGTGGCCGAGCCGCTGTGGCTGGGGGACGCGCCTGGGGCACGCGCTCCCCCAGGCCACGCTTCCACGCTGCGCAAGCGCTGCCGGAGTTCATCGTCTGGCCGGCGGAGCCTACTAGTGCCCGGCCCCAACTCCCTCGCTTTCTCCTTGGCGAACTCCCGGCCGGAGCTCCAAGGGGCCTCTGGCTCCAGGCGGAGGGCTGCTGCAGCAGGTCTTCATGGGCTGTGTTGGAGGTCTCTGCCAATGGGGGCTTGGCCTTAACCCGTGGCTGGCAGGCGTTCGCCCGCGCCCGCGGCCTGGGGCGCCGGTGTACCCTGCATTTCAGGTTTGATGGCGACGCCACCCTCTACGTGAGGGTGTTTGGGGAAGATGGTCGTCGCGTGGGGTGTTGCCCTGAAGAGGACGACGGTGATGGGGGAGACAGTGCCTGCGCGGGTGGCGGCGGCTGCGACTCCCCAAGCTTCGTCAACTCTTCCTCAAGCGACTCCTCCAGTGGTGGCCGCAGTCAGCCCCCACGCCGTCGGGCCTGCTTGGGAGGTGGTGGTTCGTCCGCCCGCCATCGCGCCTTGGTGAAGCACGAGAGGGAGTCCGCCTGAGGTCCAAAGGCGGTCCGGGACGCCTCCGCAAGCTGTCGTGAGGAGGGCCGCGCTAGGATCGTCCTTTCCTTTCCTTTTGTTTCCTGTGTAAGACAAAGCAGCTGCATGGAGCTCCGCTGGGGCATGTTGGGAAATATTACCGTTTGGCCAATACCTTGGTCTTATTTTTGCGCTTATTAACTATACGCCTGTGCGTAGATAGTTTTTTACCCCTGCCGGGGGGCGACCGACCCAGGCCCTGTGTGCGCGTCGTGGTGCCCGAGGGGCACGGACTAGAGGGGTGCTCCTGTATCGTGCCCGGGCCATGCAACCTTCCCTCGGCTAGAGCAGAAACGCTCGCGAGGACGTGTGAACCATCCCTCGCGAGGTCGTTTACAAGAGAAACCAAAGAGAGGAGCAAAAATCGGCGAACCACAAATCAACGACAACGATAACTTCAATAAGACTTCAAATGCGAGTAAACACGTCAAATGCGGAAAGCAAATGAAAAAGCCGCGTCCGGCACCTAGTCTAGTCTTCGACGTCCTCTCACCAGCGCGGAGCTAAGTGCTGCCACTAGGCGTGGGAGGGAGCCCCAGGGCCTGAGGCCGGCGCTCCTGAGACTCCGGGGCATGTACAACCCCACTCATTATTACGTGAGAGCGTCACGGGGCGGCGAGCTTCACAGGCATTGGCCTTCTTCATAGGCTCCGGGCCTTTCTCTTTAGAGGTAATGAGCTTCACAGGCATTCACCTTCTTCACAAGCTCCGGGCCTTTCTCTTTAGAGGTAATGAGCTTCACAGGCATTCGCCTTCCTCACAGGCTCTGGGCCTTTTCCAAAAAGAGATGATCTTCACAGGTGTTCGCCTTCTTCACAGGCTCTGGGCCTTTTCCCGAAAGAGATGATCTTCACAGGCGTTCGCCTTCTTCACTGGCTCTGGGCCTTTTCCCGAAAGAGATGATCTTCACAGGCGTTCGCCTTCTTCACAGGCTCAGGGCCTTTTCCAAAAAGAGATGATCTTCACAGGTGTTCGCCTTCTTCACAGGCTCTGGGCCTTTTCCAAAAAGAGATGATCTTTACAGGCGTTCTCCTTCTTCACAGGCTCTGGGCCTTTTCCAAAAAGAGATGATCTTCACAGGCGTTCGCCTTCTTCACAGGCTCTGGGCCTTTTCCAAAAAGAGATGATCTTCACAGGCGTTCGCCTTCTTCACAGGCTCTGGGCCTTTTAGGGGTAGAACCTCTGGAGGTGCTGGATGTTCCACATGTTCTGGATTGGCTCCCCCTCTTGAGTCTCCAAGCGCACGGAGCCTGGCCTGGAAACATGAACAACCTTGAACGGGCCCTCCCACATGGGAGAGAGCTTGTGCAGCCCCTCCCTGGAGAGGACCCGCCTGAGTACGAGGTCTCCTACCTCGAGGGTCCTGGGGCGGATGTTGCGGCAGTGATATCGTCGTAGTGCCTGTTGGTATCTTGCCGCTCGCAGCGCGGCCTCCCGGCGGCGTTCCTCCCCAGCACGAGGTCCATCCCCCGCATGGCATCCTGCTGCGCCTCGTCGAACGCCAGGACCCGTGCGGAGCGACACCTGACCTCGTGAGGAAGGACTGCCTCGGCCCCATAGACCAGGAAGAACGGGGTTTCCCCGGTTGGTTTGGTCGCGGTTGTGCGGATGGACCACAACACGGATTGGAGCTCGTCGTACCAACCCTTGCCGCAGGCCTCCAGCTTTTTCTTGAACGTTCTGGTCTTGAGGCCTCTCAGGACCTCCACGTTGGCTCGATCGGCCTGCCCGTTGCTCCGCGGGTGTGCCACCGAAGCGTAGCATATCTCGTTCCAAGGTTAGCACAATATGTTTTGAAGAGATTACTGGTGAACTGCGAACAGTTGTCTGTGATAATGCGGTTCGGCACCCTGAACCGGCTTACGATACCCCTGATGAACTTGACCGCAGAGCCCGCGGGGATGGTGCGGACGGCCTCCACTTCTGCCCACTTGGTGAACTTGTCGATGGCGACGTAGAGGTAACGGTAGCCCCCTGGTACCCGAGGGAACGGGCCCAGGATATCCAACCCCCAAACTGCGAAGGGCCACGGGAGGGGTATAGTCTGCAGTCCTCCCGCTGGTTGATGGATCTGCTTGGAATGGAACTGGCAGGCCTCACAAGCCTTCACCAATTCGATTGCGTCGCTGAGTGCGGTGGGCCAATAGAACCCACTGCGGAATACCTTGCCGACGAGTGTCCGTGACGATGAGTGGTGTCCGCAGTCTCCGCCGTGTATGTCCTCCAGCAATTCCTTTCCTTGCTCCCGGGAGATGCAGCGCAGAGATACATCGTTTGGTCGCTTCCGGTAGAGTTCTCCATCTCTGACGCAGTACGTCGTGGCCTGCCGCGCCACACGTTCTGCTTCCTCTTCCTTCTCTGGTAGGGCCCCCTGTATCAGATAATTTCGGAGCTCTGCGATCCAGCACTCCTCCTGAGGTTCCATCGTCAGGAGCAGGCGTGCTCCTGAGGTCGGCCCACAGACCGGGGCTCCCGAGGCTGGCGGCTGAGGGAGCTCCTCCCGAGGCTGAGCCGTGTTTGTATAACGTCGGCTGCGCTGAAGGTTTGAAGAGCTGCTCTTCGAAGACGCCAGGTTCCTGCGGCAACCGCCTGGATGCCCGCCTGGCTATGTCGTCAGCTTCCTGATTGGTGCCTCGGGGCACGTGCTTCAGCTCCAGCCCCCAGAACTGCTTTTCCATCTTGCGGACCTCCGCTAGGTAGGCCTCCATATGCTCGTCCTTCGGCTCGTACACCTTATTGGAGAAGTTGACCAGAAGCTGCGAGTCGCCCTTGACGGTGAGGCGCTTCACTCCCAGGGCCGCTGCGGCCTTCAACCCGGCTATCAGTCCCTCGTATTTTGCTATGTTATTGCAGACCTTTTCTCCTTGCTGGAAACAGAGCTGTACTGCATAGTAGAGCTTATCCTGAGTGGGTGATATCAGCACCGCACCAGCCCCCGAGCCGTGCCTGGAGAATGTCCCGTCGAAGTACATGACTCAGCCTTCTGGCGCCTCGCTCCCTGGGGAGAGGGAACGATCCTCGTTGTCCTTGAGGCCTGGCGCCTCTGTCCATTCCGCCACAAAATCCGCCAACGCTGCTCCTTTGATGACCCTAGTTGTGCTGAACTCGAGCTGAAACGCCTGCAGCTCTATGTTCCATTCGGCGACCCTTCCGGCCGAGTTAGGGCTCCTGAGCACCCTCTCCAGGGGGTACGATGAGACGACTTTGATCGGATGAGCTTGGAAGTAGTGACGCAGCTTGCGCGATGCCACTAGCAGCGCGAGGAGGAGCTTCTGAGGCATTGGGTATCGTGCCCTCGCGTCCCGTAGCACCGTGCTAACGAAGTAGACCGGGTGCTCAACAAGGCTGTGAGCATCTTGGGTGCGGCGCCCTCGGGAGGTGAGGGCACCTCACAGGACAACGTGACCTCGGGAGGTGGACCATCCGTGTGTGCGGCCTCTCCAGTCTCCGGTGCGTTCTTCGGCGGCTGAACCTCCTCATCTGTGGTTTTGGCTTCCTCGAGCCTCCCTTGTTCCCTTTTTGCCTTGCCTCGGGCAGCCGCTGCGGTCTTGACCTGGCGCTCCACCCTAACCGCCACCAAGGCTGTGCTGGCGGAGTAGGGAGTGGCAGCGAGGTAAAGCAGCAGGGGCTCTTGAGGACGCGGAGCCACCATGACTGGGGGACTGGTTAGGTACCTCTTGAGATCCTGAAACGCCTTGTCTGCCTCTTCAGTCCATTCAAAGGGCCCCTTTTTCTTCATCAGCTGAAAGAAAGGCAGCGCTCGCTCCCCTAATTTGGAAATGAAGCGTCCTAGTGCGGTCACACGCCCAGTGAGCTTCTGCATTTCTCTGAGGGTCTTTGGCGGACTCATGTGCTCGATCGCCTTGACCTTCTCGGGGTTGGCCTCGATGCCATGATGGGATACGAGGAATCCCAAAAGCTTGCCCGAGGGGACGCCAAACACACATTTCTCCGGGTTGAGCCGCAGGCTTACTGCGTCGAGGCTCGCGAAGGTTTCCTCCAGATCTTGTATTAGGGTCTTGGCCTCACGAGATTTCACCACAACGTCATCAACGTATGCTTCGGCGTTCTTCCCGAGCTGCAGGCCCAAGGTGATGTGCATCAGCCGCTGAAAGGTCGCCCCCGCGTTACGCAGTCCAAATGGCATGCACGTATAGCAGTATACCCCGCACGGGGTCAAGAAGGCGGTCTTCTCAACATCTTCCACCGCCATCTTGATCTGGTGATATCCGAAGAAGGCATCCAAGAAGCACAGCAGGTCGCACTCGGCGGTGGAATCGACGATCTGGTCGATGCGGGGGAGCGAAAACGGATCTTGCGGGCACGCCTTGTTGAGGTTGGTGAAGTCGACACACATGCGTTCCTTCCCCCCTTTCTTGGGCACAACGACAGGGTTGGCTAACCAATCTGGGTACCGGACCTCGCGGATGACCCCATCGGCTTCTAACTTGCGGGTCTCTTGGATGATGAAGGCATGCTTCTCTGCGGACTGCCGCCTGGCCTTCTGCTTCACGGGGCGCACATTTGGGCACACATTGAGGTGATGCTCGATGACGCTCCTGGGGATCCCTACCAACTGATCGGGTTCCCAAGCAAACACTTTCTTATTCGCGCGCAGGAACTTGACCAAGGCCTCCTCCTGCTCAGGCCCGAGGTTGGCGCCTATGGTGAAAGTGGCACTAGAGGATCCGTCTTCGTCGACGGGTATCTGCTTGGTTTTTGCCTTGTCTTGGGTGAACAACAGCTTCTTCTTGGCGGGCGCAGCCCCCTTGTGCTCAGGGGTTTCCGCGTCGGTGGGCTGCGCCGATGCCGCCGTCTTGAAGGTGAGCTTGAGTACTCGTAGGGCGTCCCCGGTGTCTCCGTGCACGGTGAGGGTACCGCTGCTCCCGGGCATCTTCATGAGGTTGTACACCGGGTGCGTGGCGGCCATGAACTGAGCCAGTGCCGGGTAGCCGAGGATGGCGTTGTAAGGGAGGCCGATGGGGGCGATGTCGAAGTCGACCATCTCCGTGCGGAAATTGTCGTAGGTGCCGAAGGTTACTGGGAGCCGGATCTGTCCCAAGGAGTCGGACGATCCGCCCCCAACGCCCGAGAAAGGTCGGCTGGGTCGCAGCCGCTCCCGGGGTAGGCAGAGGAGGTTGAAGGTCTCAACCGAGAGCACACTGAGGCCCGTGCTGCCGTCAACGAGGGTTCTGGTGACGGCCACCTGGCAGATGGTGGGGGTGCACAATAAGGGGAGTTCGCCCGAGCCGGCCGAGTTAGCGGGGTGGTCCTCCGAGCTGAAGGTCAGACCGACCCCGCGCACCGCCCGGTCCGGGGGAGCCCCCTGTCGTGCGGAAACGGCGCTGATCTGGCGGGCAAACGGCTTGACGTGGCGGCCCGTGGGTGGCGCCTGCGAGCCGCCCAGGAGGGCCGCAACGACCGGAAACGTCGATGTCGCGGTGCGGTCGCCCTGCTGCATAGGCGGGTGCTGGGGCGGTGCTTGCCGCTCGCCTCCCGCCGGGCCTGTGGCGGTGTTGACGGCGGGCAATGGGGGATAGCGAGGACGCCCACCGGCAAGTGCCGCGGGCGCGACGCGAGCTCGATGGGCGCCGTACATGGATGCAGCCGGAGGAGGACGAAGCGGTGGAAGGCAGGTTCCGGCGCACCCCTACCTGGCGCGCCAAATGTCGGATCACGGGTTTCGGCAGACCCTTAAGGTTCGAACTCTGGGGTGCGCGCGGAGATTCTGCCCTCTACCTCACCGTCTCGCAAAGAACTAACTGCTGAAAGAACGACACAAGAGACACAGGGTTTATACTGGTTCGGGCCACCGATGTGGTGTAATACCCTACTCCAGTGTGAGGTGGGTGGATTGCCTCTTGGGCTGATGAAGAAGAACAGTACAAGGAAGAACAGCCTCGCGAGGGTCTGTTCTTGGCTAGGGGATGAACTGCTGGGGGAGTTCAGCCTCTCTTCTCTATCTCTACTTGTTCTCTGCTTGCTCTGAATACTCCTCGATCTCTCGATGTCAAGATGCCTCTACCCTGGGGGTGGCTAGTCCTATTTATAGGCAAAGGCCCTGGGCCTCTTCCCAAATATTTGAGCGGGAAGGGCGCCAACAATTTGGCCAATTTGAAGGGGAACATCTAGTACACTTATCCTGACTAAAGTCGGTCTTCGCCTGCCAAAGGCCCTGTGGTGACGCCGTTCTAGGCTCCATGGTGACCTCCTTCCCATCGTTGGACTGGTCTTGGTCTTGTTGCACCGAAATGGGTGCCTTTGCTTGATCCTCTCGCCTGCGCTTGCCCCCTTTGCACCAAAGAGGAAAGGGGAGGACACTGCGCGGCCTGGCACCCGCCTGGCACCCTCGATCGTCATGGCTTACGTCATGGGCACCTCGCGAGGCACCCCGCCTTGATCTCTCCGCCTCCTCGTGAGCCAGCCTGAGGAGTCCGTGCTCGAGGAAGCGCCGTGTCGTCTGCCTCGCGAGGCTTGGCCCCTCGCGAGGGTCTTGAGCCTTGTGTTGATGAAGATGGGCCGCGCTGGGGCCCCATTCGAGCCACGCCGCAGGCCGCAGGCAGGCAAGTCTGGGGACCCCCGTTCCCAGAACGCCGACAAACCCTACTCCTCCTTTGTGGTGGATTGTCCTCGACGGGTTGAGGATGAACTAGTACAGTGGAAGAACGACCTCAGGAGTAGAGGTGTTCTTGTGCTCGATGAGCTGGTGGGTGTGAGGATGATCTGAATGATCCGTTCGTTTCTATGTACGTGGCTAGGTCCTATTTATAGTGGCCTTGGTCCTCTTCCCAAATGTAGGCGGAAAGGGATCCCACAACGGCCAAATTCGAAGGGGGACTGCTAGTACATGCTATCCTGACGAAAGTAGTCTTCGCCTACAAAAACCTCTGGTCGTGACGCCGTGGTGGGATCGGCGATGACCTTCGTCCTGCCATCCTGGTGGTCTTCGTCTTGCTGCACCGGAATGGAAACCTTTGGCTGGTTCCCCGGCACTCCGTGCCTGTACTTGCCTCCTTAGCACCAAAGAGGAAACTAGTACATTGCGCCTGCTTGTGCCCGCCTGGCCTTGGTCATCATGGCTCACGTCATCTGGACCTCACAAGGTGAGCCTTGCATAGAGATCTTCGCCCCTCGTGTAGGTCTTGATGTCATCTGACTAGCGAGGCTTGGCCCCTCACGAGGGTCTTGAGTTGTTGATGTTGAAGTTGGGCCGTACCAGGCCGTCGATGGAGCCACGCCGTGGGCCACAGGTAGGCAAGTCTGGGTACCCCCGTTCCCAGAACGCCAACTGTAGCCCCCGGGCCAAAGGCGTGCTCTGACTTGGCTTCGAGGCGATGCCAAAGGGCAAGTGCGGAGTGCTGAAAGGATTGAGAAGAGGTGTCTAGTGGGGGGTGATTAGACAGTAAGTACCAAAAGTAGCAGTTTAACAAACACAATACATATCAAGCAAATACGCAAAGAGTATATGAGTAGCGGAAAGTAAAGCATGCAACTTGGAAGAATGTAAAGGGAAGGGTTTCGAGGATTCAATTGCAATAGGAGACACGGATGTTTTTGGCGTGGTTCCGATAGGTGGTGCTATCGTACATCGACGTTGATGGAGACTTCAACCCACGAAGGGTAACGGATGCGCGAGTCCACGGAGGGCTCCACCCACAAAGGGTCCACGAAGAAGCAACCTTGTCTATCCCACCATGGCCATCACCCACGAAGGACTTGCCACACTAGCGGTAGATCTTCACAAAGTAGGCGATCTCCTTGCCCTTACAAACTCCTTGGTTCAACTCCACAATCTTGTTGGAGGCTCCCAAGTGACACCTAGCCAATCTAGGAGACACCACTCTCCAAGGAGTAACAAATGGTGTGTTGATGATGAACTCCTTTCTCTTGTGCTTCAAATGATAGTCTCCCGAACATTCAACTCTCTCTCACAGGATATGGATTTGGTGGAAAGAAGATTTGAGTGGAAAGCAACTTGGGGAAGTCTAGAGATCAAGATTCATATGGTAGGAATGGAATATCTTGGCCTCAACACAAGTGTAGGTGGTTATCTCTCAGAAAATGCAAGTTGGAAGTATAGGTTCGTTCTGATCGCTCTCTCCACGAATGAAGAGGAGGTGGAGGGGTACATATAGCCTCCACACAAAATCTAACCGTTACACAGAACTTGCCAATCTCGGTGGGACCGAATTGATAAACTCGGTCGGACCGATTCAGCAAATCTTGTGACCGTTATGATTTTCGGTGGGACCGACATGCAACTCGGTAGGACCGATATGGTTAGGGTTAGGGCATAACATAATCTCGGTGAGACCTATTACACAAACTTGGTAAGGCCGATTTTGGTAATAAGCTAACCAGAGAGTAGGTCAGGTAAACTCGGTGGGACCGATTCACTCATTTCGGTGAGACCGAAATGTTACGAAAGGGAAACAGAGAGTTTACATTGCAATCTCGGTAGGACTGATTACGCAAACTCGGTGAGACCGATTTTGGTAATAGATCCATACAGAGAGATTGCAATCCCATTTTGGTGAGACCGAGATCCCTATCGGCGAGACCGATTTGCCTAGGGTTTGTGGCAGTGGCTATGACATCTGAACTCGGTGGCGCCGGATAGAAAGAATCGGTGGGGCCGAGTTTGACTTTTGGTTTAGGTCATATGTGGATGTGAGAAAGTAGTTGAGGGCTTTGGAGCATATCACTAAGCATTTTGAGCAAGAGCCTCATTAAGCAACACCTCATCACTCCTTGATAGTTTTGGCTTTTCCTATAGACTCAATGTGATCTTGGATCACTAAAATAGAAAAATGTAGAGTCTTGAGCTTTGAGCTTGAGCCAATCCTTTTGTCCTTAGCATTTTGAAGGGGTTCCACATCCTCTAGTACATGCCACTTCATTGTTGAACTTATCTGAAACATACTAGGTAAAAGTGTTAGTCCAACAAGAGATATGTTGACATTAATTACCAAAACCACCTAGGGAGCACTTGTGCTTTCAATCTCCCCCATTTTGGTAATTGATGAGAACATACATCAAAGCTTTAGATAAAGATATAAAGAATAGTAAGTAAAGCTTTGGAAATACATGTAACATGCATAGGCTCCCCCTACATGTATGCAATCATGTGAATATGGAATAGGAGCATGCGAATGCATAAACATGACAGAGTAAGCAATGTGTTACATGTATCTTGGCTATATGCATCAGAGCAAATGATGTGAATATGAGAAATGTACCTTCATGCTCATGAGTCCTTCTTGCAAACAATATGTACATCAGCAAGAATTTCTCATACACATGACCGTGATGCATATACTTACCTTGTGGTCTTGAGTTGGCTTAGGATGGGATGAACCTGCGTAAACAAGGTTGGATAACACAGATACACCTAATGGCCAGAGAAAACAAAAGAAACCACAAGAGTACCAAGACTGGGATGACATGTAGAGTGAGTACTAAGTACCACATTGGATATAGACATGTCCCCAAAGGTAAAGATGTGCAATAAATTCAAGGATTTCCTTCCCTTAGATGTCTTGCTCCCCCTGAATCTAGCATGGGATACTGGGAGAAGATAGGGAACAGTCAGAGCAAAATTAGAGCTTAAAGGAACTAAACAGAGCTAATGCAAACGAGCAAATATGAACATGTCTTTCCCCTCTTGAAGACATGTGAGTTCTCTCCTCTTGAACACCAAGCATCTGGGGTCCTTGATGATTACTCTTTCTTCCCTTGAGTATTCTCTCCCCCTATAGATATGATTAAGATTTGATGTGATCTCTCTCTCCCCCTTTGACATCAATTTCCAAGAAGGGTTCTTATGGATTTTTGTCATGATGTGTTTGGTCCTTGAGTCACAGAACAAAGCAGCAAGTTGAAGGGGATGCTGGTCGAGGACAAGATTCATTGAGTGGAGCTGGATCAAAACAAATGCAGAAACAAGTGGCAAGATGTCTTTCCTATAGTGAAATCGGTGACTCCGAGTTGTATGGTTCGGTTGAACCGAGAGGATTCGGTTGGACCAAAAGCATCAGACCGGTGAGACCGAGTTCATCGCAAAGAAAACACTTGTCACCTCAGCTCACTAGACAAGTAAGATCTCACAAGGATTTGCAAGGAATTGACTGAAAGATTTGCAATGAATTGGATGCAAGGAATGCAGAACAGAAAATAAAAGAGAAGAAACTAAAAAGGAGTGAGACAAATGCAGGAGCACAGAAAAGAACACAAGAGAACTTCATCTAGAATTGGTCGGCGACAAAGTCACCTATGTTAGAGTATATTGACTTAGGAGTCAAGTGAGATCACTTGATCATAGGTCATACTCATTGTTTAAGATCAAAATGGGGTTACCATTTTTCGTTTAAGCTTTTTGATGTATTCACATCTTGTCGAGTTGCTTTGACTCATGACTTGGAGTAAAGCTTCTCTAAGATGGAATAACATACCTTGGGTGGTGGTGTTGATCATGATCATGTAGTTGAACTTGTGCGGGTTGCCCAAGGTTGATGTACCTCGTCAAGAGTTGGGAGCACCACTTGGAGTTTGAGTTCATCTACCTACATTGGTTAGTTTTTTTCAAGGAAGTTCACTTGTGTATCCAAAAATGACAATCATGAAACTCAACATAGAATTTGTCAAAGGATATGTTTGAATGGTTGCGTGCTTCCTTGTCTTCATCCACCATTGTGTAGAGACTTGGTGATATAGAAATTGCTCAAGATGTCAGTGAGTTGCAATCTCATAGATTTAGATTCATCCAAGTACCTACACGGGTTAGATAACATGCAAGGTGCTAATATATCCAAGACATAAGATAGTTATCATGAGAGAAATATCAACGATTAGTCATAGGCTCATGCCTTGCATGTATCAAATGGAGTTCCTACTCCAAGTTTGAAGCATCAATGATGTTCAATTCACCTCTTAACCTGCAAAACACTTTCTCATCAAGTGGTTTCGTGAATATATCAGCTAACTGCTTTTCGGTGCGAACATGATTAAGATTAATGTCCCCTTTGGCAACATGATCTCGAATGAAATGATGACGAACTTCAATATGCTTAGTTCAAGAATGTTGCACGGGATTGTGAGCAACCTTAATAGCACTTTCATTGTCACAAAGTAATGGAACATGTTTCACAAATATCCCATAATCTTTAAGAGTTTGGGTCATCCATAGTAATTGACCACAACATGATCCAGCGACAATGTATTCCGCTTCGGCAGTGGATAAGAATACCGAGTTTTGTTTCTTGGAAGACCAAGACACAACAGATCTACCAAGAAATTGACAAGTACGCGAAGTGGACTTTCTATCAACCTTGTCACCGGCATAGTCGGAGTCGGAGTAGCCAAGAAGATCAAAGAATGCCCTCTTTGGATACTAAATGCTAAATTTTGGTGTATGGATTAAGTATCTCACTATCCTTTTCGTGGCCTTAAGATGACATTCTTTAGGAGCAACTTGATATCGTGCACACATGCACACACTTAGCATAATATCGGGACGTGAAGCACATAGATATAACAATGAACCAATCATAGAGCGATAAACCTTTTGATCAACTGGTTCACCATCTTTGATTAAATCAAGATGTGCACTAGTAGGCATGGGTGTAGTCATACCTTTGCATTCTTGCATATTGAACTTCTTGAATAAGTCCTTGGTGTACTTCGTTTGAGAGACAAAGGTACCTTCCTTAGTTTGCTTGATTTGCAAACCAAGAAAGAATTTGAGTTCACTCATCATCGACATCTCAAACTTCTCCGACATTAGCTTTCCAAACTTTTCACTAAAATGAGGGTTAGTTGATCCCAATATAATATCATCGACATAAATTTGGCACACAAATAGTTCTCCATTAACCCTTTTAGTAAAAAGAGTAGAATCTATTTTTCGAATTTCAAAGCCTTTTTCAATAAGGAACTTGGTCAAGCATTTATACCATGCTCTAGGAGCTTGTTTAAGACCATAAAGAGCTTTGTGAAGTTTGTAAACATGATTCGGTTTCTTAGGATTGACAAATCTGGGAGGTTGCTTAACATAAACTTCCTCCTCTATTTCACCATTTAGAAAAGAACTTTTATTGTCCATTTGGTACAAGGTGATATCATGATGATTAGCATAGGCAAGTAAGATGCGAATGGACTAAAGTCTAGCAACGGGGGCATATGTCTCACCATAGTCCATACCTTCGACTTGAGTGTAGCCTTGGGCGACGAGACATGATTTGTTGCGAACTACTTGTCCATCTTCATCTTGCTTGTTGCGAAACACCCGTTTGGTATCGATGATGTTGTGGTTGTTGTCGGGCTTCTCAACTAATGTCCAAACTTGATTTCTCTCAAAGTTGTGTAGCCCTTCATGGATGGCATTTATCCAATCCGGATCTTCCAAAGCTTCTTCAACCTTCATAGGTTCAATGCTAGAGATGAATGAATAGTGTTCACAAAAGTTAGCTAAACGAGTTTTTGAGCGAGTGATTCTCCCGGTTTGGATATAATTGTAGATTTGCTCAACGGGATGGTCTTTAGCAATTCTTGCTCGAACTCGTGAAAGCTTTTGTGAATGGAGCCTGGCGGCTCCCTAAGGTTATTGCTGCCATGAGGCCGCCCTCAGTTGTTTATCACAAGCGCAGAGCATGGCGCTTTCGCACTTGCATAGGCATAGCCGCTCCTCGACTGTGCCGACTGCCAACATGGAGCATGGTGCTTCCACTGGTGCGTGGGTGGGGGCTCCCTCTGAGTGGAGCCCCTCGGGCATGTACAACCCCGCCCTGCCATGTGGCTTGCACGGTGTCGGTGTACTAAAGTAGGGGTACCTTAGTCCCCCGAACTTGTGCACGGGCGGTCGTAGCACCCCGCGGCAAGGCTTGCCAGGCGACCGCCAAAACTCTTCGTGGTCCCTTTTTGGGCCATCCAAGAACAAAGTATTTAAGCCAAGGCCCTGGCAGGAGGAGCCTGCCGGGAAGGCCACCCGAAGAGAGCAAGGCCCCGGCAAGAGGAGCTTGCCGGGACGACCGCTCGAAGCACAAGGCCCCGGCAAGAGGAGCCTGCCGAGAAGGCCGACCGAGGCACGACAAGAGACTTGCTGCGACGCGCCACGCGTCCCGGCAAGGACCGGTGAGCGACAAGCTCCCGGGCGCGACAAGGCACCAACCGCGGCAAGTCACCACCCCGCGCCTGCGCTCCAGCTCATCCACCCACGCGTCGCTCTGGGGCCATTCCAGGCGTACGTGGCGAGAGGCTGCGCAGCCAGGGGCATGTGGTGGCGAAGCAACGCTGACAGAGTAGCCATCGTGGCAAACGGTGGCGCTCCAGACGGCCCCTTTCCTGCACCGTCTGGGCGATGCGGACGGGCATTTAATGCCCTTGTCCCCTGCCGTCAGAGTTAGGTATGATAGCACTGTGCAAACAGCTGTACCCAACACTGCGTTTTCCAGTTTTACCCCGCCTACGTTGCCACCTGTGGGTAACCCCTTGCACATATAAAAGGAGGCCCCATGCGCAACGAGGGGGGGAGGAGAAGGAGGCCATTCACGCTCGGTCTCGCCAGCAGCTCGCGTGTACTGTAGCACCACACGCTCCCGAGCAAGAACACAATACAAAACCACAAAGCAGCAGTAGGGTTTTACGCATCCGTGCGGCCCGAAGCTGGGTAAACCCCTTGTGTGCATCGCCTCGATCCGCTCTTTGCGCGACCTCCGCCCCCCGCCGAACCAAGAAAGGGGATCGGTCCTCATACGTGTTCGTGGACGCAGATTTCCCCCCGACATCTTTGGCGCGCCAGGTAGGGGGCGTCGAAGTTGTGCGAACCTGATCCGGTGTCTGCACAGGCTATATCTCCATCATCTTCGTCGACATGCCACCGAAGAAGAAGGCTCCGGAGGTGGCTGGTCCGTCCGCGTCGAACCCACCGCCCCTGGAGCAAACGGGTGGTGGGGACGGCACCGGCGGTGGAACGGGCGTCGCCGAACCAGCTCATGGTGCCGCGGCGTCCGAACATACGCCGACACCTCTCGGCGCAGGTAAGCCCTGGTATGACCAGGCAGCCTCTCGCTCCATTCCATGGGGCGGGGACAGTTAGCCCCACGGATCTTGCATACGGGCCACCTCGAGTGCTCGCTCACGCTGAGCTCGAGCGAGAGCAGCTGCGACGAGATGACGCGCTGCTCCTCGAGGAGGACCATCTTCAGGCCGCTGTGCGAGCTGCTCGCCACCAGCAAGCTTTGCGCTGCTTTTATAGCCGCAAAGTTAGTGCCAGAAGTTTCGAGGAAGTGGGAAGGCCCTTACTGGGTGAAACAAGTCGCTAGGCCTGGCGCTGTCCGCCTTAAGACCGAAGATACCACTCCGGTGAGCAACTCCCGGAACGTTGGGCATCTTCGTAAGTTTCGCCCGTAAGGCGCGGTTGTCGGACCCCGTCCGGCAACCACCCTTCTGTACAAAGTCTTGCCGCTGTTGCATGTGATCCTTTGTACAGAGCCAGGCGCAGACCCTGTGCGCAGATTGAGTTCATGTGTTCCGCGCACCTTGTCGATCTCATGCTCTTTATTCTTTGCATGCATTATCTGACACTCTGTGCAGCACTGACCCCCGGTAAGCGATGGCGAGCCCCATGTTTCGCCTCGCCAGAAAGCGACCTTGCCGGGCAGCGAGCCACGGAAAAGCTAAGTTGCCAAAGTTTGAGCAATCGAGTTTTTAAATCTTTGAGTTATCCCCCTTGAACGACCGTGTTTTGTATGAAAAACCTGTGCGCGGAGGGACCGGCTCATGGCTAGTTGCGCCCTTACTTCGTTTCGAGTCCGCTCAACGACTTAAGTGTGCTACAACCAGAGTGGCATCCTTACTTTGTTTCGAGCTCGCTCGGTAGCTTAAGTGTGTTGCGACTGCAGTCTCAACACTTACTTTGTTTTGAGCCTGCTCAACAATTTAAGTGAGCTGCAGCTAGCCGCGGCAAGGTTTCTTGCCAGTAATGGTGCCGCTGGCGGGCTGCTGATGTCCCGCACTCAGAGCCCGCGTCAAGGCGGAGGCCTATGCCGGCGAGTCCCCAAAAGCGTAGGGCAAAAATATGCAAAGCATGGAATCAAGTAGAGGAGATAACAGTGCAATCACTACATAAGATAAAGTTATATTACAAGATAGCTTGTCGCAGCCCTAATGAATTGTTTTCATAAATCGACCAGTGGCGACAAGAAAAGAAAAGGGCAGGCGGCCTAATCCACGCGGTCGCCCTCGATCCTCTTGATCCCGGCCACCCTTTCCACGATGGGCGCGACGAGGGCCCTGATCTCCTCGAGGTCAGCGTCTGCCGGCAGGGACCTGAGGACGTTGGTGAGCTTGAGGACTGGGTTGCGGAAGGCGATCTTCACCAGCACCTTCTCGAGGGCTCCGGCGATGGCCTCGCGCGTCTCGCCGGCCAGTTGCTCTGGGATCGCGTTCCGGAGATGCTGAAGGGCCGCCGCCACGCCTTTGAAGAACGAAGTAAGCTTGGCGCTGGGTGGGAGGTTTGCGTCGGAGGGATACTCGTGACCCTCCATCCCCAGCAGCGACAGCTCCATGTCGATGGAGGCGGCGATGTCCACCAGACCCTCCGTCCACTGCTCCACCATTGCCCTAAACTCGTTCTGGGTGACTGCGGCGCTCTCCAACAGCGCCTCGTTGTCCGCGACCTCCTTCCGCAAGATCACCTCTTGCTCCTTGGCGTTGTCCAGCACCTTGGACAAGGTGTCCAGCTTCAGCTCGAGATCAGCGTTGGAGTCCTTGGCGGCATCAAGCTCCTTGATCTTCTCGGCGAAGCGGCCCTGCAGCTCGCCGAGGGTGTGGGCACCCTTCTCGCGCTCCTGTTTGAGTGCGGCGAGCTCCTCGCCGCTCGCCTTGAGATCAGTGTTGAGCTGCGCCACCTTTGCCTCCAGCGCCTTCTTGGCAGCCTCGGCGACCGCGACAGCATCTTGCGCTTCCTTGAGGGCTCCGCCGAGCGCTTGCTCGCGCGCGGCGACCTCCTCCTCGTGGCTGGCGAGGCTGGCTTTCTGCTGCACCAGCTCGCCCTCCCGCGCGGCCAGCCCCACGGCGGCAAGCCTTTGCTGCTCCTCGGCTTCCGCCTTCTCGAGGATGAAGGCCGTCCGCGCCTCGTCGAGCTGCCTTCGCTCCTCCGCCAAGGATCGGAGGGCCTCCTGGTTGAGCTCTCGGAGCTCCCCTACGCGCTTCTCCATGTCCACTCCCGCCTTCGCGACAAGCGCTTCCCGGCGTTCCACCTGGGCTTGTCGCGCGCGGTAGAGTGACATCAGCTTCCGGAGCAGCCGCTCCTCCTCAGGCTCGCTGCCGCTGCTGCTTGGCGCGTCAACCAGCGTTAGCCCGGCGGAGGCGAGCACCTCTCCATCCAAGGTCTCCCCCTCGATCGGCGCCCTGGAAGTCGACTCCCAGGGGAGCTTGATGAAGATATCATCGCCGGCCTTCAGGTAGACGCCTGGCTGGGGCTCCTCGGGGCCCGACGCTGCTGCGGAGGCGGGATCGGCGGTCGGCGCAGCGCTTGGCGCTCCTGCGGCCCCAGGGCCGTCAGTACGATCACCGACCCCCTCGCCCGCGGCTGCTGCGGCAGCCTTGGCGGCCCCTTCGCCGGCCGGATCTTCAGCACCGACCGTCCCTCCGGTGGCGGCCACGTCATCAGTATGGTCGCGCGCATCCTCCTCGACGACGACCTCGGTCTCCATCGGGTCCGTGGCGGGCGGATCTGAAGGCCGAAAGAGGGGGAGAAGTCAAGCAACTATCCAAAGAAGAAGAACCCCAGGGGAGTTTCGAGGCAAGAAGGTTACCTGGGCCAGGGTCTGCAGTCACGGTCTCCGTCGCCACGGGGTCGCCGGTGCCGTCCCTCGCCGGAGACTGCTCCCTTGCCGGGGACTGCTCTCTTGCCGGGGACTACTCCCTTGCCGGAGACTGCTCTCTTGCCGGAGATCCCTCCCTTGCCGGGGAACTCCCCCTTGGCGGTGTGGTTGTAGCGGGTGGCGCATCAGAGGCGGTCTCCGGACGCTCCTGGTGGGGCTGCTCTGCTCCTACGCAAATCGTCAGCCAGATGTCAAGAAAAACGAAGGGTACCCGGGCGCGCCCAATGGCAGAAAGCAAGCCATATGCTTACGTTGGGGGCTGCGCTGGGGGCTGCTCTGAGGATCAGTTGGCGGGTCCGACAAGGTCATCTCAGGCGCACCCCCTGCCGTCCCGGTGGGCTCGTCGTCAAGGATGACCACCGGGACCTTGGCCCTCTTTGCCGCCCTCTGAGCCAGAGTCCTGAAAAGGAGTAAAATCAGAGGAAAGCAAATGAGGTGCGAGACACAACTACAAGAATTGAAGAAACATGAGTACAGCGGGGATCTTACTCCTCTCCCTCTTCCTCGTCGGAGCTAAGCGCGGAGAAGTCGAAGACTGGCCCGCTTCTGGCGCGAGGAGGCGGAGGAGTAGGCTCCCTCGGCCGCTTGGCGGAGGCAGTGGTGGCGCTGGCCCGAGACGGCCTTGCCCCGGCCGCCGCCGTGGCGCGAGGGGCGGCAGGAGCAGAGGCAGCGGCCTGCGAAGACCCCGCTCCCGCTGACACAGCGGAGCGCATCACGCGGTGTTGCGGCTGTTTGCTCGTCTGCCGCCCCACCACTTCTCCGGCCTTGCGGAGACGCCTCCGTGGTTGAGCCGGGGGCTCCGCTTGCGACGAGCTGCTCGAAGGTCGGGAGGAAGAGGCGTCAACCTCCGGCAAGCCGCTCGTGCCCTCGGTGGACTCGTCCGCCCCTGCGCCGTGTCCGGCAAGCTCTTCCTCGCCGACAAACTCCGCTCAGTCGGCAAGGCTTTCCGCCTCCGCTGCGTCCGCCTCCGCCAATGTGAAGCCAAACTCGCCCGCGGCCGCGGCTGCCGCCGCCTCTTCCATCCTGGAGGCGATGCGCGCCAACTCCGCATTGGTGGTGTCTCGGGTGAGTCCCTTCTGCTCGTCGGCGTCGACTGGCCTCTCCACCAAGTCGTCGAAGAACGCCCGCACGACATCGCCAGCGGGCTCCTGCCAAGTGGAGTCGATCCCGTGCGAGTCACACAGCGGCATCATTGCAAGGATGCGGCTGAGCGACGAATTGTTGCACAACGGGACGACGCCTCGCGGCAGCTTGAACCATTCGGGGTGGTCGGGGTCGTGCTTGAACAGCTCCCTGAGCGTCCCGTCAAGCTCCAAGACGGTGAAATTGAAGTTGAGGCCAGGGCGCAGCCTCATGATGTCCGCCGCATTCTGGAACTCCCAGGCGGGTCTCCCTTTCTCCTGCAGGGGAGCAATGCGGCGGCGGAGGAAATCTGCGCCAACGACGCCAACTGTGAGACCGGCACGCCTGAGCCGCAGGATCCGGGTGACGGCAATCTGCAGCTTGTCGTCGTCCGGAGCCACGTCGCTCCAATCCCTGCCGCGCACCACAGGAGTTTGGCGCACGGCAGTGAATGGCTGCGGGTTCTCCTCGACGACCAGGCACCAGTCTGCTCTCCATTCCTCCCATTTGCTGCGGAGCTCTCCCTCCAGATAAGCATCCTTCTTGCCGAGCTTCGAGATCCAGGCGATTCCGCCGGAGAGGGGCTCCCCTCTCTCTACTCGAGGCGTGAAGAAGTGGCGGAAGAGGGCTACGTTTGGATAGACTCCGACAAAGTTTTCGCAAAGATGTGCGAAAATTGCCATGGTCAGGACAACATTGGGGGTGAAATCAAGGAGATGGAACCCGTAGGTGTTCATGATGTCGCAGAAAAATTCAGAGAAGGGCGGGCAGAGCCCGCAATAGAAGAACAGAGCAAAGAAGGGATACCCGGTCGGATACTCCTTCTGGGCGGCGGCGGGAAGAACCCTCGTGCGCGGATGCGCTCGCGTCCCCGTCGACCAGAAGAGGTAGTATTCCTCCCTCAGGACCAACGCGTCGAGCTCAGGGGGGAAGGTCGCCTGCTCCTTTCGCAGCGCCTCAAGCCGCTGCGCCTCCGCTGACTTCATGGCCTTCCCTTTCCGCTTGTCACCCTTCGGGGCCATGGCGGAAGAAGGGAGGGGGGTCGGCGGCGTCGGTAGCGCTGGTGGCGACAGAAGGGGCGGAACGCTGCTTCTCTTGGGAAGTGGCGGAGATTTTCGAGGAATCGCAACTGGCGGGTGGGCGGACTGCCCCTGTTTCCCCTGCTTATAAGGGGGAAGGGAGGGGGCGTTTCGCCTTTCCGAATAAACAAATCACCTGCGACGTGACGCATGCCCGCGGGGCTCAGCCCCGCGCACGCCGCCCACGTCACGCACGCCTCTCCCAACGATGCCGCGTTCGACGCGTGCCGTTCGGGGAGGACGTGGTGGATGCAGAAGAAGATGCAGCGCGACCCAAGCCACGCGTGCCCGTGCGCTGTTTTGGGCCTGGCCCAACAGCGCTCGGCACCGTGTATGGCCCAGGCCCGGGGGCTCCTATCGGTGTACTAAAGTAGGGGTACCTTAGTCCCCCGAACTTATGCACGGGCGGTCGTAGCACCCCGCGGCAAGGCTTGCCACGCGACCGCCAAAACTCTCCGTGGTCCCTTTTTGGGCCATCCAAGAACAAAGTATTTAAGCCAAGGCCCCGGCAGGAGGAGCCTGCCGGGAAGGCCACCCGAAGAGAGCAAGGCCCCGGCAAGAGGAGCTTGCCGGGACGACCGCTCGAAGCACAAGGCCCCGGCAAGAGGAGCTTGCCGGGAAGGCCGACCGAGGCACGACAAGAGACTTGCTGCGAAGCGCCACGCGTCCCGGCAAGGACCGGTGAGCGACAAGCTCCCGGGCGCGACAAGGCACCAACCGCGGCAAGGCGCTTGCCGCGGCAAGTCACCACCCCGCGCCTGCGCTCCAGCTCATCCACCCACGCGTCGCTCTGGGGCCATTCCAGGCATACGTGGCGAGAGGCTGCGCAGCCAGGGGCATGCGGTGGCGAAGCAACGCTGACAGAGTAGCCATCGTGGCAAATGGTGGCGCTCCAGACGGCCCCTTTCCTGCACCGTCTGGGCGATGCGGACGGGCATTTGATGCCCTTGTCCCCTGCCGTCAGAGTTAGGTATGATAGCACTGTGCAAACAGCTGTACCCAACACAGCGTTTTCTAGTTTTACCCCCGCCTACGTTGCCACCTATGGGTAACCCCTTGCACATATAAAAGGAGGCCCCATGCGCAACGAGGGGGGGGGGGAGGAGAAGGAGGCCATTCACGCTCGGTCTCGCCAGCAGCTCGCGTGTACTGTAGCACCACACGCTCCCGAGCAAGAACACAATACAAAACCACAAAGCAGCAGTAGGGTTTTACGCATTCGTGCGGCCCGAAGCTGGGTAAACCCCTTGTGTGCATCGCCTCGATCCGCTCTTCGTGCGACCTCCGCCCCCCGCCGAACCAAGAAAGGGGCTCGGTCCCCATAGGTGTCCGTGGAGGCAGATTTCCCACCGACACACGACAGGGCTAGAGGAGGTGTGTATGGGCACTCGTGAGCTAGCGCGGGACTCACAATGCCCTACCTCAAGGCGGGTTGTGCCTGAATTTGATTTGGAACACTTGTGATGGCCCTGCGAGATGGTTAGGCAACCTGCGCTGAACGAATCTCCTGAGGTTATCACATGAGAAGGACAAACACCAATGACCCCAGGAGGTGACGTTAACGGGGCTGGCCCGCCAGACAGAGCTCAGTCGTTGGGTTTATGGATGCTGCAGGGACGGACCCTAGCACAGACGCCATGCCCAGTCTTCTCATGCGAAAGTCCTGAAGAAAGAAAACCGACGCGCGGCTCCCGTGGTGACGAGGCACCGGGTCGGGTTCCCCAGCTCTTCCGCCCGCGATTAGATCATGTGAGAACAAGGCACTAAGGGCCAAGGGAGGTGACGTGCACGGGAGCTGGCCGGCGAGCCAGAGCTCAGCCTCTTGGGTTTCGCGACGCTGCAGGGATGGACCCGAGCACAGATGTCGTGCCCGTTCTTAATCACGAGGCGGTCGTGGGTGGGTTTGCAAGGGCGTACGACGTTCATGGCAACGAAGTACCGGACAGGAAGATGATAACCATAAAGAAACTCATGGAAGGAGGTAAAGCCATCTCTGATAGATGCGGAAAATTATACATGCCACAGGACGGACCCATACCGCTTGGGGATGATGCAGCCCGAGGGGCGCCCCAACTGAACAAATCAGAAGACACGAGAAGGATACATGCCGCAGGGACGGGCCCACGCGATCTGGGGATAATGCAGCCCGAGGGGCGCCCCCAACTGAATAAAACAAAAAATGTCACCCGGCACGATTGTTGAAGAGATGTTGAAGTAGCTGAAGACGCGTGCTGAAGGAGTCGCTCCTCATGAGCCACCTAGGTCCTAAACCTCGAGAGGCTCGTGAAGAACCGTCACCATTTCCGTCAGGACCGCCTGGGCCTGGCCTCCTGAGATGCCAGGACGCTACGCATGTGGCGATGGAATGTAATAGCCACGTTCAGCAAGCCAAAAGGCATGCGAACGTAGTTGTGAGGGGGACCCTCGAACTGGCCAACGCGTGATGGCCAGAAGTGCTCCTGAGATGCATCCCTGTTGAGCCCAGGGATGTTGACGCATGCACGCAGATCACTGTCCTCGCCAGGACAAGGAGCCGTGTCGGGCGGTGGGTGGCGGTCGCCGTGCATGGCTGTCGCCTCTTGGAGCTCCTCAGTTGCCTTGGTGATGAACTTCTAAGCACCTGGCACCCCATCCCTTGTGCCCTCCTAGAAGAAGCGCGTGCTGAAGCACACCTCCACGTGGTGCCCGAGCGCCTCCCTCATGACGTTGGCTAGTCAGAGGCCTTCCAGAGGAGAACCCCCAAGCCCAGCCTAAGAGGGGCGTCGAGCGTGCCTTCCTATGCGAGAGAGGGAGGCGCCCCGTCCGCGGGCGCAGGTCCTGAGATGGTGCCGCTGGACACACCGCTCTCCTGAGGTTCTTGGTGGAGCAGCTGCTTCTTCTTATTGGGGACAGCCTCAAGAGCGTAGATGGCGCCTTCGTCGTCTGGGTTCTTGATTGCCGCAGCCTGGTAGGCGCGCTCGAGAGAGCACACTACGTCCTTCTCCTCGCAGGCGACCATGATGACATCACGGCTCCCTGGCATCTTGAGGACATTGTAACCATGATGAGTCACTGCCATGAACTTGGCGAGGGCTAGATACCCAAGGATGGCGTTGTATGGTAGATGGATGCGGGCGAAGTCGAAGTCTATGAGCTCTGTGCGGTAGTTCTCGCGATTGCCGAAGGTGACAGGGAGGCGGATCTGCCCTATCGGGGTGGTTGAGCCGTCGGTCACCCCTGAGAATGGCTTGGTGGGCTACAGCTGGTCATAGGGCACCTGGAGGCGGTCGAATGTCTCGATGGACAAAACATTGAGCCCCGCACCACCATCGATGAGGGTCTTGGTGACGAGGACGTTGCTGATGACGGGTGAGCAGAGCATCGGGAGGGCAACGAGAGTTGCCGCGCACTTGAGCTGGTCGAATGAGCTGAAGGTGATGGTGCACTTTATAATCATTTTAGAGTCATTTTATATCATTTTTTTGTACTAACATATTGACATAGTGCCAAGTGCCAGTTGTTGTTTTCTGCATGTTTTTTACATCGCAGGAAATCAATATCAGACGGAGTCCAAATGCCACGAAACTTCACGGAGAATTTTTATGGGCCAGAAGGAACACAATGGGCCTTAGATGCGCCTGGGGGTGTCCTAAGGCGGGCACAACCAACCAGGGCACGCCAGGAGGCCCAGGGGCGCCCTGGTGGGTTGTGCCCACCTCGGGTGCCCCCCGGACCGTCTCCTTGCTCTATAAATACCCCAATATTTCTAGAACCATAGAAGCGTCAACGAAATATTCATCAAGCTGCCGCAGAGTCCAGAACCACAAGATCTAATCTAGACACCATCTCAGATGGGGTTCACCACCTCCATTGGAGTCTCTCCGATGATGCGTGAGTAGTTCTTTGTAGACCTTCGGGTCCGTAGTTAGTACCTAGATGGCTTTCTTTCTCTTGCTGGATTCTTAATACAATAGTCTCTTGGAGATCCATATGATGTAACTCTTTTTGCCGTGTGTTTGTTGGGATCGATGAACTTTGAGTTTATGATCAGATCAATCTTTTTATATCCATGAAAGTTATTTGAGTTTCTTTGATCTCTTATCTGCATGATTGCTTATAGCCTCGTATTTCTTCTCTGATATCAGGGTTTTGTTTGGCCAACTTGATCTATTGATCTTGCAATGGGAAGAGGTGCTTATGGTGCTTGATCACAGTGACAAAAAGGGAAATGACACGTATGTATCGTTGCTACTAAGGATAAAACGATGGGGTCTACCTCTACAAAGATAGATCTTGTCTAGATCATGTCATCGTTCTCATTGCATTACTCCATTTTGCCATGAACTTAATACACTAGATGCATGCTGGATAGCGGTTGATGTGTGGAGTAATAGTAGTAGATGCAGGCAGGAGTCGGTCTACTAATCTTGGACGTCATGCCTATATAATGTTCATTGTCTTGATATCGTAATGATTATTCAAAGTTCTATCAATTGCCCAACAGTAATTTGTTCACCCACCGTTTGCTATTTTTCTCGAGTGAAGCCACTAGTGAAACCTACGGCCCTCGAGTCTTCTTTCTCATATATTTGCCTTTGCGATCTACTCTTTTTCCTTGCATTTATTTTTAGATCTATTAAACCAGAAATACAAAAATACCTTGCTGCGTTTTATTTCTATTTATTTTATTTGCGATATATCTTTCAATCTACTACAAATTTATCTCACGTTCGTGTGCCTATCTTGAGGCGCCGTTACCCGGAAGGAATGACAACCCCTTTAACACGTCGGGTTGGGAGGATTTGTTATCTGTGTGCAGGGGCTATTTACGTTGTGTTGCTTGGTTCTCCTACTGGTTCGAGAACCTTGGTTTCTTCACTGAGGGAAATACCTACCGTCATTGTGCTGCATCATCCCTTCCTCTTTGGGGAAATACCGACGTAGTTCTAGCAGACAGGAACTTTATGGCGCCACTGCTAGGGAGTCATCAAAAGGAATTTCTGGCGCCGCTGCCGTGGAGGATCTTCAACATATACCAGGTTCCTAATCACAAATCTCATCTCCTCACAATTTACATTATTTGCCATTTGCCTCTCGTTTTCATCTCCCCCACTTCACAAAAATTTGTCGTTTTATTCGCCTTTTTCTTGTCAGATCTCTCATTTGCTTGTGTGACCATGTGTCTTCTATTTGCTTGCATCTTCGCTTGCTAAAAATCTATTGATATGGATCCTCATCCAGTAGCTAATCTTTTTAAGAGATCTAATTATGTTGAACAAGTTGCTAGTGATTTGAGTGCACTTGATTATCTCTTTGAAGATTTGCTTTAAATTCGTGAATCTAAAAATTGTGGTGAAGAAATTTATGAAGTGATTCATGAAAGCACCTTGAATGAAAAGCATGATTGCAATGATTTTACTATAAATTATATTCATGTCAACTGTGCTAATAGTATGCAAAACCCCAAGCTTGGGGATGCTAATTTTGAAATGTCCGATACTTACTCCAATGACCATGATTGGGGTGATGATGCTTCTTATGATCTTGAAAATTTATTTATGCCTCATGATGAATATGATATTGATAATAATTTTTGCAAAAGTATTGAAAGTGGGTTTGGAAGAGTGTCAACTTCAATCTTATGTAATTTTTGATGAAAGTGGGTTTGGAGAGGTCATGACTTTAGTTTATGTTAATCCCACTATCTTAGAAGATTATAAAACTTTATGCATGTGGATCATGAAGAGAAAATTTTATATGATAGCTATATTGTTGAATTTGAATATGATCCTACATGTAATTATTATGAGTAAGGAAAATATGGTTATAGTAATTTCCACGTTACTAAATTACCTCTCTTCATATTGAGATTGTCTATGTTTTATTCTTCTTCCTTGCATATGCTTGTCTTTGCTTGTTTTGATAATTTGTTTGCTTATAGAATGCCTATGCATAGGAAGTATGTTAGACTTAAAGGTGATTTCACATGCTACATGATGCTCTCTTCGTGTTTCAATTATTATCTTTCATGTGAGGATCATTGAAATCTTATGCCTAGCTAGGGGCATAAAACGTAGCGCATGTTGGGAGGCAACCCAATGAATAAAATTTATTTTTTATTTTTTGATTTCTGTTCTTGAGTGTTTGCACAATTATGATACTGTTATGATTGTGTTTTTGTGTTTTAATTAGTGTTTGTGCCAAGTATAACCGATAGGATCTTCTTGGGTGATAGTTGTTTGATCTTGCTGAAAAAATAGAAACTTCGCGCTCACGAAAACAATTCTCATTTTTTATCAAAAAGAGCTTTTGCCATGATTATTTTTGCAGAAGATTAATATACAAATCACCCAGGTCGTCCTATTTTTCAAAAAAATTGGAGTTCTAGAAGTTTTTGAAAAAGTCAGATTGCTACAGACTGTTCTGTTTTGACAGATTCTGTTTTCTTTGTGTTGTGTGCTTATTTTGATGGCTCTATGGTTTTCTTTGATGAGTTTTTGACATAGAAAATCTGGAATACAGTAGATATAATGCAAAAACAAAATATGAATTGGCTTGATACAGTACTTATAGTAGTGGTTTGCTTTCTTATACTAACTGGTCTCACGAAGGTTTTGTTGAGTTTTGTGTGACTGAAGTTTTCAAGTTTTGGGGTATATTAGTATGGATGAAGGAAGGATTGAAGAGCCTAAGCTTGGGGATGCCCTGAAATCCCAAGGTATTATCCAAAAATGAGCAACCAGCTAAGCTTGGGGATGATCCCCGCTTTCTTCCAACGACCATAGGTATTTTACTCGAAGCTATATTTTTATTTGTGACATGATATGTCTTTTGCTTGGAGCGTCTTGTATGATATGAGTCTTTGTTTGTTTTATTTTGTGTTTTAAGTCATCAATCCTTGCTGGACACACCTATTTGGGAGATCCAAAATTATGTCATGACTTGTTAGAATTGCTCTCTATGCTTCACTTAAATTTTTATGAGCTATGGACTTGCTCTAGTGCTTCACTTATATCTTTTTGAGCACGGTGTGCTTAGTATTAGTAAAGAAATGCTCTCTTCCTTCACTTAGATTTATTTGAGAGTTAGTTAAATTTTCAAGAAATTCTCTCTTGCTTCACTTCAATTATTTTGAGAGAAATAAAAAGAATTATGCTCATGATCTTCACTTATATTTGCTTGAGCTTATGAAAAGCAACACGTGAAAATTAGTCCCAAACTGATAGGTATCCAAGAAGGATATAATAAAAACTTTCATGAAGATCATTGGACAAAATAAACTTGATTCTTAGTAATGTGATATGATGATGTGATATGTGAGTTATGTTGATGAGTAATTATGCTTCGGTAAGAATATTTGTGTTAAGGTTTGTGATTCCCTATGCAAGTACGAAAATCAATAGTCATGCAATGAAAATATATCATGCTTGTGGTGCATTATTCGGTGTTATTTATGCTTAATGCTTTCTTATGAGATTATCCGTTTCTTGGTTGGTCACTTCTCAATCTTTTGCTAGCCTTAATTTTGCACTAAGTATGATCTCTACTTGTGCATCCAAAAACTTTTAAACCAGTTTTGTCACATGAGTCCACTATATCTACTTATATGCGGTATTCTTTTGCCGTTCTAAGCAAATTTGCATGTGCCATCTCTAATTTTCAAAATAAACTTCTCTTTTGTGTGTTTGTTTCGCTCGTGGAGTGGTGAGGGTGGATAATATTTTCCATGCTAGATGTGTTATTCTCACGGTGAGTGTTTATTCACTTGTCATTGCACGAGAGTAAGGCAACGGTTTTAGGGATGCCCAGTTCCGAAATGCAAAAATGAATTTACTTTATGTTGCCAAATAATAAATTCCTTGGAAAGTTTTGGTACGGAGGGCAATCGTGGATACGGCTAGCCATGGAAAGTGAAAGTATGGTGGAAAAAGGAATAAACTTTATTTTCTGTTTGGGATCCGCCTATGATATATCTAGCATGGAAAGTGTTGGGAACTCTAAGTCCTTTTCGTTGGTGGGATGGATACACATCCCAAAATGTTTTTATCTCTAAGTTTTTCGCTTTGAGCTCTGGGACCTCTACAAATCCCTATTTCCCTCTGCAAAGGGCCTTTCTTTCACTTTATGCAATTTTTTTATTTTAAATTTGAGTCTCCATCTTCTCTTATAAAAGCACCAACTAGTAGGCAATATGATCGTACTTAAGTATTGGGTGTAGCTAATATTCGAGTGTGTTCCATTAATGGATCAATTGTTGAGCATGATGGGCTAGGGATAACTTATTTTAGCGTTGATATTTTGAAAGACATGGTTGCTTGTTGATATGCTTGAGTATCTAAATTATTATGTCAAAACTAGACTATTGCTTTGAATCACATAAAAGTCCAAATGTCCATGCTATAAACAAAAGAATATGATATGACATGTTAGGCCGCATTCCACATTAAAAATCATGTTTTTATCACTTACCTACTAGAGGACGAGTAGGAGTTAATCTTGGGGATGCTGATACGTCTCCAATGTATCTATAATTTTTTATTGTTCCATGCTATTATATTATCAATCTTGAATAATTTATAATCATTTTGTAGTCATTTTATATCATTTTTTGGTACTAACCTATTGACATAGTGCCAAGTGCCAGTTGTTGTTTCCTGTATGTTTTTTAGATCGCATGAAATCAATATCAGATGGAGTCCAAATGCCACGAAACATCACGGAGAGTTTGTATGGGCCAGAAGGAACACAATGGGACCTGGCTGCGCCTGGGGGTTGTCGGTGTTCTGGGAACGGGGGTCCCCAGACTTGCCTGCCTACGGCCTGCGGTGTGGCTCAAATGGGGGCTCAGCGTGGCCCATCCTCGTCAACACAAAGCTCAAGACCCTCGCGAGGGGCCAAGCCTCGCGAGGCGGACGACATGGCGCTTCCTCAAGCACGGCGTCCTCAGGCTGGCTCGCCAGGAGGCGGAGAGATCAAGGCGGGTACCTCACGAGGTGCCCATGACGCAAGCCATGACGACCAAGGATGCCAGGCGGGCGCCAGCCCGGGCAGCGTCTCCCTTTCCTCTTTGGTGCAAAGGGGGCAAGCGCAGGCGAGGGGATCAAGCAAAGGCGCCCATTTTGGTGCAACGAGACCAAGACCAGTCCAACGAAGGGAAGGAGGTCACCATGGAGCCCAAGACTGCGTCACCACAGGGCCTTTGGCAGGTGAAGACCAACTTTAGTCAGAATAAGTGTACCAGATGTTCCCCTTCAAATTGGCCAATTGTTGGCGCCCTTCCCGCTCAGTATTTGGGGAGAGGCCCAGGGACTTTGCCTATAAATAGGACTAGCCACCCACAGGGTAGAGGGATCGGACAGAATCCAGCATCTAGAGAGAGAGAAGGGTCATCGAACTCCCCTAGCGGTTCATCCCCTAGCCAAGAACAGGCCCTCGCTAGGCCGTTCCCCCTTGTACTGTTCCTCCTCATCAGCCCAAGAGGCAATCCACCCGCCACAAACTAGAGTAGGGTATTACACCGCAATGGTGGCCCGAACTAGTATAAACCTTGCGTCTCTTGTGTTGCTCTTGCAGTAGTTAGATCCTTACGAGGCGGAGAGGTAGAGGGCACGATCTCCGCGCGCACCCCAGAGTTCGAACCTTAAGGGTCTGCCGGAACCCGTGATCCGACATTTGGCGCGTCAGGTAGGGGTGCGCCGGAATCTGCCTTCCACCGCTCCGTTCTCCCCTGGTTGCCGCATCCATGTACGGCGCACGACGAGCTCGCGCCACACCAGCGGCCCTCGCTGGTGGACGTCCTCGCCGTTCCCCGTCGCCCGCCGTCAACACCGCCACCGGCTAGACGGGAGGCGAGCAGCAAGCACCACCCCGGCGCCTGTCTATGCGACCGGGCTGCCGCACCACAACGTCGACGCTCATGGTCGTCGCAGCCCTCCTGGGCGTCTCGCAGGAGCCACCAACGAGCCGCCACGTCAAGCTGTTTGCCCGCCAGATCGGCGTCGTTTCCGCACGGCAGGGGGCTCCCACGGATCGGGCGGCGCGCGAGGTTGGCCTGACCTTCAGCTCAGAGGACCACCCCGCTAACTTGGCTGGTTCGGGCGCGCTCCCCCTGTTGTGCACCCCCACCATCTGCCAGGTGGCCGTCACCAGAACCCTGTTCGATGGCGGCGCGGGCCTCAGCGTGCTTTCGGTCGAGACCTTCAACCTCCTCCGCATACCCCGGGAGCGGCTGCAACCCAGCCGATCCTTCTCAGGCGTCGGGGGCGGGTCGTCCGACTCCTTGGGACAGATCCGGCTCCCGGTGACCTTCGGCACCTACGACAACTTCCGCACGGAGATGGTCGACTTCGACATCGCCCCCATCGGCCTCCCTTACAACGCCATCCTCGGCTACCCGGCGCTGGCCCGGTTCATGGCCGCCACGCACCCGGCGTACAACCTCATGAAGATGCCCGGGAGCAGCGGTACCCTCACCGTGCACGGAGACACCGGGGATGCCCTGCGAGTACTCAAGCTCGCCTTCAAGACGGCCGCATCGGCACAGTGCGCCGACGCGGGGACCCCTGAGCCCAAGGGGGCTGCGCCTACCAAGAAGAAGCAGTTGTTCACCTAGGACAAGGCAGAAACCAAGCAGATACTCGTCGACGAGGATGGGTCCTCCAGCGCCACTTTCACCATTGGCGCCAACCTGGGGCCTGAGCAGGAGGAGGCCCTGGTCAAGTTCCTGCGTGCAAACAAGAAAGTGTTTGCTTGGGAGCCCAATCATTTGGCAGGGATCCCCAGGGACGTCATCGAGCACCACCTCAACGTGTGCCCAAATATGCGCCCCGTGAAGCAGAAAGCCAGGCGACAGTCCGCAGAGAAGCATGCCTTCATCGTCCAAGAGACCCGCAATTTAGAAGCCGCTGGAGTCATTCGCGAGGTCCGGTACCCAGATTGGTTGGCCAACCCTGTCGTTGTGCCCAAGAAAGGGGGGAAGGAACGCATGTGTGTCGACTTCACCAACCTCAACAAGGCATGTCCGCAAGATCTGTTCCCGCTCCCTCGCATCGACCAGATCATCGATTCCACCGCCGAGTGCGACCTGCCGTGCTTTTTGGATGCCTTCTCCGAATATCACCAGATCAAGATGGCGATAGAAGACGTTGAGAAGACCGCCTTCTTGACCCCGTGCGGGGTATACTGCTATACATGCATGCCATTTGGACTACGCAACGCAGGGTAAACCTTTCAGCGGCTGATGCACATCACCTTGGGCCCGCAGCTCGGGAAGAATGTTGAAGCATACGTCGATGACATTGTGGTGAAATCTCGAGAGGCCAGGACCCTGATACAAGACCTAGAGGAGACCTTTGCGAGCCTCGACCCAGTGAACCTGCGGCTCAACCCGGAGAAATGTGTGTTTGGCGTTCCCTCGGGCAAGTTTTTGGGATTCCTCGTATCTCACCGTGGCATCGAGGCCAACCCCGAGAAGGTCAAGGCGGTCGAGGACATGAGTCCGCCAAAGACCCTCAGAGAAATGCAAAAGCTCACTGGGCGTGTGACCGCACTAGGGTGCTTCATCTCCAAGCTGGGGGAACGAGCGCTGCCTTTCTTTCAGCTGATGAAGAAAAAGGGACCCTTTGAATGGACTGAGGAGGCAGATAAATCATTTCAAGATCTCAAGAGGTACCTAACCAGTCCCCCAGTCATGGTGGCTCCGCTCCCTCAAGAGCCTCTGCTGCTTTACCTTGCCGCCACCCCCTACTCTGCCAGCGCAGCACTGGTGGCGGTTAGGGAAGAGCGCCAGTCCAAGACCATAGCGGCAGCCTGAGGCCAGACAAGACGGGAACAGGGAAAGCTCGAGGAAGCCAAAACTACAGATGAAGAGAGTCAGCTGCCGAGGGACGCACCAGAGACAGGAGAGGCAGCATGCCCGGATGGTCCACCTCCCGAGGCCACAGCATCTCGTGAGGTGCCATCACCTCCCGAGGGCGCCGCGACCCAAGCTGCTCTCAGCCTTGTTGAGCACCCGGTCTACTTCGTTAGCACGATGCTACGGGACGCGAGGGCACGATACCCGATGCCTCAGAAGCTCCTCCTCGCGCTGCTGGTGGCCTCGCGCAAGCTGCGACACTACTTCCAAGCTCACCCGATCAAGGTCGTCTCATCGTACCCCCTGGAGAGGGTGCTCAGGAGCCCTAACTCAGCCGGAAGGGTCGCTCAGTGGAACATAGAGTTGCAAGCGTTTCAGCTCGAGTTCAGCACAACTAGGGTCATCAAAGGAGCCGCATTGGCGGATTTCGTGGCGGAATGGACAGAGGCTCCAGGCCTTAAGGATGACGAGGATCGCTCCCTCTCCCCAGGGAGCGAGGCGCCAGAAGGCTGGGTCATGTAATTCGACGGGGCATTCTCCAGGCATGGTGCGGGGGCTGGTGCTGTGCTGATATCACCCACTCAGGATAAGCTTTGCTATGCAGTACAACTTTGTTTCCATCAAGGAGAAAAGGTCTCCAACAACATAGCAGAATATGAGGGACTGATAGCCGGGTTGAAGGCCGCAGCGGACCTGGGAGTAAAGCGCCTCACCGTCAAAGGCGACTCGCAGCTCCTAGTCAACTTCTCCAATAAGGTGTACGAGCCGAAGGATGAACACATGGAGGCCTACCTAGCAGAGGTCCGCAGGATGGAAAAGCAGTTCTGGGGGCTGGAGCTGAAGCACGTGCCCCGTGGCACCAACCAGGAAGTTGACGACATAGCCGGACGGGCGTCCAGGCGGCTGCCGCAGGAGCCCGACGTCTTCGAAGAATGGCTCTTCAAGCCTTCAGCGCAGCCAACGCTATCAAGCACAGCTCAGCCTCGAGAGGAGCTCCCTCAGCCGCCGGCCTCGGGAGCCCCGGCCTGCGGACCGCCCTCAGGAGCACGTTTGCTCCTGACGATGGAACCTCAGGAGGAATGCTGGATCACAGAGCTCCGGGATTACCTAACACATGGGGCCCTGCCAGAGAAGGAAGAGGAAGCCAAACGTGTGGCGTGGCAGGCCACGGCATACTGCATCAGAGACGGAGAACTCTACCGGAAGCGACCCAACGACGTATCTCTGCGCTGCATCTCCAGGGAACAAGGAAAGGAACTACTGGGGGACATACACGGCGGAGACTGCGGACACCACTCATCATCACGAACCCTCGTCGGCAAAGCATTCCGTAGTGGGTTCTATTGGCCCACTGCACTCAACGACGCGATCGAATTGGTAAAGGCTTGTGAGGCCTGCCAGTTCCATTCCAAGCAGATCCATCAACCAGTGGGGAGCCTGCAGACTATACCCCTCTCGTGGCCATTCGCAGTTTGGGGGTTGCATATTCTGGGCCCGTTCCCTCGGGCGCCAGGGGGCTATCGTTACCTCTACATCGCCATTGACAAGATCACCAAGTGGGCAGAGGTGGAGGCTGTCCGTACCATCCCCGCAGGCTCCGCGGTCAAGTTCATCAGGGGTATCGCGAGCCGGTTCGGGGTGCCGAACCGCATCATCATAGACAACGGTTCACAGTTCACCAGTAATCTCTTCAAAACATACTGTGCTAACCTTGGAACGCAGATATGCTACGCTTCGGTGGCACACCCGCGAAGCAATGGGCAAGCCGAACGAGCCAACGGGAGGTCCTGAGAGGCCTCAAGACCAGGACGTTCAAGAAGAAGTTGGAGTCCTGCGACAGGGGTTGGTACGATGAGCTCCAATCCATGCTGTGGTCCATCCGCACAACCGGGACCAAACCAACCTGGGAAACCCCGTTCTTCCTGGTCTATGGAGCCGAAGCAGTCCTTCCTCACGAGGTCAGGCGTCGCTCCGTGCGGGTCCTGGCGTTCGACGAGGCCCAGCAGGACGCCATGCGGGGGATGGACCTCGTGCTGGGGAAGGAACGCCGCCGGGAAGCCGCGCTGCGAGCGGCAAGGTACCAACAGGCACTATGATGATATCGCTGCTGCAACATCTGCCCCAGGACCCTCGAGGTAGGAGACCTCGTACTCAGGCGGGTCCTCTCCAGGGAAGGGCTGCACAAGCTCTCTCCCATGTGGGAGGGCCCGTTCAAGGTTGTTCATGTTTCCAGGCCTGGCTCCGTGCGCTTGGAGACTCAAGAGGGGGAGCCGATCCAGAACACGTGGAACATCCAGCACCTCCGGAGGTTCTACCCATAAAAGGCCCTGAGCCTGTGAAGAAGGCGAACGCCTGTGAAGATCGTCTCTTTTTGGAAAAGGCCCTGAGCCTGTGAAGAAGGCAAATGCCTGTGAAGATCGTCTCTTTTTGGAAAAGGCCCTGAGCCTGTGAAGAAGGCGAACGCCTGTGAAGATCGTCTCTTTTTGGAAAAGGCCCTGAGCCTGTGAAGAAGGCGAACGCCTGTGAAGATCGTCTCCTTTTGGAAAAGGCCCTGAGCCTGTGAAGAAGGCGAATGCCTGTGAAGCTCATTACCTCTAAGGAGAAAGGCCCGGAGCCTATGAAGAAGGCGAATGTCTGTGAAGCTCATTACCTCTAAGGAGAAAGGCCCGGAGCCTGTGAAGAAGGCCAATGCCTGTGAAGCTCGCCGCCCCGTGACACTCTCACGTAATAATGAGTGGGGCTGTACACGCCCCGGAGTCTCAGGAGCGCCGGCCTCAGGCCCTGGGGCTCCCTCCCACGCCCAATGGCAGCACTTAGTTCCGCGCTGGTGAGAAGATGTCGAAGACTAGACTAGGTGCCGGACGCGGCTTTTTCATCTGCTTTCCACATTTGACGTGTTTTACTTGCATTTGAAGTCTTATCAAAGCTATCGCCGTTGTTGATTTGTGGTTTGCCGATTTTCGCTCCTCGTATTGATTTTCTCTCATGAAGGCCTCGCGAGGGATGCGACTCGAACGCCCTCGCGAGCGTTTTTGCTCTAGCCGCTTAAAGGTTTCACGGCCCAGGCTCTCTACAGGAGCACCCCTCTGGTCCGTGCCCCTCGGGCACCGCGACATGCACACAGGGCCTGGGTCGGTCGCCCCCCGGCTGGGGCCGCAAACTACCTACGCGAGGGCAAATGGTTGAAAAACGCAACAACAAAATCAAGGTAATGGCTACAAAGGCAATGATTCTCAACACGCCCCCACGGGGCTCCATGCAGCTGTCTTATCTTACACAGGGAGCAAAAGGAAAAGGGAAGGGCGAGCCCGGCGCGGCCTGCCCCACATCGGCCTGCTGAGGCGACACCGGATGCCTCCGGAGCTCAGGCGGACTCCCTCTCGCGCTTCACCGGAGCGCGACGACGGGCGGATGAACAGCCACCCCCAAGCAAGTGCGGAGGCGAGGGGGCTGGCTGCGGCCACCGCTGGAAGAGCCGCCTGAAGAGAAGTAGGCAAGGCTTGGGGAACCTCGGGTGCCGCCAGCAGAGTGGGCGCTGTCTCCTTCATCGTCGTCCTCAGGGCAGCATCCTGCGCGGCGACCATCTTCCCCAAACACCCTCACGTAGAGGGTGCTGTCGCCGTCGAACTTGAAGTGCAGGGTGCACCGCTCGCCCAAGCCGTGCGCGCGGGCAAACGTTTGCCAGCCGCGGGTCAGGGCCCCATTCCTAGAAGGGGAGACCTCGAGCGAAACCCAAGAGGCCCTACTGCAGCAGCCGTCAGCCTGGAGCCAGAAGCCGCACCGGGCGCCGGCGGGCAGCTCGCTGATGAAGAAGCGAGGGAGCTGGAGCCAGGTGCTGGTCGGGTCCGCCGACCACACGACGAACTCCGGCAGCACCTCCGCAGAGCGAAAGCGCGGCCTGGGAGGCCGCGCAACCACAACCTGCCTCCCCATGGCAGCCGAGCGCTCACCACCAGGCGGAGAATCACCCCTGTGCCCACGGGGAGCCACAACAGGGACCGCGGGATGCTTGCGGGGACGACCCCGGCCACGCTTGGCCGGAGGGGAGTCGGGCCCCGCCCGACTAGCCTTCCCCTTCTCTGCAGCTGAGAACCTCTTCGGAGCCATGCAAGCGGCGGCGGCGAAGGAGAGGAAGAAGAAGAGAAGCGGGAAGGGATGGACTGGAGGAGCTTGTGCGGCCTCGCACTTATAGCCGGAAGAGGCCAACCGTCAAGCACCACGATCGCAGGTAATAATGACCCGTATCTATGCATGCAGGGACTAGTCAAGTCACGCAGTTGCCGAGGCGTCGTGGGGAAGTGGAGACGCCCACGTCCTGTCAAACCGTCACGCGGCGCCCAAGGCCGCAGGCTGTTAGGGCCCGCGGCGCTTTGCCCTTGCCCTTTCGCCTCTCGGCACGGCCAAGTCCGTGCGCGCCTTGGGCCCGGGGGCTATTGTCGGCGTTCTGGGAACGGGGGTCCCCAGACTTGCCTGCCTGCGGCCTGCGGCGTGGCTCAAATGGTGGCTCAGCTTGGCCCATCTTCGTCAACACAAGGCTCAAGACCCTCGCGAGGGGCCAAGCCTCGCGAGGCGGATGACATGGCGCTTCCTCAAGCACGGCCTCCTCAGGCTGGCTCGCCAGGAGGCGGAGAGATCAAGGCGGGTACCTAACGAGGTGCCCATGATGCAAGCCATGACGACCAAGGATGCCAGGCGGGCGCCAGCCCGGGCAGAGTCTCCCTTTCCTCTTTGGTGCAAAGGGGGCAAGCGCAGGCGAGGGGATCAAGCAAAGGCGCCCATTTCGGTGCAACGAGACCAAGACCAGTCCAATGAAGGGAAGGAGGTCACCATGGAGCCCAGGACGGCGTCACCACAGGGCCTTTGGCAGGCGAAGACCAACTTTAGTCAGGATAAATGTACCAGATGTTCCCCTTCAAATTGGCCAATTGTTGGCGCCCTTCCCGCTCAGTACTTGGGGAGAGGCCCAGGGCCTTTGCCTATAAATAGGACTAGCCACCCACAGGGTAGAGGGATCGGACGGAATCCAGCATCTAGAGAGAGAGAAGGGCGATCGAACTCCCCTTGGCGGTTCATCCCCTAGCCAAGAACAGGCCCTCGCGAGGCCGTTCCCCCTTGTACTGTTCCTCCTCATCAGCCCAAGAGGCAATCCACCCGCCACAAACTAGAGTAGGGTATTACACCGCAATGGTGGCCCGAACTAGTATAAACCTTGCGTCTCTTGTGTTGCTCTTGCAGTAGTTAGATCCTTACGAGGCGGAGAGGTAGAGGGCACGATCTCCGCGTGCACCCCAGAGTTCGAACCTTAAGGGTCTGCCGGAACCCGTGATCCGACAAGGGTACCCCGTGGGGGGCGCAACCCACAAGGGCGCGCTAGGAGGCCCAGGCGCGCCCTGCTGGGTTGTGCCCACCTCGGGTGCCCCTCGGACCGCCTCTTTTCTCTATAAATACCCCAATATTTCCAGAATCCTAGAAGCGTCGACGAAATATTCATCCAGCCGCCGCAGAGTCCAGAACCACCAGATCCAATCTAGACACCATCACGGATGGGGTTCACCACCTCCATTTGTTCCTCTCCGATGATGCATGAGTAGTTGTTTCTTGACCTTCGAGTCCGTACTTAGTAGCTAGATGGCTTTCTATCTCTCGGTGGATTCTCAATACAATGGTCTCTTGGAGATCCATATGATGTAACACTTTTTACGGTGTGTTTGTTGGTATCGATGAACTTTGAGTTTATGATCAGATCTATCTTTTTATATCCATGGAAGTTATTTGAGTTTCTTTGATCTCTGATATGCATGATTGCTTATAGCCTCGTATTTCTTCTCTGATATTTTGGTTTTGTTTGGCAACCTTGATCTATTTATCTTGCAAGGGAGAGGTGCTTTGTAGTGGGTTCGATCTTATGATGCTTGATCCCAGTGACAGAAAGGGAAACGACACGTATGTATCAATGCTACTAAGAATAAAACGATGGGTCTATCTCGACATAGATAGATCTTGTCTACATCATATCATCGTTCTGATTGCATTACTCTGTTTTGCCATGAACTTAATACTCTAGATGCCTGCTGGATAGCGGTCGATGTGTGGAGTAATAGTAGTAGATGCAGGCAGGAGTCGACTACTAATCTTGGACGTGATGCCTATATAATGATCTTTGACTGTATATCGTCATGATTATTTGAAGTTCTATCAATTGCCCAACGGTAATTTGTTCACCCACCGTTTGCTATTTTTCTCGAGAGAAGCCACTAGTAAAACCTACGGCCCTTGGCTCTTCTTTCTCATATATTTGCCTTTGCGATCTACTCTTTTTCCTTGCATTTATTTTTAGATCTATTAAACAAAAAATACACAAATACCTTGACGCATTTTATTTCTATTTATTTTATTTGCGATCTATCTTTCAATGTACTACAAATTTATCTCACGTCTGTTTGCCTATCTTGAGGCGTCGTTACCTGGAACGGATTGACAACCCCTTTAACACGTCGGGTAGCGAGGATTTGTTATCTGTGTGCAGGCATTCCAAGGAATTCAATTACGATAATTGCTCTTTGATAGATTGTATTTCCTTGTTGCAATCCGTGCTAAATTCTCCTCTTGCTTATAGTCAAAATAAAGCTTTTACCAAACATATTGTTGATGCTTTGATGCAATCTTATGAAGAAAAACTTGAATTGGAAGTTTCTATCCCCAGAAAACTTTATGATGAGTGGGAACCTACTATTAAAATTAAAATTAAAGATCATGAATGCTATGCTTTGTGTGATTTGGGTGTTAGTGTTTCCACGATTCCAAAAACTTTGTGTGATTTGCTAGGTTTCCATGAATTTGATGATTGTTCTTTAAACTTGCACCTTGCGGATTCCACTATTAAGAAACCTATGGGAAGAATTAATGATGTTCTTATTGTTTCAAATAGGAACTATGTGCCCTTAGATTTCATTGTTCTTGATATAGATTGCAATCCTTCATGTGCTATTATTCTTGTAGACCTTTCCTTAGAATGATTGGTGCAATTATTGTATGAAGGAAGGGAATATTAGATTCCAATTTCCGTTAAGGAAAGGCATGGAACACTTCCCTAGAAAGAAAATAAAATTACCATATGAATCTATTATGAGAGCTACTTATGGATTGCCAACCAAAGATGGCAATACCTAGATCTATCCTTGCTTTTATGCCCAGCTAGGGGCGTTAAACGATAGAGCTTGTTGGGAGGCAACCCAATTTTATGTTAGTTTTTTACTTTTTGCTTCTGTTTAGAAATAAATATTTGAGCTATCCTATGGTTAGAATTTTTTTATGTTTTAATTAGTGTTTGTACCAAGTTAAACCTATAAGATCTTCTTGGATGATAGTTATTTGATCTTGCTGAAAATTCCAGAAACTTTCTTTTCACTAAAACAATTGTTAAAAATCACGAGAACGTGATAAAATATTGATTACAATTTCAGCAGATCAATAAAAAAATCGTCTAGGTCATCCTATTTTTGCTGAATTGTTTTAGTTCCATAAGTTTGCGTCAGTTACAGATTACTACATATTGTTCTGTTTATGAGAGATTCTGTTTTTCGTGTGTTGTTTGCTTATTTTGATGAATCTATGGCTAATAAAATAGTTTATAAACCATAGAGAAGTTGGAATACAGTAGGTTTAACACCAATATAAATAAAGAATGAGTTCATTACAGTACCTTGAAGTGGTGTTTTGTTTTCTTTCGCTAACGGAGCTCACAAGATTTTGTGCTAAGTTTTGTGTTGTGAAGTTTTCAAGTTTTGGGTAAAAGATTTGATGGATTATGGAACAAGGAGTGGCAAGATCCTAAGCTTGGTGATGCCCATGGAACCCCATGATAATCTAAGGACACCAAAAAGCCAAAGCTTGGGGATGCCCCAGAAGGCATCCCCTCTTTCGTCTTCGTCCATCGGTAACTTTACTTGGAGCTATATTTTTATTCACCACAATATGTGTTTTGCACGGAGTGTCTTGTATGATTTGAGTCTTTTCTTTTTAGTTTACCACAATAATCCTTGCTGTACACACCTTTTGAGAGAGACACACATGATTCGGAATTTATTAGAATACTCTATGTGCTTCACTTATATCTTTTGAGCTATGTAGTTTTTGCTCTAGTGCTTCACTTATATCTTTTAGAGCACGGTGGTGGATTTGTTTTATAGAATCTATTGTTCTCTCATGCTTCACTTATATTATTTGAGAGTCCTACAAAACAGCATGGTAATTTGCTTTAATTATGATAGGCATCCAAGATTAGTAAAAAAATTCTTATGAGTGTGTTGAATACTATGAGAAGGTTGATTCTTGATAATTGTTTTGAGATATGAAGATGGTGATATTAGAGTCATGCTAGTTGAGTAGTTGTGGATTTGAGGAATACTTGTGTTAAAGTTTGTGATTCCCGTAGCATGCATGTATGGTGAACCGTTATGTCATGAAGTCGGAGCATGATTTATTTATTGATTGTCTTCCTTATGAGTGGCGGTCGGGGACGAGCGATGGTATTTTCCTACCAATCTATCCCCCTAGGAGCATGCGCGTGATACTTTGCTTTGATAACTTGTAGATTTTTGCAACAAGTATATGAGTTCTTTATGACTAATGTTGCGTCCATGTATTATACGCACTCTCATCCTTCCACCATTGCTAGCCTCTCTAATACCACGCACTTTTCACCGGTATCATACACCCACCATATACCTTCCTCAAAATAGCCACCATACCTACCTATCATGGAATTTCCATAGCCATTCCGAGATATATTGCCATGCAACTTACCATCGTTCCGTTTACTATGACACGCTCCATCATTGTCATATTGCTTTGCATGATCATGTAGTTGACATCGTATTTGTGGCAAAGCCACCGTTCATAATTCTTTCATACATGTCACTCTTGATTCATAGCATATCCCGGTACACTACCGGAGGCATTCACATAGAGTCATATTTTGTTCTAATTATTGAGTTGTAATTGTTGAGTTGTAAGAAATAAAAGTGTGATGATCATCATTATTAGAGCATTGTCCCAAGTGAGGAAAGTATGATGGAGACTATGATTCCCCCCACAAATCGGGATGAGACTCCGGACAAAAAGAAAAAAAGAGGCCAGAAAAAAAGAGGAAAGGCCCAAATAAAAAAATGAGAGAAAAAGAGAGAAGGGACAATGCTACTATCCTTTTTCCACACTTGTGCTTCAAAGTAGCACCATGATCTTCATGATAGAGAGTCTCCTATGATATCACTTTCATATACTAGTGGGAATTTTTCATTATAGAACTTGGCTTGTATATTCCAATGATGGGCTTCCATAAAATGCCCTAGGTATTCATGAGCAAGCAAGTTGGATGCACACCCACTTAGTTTCCTTTGATGAGCTTTCATATACTTATAGCTCTAGTGCATCCGTTGCATGGCAATCCCTACTCACTCACATTGATATCTATTGATGGGCATCTCCATAGCCCGTTGAGACACCTTGTTGATGTGAGACTATCTTCTCCTTTTTGTCTTCTCCACAACCACCATTCTATTCCACATATAGTGCTATGTCCATGGCTCACTCTCATGTATTGCGTGAAGATTGAAAAAGTTTGAGAACACCAAAAGTATGAAACAATTGCTTGGCTTGTCATCGGGGTTGTGCATGATTTAAATACTTTGTGTGGTGAAGATAGAGCATAGCCAGACTATGTGATTTTGTACGGATAACTTTCTTTGGCCATGTTATTTTGAGAAGACATAATTGCTTAGTTAGTATGCTTGAAGTATTATTATTTTTATGTCAATATTAAACTTTTATCTTGAATCTTTTGGATCTGAATATTCATACCACAAGTAAGAGAATTACATTGAAAATTATGCTAAGTAGCATTCCACATCAAAAATTCTGTTTTTATCATTTACCTACTCGAGGATGAGCAGGAATTAAGCTTGGGGATGCTTGATACGTCTCCAACCTATCTATAATTTTTTATTGTTCCATGTAATATTATATTCTGTTTTGGATGTTTAACAGGCTTTATTATACACTTTTATATTTTTTTGGGACTAACCTATTAACCGGAGGCCCAACCCAAATTGTTGTATTTTTGCTTATTTCAGTGCTTCGCAGAAAAAGGATATCAAACGGAGTCCAAACGGAATGAAACCTTCGGGAACATGATTTTCGGAACAAACGTGATCTAGAGGACTTGGAGTCTACGCCAAGCAATCAACGAGGAGAGCACGAGGCAGGGGGGCGCGCCTACCCCCGCCCCCCCAGGCGCGCCTCCACCCTCGTGGGGCCCACGTTGCTCCACCGACGTACTTCTTCCTCCTATATATAACTACGTACCCCCAAACTATCAGATACGGAGCCAAAACCCTATTTCCACTGCCACAACCTTCTGTACCCGTGAGATCCCATCTTGGGGCCTTTTCCGGCGCTCCGCCGGAGGGTGCATTGATCATGGAGGGCTTCTACATCAACACCATAGCCTCTCTGATGATGTGTGAGTAGTTTACCTCGGACCTTCGGGTCCATAGTTATTAGCTAGATGGCTTCTTCTCTCTCTTTGGATCTCAATACAAATTTCTCCTCGATCTTCTTGGAGATCTATTCGATGTAATCTTCTTTTTCGGTGTGTTTGTCGAGATCCGATGAATTGTGGGTTTATGATCAAGATTATCTATGAACAATATTTGAATCTTCTCTGAATTCTTTTATGTATGATTGGTTATCTTTGCAAGTCTCTTTGAATTATCAGTTTAGTTTGGCCTACTAGATTGATCTTTCTTGCAATAGTAGAAGTGCTTAGCTTTGGGTTCAATCTTGCGGTGCTCGATCCCAGTGATAGAAAGGGAAACGACACATATTTTATTGTTGCCATCGAGGATAAAAAGATGGGGTTTATATCATATTGCATGAGTTTATACCTCTACATCATGTCATCTTACTTAAAGCATTACTCTGTTCTTATGAACTTAATACTCTAGATGCATGTTGGATAGCGGTCGATGTGTGGAGTAACAGTAGTAGATGTAGAATCGTTTCGGTCTACTTGTCACGTACGTGATGCCTATATACATGATCATGATATTCTCATAACTATGATCAATTCTATCAATTGCTCGACAGTAATTCGTTTACCCACCGTAATACTTATGCTATCTTGAGAGAAGCCACTAGTGAAACCTATGGCCCCCGGGTCTATTCTCCATCATATTAATCTTCCAACACTTAGTTATTTTTATTGCCTTTTATTTTACTTTGCATATTTATCATAAAAATACAAAAAATATTATCTTATCATATCTATCATATCTCACTCTCGTAAGTGACCGTTGAGGGATTGACAACCCCTTTATCGCGTTGGTTGCGAGGTTCTTATTTGTTTGTGTAGGTGCGTGGGACTCGTGCGTGATCTCCTACTGGATTGATACCTTGGTTCTCAAAAACTGAGGGAAATACTTACGCTACTTTACTTCATCACCCTTTCCTCTTCAAGGGAAAACCAACGCAGTGCTCAAGAGGTAGCAGCCGCCACGACGGCGGTTGCCGCCGAGCACTTGTCTAGGGTCATCAGAAGGCATGTGTACTACGGATCCAAATCATCTTGTCAGGTTCCAATTTATCCCAATCTTTTTTTAGCATGTCCAATGTAGCTCCGTACTGAATCCGTCCTGAATGCCCCCCCCGAGAAAAGCGATCTGCCACCGGATCCGGAGCATGACTCCAGACTCCCGCAACATGAGTTCGCATCCGAGTTTTGCGCCACCGAGAAGTACCAAAAGCTGATTTATGTGCACAGGCACACTCTCGCTCAACATGTATGCATAGAGGGACTCGACATTGGCAGGCGGTTTCTTAGTAGCCCCTTAGAGTTTAGTGCTAAGTTCATATTTTTACTTGAGTTAATGCCACCGCTCATCCGAAATACTATTTAATATTGGCAGGGATATGAGGCTTGTGCCTTTGTTAACTGGTTGGATGAAGAATGGCACGGCAGGGCTCGGAGTGTTATCTCCAAGCTCACAGAAGATAGCGTAAAGCTGAAGAAGAAACTTGCTAATCTGGAATGTACAATTAGTACAATGAAGCAAGAAAGAATCAATCACAGCCAACAGATGAAAGCAAGAGACAAGAAGGAACTAGCATGTGTAGTTGTGGTTGTCGCATTAGCCATGTTCTATGCATTGTTTGCAATGATGATTAGGGGTTTTGTTTGACAGTATTGCTAAAGCACATCTAGATGTGCTCTAAGTAACGCACATCTAGGTCCTACGCCATTGATGTTACGCGAAGATTCGTGTAGATATTTTCCTTTGTCTTTTTTTCTTTTCCTTTGTACTTTGATTATTATTGGCATCATCAATAAGAAGAGCTCAATGTATTTCTTGCAACTGTCTTACTTCGTTCATACCGGTGCATAAGTCACATTACGAAAACCAAATAATCCCAAAACTCGTTCCTTGTTTTTATCCTGAAAAAAGAAATCAGCCAATAGGAGTCATGCGGCTAGTATGCATTCAATGACTTCAGACTACTTAGCATAGCATGCATGCAATGGTCAATTCTCTGCACACAATGGTATTGATTACCAAATAATCATCAAGTTCTCTCGTTTTTCCCCCACCTGGGTCGTCGGTACGGAGGGAGTAGAAGTACTACAAAAATGATTGTTTCATATTTGGATGCTCCAACGCGTGTGCGTAATTATATATCACATTGAGAACTGTGCAACACCGGGAATTTGGAGCGACTGGGTACAAATAATTGTAGTTGATTATATCAGCGGTTAGATATTACGTCAACCCCTTCTTCAATTGGCATTCATCTTCTCTGCATACCCCGCTTATGTGTCCACCATCTTCATCATCCCCGGTCGACTGCGCTACACACTTGCATGCACTCTGCAATCTCGCTTTCTCGCGGTTTTTATACGACTGCAGCCATGTCGAGCGACGGCGAGGACGACAGTTCCGCCAGCAGTCTTGCGCCCGATGATAGGTTAACATTACAATCATCCCGCTCGTCTTCCATGAGTCTGGGGTAAGGCCCAGACCTCGATTTTATCTGGATCATGGAAGGGCCGCCGCCTCCGGAGTCGTCAGACGACAACTAGACAGACGAGGTAGCGTGGAGGACGAAGAATAGGAGGACGATGATGATGAGGAGGAATGGTCGAACAAGGAGGAGGAGGACGACGACAGCAACGATGACGACGATGGCGGCGGCGATGAAAAGCCAATGTTCATCGGCAAGAAGCATCCTTGCCAATACGATGTCGCGGGGCCATCCAACAATAACAACAAGGACTAAATTAAGCAGATTGTACATATCTCTGTTTCCGTTCGCTCATATTAATTCGCTATCTCTGTTTCCCCTGCCAATCTCATCGCAGACGGTTAGTAATACGTATTCGACATAGATCTTTTACATTATTGCCCACAGGTTGGTTTCTTCAATTGTGTGCCCTGACGAGCACACATTTCACAATAAAAGACCATATGGGTTGTCCATAATGATCGCACACAATTCTGATTACCGACCTATTTGCCAGGTATCACACACAACTTGTTACGCTGAATCGTTTGTGCTCAACTCGATCATCGCAAACAGTTCATTAGAGCAATCTGTATACCGTATATTGCACATACCTTGATATGGCTACCCATTTTTGTTGTTCTGTCTCATCGCAAATAGTTTATATGGATCAACCGTATGCCCCACATCACACACGCTACTAAAATCTGAACCGTGTTTGATGTATCCTTCATCGCAAACGTTTTGAATCTTTCTTGATGGTTTTTTTACATTACTGTTTGCGATTAATGCATCACACACAGTTTCGTCAAAGGGTCTCTGATCGTAGTGTCGCATTAGCAGCATCCTGCAGTAGAGGTGGTCTTCGCCTGCAAAGCTTCTGGTCCTGACTCAACGGTGGGCTCGGTGATGACCTCCTTGCTGCCGAGCTCGTGGTCTTGGTCTTGTTGCACTCGAATGGAAACCTTTGGGGGATTCCTTGGGGACCCGCATATGTCCTTGCGTCCCTTAGCACTAAAGAGGAAACTGTCCTGGACTGCGCCCGCTGGTGCCCTACTGGCCTTGGTCGTCATGGCTCAAGTCACGACGTGCCTCATAAGGTGGGGCGCCTGCCTAGAGGTGTCCGCTCCTCTAGAGGCGGCCTCGGGGGGCTGCTACTCGGGGGGCCTTGACGTCGTTTGCCCCGTGAGGGTCTCGCTCATGAAGCCTTGGAGTTGGACCGCACACGGCCGTCGATGGAGCCATGCGTTGGGCCGCAGGCAGGCGGGCCTGGGTACCCCTGGTCCCAGAACACCGACACTAGCCCCCGGGCCCGCGGCGCGCTCCACTACAAAAAATACACTTCCGTGATGATATGTGTTTTTCATAGTAGGTCACATTTTCTATCATGCATGTACATCCATGACGATTTTATGACAAAATTAAGATAGTCATACCTGTGTTGTCGTAGAAGTGTTCCATGACAGTACCAAAATTATCATCACGGAAGTGTCCACTTCCATGACGATAAATCGCGCATCATAGAAGTGCTTTCGTCAAGGGTAACCGACACGTGGCATCCACCGTATAGGGTCGTCGTTAAGCTATTGGGTCCCGGTTTGGATCCGATAACCCGTTAACAGCCTGGACCAATGGGGATTTTCCACGTGTAAAATTCTTAATGGCCGGAGGAACCACGTGTCGGCTCACCGTTGGGACAGATGCCATCCACTCATTAGACTGAAGGTGCCTATGATACGTCGACACATGGCATGGCCCCATAGAGGCCCATTCCGGTGAAAAGGCAGGCCCGTTTGACTTGGTCAAAAGGTAGCAGGCCGGCCCACGGGAAGCCTATTAATGGCCTTTATGCATATAGCCCATTTACAGCCTGCTAAGTCACGGCCCGTTACGGCTTATCCGAATTAGGCACAGTAGCGTCATCTGGGCCGTCCAATATGATTCCAGCCTGTTGTAACTTCCAGCCCATGTATGGCCCATGCTATGTTTCGGCCCATATGAGCCCCTTTGTAACTCTTGGCCCATTAACGGCTCGTGGTGAAACTGACCCGTAATGAACAGTGTATCGCTTTATAACCATTAATGGCCCATTGGTCCGTCGGCCGTTTCTAGCCTGTGTTAACTTTCGGCCTTCTAAGGGCCCATTTATTCTTGGGATCATTTCCAGAATTTGATTACTTACGGTCCGTTACTGGCCTATTCCGCTTGTGGTCCAAATTCAGCCCGTAGTTATAGTCGGCCTGTTTGTGGCCTGTTAACCCGTTGGGCTATTTCCATAGCGTCATCAAATACGACCTATTAACCGCCCGTGATGGTCGGGCCATAAAATAGATGATTTCCACTCTAGCCCGTTTACGGCCCATTTTGCGGTCCGTTATTGGTCCACGAATAGTATGGCCCATGTTTGGCGAAACGATTATAGGCCCGTGGAAGGCCCATGGATCGTACAGCCCGTGGAGGGCCATGGTCACTACAGCAGGTAGCAGGACCATGGTCACAATAGTCCGTGTGTTGCCATGGTTATTCTGGCCTAGTTATGAAAATAGGTTATTGTGGCCACTAGAAAAACGTGGAAAAAAACTACAGTGACTACAAGCAAACAACTAAACAAGATAATAAGGAAATAAATAAGCAAGCAACTAACGCTAGGCTATTACGGCTATTACACATATTACATCCACTTGGCATCAAAGTTCGCCACCAGTGCAAATATAGGGAACAAAGCAACATATTACATACACTGGCCGTATAAATTGGCCCCCAGTGCAATTAAATGCGGCAACAAAACAAGTCCATAACTGAAATAACTTCAGAAGATCTCAAGAAACGATATCCTGGTATCTACCATGCTCGCAATAAGCTTAGCAATCTTATTAGCTTTGTCCTGTTTGGCTCTAAAATCCTCCAACGCTTGTTGTTGCACCAGAAAGTATGCATCTGAATGCTTCAGGGACTTCCGCAGTCCTTCCGCTTCTTGTTGCAGCACAACTGATCGATGTCTTTCAGCTTGTATGTAGTTGAGATTCAAGAAACCGAACCGATTCAGACATTGAGATTGAATAGCTTGTGCAAGCGGCAGTGGCCAGTAACTTGAACACTAAACCAAGACAGGACTTTGGGGTTGTCTCACTGTCTTCAAGATAGTTTTGCTTAGCTGTTTTATCAGCTTGTTGGAGACCAACAAGGATATCTCACTATCCTGAGACTTATCTGTATTACTTCCTTTACCATTGCTTAATAAGACACTCTTCCCCAATATTTTGTCAGCATTCTAAAAGAAGAAACAAGCAGACACATAACAAGTTTAGCATGTACTAGTATATGGAACTCATTTCGGTGAACCAGTTCATTAGTAAAGTGGACAGGATTAAACTATCAAGTCTTCTATTGCCAAGTAGTACATAATAAAAGCATCAAACAAACATATATCTATGTCCTATGGTCACTGCATTGTCTTGCCAAATCAAAATAGAGACACGGTTCAAATCATATCAGTTCAAGACAAAGCAACACTGAAAGAATACAAAAGCGTGGGAAACTACATGGCGCAATAAGATTTCATATGGGTACCACGGTTCTACATGTACAACAACACTATTGGCTCTGTTGTGATGCTAGTAATGTGCATGATATGAGAAGTCAGTTGTATACACAATTGAAATTGAAATCAATAGAGCTATTTATAAGAGCAAACATGTTAAAGAAACATGCGCAAACATACCTGTTGTGCCATTGGAGTTTTGATTGGATCCTTCAATTTAAAAATAAGTTTGTATGAGTAAATACAGTGACACAATAGCAAAGCAATATGCACGATAGGAATGGAATCTTAAATGAGAACAATTGTTCTTCAGGTTTAAGCATTTGTTCTACATGAACACAGTAGAGTAAGACGCAAGAATATAGTACTTAAAAATAGAAAATGAGCTCATAGACCTTACCACATTCTTGGTTCGGGACCAGTACAGAACGAGGTGTTCCCAGTCATCGTCCAATAAATGTGTCTCAGGAGAACTTAAGGGAATTTGATGAGTTTCTTTGCCAGTGAAGTACGTTTTCTTCAGGTAATTCCGATACTGCCACCAAGCATTCTTGAAGATAGCGGAGGTATTAGCCCAGGTTACCTCATCCTGAGTCTCCAAATCGGTCCTTCTCTATAGAGAAAAATGGGAAAATTTGTTGTATTATAACCATCATGGAGGTAGAATGTATGGGACAAAGCAAAGTAATTGCCATGAATAACATTACTTACACATAACTCCTGGACAAACACCTGCAACTGGCATTTTTCTTCATCTTCAGTATAATATTTCCAAGATGGGAAGATACGCACATAGGATTTAACAACATCAAATGCGATAGATGCTAAACTATGACTAGCTGGTTGTGCTTCCTCCACAGGAATAGGTGTACTAACTGGTGGAGTTGGGGTTCGCCGTGGTAGTACTGGCGCTTTGGGCACTGGAGCTGCCTTACTGACTACTCTTTTTTGGGAGCTCTATGGTGGAGATGGTGTTGTGTCTACAGGAATTGGGTTACTATCTTCTGGGGTTGGGGTTAGATTGGGTGAAGCTGGTTTTCTATCCATCACAACAGGGGTACAATCTGTGAGAGTCTGGGGTATGTTTGGTTTGGCTGGTTCTCGTGCATGTACAACCGGGGTGCTATCTCCACCAAGAGGTAGCACTGTTTTATTTGAAGACCGTGTTTTTACTCCGCTAGATACTGCCATCACCCGCTCCAATTCAAATGGCTGATAAACAGGAAGCATAGTTGAATGACATTGTATGAGAGACAGATGCAATAGATAGTGTGGAAAAAAGAGGGCATGAAATAGTTGACATGTATATTGTTTAGCTAAAAAGGATAGCATGACATAATTTCACATATATGATGTCTATCTAAACTGGATAGCATAACATGACATAATTCAAAGATATGATGACTAACTAAACAGGATGGCATGAGATAATTATATGATGTCTTTAGTAAACAGGTTCGCATGACATAATTCACATACATGTTATCTAAGTAATCAGGATAGCATGATTTATTTCACATATGTGATTTATATGCTAAGTAGAGGGCATTCGCATATATGATGTATGAACTAAGAACATGGTGTTGAATATTGTGTATATGATGTCTAAACTATGCCATGCAAGACACCATACGCATGATATGAGCAGTATAACCGTGCCAAGTTAGAGCATACACCTTGGTGGGGGAATAGAACTGGTCATCTGTCCCTGAATCCATCTCTGAGGAGCTATCGGGACCCAGCAACAGATCAGCTTTGACGGGTAGCACTGTCTGCTCTGAAGACCTTGTTTTCACTCCAAATTTTTTCCATTACCCACTCAAATGGCTGATTCACAGGAAGAGTAGTTCAATGTACAAACATTGTCGACAAATGGAAATGTAATGAAGAAACGGATGGGCAAGATATCATTCAAATATATGATACCTGGTTAAACAGGATGGCATTGCATATTTCACATATATTTTGGCTAGCTAAAAGAGATGAGACTGCATAATTCCCATATATGATATAGAAACTAAACATGTGGCATTACAGAACATGTCTAAACTAAGAAGGTGGCATATATGATGTCGAAAGTAGGCACTGCAAGGCAACATATGCATGATATGACCAACATCATCATGCCAAGTTAGAGAAAACATCTTGGGGGTAAATAGGAGTGGTCAGCTGCGTCTGAATCCGCCTCAGAACAGATATCTTCCTCTGGATTACAATCTGGAGAGGGGGGGGGTTTGCCAATGAACCCACCATGGAGTGATGTCTGCATGACATTGTATTGTCATGCAAAACTCTTCTCTGCTTCTCTACATGTTCAAAATGACTGTGTACAATATCTGACATGCATACAAAAAAAATATAGTGAGATTATGTAAGGAGAGCATGCAGAAATCTAGAGTGATGGTAACAACCAGTGGATGGATCCAAAAATAATGATAGCAGGCTGATGATAGCTTTAATTTAATAAAAAGATAGATGATGATTGCTTTACTATTTGTTTCCCACCCAAGATGAACAACGTAGGCATATTTGTTTGTCCGATGGTGGATCTCCCCCCTCCGGCGCCATTTCCGCCCGATGTAGGCCTTCACAGGTCACAAGGACCCCATGAGGCTCGAGGCGGGCTCCCTGCCCTCCAACATGTTGAATGGGATAGTCCGCCTCCTGACCGACAGGGAAGTCAGTGCGCTTCCTCAGGGACATCTCCCTCTATGCAACTTCACGAGTGGGAGAGGCTTCATCAAGGGAATGCCATGATTCGATGAGTGGGGGTTGCTCCCCAAGGGACATGAGGGGCCTCGAGACAACCCCCTCCTAGTGACCCCAAGCCCCGAGGGCTCTGAGGCCAAGGCACCCCTAGCGATCACGGAGGGGAGCGTCGATCTGCCCGCCGCATGGCGGCCCATCTCCACGCCTCCGAGCGCCAGCAACCTTGCCCCGCCAGCCGCGCGACGGCCCATCTCCATGCCTCTTAGCATCAGCGGCGTCGCCCTGCCCGGGGGTGCGGCCCCTGCTTCAAGGGTGGAGAGCCATACACTGAGCTCCGGTGCACCGACCCCCGATCCTCGTGGCCCCCAGAGGAGGGGGCGGGGTGTCAGCTCGCCTCCGTAGCCCCTAAAGAGGAGAAAGTGGGTCGTCGTGGACGAGTAAGTGCCCTGCTCACCTTGATTTTTGCCAGCAAGCCACCCCTAAGCTCTTGTTCCTCATGTCTCCTCCAGGCGAAGAGAGAAGGGAGCTCCCGGCGCCAGCTCCTACGGGCATAGGGCTTGTGGCAGCGTTGCATCCCATGGGCCACGGGGTCGAGCACGTGAACGCCAGGGAAATCATGCCCCACGTGAGGTGTCTCCTAGCGGGCCTCGGCTCTACATCCCCGGCGCCTTCCATCCGATGCATCATCAACCTCGCGAGGACAGTGCGGAGGCTCACCCCACCAATTCTCGCTGGTGGCCGGGCCTTCTGTGAGTCGACGGTCCCTACATACAGGGCATCAATCTCGCACAGGGCCGTGCCCTGGGCGGGAGAGTCGGACAGGGAGGTGGCCGGCCCCGGATCATCCCGCGCCTCCGCCACAGACCGGAGCGCGGAGCGAAGTCCTGGGCAGGCGTTGGAGCTCGCGGCAGACGTGGCGTCGGCCGGCATGGCCTTCTTCAAGACGAGAGGGGTGCGCTGAATCCGCTCGGAGCGGAGCTTCACAACGTCGACCTGCATCTTGAGGCCGAGAATCTGCCTGGCGCGCTTGTGGCACCGGCTCGAGGTTGCCATCAATCTTAGCCGCATGCAGCGCGAGGCTGCTCGCTCGCAGGACAAGGAGCCCTCTGCTGCGGCAAAGGAAACCCTGCAACCGCGCCTTCGAGGAAGCCAAGGCCACAGACTGATGATGTCTGTTTGAACTACGTCGGTATTTCCCCAAAGAGGAAGGGATGATGCAGCACAGTGACGGTAGGTATTTCTCTCAGTTATGAGACCAAGATTGTTGAACGAGTAGGAGAACCAAGCAACACTACGTAAACAGCACCTGCACACAAATAACAAATACTCGCAACTCGATGTATTAAAGGGGTTGTCAATCCCTTTCGGGTAACGGCGCCAGAAAATTGGCAAAAGGACATGAAAGAGTTGTAATAAATTGATTGATCGAACGCCAAATAAAATAAAGTGCAGCAAGGTATTTTTGTATTTTTGGTTTAATAGATCTGAAAATAAAAGCAAAGGAAAATAGATCGCAAAGACAAATATAATAAATAAAAGACCCGGGGCCGTAATTTTCACTAGTGGCTTCTCTCGGGAAAAATAGAAAACGACGGGTAAACGAATTACTGTTGGGTAATTGATAGAACTTCAAATAATCATGACGATATCCAGGCAATGATCATTAAATAGGCATCACGTCCAAGATTAGTAGACCGACTCCTGCCTGCATCTACTACTATTACTCCACACGTCGACCGCTATCCAGCATGCATCTAGTGTATTAAGTTCATGGAAAAACGTGGTAAAGCAATAAGAACGATGACATGATGTAGGCAAGATCTATTTATGTAGAAATAGACCCCATCTTGTTATCCTTAATAGCAACGATACATACGTGTCGGTTCCCCTTCTGTCACTGGGATCAAGCACCGTAAGATTGAACCCATTAAAAAGCACCTCTTCTCATTGCAAGATAAATAGATCAAGTTGGCCAAACAAAACCCAAATATTGGAGAGGAAATACAAGGCTATAAGCAATCATGCATATAAGAGATCAAAGAAGACTGAAATAACTTTCATGGATAAAAAGATAGATTTGATCATAAACTCAAAGTTCATTGGATCCTAACAAACACACCGCAAAAAGAGTTACATCATATGGATCTCCAAGAAACCATTGTATTGAGAATCAAACGAGAGAGAGGAAGCCATCTAGCTAGTAACTACGGACCCGTAGGTCTACAAAAGACTACTAACGCATCATTGGAGAGGCACCAATGGACATGATGAACCCCTCCATGATGGTGTCTATATTGGTCTGGTGGTTCTGGAACTTGAGGCGGCTGGAATTGATTTTCGTTGACTCCCCTAGGGTTTCTGGAGTATTGGGGTATTTATAGAGTAAAGAGGCGGTTCGGGAGGCACCCGAGGTGGGCACAACCCACCAGGGCCCGCCTGGGCCTCCAGGCACGCCCTGGTCGGTTGTGCTCCCCTCGGAGCACCCAACAGGTGCTTCTCCAGCCCACTGGATGTCTTCTGGTCCAAAAAATCCAAAAAAAGTTTTGCTGCGTTTGGACTCCGTTTGGTATTGATTTCCTGCGATGTAAAAAACATGCAGAAAACATTAACTGGCACTTGGCACTATGGCAATAGGTTAGTACCAAAAAATGACTATAAAATGATTATAAAACATCCAATAATGATAATATAACTGCATGGAATAATCAAAATTTATAGATATGTTGGAGACGTATCAGCATCCCAAAGCTTAATTCCTGCTTGTCCTCGAGTAGGTAAATGATAAAAGCAGAATTTTTGATGTGGAATGCTGCCTAACATGTTCATCTCATATTCTTTTCTTTATACCATGGACATTTGGACTTTTATATGGTTCAAAGCAATAGTCTAGTTTTGACATGAGACTTAAATACTCAAGCATGTCAACAAGCAACCATGTCTTTCAAAATATCAACGCTAAAATAAGTTATCCCTAGCCCATCATGCTCAATCATTGATCCATTCGTGAAACACACTCGCATATTAGCTACACCCAATGCTCAAGTACGATCACAGTGCCCCTTAGTTGGTATTTTATAAGAGAATATGGAGACTCAAATTAAAAATAAAAATTGCATAAAGTAAATGAAAGGCCCTTTGTGGAGGGAAGTAGGGATTTGTAGAGGTGCCAGAGCTCAAAGCGAAAAACATAGAGATAAAAACATTTCGGGAGGCATGCTTTTCCTTTCAACGAGAACGATTGAGTAGTTCCCAATACTTTCCATTCTAGATATATCATAGGCAGTTCCCAAATAGAAATTAAAGTGTATTCCTTTATCAACCATACTTTCACTTTCCATGGCTAGCCGTATCCACGGGTGCCTTCTATACAAGCACTTTCAAAGGAATTTATTATTTGACAACATAAAGTAAATTCACTTTTCATTTCGGGACTGTGCATCCCTAATACCTTTGCCTTACTGTCACGACCGGTTTTCCAATAAAAATATTTATTGAGAAACCAATCTTTTGGGTCCAGTATGAGAGAAAATCCTCCTCACTGGTAGACAAACTCTTGATACAATAAGCCAGTAGCACAGGATATATTACAGGGTTGAGCTAAGGGTGCTCAAGAATTTATTACATGCGCGCCAATAATTATACATAATGGCGGATATATCACAATGGTGTGGTGGCATACTACTGACTCGGGGAATAAGCGATGGCGGAATAATACAGTGGGGAGTGAGATAACATGGCTCTCAAACTAGCATCTCATCGAGCGTCGAGGTGAGGCTCGATGTACTCTATTCGGGTTGCGGAAGCGGATATAATATAGTGACCAAATCTAGGGTCGCATGAGACTGACTGGGATTCCTCTAGGCGTCGGACTCGCTATCGAACTCTTCATCCATGAGATCACCTTCGTCAGCATCTGGCCAAATCAACAAGCCAGTGAGTACTTTGAAAGTACTCGCAAGACAGTTCGGACGTAAGATATAACAAATGCATGCATGAATGCGTCATGAATAATTTACCAAAAGCACATTCAAATATTAGCAGGCAAGGTGAGTAAAAATGGGAATTGGCGGTAGTCCGCCTGAAATCCCAACAGAAATATAAAGGGAAACCGATCGTGTGTCTGAAGCGACGCCACGAAAGGTGAACAACTATATAAAAGAAAATTCTTGCCACAGTCGGGCGTCTTAGCGACACCACATAAAGGGCTTTAAAAGAAATGCCACAGTCGGGCGTCTTAGCGACACCACATAAAGGGCTTTAAAAGAAATGCCACAGTCGGGCATCTTAGCGACACCACATAAAGGGCTTTAAAAGAAATGCCACAGTCGGGCGTCTTAGCGACACCACATAAAGGGCTTTAAAAGAAATGCCACAGTCGGGCGTCTTAGCGACACCACATAAAGGGCTTATGAGGAAAGTAAATAACAGCACTGCCGCAGTCGGACGTCTGAGCGACATCACAGAAAGGGCTTATGAGGAAAGTAAATAACAACACTGCCGCAGTCGGACGTCTGAGCGACATCACAGAAAGGGCTTTAAAAGGAAAATAAATAACAGCACTGCTGCAGTCGGACGTCTAAGCGACATCACAGAAAGGGCTTTCTTCATAAGGAAAAATAATACACATGTTAGATTAATCAGCTCAGGTCAATATACGGGTCAGTCCATCCACAGGAATAAACATTTAACCGGACTCAGCATTCTTATGATTCACCGGAGTATCTGTCACCAAAACTGGCACTTGTCAGAATAAGTTAGTACAGAACTTGGATATGGATAGGATGATTTGAAGAATTTATGACTCTGCAGAGGTTGTACAAAAATTTCCCACAGCCAACGTATTTCCATAGTCACGAAGGACTAGTTCTGTTTACGGTATTTCGGAAGAAAACACAGCTAACCAATACACACCCATCCAACCTCTCGATGCCAGGAATCACCCTAGACATCGTCCAAGAAAAACTTTTGAGACGGGGAGATCACAATCTCGAATAGCATGGGATCAAATTTATATACGCGCACTCTAAGGGGTGCCCCCCTCTCGGTGCCAACCGGAAACACCCATGCCCCCTGACTGGATGACTGGCTTTAATCCAGGGCCATGGAACCATCATCCCGGCCTCTCCTTTTGGTGTGTACCAGGAAAGCGGTTTGCAACTTACTAAACCATATTCCTTGCGGAAAACATGTGGTAGTACAGGAAGGGAATGTGGATGGGAACCGAACCGATACGGGCTGACATTGAAGTCAATAGTATGGCATAAGACTGGCATGCTACAACACTACCGTCTTATCCATCGTCATGCCAACACATGGCCATGCATACTCACATCCAACAACGTTTGGATCATCGAACTCACTTGCTTTAACAATGCATGGAAATAATGTTCCTCGATATGCTCATCAATATACCATGCAACTAGCTAAATGCAAAACATGCCAAGACACTCATCATATCAAAAGTTCAAGCATGCTTGCCTGGTTCAGAGTAGTCGGAGTCTAGCTCAGTGAAGTTTAGGGTCCCGTCACCTCCGTCGGTATCTACGGTATAGAGAGGATACACGCACTATCGTAAATACCAAGAGGTGCACAGAAATTAATCCAAATAATTTTTTAATAAATCTGATAAAAAACTAGAAAAAAATTCAAAGAGAACAGAAAAAGAATAACTCAAAAATATGCTTATGTTTAAAAGTTATTAAGGTTTTTGCCCAGGGACTCATCTATAATGAAACAGAAACTTCCCAGGGTTCTTTTTATAAAAACAGAAAACGCTTCAGTCTCAATTACGCCAGCTCAGAGGAGAAAGCGTATTTTTGCCCGAAGGCGCTTTCGGAAAATGGTTCGAAAATAAAAGAAATCTAACGGGGTGGTCCCACCCGTCGGGTTTGAAAACGGGACAGGGCCTTTGGCGCCAGAGAACCGCGGCGATCCATGACGAGGCAGAGGGATCGGAGGGTACCTCCGTGCTTAGGGCGCCATTCCGCGTCGGGTGGTGGTGGTGGTGGTCGCCGGTGAGCACCACGTCGACGGTGGCTCCTGCTCTGGCGGACGGCGGTTCGGGCGAGGATGGAGCTCGTCGGAGAGGGCTGCAAGCATCAAATTGAGGTGGGGGTCAGGCCTCTGGTAGCTAGAGGAGGAGATTGACGGAGTTTGGGCGCCGGGGACGGCCTCACCGAAGAGAACGTTGCCGGAGCCCGAGGCGGGCGGACGTGGCCGGAGTCGAGGAAGAAAGGCCCCTCGAGGCCCCTCCAGTGGCTTGGCGGGATCTGGCGAGGTGGTGGAGTTGTGCGGGGGCAAGACCAAGCTCGGGGGGGGGGGAGGCTATATATAGGCGGTCCGAGGCGGTTGCCGTGAACGGATAAGTCCGGCGGGCGATTACAGCGGAGCTGTGGGTGGACGGCCGTCTTACGGGCTTGATCATGGACTAGGTGGAGCACTGGTGCCATCCCAGTGTCCAACTTAGCACGAGAGGGAGAGTTACGGCCTGTCCTCGACGGAACGGCCGCACGGCACGCCGGCGGCAGAGAACGCACTCTGCGCGTGCCAGGCCACGGTGGCGGTGCTGCATGCGTGCGTTGGCAAGGAAATGGCCACGCGGAGCCACCAGGGGGTTTGGGCGGCGCTGAACAGCGTTATGCCGCCGTTTTGCTCCCTGTCGGCCGCTACGGTGGTTCGGCCGCCGCAAGACACGCCGGCGCAGGCGGGCCAGGGCGCCACCGACGCCAGGAAGGTGCCAAGCGCGCGTGTGGAGCTCCGGACAAGCAGACCAGGCGGCGAGCAACGTGCCAAGGGCACTGTGAGCATGTGACTGAACTTAACTGACGAAGATCAACACTGAAATCTGAATTTAACTGAAAATGACTGAGACAGTGCATGCAAGGTGTTTGACAGAATGATCCAGGCATGTAGGGATTTTTCCTTGAGCTGGTTTTTGGTGGAGTGGCTTCTCATTGCACCAGTAGGCTGCCTGATTTTTGGTAGAATTTTTGGGTAAGTGGAAATATGAATTTCACCAAATTTGGCAAATCTGGTCCAAACTTGCAGAGAGTGGAAGTTGAAAAATTTGAAAAAAAAAGATGAGTGGATCAAGATGGTTCCAGGTTGAGGGTACCAAGGACTAGCCAGTAGAGTTGGTCTGAGGTCCAAATACCAATGCTATAGGGTACTTGCTTTGTAAATGACTCAGGCTCAAAATAAAGATCAGAAAAGATTTGAGAGGTGAAATAATTAAAATGAAATCCAAAACTTGTTTGGTTTAGAAGGGACAGAGGACTTAGGTTGTTTTCAAGGAGGAGGGGAGGTTTTGAATGGGTTTTACCACATGGGCAAAAATACAAAGTCATGGGTGGTTTTCAATATATGAAAATCCCCAATTCTCATAGAGTTTCTTTTTAAAAGAAAAACAATAAATCCCAAAAATATGTTTTGAGCAGGGAGTCATTAGAGAAAAAGGTTTTAAAGACCAAACACCATAGTTTGAAGATGACACAGAAATAAAAATCCTTGCCCAAAAAAAAGAAGTTTTTAAGAGGAAGGTTTTTTTCTGAAAGGAAAAAAAATTAAATGCCCTCTTTTCAAAACCAACAAAGGTTTTGCTAAAGACCAAATGAAAATTTTTGGAGTGTCACAACACCTACCCCCTTAGGAAAAATCTCGTCCCCGAGATTTCAGCTGTTCCATAAATAAGTGCGGATGCTCTGCTCGAAGAAAATCCTCTCTTTCCCAAGTTGCTTCGCTGTCAGTGTGATTGCTCCACTAAACTCTGAAAAGTTTAATGGTCTTCTGTCGGGTCCTCCTTTCAGACTCCTCTAATATCTTCACGGGACGTTCCCTATAAGTGAGGTCTTGTTGCACGTCAATGCTCTCATGGGATACTTGTTTCTCTAGGTTGCTTACGCACTTTCTTAACTGCAAAACGTGGAACACGTTGTGGATATCTGACAGTTCCTTAGGTAAGTCTAGCTGATATGCTACTGTGCCTTTTCGGGCCACTATACAGAATGGTCCGATGAATCTTGGCGCTAGCTTCCCTTTTATTTTGAATCGTTGTAACCCCCTCATTGGGGATACTCGTAGGTATACGAATTCACCGGGTTCGAAGTTCACCCCACGATGCTTCTGATCGTAATAACTCTTCTGTCGGCTTTGAGCGGTCTTGAGTCTATTTCTGATTAGCTTGACCTTTTCCTCGGCTTCTCTGAGCATGTCTGGTTCGAAGATACGGCTGTCTCTAGTTTCTGACCAATTTAACGGGGTAAGACATCTCCGTCCATACAAAGCCTCAAATGGTGCCATTTGCAGGCTGGCCTGTTAACTGTTGTTGTACACGAACTCGGCATATGGCAGGCTCTCTTCCCAACTGGCTCCATATGTGAGGACACATGCTCTCAGCATGTCCTCTAAAATCTGGTTTACGCGTTATGTCTGTCCATCGGTCTGGGGGTGGTATGCTGTACTGAAGGCTAGTTGAGTTCCCAGAGCCTGTTGTAAATGATCCCAAAATCTCGAGACGAACTGAGTGCCTCTGTCAGATATTATGGTCTTCGGAACACCGTGCAAACAAACTATACGGGAGAGATATATCCTGGCAAGCCTCTGAGTGGTGTGGGTCGTCTTTACTGGAATAAAGTGTGCCACCTTGGTTAATCTGTCGGTGATGACCCATATGGCATCATTTCCGTGTCGTGACCGAGGTAGTCCGACAATGAAATCCATCCCTATTTCATCCCATTTCCACTCAGGTATTTTGTTTGGTTGCAGTAATCCGGCTGGTCTCTGATGCTCAGCTTTAATGCGTTGGCAAGAGTCGAAACATGCAATGAAAGTGGCTATGTCTCTCTTCATACCGTGCCACCAAAATCCTTCCTGAATATCTTTATACATTTTGGTTCCTCACGGGTGGATTGAGTATGGGGCGGTGTGGGCTTCAGCTAAAATTTGCTGTTTAAGGTCTTCTATGTCTGGCACGCAGAGTCTCTCCCCGTACCATAATATTCCTCCATCGTCTACGACGAATTCCGAGGCTTTGCCCTTACTCACCTTTCTTTTGATGCCTTCGATGCTGGGGTGACCAGGTTGAGCTCCTTTGATTTTCTCCACAAGGTCGGGTTGTATTGCCAAGTTTGTCATGGTGCCTTCCGCTACCATTAATAAGTTGAGTTTGGCAAATTCCAGTTGGAACTCGGTTCTCAAGCTTTGCAGACTGCTTTCGTCGGAGCCGGGGTTCCGACTAAGGGCATCGGCTACTACATTTGCTTTACCTGGATGGTAGTGGATACCAACATCATAATCCTTTACCAATTCCAACCAGCGTCGTTGCCGTAAATTCAGTTCTGGCTGCGTGAAAATATATTTGAGACTTTTATGGTCCGTATATATTTCACATCGATTTCCAAGTAGGAAGTGCCTCCATTCCTTAAGTGCATGAATGACGGCTGCCATCTCTAAGTCATGAGTGGGATAATTTTCCTCATGCTTGCGAAGCTGCCTTGAAGCATAGGCGACAACCTTGCCTTCTTGCATCAATACACATCCGAGACCTTTTCTGGACGCATCACAATATACTTCAAAATTCTTGTGTATGTCCGGCACAATTAATACTGGTGCTGTCGTTAATTTCCGCTTTAGCTCTTGGAAACTTTTCTTGCAGGCTTCTGTCCATTCAAACTTCTTGTCTTTCTTGAGTAACTGTGTCATAGGCTTGGCGATGGTGTAGAATCCTTCAATAAATCTGCGGTAATATCCCGCCATTCCCAAGAAACTTCGTATGTCCGTTACACTGGCTGGTGACTTCCAGCCAAGTACGGCCTTGACTTTTTCCGGGTCTACTGTGATACCGTCTTGGGTCAGCACATGGCCTAGAAAGCCTACTTGCTTTAGCCAAAATTCGCACTTGCTGAACTTGGCATACAATTGATGTTTCCTGAGTTCGCCTAGTACCATTCTGAGATGTTTCGCGTGCTCTTCTGGTGTCTTGGAGTATACCAGAATATCGTCGATGAATACCACAACGAACTTGTCCATAAATTTCATAAATACTTTGTTCATGAGGTGAACAAAATATGCGGGGGCGTTTGTTAATCCAAATGGCATTACCGTGAACTCATACAGTCCATATCTGGAGGTGAAGGCTGTCTTGGGGATATCTTCGGTTCGCACCTTCAATTGATGGTATCCTGACCTCAGGTCAATTTTTGAGAATACCTTGGCCTGAGCGAGCTGATCGAATAAATCATTTATCCTTGGCATCGGGTATTTGTTCTTGACCGTGACCATGTTAAGGGCTTGGTAGTCAATACACAACCTCAGTGTTCCGTCTTTCTTTTTGGCAAATAAAATTGGTGATCCCCAAGGTGAGGAACTGGCTCGAATGTATCATTTGTCCAGCAATTCCGTTATTTGTTTTCTTCAATTCGACCAACTCGGATGGTGCCATTCTGTATGGTTTCTTGTATATGGGGGTGGTTCCCGGTGCTAACTCAATGCTGAATTCTATCTCTCGGTCTGGTGGCATGCCTGGAAGCTCTTCGGGAAAAACGTCTGGAAATTCACATACTGCTGGAACCTTGTTTAACTCAGAAACGTCCACCTTATTTAATCTTGGTTGCCGGGGTATTTGTCTTTCCTTGGCGGATACTCTTATTGTCTTCCCGTGGTGGTGTGTGAGAATTACGGTCCGGTTGAAACAGTCAATGAAACCCTTGTTGGTGGTTAGCCAGTCCATCCCGAGGATGACATCCAGTCCTTTATTTTCCAACACAATGAGATTGCCGTGGAACTTCAATCCTTTGAACTCAATAACCACATCCTGACAGTAACTCTGAGTGACTTGCTGAATCCCAGGGGACTTGATGGTCATGGATTTCTCCAAAGGAAGCATCAAAAAATTATTTTGCAAAGCAAAACTTTTCGAAATAAAAGAGTGAGAAGCTCCAGAATCAAACAAAACCATTGCAGGTATTGTGTTGACAGGAAACGTACCAAGTATGATATCCGGAGCTTTTTGTGCCTCCTCTTTGGTTACGTGGTTCAGATGACCCTTCCTGTGGTTGTTGTTGGGATTGAAATTGTTTCGCTTGGGCGATGTATTATTGCCGCCGTTGTTCGGCTTTGGGGCTGAGTTTCTAGGCTTGGGACACTGCTTGGCATAGTGTCCTTCCTCTCCACAGGCGTAGCAAGTAATGCCGGGGTGATATGTGAACTCCTTGTCCCTTGCATGGAAATTCTTGATCGGGCGTGAAACGTTGGACACAGACTTGTGTGTTCCACCCTTTTGAAAATCTGTCTTGCTTCGATGATTGCGAGCATAGTTGGTCTGGTCCCTTTTTCGCTTGCGGATATCTTCCAAGCTGCGTCTTTCATTTTCCAGAGTAATCGCCTTGTCCACCAGTGTTTTAAAATCTGGAAAAGTGTGTACGACCAGTTGGCATTTAAGCGCGGGCGCTAGACCGTCAAGGAATTTTTCCATCTTCTTGCTTTCAGTCATACGATCTTCATTGGCGTAGCGAGACAATAAAGTAAATTGACCGTTGTAATCTGACACTGTCATGTTCATCTGTTTGAGGTCATCGAACTCTCTCTTTTTGATTTTCATAATACTCTTTGGAATGTGCGCGCCATGGAAGCCTTCCTTGAAATCATCCCAGGTTATATTATTTTCGTTGGGATGCATGTGCAGGAAATTTTCCCACCAAGATGCGGCTGCTCCTGTGAGATAGTGCGGAGCATATAGTACCTTTTCGAGGTCTGAACATTGTGCAATATTTAATTTTCTCTCCACGTCTCGAAGCCAGTCTTCGGCCTCAAGAGGCCTATCAGTATGAGAAAATGTTGGAGGACGCGTCTTCTGTAGCTCAGATAACTTGGAATGCTATTGATACTGCCCATGGTGATTTCTCATGTTGATGACTTGGTTCATCATTTCCCGATGTTGCTGCTAACTTTGTTCATAAAGGCGACACATTTGAGCAAGTGCCGTTTCACTGCCCTGTTGACTTGATTGACCTTGAGTGAAATTGTTGCCTGGTTGAGTGTCATGATATTGACTCGACTGCCCTTGTGCAAAATTGTTGTCCGGTTGAGTGCCATAATTTTCCTCTGGCGGAGCTGGCATGGAGCGAGTCTAGGGACGAGACATTTTTTTCACTCTGGGAATATATTTTGTAAAACCCATAAGAAAAACGAAAAGGGGTGCCAAAATTTAATTCCATAAAAACACAAGGTTGGCAAATAAATCAAAATAGCCAAGATTGCTTAAGGGAAAACAATTTAATTTGCGCACAGAGAAAGACTGCTCATTACGTATCTTACACGCGGGCGATAATTATACAATACACCACTCAGGATATGCGTACATAACCCTGACATGTTATTTAGGCTAGTGCACTCCTCCACTTCCTACATGATGCGCAAACATGCTACTTCCCATATCTTACATGGCGATACATCGCGTGACGGCTAAGCGTACTTAGTCGGAGATGTTGATGATGTCCTTGGCCCTGCCAAGGGTGAGGCGTAGCGAGGCTGGGGACTCGACTTCCTCCTCGCTAATAGGCTCCATACGAGTAGTGTTGCGCCGAGTAGATGGAGCGGGAGCCAGGGGTGGAATAACACGAATAGGAGTCGGCGTGAGTGGCGGTGCAGTGCGCGCTGGAGTGGGCGCAATGACTTGGTTGAACTCCTCAGTAGAAGGCAGGCGACGACCAGGCGCATAAGATGCAGATGATGAGGCATAAGTCAATGGCGGTGCTGTGGGCAGGAGCTCCCTCCTGTTGGCAGCACAGCCATGGACCGAGTCCATGCGGGCGGCCACGAAGTCGTCCACCAAGTTATCGAAGGCGGCCTCCAGGGCCCGTAGATACTCAATAAGCATCTCAAAGGCCTCGTCTCGCTCTCCTCTTGGGCAGGAGTATGCGTAGTGGCAGGTGTAGGGCACGTGGCATGGAAGATAGCGGTAACGACGAGCCTTCATCACGGGAAGGATATCCCTGAGACGATCTATCGACTCGCGGGCTGCCATCTGAATAGCATGCTTCTCCGTGGGCATGGCTCTTCCCACAAACCGGAAGCGGCGTAACTCACCACGCCCTCCCCTGAATTGCACTGAGGCCTGGTGCATGGTCAGACTGTCGTTGACTTTGTGCTGGCTGAGTGAGACGACTGGGCGCACAGATGGCCCCATCGCGACCTGAACGATGAAGGATAGAAGCTTGACGAACCCATCGGGTACGTTGGCGAAGGACTGAGACTCGCAGCTGTTGTCGGCCATCTACAAAAGTAGGCAGGAATTCTGAATGGTCAGATCATAAATATATGCTGACTGTCAGAAAAAAATGACTACAATTGCAAAGATACAAATTAGTTCTAACATGCTAATAATCAATTAGCGATCGCACCTAGTGGCTTCCTACAGTCAGCCTGGCTCTGGTACCAAGCTTGTCACGACCGGTTTTCCAATAAAAATATTTATTGAGAAACCAATCTTTTGGGTCCAGTATGAGAGAAAATCCTCCTCACTGGTAGACAAACTCTTGATACAATAAGCCAGTAGCAGAGGATATATTACAGGGTTGAGCTAAGGGTGCTCAACAATTTATTACAAGCGCGCCAATAATTATACATAATGGCGGATATATCACAATGGTGTGGTGGCATACTACTGACTTGGGGAATAAGCGATGGTGGAATAATACAGTGGGGAGTGAGATAACATGGCTCTCAAACTAGCATCTCATCGAGCGTCGAGGTGAGGCTCGATGTACTCTATTCGGGTTGCGGAAGCGGATATAATATAGTGACCAAATCTAGGGTCGCATGAGACTGACTGGGATTCCTCTAGGCGTCGGACTCGCTATCGAACTCTTCATCCATGAGATCACCTTCGTCAGCATCTGGCCAAATCAACAAGCCAGTGAGTACTTTGAAAGTACTCGAAAGACAGTTCGGACGTAAGATATAACAAATGCATGCATGAATACGTCATGAATAATTTACCAAAAGCACATTCAAATATTAGCAGGCAAGATGAGTAAAAATGGGAATCGGCGGTAGTCCGCCTGAAATCCCAACAGAAATATACAGGGAAACTGATCGTGTGTCTGAAGCGACGCCACGAAAGGTGAACAACTATATAAAAGAAAATTCTTGCCACAGTCGGGCGTCTTAGCGACACCACATAAAGGGCTTTAAAAGAAATGCCACAGTCGGGCGTCTTAGCGACACCACATAAAAGGCTTTAAAAGAAATGCCACAGTTGGGCGTCTTAGCGACACCACATAAAGGGCTTTAAAAGAAATGCCACAGTCGGGCGTCTTAGCGACACCACATAAAGGGCTTATGAGGAAAGTAAATAACAGCACTACCGCAGTCGGACGTCTGAGCGACATCACAGAAAGGGCTTATGAGGAAAGTAAATAACAGCACTACCGCAGTCGGACGTCTGAGCGACATCACAGAAAGGGCTTTAAAAGGAAAATAAATAACAGCACTGCCGCAGGCGGACGTCTGAGCGACATCACAGAAAGGGCTTTCTTCATAAGGAAAAATAATACACATGTTAGATTAATCAACTCAGGTCAATATATGGGTTAGTCCATCCACAGGAATAAACATTTAACCGGACTCAGCATTCTTATGATTCACCGGAGTATCTGTCACCAAAACTGGCACTTTTCAGAATAAGTTAGTACAGAACTTGGATATGGATAGGATGATTTGAAGAATTTATGACTCTGCAGAGGTTGTACAAAAATTTCCCACAGCCAACGGATTTCCGTAGTCACGAAGGACTAGTTCCGTTTACGGTATTTCGGAAGAAAACACAGCTAACCAGTACACACCCATCCAACCTCTCAATGCCAGGAATCACCCTAGACATCGTCCAAGAAAAACTTTTGAGACGGGGAGATCACAATCTCGAATAGCATGGGATCAAATTTATATACGCGTGCTCTAAGGGGTGCCCCCCTCTCGGTCCCAACCGGAAACACCCATGCCCCCTGACCGGATGACTGGCTTTAATCCAGGGCCATGGAACCATCATCCCGGCCTCTCCTTTTAGTGTGTACCAGGAAAGCGGTTTGCAACTTACTAAACCATATTCCTTGCGGAAAACATGTGGTAGTACAGGAAGGGAATGTGGACGGGAACCGAACCGATACGGGATGACACTGAAGTCAGTAGTATGGCATAAGACTGGCATGCTACAACACTGTCGTCTTATCCATCCTCATGCCAACACATGGCCATGCATACTCACATCCAATAACGTTTGGATCATCGTACTCACTTGCTTTAACAATGCATGGAAATAACGTTCCTCAATATGCTCATCAATATACCATGCAACTAGCTAAATGCAAAACATGCCAAGACACTCATCATATCAAAAGTTCAAACATGCTTGCCTGGTTCAGAGTAGTCGGAGTCTAGCTCGGTGAAGTTTACGGTACCGTCACCTCCGTCAGTATCTACGGTATAAAGAGGATACACGCACTATCGTAAATACCAAGAGGTGCACAGAAATTAATCCAAATAATTTTTTAATAAATCTGATAAAAAACTAGACAAAATTTCAAAGAGAACACAAAAAGAATCACTCAAAAATATGCTTATGTTTAAAAGTTATTAAGGTTTTTGCCCAGGGACTCATCTGTAATGAAACAGAATCTTCCCAGGGTTCTTTTTATAAAAACAAAAAACGCTTCAGTCTCAATTACGCCAGCTCGGAGGAGAAAGCGTATTTTTGCCTGAAGGCGCTTTCGGGAAATGGTTCGAAAATAAAAGAAATCTGACGGGGTGGTCCCACCCGTCGGGTTTGAAAACGGGGCAGGGCCTTTGGCGCCAGAGAACCGCGGCGATCGCCGGCCGCGATCCACGACGAGGCAGAGGGATCGGAGGGTACCTCCATGCTCAAGGCGCCATTCCGTGTCGGGTGGTGATGGTGGTGGTCGCCGGTGAGCACCACGTCGACGGTGGCTCCTGCTCCGGCGGACGGCGGTTCGGGCGAGGATGGAGCTCGTCGGAGAGGGCTGCAAGCATAAAATTGAGGTGGGGGTCAGGCCTCTGGTAGCTAGAGGAGGAGATTGATGGAGTTTGGGCGCCGAGGACTGCCTCACCGAAGAGAGCGTTACCGGAGCCCGAGGCGAGCGGAGGTGGCCGGAGTCGAGGAAGAAAGGCCCCTCGAGGCCCCTCCAGTGGCTAGGCGGGGTCTGGCGAGGTGGTGGAGTTGTGTGGGGGCAAGAGCAAGCTCGGGGGGGGCTATATATAGGCGGTCCGAGGCGGTTGCCGTGAACGGATAAGTCCGGCGGGCGATTACGGCGGACCTGTGGGTGGACGGCCGGCTTACGGGCTTGATCATCGACTAGGTGGAGCACTGGTGCCATCCCAGTGTCCAACTCAGCACGGGAGGGAGAGTTACGGCTTGTTCTCGACGGAACGGCCGCACGGCACGCCGGCGGCAGAGAACGCGCTCTGCGCGTGCCAGGCCACGGTGGCGGTGCTGCATGCGTGCGCTGGCAAGGAAATGGCCACGCGGAGCCACCATGGGGTTTGGGCGGCGCTGAACAGCGTTATGCCGCCGTTCTGCTCCCTGTCGGCCGCTACGGTGGTTCGGCCGCCGCAAGACACGCCGGCGCAGGCGGGCGAGGGCGCCATCGACGCCAGGAAGGTGCCAAGCGCGCGTGTGGAGCTCCGGACAAGCAGGCCAGGCGGCGAGCAACGTGCCAAGGGCACTGTGAGCATGTGACTGAACTTAACTGACGAAGATCAACACTGAAATCTGAATTTAACTGAAAATGACTGAGACAGTGCATGCAAGGTGTTCGACAGAATGATCCAGGCATGTAGGGATTTTTCCTTGAGCTGGTTTTTGGTGGAGTGGCTTATCATTGCACCAGTAGGCTGCCTGATTTTTGGTGGAATTTTTGGGTAAGTGGAAATATGAATTTCACCAAATTTGTCAAATCTGGTCCAAACTTGCAGAGAGTGGAAGTTGAAAATTTTGAAAAAAAAGATGAGTGGATCAAGATGGTTCCAGGTTGAGGGTACCAAGGACTAGCCAGTAGAGTTGGTCTGAGGTCCAAATACCAATGCTATAGGGTACTTGCTTTGTAAATGACTCAGGCTCAAAATAAAGATCACAAAAGATTTGAGAGGTGAAATAATTAAAATGAAATCCAAAACTTGTTTGGTTTAGAAGGGACAGATGACTTAGGTTGTTTACAAGGAGGAGGGGAGGTTTTGAATGGGTTTTACCACATGGGCAAAAATACAAAGTCATGGGTGGTTTTCAATATATGAAAATCCCCAATTCTCATAGAGTTTCTTTTTAAAAGAAAAACAATAAATCCCAAAAATATGTTTTGAGCAGGGAGTCATTAGAGAAAAAGTTTTAAAAGACCAAACACCATAGTTTGAAGATGACACAGAAATAAAAATCCTTGCCCAAAAAAAAAGAAGTTTTTAAGAGGAAGGTTTTTTCTGAAAGGAAAAAAAATTTAAATGCCCTCTTTTCAAAACCAACAAAGGTTTTGCTAAAGACCAAATGAAAATTTTTGGAGTGTCACACTTACTCTCGTGCAATTACAATTGAATAAACACTCATCGTGAGAATAACATATATAGCATGGAAATATATTAGCCACCCCTACCGTTTCATGAGCGGTACGAGCACACAAAAGAGAAGTTTATTTTCAAAAATTAGAGATGGCACATACAAATTTTCTTAGAACGGCAAAAGAATACCGCATATATGTAGGTATGGTGGACTCATGTGGCAAAACTGGTTTAAAGCATTTTGGATGCACAAGTAGTAATCATACTTAGTGCAAAATGAAGGCTAGCAAAAGATTGAGAAGCAACCAACCAAGAAACGAAAAATCTCATAAGTGAGCATTAGGCATAATTAACACTGAATAACGCACCACAAGTAGGATATAATTTCATTGCATAAATATTGACTATCGTTCTTGCATAGGGAATCACAAACCTTAACACTAATATTCTTACTAAAGCACAATTACTCATAAACATGACTCACATATCACATCATCATATCTAAAATCTATTACAAGGAATCAAGTTTATTTTGTCCAATGATCTTCATGAAAGTTTTTATTATATCCTCCTTGTATATCTACCACCTTGGAACTAATTTCCATGTGTTACTTTTGACAAGCTCAAACAAATATAAGTGAAGATCATGAGCATAATATTTATTTCTCCCAAATTAATTTAAGTGAAGCAAGAGAGAATTTCTTTAAAAAATTACCAACTCTCAAATGAATCTAAGTGAAGTACGAGAGCATTTCTTCAAAAATACTAAAGCACACCGTGCTCAAAAAGATGCAACTGAAGCACTAGAGCAATTCCATAGCTCATAAAGATTTAAGTGAAGCATAGAGAGCAATTCTAACAAGTCATGGCATAATTTTGGCTCTCTCAAATAGGTGTGTCCAGCAAGGATTCAAGACTTAAAATAAAAAGCAAAACAAACAAAAACTCATATCATACAAGACGCTCCAAGCAAAACTCATAGTATGTGACGAATAAAAATATAGTTCTGAGTAAAATACCAATGGTCGTTAGAAGAAAAATGGGATGCCACTCGGGCATCCCCAAGCTTAGTTGCTTGCTTCTCTTGGGATAATTTCTTGGGATGCCATGCGCATCCCAAAGCTTAGGCTCTTCTTACTTCTTATTCCTTCATCCATCATAACATCACCCAAAACATGAAAACTTCAATCACACAAAACTCAACAAAACCTTCGTGAGATCCGTTAGTATAAGAAAATAAATCACTACTATAACTACTATAGCAAACCAATTCATATTTTATTCTTGCATTATATCTACTGTATTCCAACTTTTATGGCAAAAAATCTTCAAATAAAACCATAGAATCATCAAGACAAGCATAGAACGCAAAGAAAACAAAATCTGTCAAAAACAGAACAGTCTGTAGAAATCTGGATATTTCGAATACTTCTGTAACTCCAAAAATTCTGAAAAATTAGGACCACATGAACAATTTGTATATTAATCTTGTGCAAAAAGAATTGGTATTTTATGACGCTCCTGTTAAAAATGAGAATTATTTTCGTGAGCGCAAAAGTTTCTGTTTTTCATCAAGATCAAATCAACTATCACCCAACATGATCCTAAAGGCTTTGCTTGGCACAAACACTAATTAAAACACAAAAAATAAAATCATAACAGTAGCATAATTGTGCAAACACTCAAGAACAGAAAGCAAAAGAAAAAATTAAATTTTATTCATTGGGTTGCTGTCGTGGAAAACAGACAGTGGTGTATGTTTCCCCTTGACTCGTGCACGGACAAGCCAAGACCGAACCAAGATGTACAAGGAACCAAGAGATTCGAAGGACAAATATGTAGATCAGAGGGACCAAGATCAAGCTAGAGAAGCAGGATATCGTCAAGAAAAAGGCCTCCTTTGCCGGGCAGGCGAGCCCGGCATGGAGCGAGGCCATCCCCAGAAGCAGGCGGCCAAAGCGCCCCGGTAGGGCCTGCTGGCGCTTGAGGAGGCAAAACCACCTCACCAACCATTCCACCACGACCCACGTCGTCGATCAGTGCATTGTCAAGCTGCAGAGTGACTAAGTGGTAACCATTCGCCACATGGCTGCTGATACGTCTCCAACGTATCTATAATTTTTGATTGCTCCATGCTATATTATCTACTGTTTTAGGCAATATTGGGCTTTATTATCCACTTTTATATTATTTTTGAGACTAACCTATTAACCGGAGGCCAGCCCAGATTTGTTGTTTTATGCCTATTTCAGTGTTTCGAGGAAAAGGAATATCAAATGGAGTCCAAATAGAAAAATCCTTTTTGGAACGTGATTTTCTCACCGGATAAGACCCAGGGAACTTGGAGTGCATGTCAGAAGATACGGGAGCTGCCCACGAGGGTGGGGGCGCGCCCCCTGCCTCGTGGGGGCCTCGTGGCTCCCCCGACGTACCTCTTTCACTCATATAAACCGTCGTACCCTAAAACTTCCAGAACAGAGATTGGATCAGAAGTTCCGCCGCCGCAAGCCTCTGTAGCCACCAAAAACCAATCGGGGAGGGGCCATCATCACCGGAGGCCATGGAGGAGTATCCCGGAGGGGTCTTCATCACCATGAAGGCCAAGGACCAGAAGGTGGAGGCCATGGAGGAAGAAGCACAAGGGGTAGAACCTCTCCTCCTCTCTTCCGGTGGTGCCGGAGTGCCATCGGGAGGGGAATCATCGCCGGGGTGATCGTCTTCATCAACATCACCATCATGATCACCATCCTGATCTCTTTTACGCGGTCCACTCTCCCGCACACTGCTGTAATCCCCTACTTGAACATGGTGCTTTATGCCACGTATTATGATCCAATGATGTGTTGCCATCCTATGATGTTTTGAGTAGATATCTTTTGTCTTTGGGTTGATTGACGATCTAGATTGGTATGAGTTGTATGTTTTACTTTGGTGCTGTCCTATGGTGCCCTCCGTGTCGCGCAAGAGTGAGGGGTTCCCGCTGTAGGGTGTTGCAATACGTTCATGATTCGCTTATAGTGGGTTGGTGAGTGAACAGAAGCACAAACCCGAGTAAGAGGGATTGTTGCGTATGGGAATAAAGATGACTTGATGCTTTAATTCTATGGTTGGGTTTTACCTTAATGATCTTTAGTAGTTGCGGATGCTTGCTAGAGTTCCAATCATAAGTGCATATGATCCAAGTAGAGAAAGTATGTTAGCTTATGCCTCTCCCTCATATGAAACTGCAATAGTGATTATCGGTCATGTTAACAATTGCCTAGGACATCCGCACACCGATCCACCATTATTCCACACTCGCTATTTATAATACCAAGTAATATATTCTAACTTTATGATAACAGCACCTACTTTTATGTTTTATCTCTCTGTTACCTTGCAAAGTTATCCTCTTCATACCCACAACGTAGTTTTATTTCTCGTTGCTAGTTGGAAGCAAACGTTCGGTGCACGTAGAGTCGTATCGGTGGTAGATAGGTCTTGAGAGAATATTGATCTTACCTTTAGCTCCTTGTGGGTTTGACACTCCATACTTATCACTTCCATCTTTGGAAAGTGCTACGATGAATCCTTGCACTTGGGGATTATCAAGCTCTTTTCTGGCGCCGTTGCCGGGGAGCAATAGCGTGGGGTTGATATTCTCATGTGTGCTTGTTTGCTTTCTTCACTAAGTAGATTTTGTTTTTTACTTTTTATTTCTGTTTAGTTGTGGGTGAAACTTACAAAAAAATTAAAAAATGAAAATACAAAAAATATTACTTGCCACTCATGCCTAAAAAGTTTTTCAAAAAGAAAAGTGATTGGAAGGTTTTGCATTGGAGAAGTGAGGGTCGACCTGCTCACGGAAACAATGTAGAATTTTTCATGGAAGTTTCTCTGTAAATAATTATCCCCTTGTATATATTCATTGTACTATAAAAATAAATGTGCCAAGCTTGGTTTTAGGATGATTAGATTGCTTGTATCCTATGTGCAGAACAGAAAACAGAAACTTTGGCTGTAGTGCATGAATTTACATTTTTAACTGGAAAGTCAAATGGTCCTGATTCTTTTTGCACATTACTTGTGTACAAATTTTTAAATTTTTAAATTTTAGTTTATAATTTTAGTAGTTACATAAGTTTACCAAACTTCCAGATTACTACAGACTGTTCTGTTTTTAACAGATTCTGTTTTGCATGTGTTGTTTGCTTATTTCGATGAATCTATGGCTAGTATTAGAGGGTATGAACCATAGAGAACTTGGAATACAGTAGGTTTAACACCCATACAAATAAAGAATGATTTCATTACAGTACCTAAAGGTAGTGATTTGTTTTATTACACTAACGGATCTCACAAGTTTTTGTTAAAGTTTTGTGTGGATGAAGTGTCCAAAGGTCGAGGAACTATCAATATGAGAAGAATAAATAGAGGCAAGATTTCAAGCTTGGGGATGCCCAAGGCACCCCAAGTAAATATTGCAAAGGATACTCAAGGATCTAAGCTTGGGGATGCCCCGGTTGGCATCCCATCTTTCTTCTTCAACAATTATCGGTATACCTCGGTTTTTGCTTTGTTCACATGATTTGTGTCCTTTGTGCTTTTCTTTTTGTTTAAGAACCATGATAGCATGAGATATCCCTTCATTGATTTGTAGAATGCTTCATGTGCTTTACTTATACACTTTGAGCTTGGATATTGGTTAGTTGTAGAATGCCCCATGAACTTCACTTATATATTTTTTGGAGTATGAATATTACTATGGGTTTGGAAGAGTGTCAACTTTAGGAATTAGTGATCCCACTATTTTGGAAGATGTTGAATCTTAGTGTGATATTTATGAAAGTGGATTTGGAAGAGTGTCAACTTTAGCTAGCAATGATTCCACTATTTCGGAAGAGGTTCCAATTGAGTATGAAAACAAAGTTGCTATCCATGATGCCTCTGAAAATTATTATGAAGGAGGAATACATGCTTGTAGGAGTTGTATTAATATCAAGTTTCCTCCCTATGTGCTTAAAGTTCTGAAGTTATACTTGTTTTGCCTTCCTATGCTAGTTGATTCTTGTTCCCATAAGTGTGTACTCACAAAATCCCTAGGCATAGGAAGTGTGTTAGATTTAAATGTGCTAGTCATATTCTTCAAGATGTTCTCTTTGTGTTTCAATCCCTATCTTTTATGTGAGCATCATTGAAATCATCATGCCTAGCTAAAAGGCATTAAAGAAAAGCGCTTGTTGGGAGACAACCCAATATTTATCCTTTCTGTTTTTATGTGTCAACATGATTAAGATACTGTAGTAATCATGTTTTAAAGCTTTTGTTTCAATAAAGTGCCAAGTAAGACCTTTGGGAAGACTTGGGTGAAAGTTAATGTGATCTTGCTGTAAAAAAACAGAAACTTTGCACTCACAAGAAGAGATGTCATTTTTTACAGAAGAGTGACTTTGAGTTGATTCTTTTTTCAGAGGATTACTATACAAATTCCTCACGTCCACCAATTTATTTCATAATTTTTGGAGTAGCAGAAGTATGGTTATTGTTCAGATCATTACAGACTGTTCTGTTTCTGACATATTCTGTTTTCATTGCATAGGTTGCTTGTTTTCTAGTTTCTAAGGCTTATATTCTTCAATATTGTCGGCGTTCTGGGAACGGGGTTCCCCAGACTTGCCTGCCTGCAGCCTGCGGCGTGGCTCAAATAGGGCCCAACGCGGCCCATCTTCATCAACACAAGACTCAAGACCCTCGCGAGGGGCCAAGCCTCACGGGGCGGACGACACAACGCTTCCTCAGGCGCATCCTCCTCAGGCTGGCTCACGAGGAGGCGGAGAGATCAAGGCGGGGTACCTCGCGAGGTGCCCATGACGCAAGCCATGACGATCGAGGGTGCCAGGCGGGCGCCAGCCCGCGCCGCGTCTCCCTTTCCTCTTTGGTGCAAAGGGGGTAAGCGCTGGCGAGAGGATCAAGCAAAGGCACCCATTTCGGTGCAACGAGACCAAGACCGGTCTAACGGTGGGAAGGAGGTCACCATGGAGCCCAGAACGGCGTCACCACAGGGCTTTTGGTAGGCGAGGACCAACTTTAGTCAGGATAAGTGTACCAGATGTTCCCCTTCGAATTGGCCAATTGTTGGCGCCCTTCCCACTCAATATTTGGGAAGAGGCCCAGAGCCTTTGCCTATAAATAGGACTAGCCGCCCCCAGGGTAGAGGCATCTAGCAATCAGGCACGCCGGATCGACGATTGAGTATCTAGAATCCCAGCAAGCAGAGAACAAGTAGAGAGAGAGAGAGAGAAGGGCGACTGAACTCCCCCTAGCAGTTCATCGTCCCAGCCAAGAACAGGCCCTCGCGAGGCTGTTCTTCCTTGTACTGTTCATCATCATCATCAGCCCAAGAGGCAATCCACCACATCACACTGGAGTAGGATATTACACCACATCGGTGGCTCGAACCAGTATAAACTCTGTGTCTCTTGTGCTGTTCTTTCTGTAGTTTAGATCCTTGCGAGACGGAGAGGTAGAGGGCATAATTCCCGCGCGCACCCCAGAGTTCGAACCTTAAGGGTCTGCCGGAACCCGTGATCTGACATTTGGCACGCCAGGTAGGGGTGCGTCGGAATCTGTCTTCCACCGCTCCGCTCTCCTCCGACCGTCGCATCCATGTCTGACGCTCGTCGGGCCCGCGCCGAGCGCCGGGCCGCCATCGCTTCCCGCGTCGCCCAGATGGCTCCCGTCGGTGGGCATCCTCGTCGTTCCCCGTCGCCCGCCGTCAACGCCGCCACCGGCCCAGCGGGGAATGAGCAGCAGGCTTCGTCTCAGCACCCGTCCATGCGGCAAGACGGTCGCACCGCTACTCCGTCGCTCACCCCAGCCGGCTCTTCGTCCCGCGCGCTCCGCTCACCCTTGGAGGCTCGAGCTGCGCTCATCGCGGAAAATGAGCTCCTGTGCTACCGTCCCGTCGACGACTTCTACGAAGAGTGGCTCGACCGCGTCGCCGAGCTCGTCCGCGCCGCAGGGGGCTCTCCTGCACCGTCTGCTCCGCTGCGCCACACCCCGCCCCGCGCGGGCAATGAAGCTCCGGGGGCGTACCAACCGCCTCCTCTCCAAGAATATGCCATGGCTCCAAGGCGCGTGGCCCCTGGGCGGAACCCGCTCCGTCAGGCGCCAGCCCAGCAAGATCGGAGCTGCCAAGAAGTCCCTCGGCCACAAGACGCTGCACGGGCGCTTCCTGCCCCGCCTCGCCGTGACCCTGCTCCAGTTCCGGCACGTCAAGACCCCGCGTTACTTCCAGCTGCAGCGCAAGGGGACCCGCAACGCCAAGCTCTCCCTCAACCGAAGCCTCCCGTGGCCACCGCAGGCTGCCGCGCCTACACCACCGAGCTGCGCAGCGTCGCGTGGCCCGGCAAGTTCAAGCCAGACCTGCCTCCTCGCTACGACGGCACGACTGATCCCGCAGAGTTCCTCCAGCTCTACGAGCTGGGCATCGAAGCTGCCAACGGGGATGAAAAGGTCATGGCGAACTGGTTCGCCATGGCGCTGAAGGAAGGAGCTCGCACCTGGCTCCTGAATCTGGCTCCAGGCACGATCTCCTCCTGGGACCAGATGCGCACCCGCTTCATCGCCAACTTCCAAGGTACTCGCGACCGGCCGCCCGCCGTGAGCGACATGCGCCGCATCAAGCAGCAACCTGGGGAGACCCTACAAAAGTACATCCAGTGCTTCAACAGTGCGCGCCTCAAGATCCCCAAGGTGTCCGAGGAAGCCATCATCTCGGCCTTCTCCGATGGCGTGCGCGACGTCAAGATGAAGGAGGAGCTGGCGATGCATGAAGACCTCTGCACCTCCCTGGAGTTGTTCAACTTGGCGACCAAGTGTCCCAGGGCTGAGGAGGGACGTCTCTCCCTCCTCGAGTTGCCCGCCGCAGACCCAGAAGAGAAGAAGCCCAAGGCCAAGGACGTGAAGCGCAAGGGGGCTGCCGTACTCACAGCAGAACCGGACACCAAGCGGGGCAAGGATCTGCCCGAATCCTCCAGGGGCAGCCGGTACTGTGTGTACCACGACCTCCACACCCACAACACCAACGAATGTCAAGAACTCCACGCCGTGCGAGAAGGAAGGATCGGCCGTCGCCCTGACCGTGCTGACCGGGGCTACGGCCGAGGAGGAGGAAGAAACCCAGGACGCTGGGAAGATTGCGGCCCGCGCCAAGGGTGGCACGACCAACCTCGCGAGGACCGCTGGCGGGACCTGCCTCGCGAGGGGGACTGGAGGGACCAGCCTTGTGAGGATCGCCCTCATGGCAACGTAGGCCTCCCTCCGCTGCCGCCTCAGCCAAAGAGGAACGAATACCGCCATCAAGACGAGGGGGCTGGGGGCTTCCAAGAGCCGCGCGAAATCGCCTACATCTTGGGCGGAGCTCAAGCCCCAGCCTCTCAATGCATCTTCAAGCAATTTGCCCGCGAAGTGAATGCAGTCCTCCCCAAGCTCGAAGCAACACGCCCCCTCAGGTGGTCGGCGTGCGCCATCATGTTCAGCTCAGCAGACCAGCTCAAGTGCGCAGCCACAGCCGGAGTCCTCCCGATGCTTTGCTCCCCAGTCATCAGCAACGTACTGGTCACCAGGACCCTCATCGACGGAGGAGCAGGCCTCAACGTCCTGTCCGTGGAAACATTCAACAACCTCCAAGTGCCCTATGACCAGCTTCAGCCAACCAAGCCTTTCTCCGGAGTCACCGACTGTTCCACAATCCCGATCGGGCAGGTCCGCCTCCTTGTCACCTTCGGGGCCCGCATCAACTACTGCACCGAGCTCATCGACTTTGACGTCGCCCACATCCGCCTGCCGTACAACGCCATCCTCGGGTACCCTGCGCTGGCCAAGTTCATGGCCGTGACTCACCACGGCTACAATGTCCTCAAGATGCCAGGGAGTGGCGGCGTCATCATGGTGCCATGTGAAGAGAAGGATGCAGTGTGTTCCCTGGAGCGAGCCTTTCAGGCCGCGTCGCTAGATGACCCAGATCGCGGAAGCACGAGGCTTCCCGAGATCACCCCCAAGAAGAAGAAGACATCGTCAGGCTCAGCCCCTCAGGGCCCGCGTCTGCCCAAGGGGGCCCTTCCTCCATCGCATAGGAAAGCGCGCCCGGCGCCCTCCTCAGGCAGGGCTCGGGGGCTCTCACCTGGAGGGCCACCAACATAGCCAGGGTCACGAGGGAGGCGCTTGGGCACCACGTGGAGGCGTGTTTCGAAGCACGTTTCCCTCGAGAAGGAGCCAAACAAGGAAGGTCAGACAAGCCGGAGTTCGTTAACAAGGCCATTCAAGAACTACAGGAGACAAGGATCATGAGAGGTTGTCGTCGTCCACCAGTTGTGGCTCCACATCCAGGCGAGGATGGTGGGCTGCGCGTCTACGTCGACATACCAGGGCTCAATTAGATCGCCACGACAGAGCGCCTCTGTCGGCGTTCTGGGAACGGGGGTCCCCAGACTTGCCTGCCTGCGGCCTGCGACGTGGCTCGAGTGGGGGCCCTACGTGGCTCATCTTCATCAACACAGGGCTCAAGACCCTCGCGAGGGGCCAAGCCTCGCGAGGCGGACGACACGACGCTTCCTCAAGCACGGCCTCCTTAGGCTATCTCGCAAGGAGGCGGAGAGATCAAGGTGGGGTACCTCACGAGGTGCCCATGACGCAAGCCATGACGACCAAGGGTCCCAGACGGGCGCCAGCCCGCGCAGTATCCTCCCTTTCCTCTTTGGTGCAAAGGGGGCAAGCGCAGGCGAGAGGATCAAGCAAAGGCACCCATTTCGGTGCAATGAGACCAAGACCAACTCCGCGACAAGGAGGAAGTCACTGTGGAGCCCAAGCCGGCATCATCACCAGAACCTTTGGCAGGGGAAGACCAACTTTAGTCAGGATAAGTGTACCCGATGTTCCCCTTCAAATTGGCCAATTGTTGGCGCCCTTCCCGCTCAATATTTGGGAAGAGGCCCAGGGCCTTTGCCTATAAATAGGGCCAGCCACCCCCAGGGTAGAGGCATCAGCTAGACATCCAGAGATCTAGGTATCTAGAACCTGAGGTAGAATCCTGCATCCAGGGAGAGAGAAGGGCGATCGAACTCCCCCTAGTAGTTCATCCCCTAACCAAGAACAGACCCTCGCGAGGTCGTTCTTCCTTGTACTGTTCTTCCTCATCTGCCCAAGAGGCAATCCACCCACCACACTGGAGTAGGGTATTACACCACAATGGTGGCCCGAACCAGTATAAACCTTGTGTCTTTTGTGTTGTCCTTGCAGTAGTTTAGATCCTTGCGAGACGGAGAGGTAGAAGGGCACGATCTCCGCGCGCACCCCAGAGTTCGAACCTTAAGGGTCTGCCGGAACCCCGGAATCTGACATTTGGCACGCCAGGTAGGGGTGTGCCGGAATCCGTCTTCCACCGCTCCGCTCTCCTCCGACCGTCGCATCCATGTCTGACGCTTGTCGGGCCCGCGACGAGCGCCGGGCCGCCATCGCTTCCCGCGCCGTCCAGACGGCCCCTGTCGGTGGGCGTCCTCGTCGTTCCCCGTCGCCCACCGTCAACGCCGCCACCGGCCCGACGGGGAACGAGCAGCAAGCGTCCTCTCAACACCCGTCCGTGCGGCGGGATGGCCGCACCGCCACTCCGTCGCTCACCCCGGCCGGTTCCTCATCGCACGCGCTTCGCGCGCCCTTGGAGGCTCGAGCTGCACTCCTCGCGGCGAACGAGCTCCTGCGCTACCGCCCCGTCGACGACGTCTACGAGGAGTGGCTCGACCGCGTCGCCGAGCTCGTCCGCGCCGCAGGGGGCTCTCCCGCGCCTTCCGCACCACTGCGCCGCACTCCGCCCCGCGCGGGCAATGAAGCCCCGGGGGCGTTCCAGCCGCCTCCCTTCCAAGAAGATGCCATGGCCCCAAGGCGCGCAGCTCCTGGGCGGAACCCGCTCCGTCATGCGTCGGCCAGAAGGAACAGAGCTGCCAAGAAGTCCCACGACCGCAAGAGGCCGCCCGGGCGCTCCCGGCCCCGGCTCGCCGAGACCCTGCTCCAGCTCCGGCACGTCAAGACCCCGCGCTGCTCCCAGCTGTGGCGCAAGGGGACCCACAAGGCCAAGCTCTCCCTCAACCAAAACCTCCCGCGGCCACCGCTGGCTGCCGCGCCTACACCCCCGAACTACGTAGCGTCGCGTGGCCCGGCAAGTTCAAGCCGGACCTGCCTCCTCGCTACGACGGCACGACTGATCCCACGGAGTTCCCCCAGCTCTACGAGCTGGGAATTGAAGCTGCCAGCGGAGACGAGAAGGTCATGGCGAACTGGTTCCCCATGGCGCTGAAGGAAGGTGCTCGCACTTGGCTCCTGAACCTGGCCCCAGGCACGATCTCCTCCTGGGACCAGATGCGTACCCGCTTCATCGCCAACTTCCAAGGTACCCGCGACCGGCCTCCCGCCGTGAGCGACATGCGCCGCATCAAGCAGCAACCTGGGGAGACCCGGCAGAAGTACATCCAGCGCTTCAACAGTGCGCGCCTCAAGATCTCCAGGGTGTCCGAAGAAGCCATCATTTCGGCCTTCTCCGATGGCGTGCGCGACGTCAAGATGAAGGAGGAGCTGGCGATGCATGAAGACCTCTGCACCTCCCTGGAGCTGTTCAACCTGGCGACCAAGTGCGCCAGAGCTGAGGAGGAACGCCTCTTCCTTCTCGAGCTGCCTGCTGCAGACCCAGAAGAGAAGAAGCCCAAGGCCAAGGACGTGAAGCGCAAGGGGGCTGCCGTGCTCGCGGCAGAACCGGACACCAAGCGGGGCAAGGATCTGCCTGAATCCTCCAGGGGCAGCCGGTACTGCGTGTACCACGACCTCCACACCCACAACACCAATGAATGCCAAGAACTCCGCGCCGTGCGAGAAGGAAGAGTCGGCCGACGCCCTGACCGTGCTAACCGGGGCTACGGCCGAGGAGGAGGAAGGAACCCGGGACGCTAGGAAGACCGTGGCCCACATCCAGGCTGGCGTGACCAACCTCGCGAGGACCGCTGGCGCGACCCGCCTCGTGAGGGGGACTGGAGGGATCAGCCTCGTGAGGATCGCCCTCATGGCAACCCAGGCCTGCCGCCGTTGCCGCCTCAGCCGAGAAGGAATGAAGACCGTCACCAAGACGAGGGGGCTGGGGGCTTCCAGGAGCCTCGTGCCATCGCCTGCATCCTGGGCGGAGCTCAAGCCCCAACCTCCCAACGTATCTTCAAGCAGTTTGCTCGCGAAGTGAATGCAGTCCTCCCCAAGCTCGAAGCAACGCGTCCCCTCAGGTGGTCAGCCTGCACCATCACGTTCAGCTCAGCAGACCAGCTCAAGTGCGCAGCCACAGCTGGAGTCCTCCCGATGCTTTGTTCCCCAGTCATCAGCAACGTTCTGGTCACCAGGACCCTCATTGACGGAGGGGCAGGGCTCAATGTCTTGTCCGTGGAAACGTTCAACAACCTCCAAGTGCCCTATGACCAGCTTCAGCCAACCAAGCCCTTCTCCGGAGTCACCGACGGTTCCACGGTCCCGATCGGGCAGGTCCGCCTCCCAGTCACCTTCGGCACCTACGACAACTACCGCACCGAGCTCATCGACTTTGACGTCGCCCACATCCGCCTGCCGTACAACGCCATCCTCGGGTACCCGGCGCTAGCCAAGTTCATGGCCGTGACTCACCATGGCTACAACGTCCTCAAGATGCCAGGAAGCGGCGGCGTCATCACGGTGCCATGTCAAGAGAAGGATGCAGTGTGTGCCTTGGAGCGAGCCTTTCAGGCCGCGTCAGTAGAAGACCCAGATCGCGGAAGCAGGAGGCTTCCTGAGACCACCCCCAAGAAGAAGAAGACAATGTCAAGCTCAGACCCTCAGGAGGCAGGCCCTTCAAGGCCCGCGTCTACCCAGGGGGACCCTCCTTCAATCGCATAGGGAAGCGCGCCCGGCGTCCTCCTTAGGCAGGGCTCGGGGGCTCTCACCTGGAGGGCCACCGACCTCGCCAAGGTCACGAGGGAGGCGCTGGGGCACCATGTGGAGGCGTGTTTCGAAACATGCTCCCCTCGGAAGGAAGCCAGGGAAGGAATGCCAGACCAGCAGGAGTTTGTTAACAAGGCCATTCAAGAACTACAGGAGTCGAGGATCATGAGAGGTTGCCGTCGCCCACCAGCTGTGGCTCCCCATCCAGGCGAGGATGGTGGGCTGCGCCTCTACGTTGACGTACCAGGGCTCAACCAGATCGCCACGGCGGAGCGCCTCTGGCCCTCACAAGTGGGGCACTGTGGAGGACCACCACACAGCTATGTTCGCATGCCTTATGGCCTGCCGAGCGTGGCTGCGGCGTACCAGCGCATCATGAGGAGCATCTTGGAGGCGCAAGAAGGCAGGCGGTCCGCAGCCCTGGCGGAGATGGAGGCTGCCCACGAGGAGCCACCAGTGCCTCCGGAGCCTCCCGAGGCCCCTGGGCCTGGGGGCTCGTGAGGATCAACTTCCGCAGCCCACCGAGTCTGCTGCGCCAACGCCACTGCAACAACGACATCTTCAGGTGACATCTTTCAAGTTTCATTCTCAGCTGGGAGCGCCCTCCCAGGGCTGCGTCATTCCCAGGCCACGTGGGTCCGTCCCTGTGGCATGTATCCCTTTTTATCTTTTCAGTCGCTAGCTTGCTTTGTTGGGGGCGCCCCTCGGGCTGCATCATCCCCAGGCCGCTCGGGTTAGACCCAGCGGCGTGTATCCCTTCCCTGTTTATTTCCAGTTATGCATCATTACTCGATGTCGTCTGTGGCGCCCTTCTTCTTCATGTCGACCACTTTCACGTTAAAGGGGGGTGCCTGAGCATTGCGACTCAGGGCTCTTACTAGCTCTCCAGCCCTCACCCTCTGGCCTTGTCCACGGCATCGCGACCTGGCATACCAGCGACGGCTGAGACAAGCTCGAGGGCCGGGACCCGAGGACGTAGAGTGCCGGCATCTAACCAGACTTTGCAGGAACACATCTCAAGATATGGCCCAGTGCCAGGCGCAACCCGCCTAGAGGTAGGGCCTCGTGAGTCCCGCGCTGGCTCACGGGTGCCCAGATACACCTCACCTAGCTCTACCGTGCCAGCCACGTGTCAGGGCGGGGCTGTACACGCCACGGGGGCTCCTCCCGGAGGGGAGCCCCCTCCCACGTACCAGTGGAAGCACCATGCTCCGCGCTGGCTGACGACACTGCCGAGGAGCGGCTATGCCCGTACACATACGGAAGCGCTATGCTCTGCGCTGGTGATAAACAACTGAGGGTGGCCTCCGGGCCGCGTTAACCTCAGGGAGCCCCGAGTTCAGTGGCCGGCCTCATCGCAACGCCTCCCCCTGGGAGAGCCGCGCGAGGGGGCTGGGCACAGGGGCAACGACTGGGTCACCCCCGGCCGTACGCCCCAGCCAGGCCCCTCGGGCCTGGTTCGTCGCGCGTCTCTCCACAAGCGGAGCCAAGGTATGAAGGCCGTTTGCGCGTCAAGGGGGACTCCTGAGCATCGCGACTTAGGAGCCTAACTGGCTCCATAGCCCCTCACTCCTTAGTTCCGAAAGGCTATGCTGGGTGAGGTACGCGCAGGGTCGGGCTCTGCAGACGTAGAATGGTAACCCCGCCTGCATTTCATCTCGTCACCTGCTGTTTGCGCGTCAAGGGGGACTCCTGAGCATCGCGACTCAGGAGCCTAACTGGCTCCGTAGCCCCTCACTCCTTAGTTCCGAAAGGATATGCTGGGTGAGGTACGCGCAGGGTCGGGCCCGGCAGACGTAGAACGGAAACGCACCTACATCGCGCTTCCCTACTTGTTGCTCGTGCGCTAAGGGGGACTCCTGAGCATCGCGACTCAGGAGCCTAACTTGTCACGTGGCCCCTCATTCCTTTGGTCCCATCCTGGTTTCCGGTCGGGGCTGATGCTGGGTGAGGCATGCGCGTGGCCGGGCTCTGCCGGCGTAGAGCATAAGCAAGTAGGGAAGAGAAACATAAAATTCAAGGAACTTAAAAGTGAATATTAGAACCCATAATGTCGCCTTTGGTACCAAACGCAAATTTAAATGCCTCCTTGAGGCGTCATACGTGTGCAGGAATCGAAAGAAGAACACGAACGATAGCCAAGTCACTTGTCGGCAGCGGAGTCGCGTGGAGTGGCTTCACCTTGTGGGGTAGTAGAGCCGGCGGCGCCTCGCTTCGGCTTGGTGCTGAAGGCCCGGAACTTCCCCAGCAGCGCCTCCGCGCGCCCCTTCACGGCCTCGACAGCAGTAGCGGCACCCTCGCCGCTCACCGGCTCCAGCAGGCTGTCAAGGTCGGCGCTGGGGTCGCGAAGGTAGACATGGGCGAAGACCCGCGTCAGCGCGGCGGAAGACAGGACACGCGCCTCAGCTTCGACCGTGGGGACGAGTCCGAGGGCGACATCTCCAAGAGCCTTCACCAAGAAAGGAAGCAGTTTGGCGGGGTCGTCCCCGTCGCCAGCCAGCGGGCAATCCAGGCCACTCTCGTAAAAGCGTCTTCAGTGAAGCGCGGACATCCTTCTCCATGTCCGCGAAGGCCACGCGATCCTCGGCAAGGACCCGGGCCTTGGCGTCCAGCTCGGCCTTCATCATCTCCAGTTCCTTCTTCAACGCACCTAGGTGGCTGCGGCGCTTCTTGAGCTTCGCCTCCCCGTCCTCGAGCGCCGCCTCGTGAGCCTTCAGCCCCTTCTCCTACTCTTGGCGAAGGCGGGTCTCCTCTGCAAGCTGACCACGCAGGCCTTGCAACTCGTCCTCCAGCTCCTTGCAGCGGCCGCGGATGCCAACCTCCTCTCCTAGGGCCGCGTCACGGGCAGCCTTCGCCTCGAGGGTAGCCTCCTTCTCCTCGTCACAGGCCGTCGAGGCCTGAACCAGTGCTTCCCGGATCGAGGCGTCAGAGCGAATCCACCCCGAGGCCAGCTCCAAGCGCCCGGCCACCAGGCGAGGGTCGGCGCCTAGAAGATCCTGCCGCAGCCGGTCCAGCCCAACAACAGCTCGCTCTAGGATGGAAGAAGAAGGCGGAGAAGCATTAGTGCGCTTCAAGGCGGCAGGAGGAGTCCCGGAACCAGCAGCCGGCGGAACGGAAGGAGAAGGTAGCGGCGGCGAGGGTGCAGTATCCCGAGGCGGAGTCTGCTGCGCCTCCCCAGCCGTATCAGCAGCACCAGGCAAGGGCACCTCTGGGGTCGACCGAGCCATGGGGGCTGCGGCCCCAGCCAGATCAGCCAAGCCCCGCAAGGGCGAGTGGGCATGGGGAGCCTGTGCGTCGCGGTCGCCCTCCCCTGCAGGTGGAGGTGTCGTCGTAGCCGGGGCCTCAGGAGCCCCCTTCAGCTTCTTCGTCGCGGGCGCCAGCCTGCTCAGGAGAAGTAATCGTTAAGCCCCATCAGTGGAACAAGAAACCAGGAATCAAGGATCAAGCGCTTGCAGGTCGTCGGCAGAAAGCTCCAGTGGTCTCCTGCCGAACTTGAAGCCGGAGAGCTGGCTGGAGGGGTCGACCTCGGAAGCAGAAGGCGCGTCAGCGGTTCGCCCCGGAGTCAAGGCGGACCCGCGGGGAATCAACCCGGTCCTGCCCTTCTTCGGGACCGGAGGCGAGCTCCCGCTGCCCAGCACGTCGTCGTCGTCGTCATCATCACTCAGCGAAAGGCGGAGAGCACGGGGCTTGCGTTGGAGCGAGGGAGTCCTGGACTCTCCGTCAGTCGCCTCGGAGTCGGGGCCTGCCTCCTGCTCCTCCTCGCCCCCATCTCCGCTGGAGTCGCCGGAAGACACATTCACCAGATCCTCGGGAGCCACCGCGGGCACGAGCCCGTCCCCGTTGAAGACGGGCATGGACTCCACCACTTGCTCCCAATCGTCGCGGAGGAACAAGGGCGAAGGCGCGCCCTCCGGCATTGCTGCCTCGCCCCCGACCAGGGACTGGAGAACCGCAGCCACGTCCCCTTCGCCCACGGCTGCGGGGCTCGGGTGAGGCCTCCACATCGGGGGAGAGTACCGCCGAAGCGGAGCCAGCTGGTTCTCCAGGAACTCCCTCAGCAACGACGCCCCGGTCAGCTTCGCCGTCGCCACGTTGGCCGGCTTCAGATCGGCGTCCATCTTCGCCAGCACCGACTTCGCGCGGGGATCTGCGAGCTCCGCCCGGCTCGAGTCTTCCGAGCTCACGGCCGGCTCCGTGGGAAGGGCCAACCGAGGATCGACGCACCCGGCGACAACTAATACCCACTTGCTCCGGAAGCCCTCGATCCTCTTCCCTGGATTCGAGATGGCCATGGAGCTACCGCACGCGACGAAGCCCGCGCACGCAGAAGGAGAACCCTTGGAGGTCCGGAGGTAGAAGTAGTGGCGCAGCAAGGCCACTGAAGGCTGCACCCCCACATGCGCCTCGCAGTATTAGGCGAAGATCACCAGGAGAAGGACGGAGTTGGGGTGGAGATGCAAAGCTTGCAAGTTGTAATGCCGGAGGATGGCGAGGAAGAACTCAGAGAAAGGAGGCACCAGGCCCGCTGCAATGGAGCTCCCTTGGCCTTCAGGGACATCGGAGCTGACCTTGAACATCTGCGCCCCGTCGATGCCCTGCGCCGCGGCCATCCGGTGCAGTAGGGCGAGGCTCGCCTTCGACTCGTTGGGCGAATCCAAAGCAGGCGAGAACCAAGCTTCGGCCGGGGTCCGGCGAGGCGCCATGGCTACCTGGGACGAGCGGGAGGAGCAGATCTGGAAGCTTGGAGGAAGGGAGAAGAAGCGCAAGAAAGGGGATCTGAGCAGCAGATGAAGAAGGAGAAGAACAAAACCCGAGCAGATGCCACGCCTTTAGTATCCTGCGCAGTTGCAAAAGCACCCACGTCCAATCAACCGCCACGCGGCGCCCAAGGCCGCAGGCTGTTAGGGCCCGCAGCGCTTCACCCCTGCCCTTTCGCCTCTCGGCATGGCCAAGTCCATGCACGCCTTGGGCCCGGGATCTACTGTCGGCGTTCTGGGAACGGGGGTCCCCAGACTTGCCTGCCTACGGCCTGCGGCGTGGCTCGAGTGGGGGCCCTACGTGGCCCATCTTCATCAACACAGGGCTCAAGACCCTCGCGAGGGGCCAAGCCTCGCGAGGCGGACGACATGGCGCTTCCTCAAGCACGGCCTCCTTAGGCTAGCTCGCGAGGAGGCGGAGAGATCAAGGTGGGGTACCTCACGAGGTGCCAATGACGCAAGCCATGACGACCAAGGGTGCCAGGCGGGCGCCAGCCCGCGCAGTATCATCCCTTTCCTCTTTGGTGCAAAGGGGGCAAGCGCAGGCGAGAGGATCAAGCAAAGGCACCCATTTCGGTGCAACGAGACCAAGACCAACTCCGCGACAAGGAGGAAGTCACTGTGGAGACCAAGCCGGCGTCATCACCAGAACCTTTGGCAGGGGAAGACCAACTTTAGTCATGATAAGTGTACCCGATGTTCCCCTTCAAATTGGCCAATTGTTGGCGCCCTTCCCGCTCAATATTTGGGAAGAGGCCCAGGGCCTTTGCCTATAAATAGGGTCAGCCACCCCCAGGGTAGAGGCATCAGCTAGACATCCGGAGATCTAGGGATCTAGAACCTGAGGTAGAATCCTGCATCCAGAGAGAGAGAAGGGTGATCGAGCTCCCCCTAGCAGTTCATCCCCTAACCAAGAACAGACCCTCGCGAGGTTGTTCTTCCTTGTATTGTTCTTCCTCATCAGCCCAAGAGGCAATCCACCCACCACACTGGAGTAGGGTATTACACCACAATGGTGGCCCGAACCAGTATAAACCTTGTGTCTTTTGTGTTGTCCTTGCAGTAGTTTAGATCCTTGCGAGACGAAGAGGTAGAAGGGCACGATCTCCGCGCACACCCCAGAGTTCGAACCTTAAGGGTCTGCCGGAACCCCGGAATCCGACAGCCTCTGGCCCTCACAAGTGGGGCGCTGCGGAGGTCCACCCCACAGCTATGTTCGCATGCCTTACGGCTTGCCGAACATAGCTGCGGCGTACCAGCACCTCCTGAGGAGCATCATGGAGGCTCAGGAAGACAGGCGTTCCGCGGCCCTGGCGGAGATGGAGACAGCTCGCGAGGAGCCACCGATGCCTCCGGAGCCTCCCGAGGCCCCAGGGCCTGGGGGCTCATGAGGATCGGCTTCCGCAGCCCACCGAGTCTGCCGCACCAACGCCACTTCGCCGTCGACATCTTCAGGTGACATCTTTCAAGCTTCATTCCCAGCTGGGAGCGCCCTCCCAGGGTTGCATCACTCCCAGGCCGCGTGGGTCCGTCCCTGCGGCATGTATCCCTTTTTATTTTTCGGTCGTTAGTTCGCCTTGTTGGGGGCGCCCCTCGGGCTGCATCATCCCCAAGCCGCTCGGGCTAGGCCCAGCGGCGTGTATCTACCTCGCGTTTATTTCCAACTATGCATTCGCCTATCATGCTTGACTACTTGATGCCTGTCCATGGCACCTCTTCTTCTCCATGTCGACCAATTGCACGTTAAAGGGAGGTGCCTGAGCATCGCGACTCAGGGCTCTTACTAGCTCTCCAGCCCTCACCCTCTAGCCTTGTCCACGGCATCGCGACCTGGCATACCAGCGACGGCTGAGACAAGCTCGAGGGCCGGGACCCGAGGACGTAGAGTGCCGGCATCTAACCAAATTTTGCAGGAACACATCTCAAGATACGGCCCAGTGCCAGGCGTTACCCGCCTAGAGGTAGGGCCCCGTGAGTCCCGCGCTGGCTCACTGGTGCCTAGATACACCTCACCTGCTCCAACCAGCGAGCTCTTGAGCGACTAACGATCGACTAATAACTGTCATGGCAGCCCCTTCTTCTTTCTATGATGAGTTTGCAGGATCCTCGGAGGGAATCGCGCTAGCCAAGGCCCTCACGGAGTTCCCTTCACCCTCGCCTGCGCAAACCGCTTGCACGTTAAAGGGGGGGCGCCTGAGCATCACGACTCAGGGCTCTTACCGGCTCTCCAGCCCTCACCCTCTGGCCTTGTCCACGGCATCGCGACCTGGCATACCAGCGATGGCTGAGACCAGCTCGAGGGCCGGGACCCGAGGAGGTAGAGCAGAAAGGGGAGCAGAGGCGAGGGAGAAGGGCCGCGTGAGGACCACGCCAAGGAACTCCGTTCCAACTACCCCACGGACCGGACAACGCGTGTGGGGCGATCCCCGATTCTACAGATAAGTCACCACCCAAAGCACTGACTAACGTGGCACTACCCCCGCACCTAATGCAATTCCGTACTAGCGACGTTGCTTCCCTTTCTCACCAAGCGACGGCTGCTTGGGCGCCAAAGGGGACCTCCTGAGCATCGCGACTCAGGGGCTCTTACCGGACCCCGGGTGGCTCACCTCCTGGCCTTGACCACGGCATCGCGACCTGGCATACCAGCGACGGCTGATGCCGCCTTGGGACTGGGACATGTCGACGCAGAGCACCAAGCCCTCGCGAGGTGTGAAAGGGAGGACTGAACTACGACGGAATTGACGGCTCGCACAGATCCATAGCAGGAGTTATATATTAACAAAAAGGATGACGACCACCTTACAAGCCCCCATTGGGCACAATGTGATTCCTCGCACGGAACAGATCCTAATGGGTGCTAGCTGCACGCGCCCCTGCAAAAGATGCCATCATCAACAGTGGGCCGTCAAGCACCGGCGCCAACCCATCCAGATCAGGGTCGGCGACGGCCAAGTGAGCCCGCCCTGCTCCGAGAGCGGCGCTGGCTCGTGGGCTCGTAGCTGTCGTCGCTCGTCTCCGGAGTCACGAAGATTTCGCTGGAGTCGCTGGATCCTCCGGTGCTTCCGTCGCTTGCGGAGCTGTCCGGGGAGCGGTCAGCGAGCCCAGCCCTTGCGGTGGCGGGGTCCTGGCCGCCTCCCCCGGGGCAGCACTCCAGCCGGCGCCCGATCGCGTCGAAGACCTGGAAGAACATCACCAAAGCGCCATCATACTCCAGGTGGATCGTGAGGGCGCCCCTCGCTCTGCAACCCCGAGCGATTTCGCCCTAGCCGCGAGTCATGAAGACCTCGCCCGAGGCAGTGATTGCGACCTCTGCCTCGGTCGCAGGAGTGCTGCAGTCGGCGTGCTGCAGCCATAGCTCCAGGAGTCTTCCCTGCGGGAAGACGGAGGCGAAGGAGGGAGGAAAGCGAATCCAAGTTCGAGGAGGCATGGCGGTGTGGAGCACGAGCTCGCGGGAGGAGCCCTCGGCGTGGACTCCAGGAGGAACGACCCACACCTTCGTGACCCATCGGCGTCGGCGACGGCGCTGGCCGCGGGGACCGGCACCGTCCCCCTCAAGGCCCTCGGCGCGGGCATACAAGGGAAGCGGGAACCCTGGCGGAGGCCGCTCGTACCAAGGCCTCGACGCCACCTGGCGGCCTTCCTCGTCGCGTCCACGGAGGGCAGGTCGCTTCTTCGGCGGGAGTGGGTCTGGTCCCTCTCGAGGAGCCTTTCCCTTCTCCGCCGCAGAGAACCGGCGAATTGGAGCCATCACACCAAGATGGAGCAAGAATTGGGGCAAAGGAGAAAGCAAGAAGAGATGGACTGGAAGGGCACGTGCGGTGCCGTACTTATAGCCGGCGAAGGCCAACCATCGGCCTCCACGATCAAAGGTAATCATGGCATGATTTGCATGCAGAGACTTGTCCAATCCACGCGGTCATCAAGGCGTCATGGGGAAGCGGAGACGCCCACGTCCAATCAACCACCACGCGGTGCCCAAGGCCGCAGGATGTTAGGGCCCGCGACGCTTCGCCCTTGCCCTTTCGCCTCTCGGCGCGGCCAAGTCCATGCGCGCCTTGGGCCCGGGGGCTACTGTCGGCGTTCTGGGAACGGGGGTCCCCAGACTTGCCTGCCTGCGGCCTGCGGCGTGGCTCAAATGGGGCCCAGCGCGGCCCATCTTCATCAACACAAGACTCAAGACCCTCGCGAGGGGCCAAGCCTCGCGGGGCGGACGACACAACGCTTCCTCAGGCGCAGCCTCCTCAGGCTGGCTCACGAGGAGGCGGAGAGATCAAGGCGGGGTACCTCGCGAGGTGCCCATGACGCAAGCCATGACGATCGAGGGTGCCAGGCGGGCGCCAGCCCGCGCAGCTTCTCCCTTTCCTCTTTGGTGCAAAGGGGGCAAGCGCAGGCGAGAGGATCAAGAAAAGGCACCCGTTTCGGTGCAACGAGACCAAGACCGGTCCAACGGTGGGAAGGAGGTCACCATGGAGCCTAGAACGGCGTCGTCACAGGGCTTTTGGCAGGCGAGGACCAACTTTAGTAAGGATAAGTGTACCAGATGTTCCCCTTCGAATTGGCCAATTGTTGGCGCCCTTCCCGCTCAATATTTGGGAAGAGGCCCAGAGCCTTTGCCTGTAAATAGGACTAGCCGCCCCCAGGGTAGAGGCATCTAGCAATCAGGCACGCCGGATCGACGATTGAGTATCTAGAATCCGAGCAAGCAGAGAACAAGTAGAGAGATAGAGAAGGGCGACTGAACTCCCCCTAGCAGTTCATCGTCCCAGCCAAGAACAGGTCCTCGCGAGGCTGTTCTTCCTTGTACTGTTCATCATCATCATCAGCCCAAGAGGCAATCCACCACACCACACTGGAGTAGGGTATTACACCACATTGGTGGCCCGAACCAGTATAAACTCTGTGTCTCTTGTGTTGTTCTTTATGTAGTTTAGATCCTTGCGAGACGGAGAGGTAGAGGGCATAATTTCCACGTGCACCCCAGAGTTCGAACCTTAAGGGTCTGCCGGAACCCGTGATCCGACAAATATAAATTTTAGAAATGATATGGTACAGTAGGAATTGTGTGAGAACAATTATGAACCTTGTCTTTGACTGTACCCAAGTGTATGGTTTTCTGTTTATCATACTAACCTATCTCACGAAGTTTGGTTAAGTTTTGTGTGATTGAAGTTTTCAAGTTTTGGGTGAGATATCGATATGAGGAGAATAAGGAGTGGAAGGACCCTAAGCTTGGGGATGCCCCAGGCACCCCAAGGTAATATTCAAGGAAGACTCAAGCGCCTAAGCTTGGGGATGCCCCGGAAGGCATCCCCTCTTTCGTCTTCAAAACTATCGGTATACTTTACTCGGAGCTATATTTTTATCCGTCACATGATATGTGTTTTTCTTAGAGCGTGTTTTCAATTTTACTTGTTGTTTGAATAAAATCATTGGATCTGAAATACTAAATGTAAAATAATCCTCCCATGGCTAGTTAATTATTTCACTACTCAGTGTTCTTCACTCTTATCTTTTGGAGTAGTGTGTCATTCGCTCATGTGCTTCATGTATATCCTATGAGTAAATGGTTGAATAAATTGAATGTCATAAACCTGAATTTATATATGTTTCATATGCTTATAACATGGGGAGTAATGGCTTCACACATAGTAAGTATAGGTAGTAAACTTATTGAAAGTTAGCAAACGTAGAATTAGTCACTTGAACAATTCATGAAAGAATATTGAAGGGAGAGGGATTTCACATACAAATATACTATTGTGGACATCTCTTATGATTGGGAGCACTCATTAAAATATGACATGCTAAAGAGTTGATGTTGGACAAGGAAGACAACGTAATGAGTTATGTCTTTCTTATATCTGAGATAAAGTATGTTGTCATGGATCCTCTAACTTGTTGAGCTTGCCTTTCCCCCTCATGCTAGCCAAAATTCTCAGCACCAAGTAGAGATACTACTTGTGCTTCCAAAATCCTTAAACCAGTTTTGCCATGAGAGTCCACCATATCTACCTATGCATTGAGTAAGATCCTTCAAGTAAGTTGTCACCGGTGCAAAGCAATAAAAAATTCCCTAAATATGTATGATTGATTGGTGTGGGAGAAATAAACTTTGTACGATCTTGTGATGTGGAAGTAATAAAAGCGACAGACTACATAATAAAGGTTCATATCACAAGGGGCAATATAAAGTGATGTTCTTTCAGATTGAGATTTTGTGCATCCAACCATAAAAGCGCATGGCAACCTCTGCTTCCCTCTGCGAAGGGCCTATCTTTTATTATTATCTTCTACCTTATGCAAGAGTCATGGTGATCTTCACCTTTCCTTTTTCATTTTATCCTTTGGCAAGCCCAGCATGTTGGAAAGAACATGATATATATATATCTAATTGGATGTAGGGGAGCATGAGTTGTTATTGTTGACATTGCCCTTGAGGTAAAAGGTTGTGGGGAAAAGCTATAAGCCCCTATCTTTCTCTGTGTCCGATTAAAACTCCATAACCACAAGTATTGCGTGAGTGTTAGCAATTGTGAAAGACTACATGATAGTTGAGTATGTGAAGTTTGCTAAATCAAAGCTCTGACATAGACTCTTCCCGAAAATAGGATGAATTGCAATTTTTTGATGACCGAGAATATCGTTTGTTAGTTTTCAAGAAAGTTGTGAATTGCTTGTTACTTGATCATGAAAAGTTTATGAGATGAGCTACTGATATCACATGTAATGATGCTAGAAAAAGTGATTAGAACTATCATCGATCAAACTTAAGCACTACTAGCATTCCACATCAAAATTTATCTTTTTTATCATTTACCTACTCGAGGACGAGCAGGAATTAAGCTTGGGGATGCCTGATACGTCTCCAACGTATCTATAATTTTTGATTGCTCCATGCTATATTATCTACTGTTTTAGGCAATATTGGGCTTTATTATCCACTTTTATATTATTCTTGGGACTAACCTATTAACCGAAGGCCCAGCCCAAATTTGTTGTTTTATGCCTATTTTAGTGTTTCGAGGAAAAGGAATATCAAACGGAGTCCAAACAGAAAAATCCTTTTTGGAACGTGATTTTCTCACCGGGTAAGACCCAGGGAACTTGGAGTGCACGTCAGAAGATACAGGAGCTGCCCACGAGGGTGGGGGGCGTGCCCACCCCCCTGGGGCGTGCCCCCCTGCCTCGTGGGGCCCCCGTGGCTCCCCCGACATACCTCTTTCACCCATATATACCGTCGTACCCTAAAACTTCCAGAACAGAGATTGGATCAGAAGTTTCGCCGCCGCAAGCCTCTGTAGCCACCAAAAACCAATCGGGGCCCTCTCCGGCACCCTGCCGGAGGGGGCAATCATCACCGGAGGCCATGGAGGAGTATCCCGGAGGGGTCTTCATCACCATGAAGGCCAAGGACCAGAAGGTGGAGGCCATGGAGGAAGAAGCACAAGGGGGAGAACCTCTCCTCCTCTCTTCCGGTGGTGACGGAGTGCCATCGGGAGGGGAATTATCGCCGCGGTGATCGTCTTCATCAACATCACCATCATCAACACCATCCTCATCTCTTTTACGCAGCCCACTCTCTCGCACACCGATGTAATCCCCTACTTGGTGCTTTATGCCACATATTATGATCCAATGATGTGTTGCCATCCTATGATGTTTTGAGTAGATATCTTTTATCTTTGGGTTGATTGATGATCTAGATTGGTATGAGTTGTATGTTTTACTTTGGTGCTATCCTATGGTGCCCTTCGTGTCGCGCAAGCGTGAGGGGTTCCCGCTGTAGGGTGTTGCAATACGTTCATGATTCGCTTATAGTGGGTTGGTGAGTGAACAGAAGCACAAACCTGAGTAAGAGGGATTGTTGCGTATGGGAATAAAGATGACTTGATGCTTTAATGCTATGGTTGGGTTTTACCTTAATGATCTTTAGTAGTTGCGGATGCTTGCTAGAGTTCCAATCATAAGTGCATATGATCCAAGTAGAGAAAGTATGTTAGCTTATGCCTCTCCCTCATATGAAACTGCAATAGTGATTATCGGTCTTGTTAACAATTCCCTAGGACAATTCCGCACACCGATCCACCATTATTCCACACTCGCTATTTATAATACTAAGTAATATATTCTAACTTTATGATAACAGCACCTACTTTTATGTTTTAGCTCTCTGTTACCTTGCAAAGTTATCCTCTTCATACCCACAACGTAGTTTTATTTCTCGTTGCTAGTTGGAAGCAAACGTTCGGTGCACGTAGAGTCGTGTCGGTGGCAGATAGGGCTTGAGAGAATATTGATCTTACCTTTAGCTCCTTGTGGGTTCAACACTCCATACTTATCACTTCCATCTTTGGAAAGTGCTACGACGATTCCTTGCACTTGGGGATTATCAGCTGCCTCTCCCTACAGGAAAAACCCACAGACGACACCTGTCCTGCAACGTGTCAAGCAAGCAAGCGCGGAGCTAGCGAAATAGCCTGGCAAGCCCTGTCGGGCAACCAACAATGTGACATTGAGCGGGGCATTTAATGCACCCTGTTAGCCCGCTGAGTTAGGTATGATAGCACTCTTGTTATCTTAATAGTGCGTAATGACTACTTTGCCATTGTGGTGACCCCTTGATCTATAAAAGGAGGCCCATGGCAACCGTAGAAAGGGTTAGAAGGTTGGATAACTCACACCCCCATATGCGCGTAGCTACTATCGCCCTGAGGCAACCCTTGTCGGGTAAGTGTACTATGCTCCTCCACCACCTTTCCACCATCAAACCACCAAAGCAGGAGTACGGTTTTACGCCTCACGGCGGCCCAAATCTGGGAAAAAATGCCCGCATGATCTCTGTTGTGTTGTCCCACGCTCGTCTGCTCTTTGTGCAATGCAGCGTCCCCTTGCCGAACCAACAAGGGACCTCCTGTCCCATAGGTGGTTGTGGTATCCCGCGACATCTTTGGCGCACCAGGTAGGGGGCTCGCTTGTGCGAACCTGAAGGCATGTACAGCGTGCTTCGCCCATGGTCGCCCGCTTGAAGCCTCTGACGTTCACGACAACCACGAAGACACAGAAGCTAGGCGGGACCACCCCTGCGCCTTCTACTGGTATCCACGCGTCGCCGTGATGTCTACTACGCAACCTTCTTCTTGTAGATGTTGTTGGGCCTCCAAGTGCAGAGGTTTGTAGGACAGTAGCAAATTTCCCTCAAGTGGATGACCTAAGGTTTATCAATCCGTGGCAGGCGTAGGATGAAGATGGTCTCTCTCAAACAACCCTGCAACCAAATAACAAAGAGTCTCTTGTGTCCCCAACACACCCAATACAATGGTAAATTGTATAGGTGCACTAGTTCGGCGAAGAGATGGTGATACAAGTGCAATATGGATGGTAGATATATGTTTTTCTAATCTGAAAATATAAAAACAGCAAGGTAACTAATGATAAAAGTGAGCGTAAACGGTATTACAATGCTTTGAAACAAGGCCTAGGGTTCATACTTTCACCAGTGCAAGTTCTCTCAACAATAATAACATAACTGTATCATTTAACTATCCCTCAACATGCAACAAAGAGTCACTCCAAAGTCACTAATAGCGGAGAACAAACGAAGAGATTATTGTAGGGTACGAAACCACCTCAAAGTTATTCTTTCGGATTGATCTATTCAAGAGTTCGTACTAGAATAACACCTTAAGACACATATCAACCAAAACCCTAATGTCACCTAGATACTCCAATGTCACCTCAAGTATCCCTGGGTATGATTATACGATATGCATCACACAATCTCAGATTCATCTATTCAAACCAACACAAAGTACTTCAAAGAGTGCCCCAAAGTTTCTACCGGAGAGTCAAGACAAAAATGTGTGCCAACCCCTATGCATAAGTTCACGAGCGGAACCCGCAAGTTGATCACGAAAACATACATCAAGTGGATCACATGAATATCACATTGTCACCACAGATAAGCACGGCAAGACATACATCAAGTGTTCTCAAATCCTTAAAGACTCAATCCGATAAGATAACTTCGAAGGGAAAACTCAATCCATTACGATAGAGTAGAGGGGGAGAAGCATCATACTATCCTACTATAATAGCAAAGCTCGTGATACATCAAGATCGTATCACCTCAAGAACACGAGAGAGAGAGACAGAGATCAAACACATAGCTACTGGTACATACCCTCAGCCCTGAGTGTGAACTACTCCCTCCTCATCATGGAGAGCGCCGAGATGATGAAGATGGCCACCGGTGAGGGTTCCCCCCTCCGGCAGGGTGCCGGAACAGGGTCCCGATTGTTTTGGTGGCTACAGAGGCTTGAAGCGGCGGAACTCCCGATCTATTCTGTTCCCCGATGGTTTTAGGGTATATGGATATATATAGGGGAAAGAAGTCGGTCAGGGGAGCCAAGAGGGGCCCATGAGGGTGGGGGAGCACCCAGGGGGCAGGCGCGCCTCCCTGCCTCGTGGCCTCCTCAAAGCTTCCTTGACTTCAACTCCAAGTCTCTTGGATTACGTTCGTTCCAAAAATCACGCTCCCGAAGGTTTCATTCTGTTTGGACTCCGTTTGATATTCCTTTTCTGCGAAACACTGAAACAAGGGAAAAAACAGGAACTGGCACTAGGCTCTGGGTTAATAGGTTAGTCCCGAAAATAATATAAAAGTGTTTAATAAAGCCCATAAACATCCAAAAGAGATAATATAATAGCATGGAACAATAAAAAATTATAGATACGTTGGAGACGTATCACGCCGTAACCACGGTTGCGGTTGAGATCGCCGTTGATGGCGATAAGCCTGTCCCGGCGGCCCGTACGGCGTACCCATCATTCGGGCGTCTTTCGGAGAAAGGGCACGAGTCGTACGGGCGCGAGCTCTCTTCTTTCCGTTCCTTCCCTGCATCAGCAGTCGAATTGCTTTAGCCTTTGGCGTCATCGAGGTCGACGATTACCACACGACGCTCGGTCCAGTATTTCTCCTATTTTGGGTAATCCTGAGCGGAGCGCTGGTATGAGTCCGTCGATTTATGCCCCAGCAAGTGTACTTCGGCAAGGCTGCCTGCATCAGCACGACCCATGCAATGGCAGCCGTTGAACTGACTCGAAAGGGAAGGGGAAAAAGGGAGGGGGACTAGAAGAGCCCAACACTATGCCCCGATACCCGCCAGCTGCAAGAAATGCTTATCGGTCCCTGCCAAGAATGAAGAAACCATCCGATTGTGTTCCTCTCCTCCAGGTGTCGCGGGCGCGCCTGACACGCGGCTCGGCAGAGGAGGAAGAAGCTCAAAACGAAAGCTAAGTTTATGTTATCACCTCTTGTTGATACATTTCAGCATTTTGCGGTCGTTTATCCCGTAACTCTAGTGAACGTACGTATCGTGAAAACCCTCGTGTGATGGAACCTTGGCTAGTTTCTTTGGCCGCACCATCATCGTGTCCAGAGCCATGCTTGCAGGTCGAGAGGCTGCATCGAGAACTACCTAGGAAAAACCTTCCGGGACGCATCCACGCCAAGATGACTCATATGGGCCGGACCCTTACGACAATTGCGGCAATGTGATATCGGCAGGCATCCTGAGCATACATAGGAATCGATCATACGAATGCAAGCGTACAGAGCTCAAAGGGATAGACACGCATTCTAAATCCAACTAGGAATATCAGTATTGCGTAAACACTAGAGATAGAACGACTAAACACAAAATGTATGTCATGATTCATTACAGGGCAACGCAGAAGCAACAGCGGCCCGATACTTGGCCCGGTGGCCAGATGGAGCGGTTCAAACATGGAGAACCCGGTCGGCCCGTGGCGCAGCTTTCTCCTTGGCGGCTGCGACATCGGCACCTGCTGGCGGCTTCTTGAATCCGTTGTCAAGATCGAGGTCTGGATGACAGCATGCGATATTGCTCAGACCATGAAGAGGACGTCACGGGCAAGCTTCCGGGACTTGGTCGCAAAGCGCTCGCCCTCCCCTCTTCATGCGCTTTCAGCTTCTCAATCATCTCTTTGAAGAAGAGTCCCAGCTTGACGCTTGGGACCTCTTGCCTGGTAACCGAGAAGACTGGGTCGTCCATGCCCATCACCGCAGCCTGAGCACCATGACGCTCGGCCATGTCGATTAGGCTCTTGATCCAGAGGTTGCTCAGGTCGACCTGATTCTTCAGTTTGTCCTCTGCGTCCTGCAGAGACGCTTGGTGGTGTCCAAATCCTTGGACAACAACTGCTGGCGGGACTCAAGGGACTCCGCCGAATGGTCCAACTTGTTGATCCTTGCCTTCATATCCGAGATGTCGTCGTTAGCTGTCTCAAGGATCTGGGTCTTGGAGGAGAGTTGCGACTGCACATCATCTAAGCGGATCTCCATCTGTCGTGCCTCCTCTTTGAGTGCCTCTGCCTCCTTTGCGCCCCTGGCAAGATCCTCATTCAGCTTAGTCACCTGCCGGTTGAGGTCAGTCATGGCGGCAGACGCAGCGTCCAGATCTTCAGTAAGCTTCTTCAACTGGTCAGCATGGTCAGCGACAAGAGCGTCTAGGGCGGCTCCGTGCTTTTCCTCTAGTTCCTTGGTGCGCTGCCGCACAAGATCCTCAAGATCATCATCCTTGGCACGGAGAGTGGCTTCGAGTATCTCCTCTCGGAGGGAGATCTCTCGCTCCCTAGCGTCCAGAGATGCCTTGTGGTCCGCCAGGCGTGCCTCCCGAGCCATGACATCCTCCCTCGTCATTAGGAGGGTCTCTTGCTGCCTCATGAGCACCTTGAAATGCTTCTCATTCCATTGATGCAACTCTAGGCACTTGTCCTTCAGCTTCTAGTCCACCTTGTTGGCGGACTCACGCCGCTCCTTGAGCACCTGCCACTTCTGGTTGTGCCGGGCCTGCATCTCCTTTACACCAGCCGCCATGGATTCCACGAAAGACAAATCCGTGGTGATGGCGACCGAGTCATCGGCCTCTCCACCTCCGTGATAGATCGGAGCAAAGAGATGTTGAAGTTCTTCTTCAAGCTCAGCATCCGTCGTCAGAGACAGGCCCGGGGCTCCAGCTCTGGGTGGCAACAGCACCATGGCCAGCGCGCTTGAGGAGGACGGCAGTGTCTCAGCAACGTCCCAGTGGAGGGGAATGGGCCCATGGTCTGGAGTGGGATTTTGACCTCAACGGCCACTCCCTCTGCCGGGACGACCTCCAAAGAATGCTCCATCACTGCCAAGGAGCCTCGTGCACCCATGGCGGCGAGGTCCCGCCCCTCAGTAACAGCAATCTCCATGGCCTCATCCGCGACAGCCCTTCCTATATCAGCCACCACCTCCAGCAGCTCTAGTTCATCGGCTTGAGGGGCTGCACGTGAAAAGGGTGAGTGAATAACAGAGAAACGGAAGTCTTAAGAAAATGAAGAAATCAGGAGAAGCCACCTGAGCAAGAGAGAAAAGAAGAAGTAAATGAAGTACTTGGGAAAGTCTGCCGTGCAGGAGTCTCTGTCTCCCCGGCAACAGCTGCTGTCGGGTCATGAACTTCGCCCTCTGCCATGGTGGACTCGGTGGCCTTCTGTGTAGCCTCATCCGCGGAAGGTTCCACTATGGCTTCTTCAGCTCGAGCAATGGGGGAAGCATGCCCCTCAGGGAGGGGCTCGCCCTGCGTCTCACCTCCTCCTCCGCTTGGGGGGACAGGGAGGTTGTCCCCATCACCTCCAACGGATGGAACCAAGTCCCCACTCTCGGGCCGAGGGCTGGACTAGGGGCTTGGCACGGGGTCCTCTCCATCACCCCCTGCCAAGGCCGAGCCCTCTGCGCTCTTCAACGACCCAAGACGCCGGAGCCTCTTCTGGGAACGGTGGTCGAGGATTTTCGTGTCCTCTTCCACTTCCTTGCCGACAACAACGAGAGCAAAAGGTCAGTTAGCAAAAATAATTAGATATGCACAAGATACCCATGAAAGGAAAAATCCTCCTTACTCTTCTGCAATGAGCATGGAGTTCAAGTTGAACTCCATGGGAGGTGGATACTCTCGTCCTCTCTTCAGGGACGGAGGGGCAGAACTCCCCGGTAGCTTCGGCGCTTGTCGTGGCACCAAGAGCTCCGGGGAAGACGAGCTCTGCGAGGAGCTCGAGCCGGAGAGAGGGATGGACTCCGCCTCCATGTCCGCCGGCTACTTGGCGGAGGAAGCCTTGGTCTGGGCGAGGATGGGAGATTGGCGGCACACCACCTCACCTTTGGTAGCCTTGGTGGTGGTCTTCTTCACCCTCTTCGCGGCTGGCTTTGGGTTGGAGGTCGCCTCCCCTCAGGCTGCGGTTTGCCTGTGGGTGTGCTGATCTATGTACGGTTCGGGGGCTTGCGTCCCAGCCGCGAGCCACTCTTCATCAAGGCCTGCCACCATGCCAACCTCCTCCTCCTCCTCCTGAAGCTCCATCACTGCCGTGGCTAAGGCCTCTAGCCCGGCAAAGTTATCCCCGGCAAGCTCTTCCCCGGCAGCTCCTTCCGTGGTTTGCGCCTTGCTGCCGCCGTGGGAAGAACTCCCTTCTCCAGCCTTCCCTTTTCCCTTCCCGGCATTTGCAGCCTTCTCCATCTCCGCAAGGCAGGAAGCCTTGTCCTCCTCGACCCTCTTCAGGATATACGACACCTCCTCAACGAAGGTGCGCTTATACATTCCAGCTTCGGTCCTGGTGGCCTTCTCCACCAGGGTGCTCGACCACTTGAGCTCTTCATCCAGGGTGGGTAGCTGCCAGGTGCTCGCTACCCCTTCGGTATTGCAATCCGGCATCCATTTCAGTATCTGGTCCCTGGCAGAATCAATGTTTAGAGGGATGACGGTTGCCGGGAGCTTGAACAACTCAAAGCGACAAAACAGTTGGTCACACAACCAACCATGGCCCTAAACTGATAAGTTATTGGCCAACCATGGGAGCAACCTCATCCTGTCTGCAGCATCAGCATACAGCAACGCGGGCCTGTCCCTTTCCTGCAGCAGCGAGATGTGGCGGATAAGAAAGTCTGCCCCCACATGTTCGATGGTTAACTCGGCAGTCCTCAAACGGGTAATCCTGTTAATTGCCGGGCACAGCCTATCCTCAGAGAGGCGTTTGGCGCTCCAATCCTTGTCGCGCTTGACACATTCCTTATGTGCCTCGCAGAACTCGGGGGCTTCCTTATCTTGGATCCGGCACCAATCCCCTCTCCATTCGTCCCACCTCTCGCGTTGGTACCCAGGAAGGTAATCCCAGAACTTCCTTGCCACACGCAGCATCCAACTAATGATTTCGGAGCGGCTAACTTTTCTCTCCACCCGTGGAACGAAGTAATGCCGGAACAGATCCACATTGGGCCTAACTTCGACGAAGTTCTCACACAAATGCAGGAAGATGGCCATAGTCGCCATTGCATTTGGCGTGAAATCAAGGAGGTGGAATCCATAAATATTCATGATTGCCTCAAAGAATTCGGAGAAAGGGGGACACAGACTGCTGATCAAGTAAGCACAAAAGAAATGATAAGAATCCAACAGATCTTCCTTCCCCGCCGCATAAACTACGGGAGCTCCATGCCCTCTTTCGACGGGCCTCCCCCGCAGATACCCGTACCTCGCTTGAAGGACTGGGCCGCTCAAGTTCGATGGGATGAAGATGACATCTTCACTCTGCTTCTTGTTCAGCTCCGCCCCCCTCTTGCTTCCCTCGGCGGCAGCCTCCTTCGCCGCGACCATCGGCTTTCTCTTCTCCGCGGGTTTCTTCCCCATTCCTGCTGTAGCAACGCAAAAGGGAGAGGGATTCGATGGGAAGGGCGGTAGTGGAAGGGAGGGCAAGAGGAACTGTCGCTTGGCTTGTGGCGGAAGAAGATGGGAGGAGCGGAGCAAGAGACAGGTGAATCTTGCCGCTCTATTTTTCCCTGCTCTTAAGGGGGAAAGCGGAACGGGGGTGCGACACTTCAAAAATTTACCATTTTACCTTAACTGCAATAGTCCCACGACCCCACGACGCGTAGTAATTGCACAAAGTGGACGTTGGATTGACTATTCGCCATGGAAAAACGGCGTGCGCATCCCTCTCCTGTCATGTGTCCATGCACTGTTTGGGGCCGAACCCAACGTGCCACGCGACACGTATGGCTCAGGACCGGGGGCTTATGTCAGGGAAAACAGACAGGGGTATATGTTTTCCCCTAACTGGTGCACGGACAAGCCAAGACTGAGCCAATATGTACAAGGAACCAAGAGATTCGAACGACCAACATGCAGATCAGAGGGACCAAGATCAAGCCAGAGAAGCAGGATATCGTCAAGAAAAAGGCCTCCTTTGCCGGGTACGCGAGCCCAGCAAGGAGCAAGGCCACCCCCAGAAGCAGGCGACCAAAGTGCCCGGCAGGGCCTGCTGGGGCTTCGGAGGCAAAACCACCTCACCAACCATTCCACCATGACCCACTTCATCGTTCAGTGCAGTGTCAAGCCGCAGAGTGACTAAGTGGCAGCCATTCGTCACATGGCTGTCTCTCCCTACAGGCAAAACCCACAGACAACACCCGTCGTGCAACGTGTCAAGCAAGCAGGCACGGGGCTGGCAAAATAGCCCGGCAAGCCTTGCCGGGCAACCAACAATGTGACATTGAGCGGTGCATTTAATGCGCCTTGTCAGCCCACAGAGTTAGCATTGTTGCTATCTTATCAGTGTGTAATGACTACTTTGCCATTGTGGTGACCCCTTGATCTATAAAAGGAGGCCCATGGAAACCGAAGAAAGGGTTAGAAGGTTGGATAACTCACACCCCATACGTGCGTAGCTACTATCGCCATGAGGCAATCCTTAACGAGCAAGTGTACTACGCTCCGCCACCACCTTTCCACCATAAATCCACCAAAGCAGGAGTATGGTTTTATGCCTCGCGGCGGCCCGAACCTAGGAAAAACTGCCCGCGTGATCTCTGCCATGCTGTCCCACGCTCATCTGCTCTTTGTGCAACGCAACGTCCCCCTGCCGAACTAGCAAGGGACCTCCTGGTCCCATTGGTGGCCGTGGTTTCCCGCGACAGTTGCCTCCCAACAAGCGTTATCATTTTACGCCCTTAGCAAGGCATAAAGCAAGGATCTACGTTTTGTCGTCCATAGTTTTGGCAACTTTTTTAAGGGCTTTCTCAAACCCGGGTGGCTCTTTGCGCTTTCCTAAACTCTCAGGAAAAGAAACCATCTTTAGATCTAAACTATCCAATTGCTTATTACAGAGAGTAATCAAGGAAGTCATGTGATTGATACTACCACTAAGATGTTTGAGGGGTTCGTTATATTTTTTCTATTCAACCATATGTTTGTGCAAATCACCAAGTTTTTACAACATTTGAACTCCCTCTGGAGTGAAATAAAACCCCTTCTTTGGAGGTGGAACCCGCAAAATTCCTTCTAAGATTTCATAGGCATCATTAGCATCAAGCTCAATAAAATTTCCTTTAGCGACAAAATCTAAGAGTTATATATGATGAAAATCCAATCCTATGTAAAAATTACGAAACAAAATCTTTGTGTCCCCCTTTAAGTTGCAAACACAATAGGATTCCATTAGCCTATACCAAGCATCTTTCAAATTTTCTCCTTGTCATTGCTTGAAGTATAAAACTTCAAAATCTGGTGACAAAGGAGGAGTAGACATGCTAGCCATTATGACTAGAAAGCAAGAACACAAATAGATCTAGCAAGAAAACAACGAACAAAAAAGAGGGCGAATAAAACGGCAATTTTTGTGAAGTGGGGGAGAGGAAAACGAGAGGAAAATGGAAAATAATGTAATTGCAAGGAGATGAGATTTGTGATTAGGAACCTGGTAGATGTTGATGATGTCTCCCCGGCAACGACACCAGAAAATCCTTTTGATGTCTGCTAGAACTACATTGGTATTTCCCCAAAGAGGAAGGGATGATGCAGCATAGCGGCGGTAGGCATTTCCCTTAGTGATGAGACCAAGGTTATCGAACTAGTAGGAGAACCAAGCAAGACTACATAAACAGCACCTGCACACAAAAAACAAATACTCGCAACCCGACGTATTAAAGGGTTGTCAATCCCTTTCGGGTAACGGCGCCAAAAATTGGCAAAAGGACGTGAGAGAGTTGTAATAAATTGATAGATCGAACACCGAATAAAATAAAGTGCAGCAAGGTATTTTTCTATTTTTGGTTTAATAGATCTGAAAATAAAAGCGAAGGAAAATAGATCACAAAGGCAAATATAATAAAGAAGAGACTCGGGGGCCGTAGTTTTCACTAGTGGTTTCTCTCAAGAAAATAGCAAATGACGGTTAAACGAATTACTCTTGGGAAATTGATAGAACTTCAAATAATCATGATGATATCCAAGCAATGGTCATTATATAGGCATCACGTCCAAGATTAGTAGACCGACTCCTACCTGCATCTAATACTATTACTCCACACATCGATGGCTATCCGGCATGCATCTAGTGTATTAAGTCCATGAAGAAACGGAGTAATGCAATAAGAATGATGACATGATGTAGACAAGATCTATTTATGTAGAAATAGACCCCATCTTATTATCCTTAATAGCAATGATACATACGTGTCGGTTCCCCTTCTGTCACTAGGATCAAACACCGTAAGACTGAACCCATTACAAAGCACCTCTTCTCATTGCAAGATAAATAGATCAAGTTGGCCAAATAAAACCCAAATATCGGAGAGGAAATACGAGGCTATAAGCAATCATGCATATAATAGATCAAAGAAGAACGAAATAACTTTCATGGATAAAAAGATAGAATTGATCATAAACTCAGAGTTTATCGAATCCCAACAAACACACCGCAAAAAGAGTTACATCATATGGATCTCCAAGAGACCATTGTATTGAGAATCAAACAAGAGAGAGGAAGCCATCTAGCTACTAACTACGGACCCGTAGGTCTACAAAAGACTACTCACGCATCATGAGTAACTATTCCGTGATGGTGTCTAGATTGGATCTGGTGTTCTGGAACTTGCGGCGGCTGGAATTGATTTTCGTGGACTCCCCTAGGGTTTCTGGAATATTGGGGTATTTATAGAGTAAAGAGGCGGTTCGAGAGGCACCCGAGGTGGGCACAACCCACCAGGGCGCTCTTGGGCCTCCAGGCGGGCCCAGGTGGGTTGTGCTCCCCTTGGAGCACACCCCAGGTGCTTCTCCGGCCCACTGGATGTCTTCTGGTCCATAAAATCCACAATAAGTTTCACTGTGTTTGGACACCATTTTGTATTGATATCCTGTGATGTAAAAAACATGTAGAAAATAGCAACTGGCACTTGGCACTATGTCAGTAGATTAGTACCAAAAATGATATAAAATGACTATAAAATTATTGTAATACAACCAAGAATGATAATATAACAGCATGGAATAATAAAAAATTATAGATACGTTGGAGACGTATCAACTGATGGGGCGAGGCAGCAGAAAACCCCAAGCAGGAGCTTGTGGCTTCAAACGCCTCCCTCGAGCGGCAAGCTCAAGAGCGTGAAGCCGTCCTGAGCGCCTCAACGGAAGGGCGATAGGCGCGTGAAGTGGGGCTCCGCACTCTCGAGGACGCGCTCGCGCTGGAGGCGTCCGAGCACTATTACAGCGAGGTGCTATACAAACGGTTTTTAACCCCTTTCCGCGACGGCATTTGGAACCGTCGCCTAGTGAGTGTGGGCGATAGGGGTGTCCTTCCCACCCGACCCAGAAACCGTCGGGGATATGCCCTCCTAGAACACACGCTCGGCAAAATGAGGTCGTGTGCAACCAGCGAGCGACCAAATACGATTATACGTACAGTAGTGCTAAAAATACAATTATACAGGCGAAATCATTTCCGGTCGTAAGTACATCCCACACAGTCAGTCCCCGCTAAACGTTTCCGTTCGTATATACATCCCACACAGTCGCTCCAAGGAAAACGTTTCTGTTCGCAAGTACATCACACATGATTTTCCCCGTTAAATCGTTTGTGATAGCGTTTCCATTGCACACTGTATTAACAATTTTATCGTTTACGTTATTGGATGCATCACACACGGTGCGTAGAAGAAACTGTGTGTCAAAGGCTGTCCATCACACATTGTTTTTATGTGGTAAACGTTTGTGCCAGGTGGACTAACGCAAACAATTTTCAAGAGGGTGTCGTGCGTGATTGCTCATTAATCTAACACGGTTTATTCCTAGAAACTGTGTGCGTTCTTGAATGCATCACACACGGTGTTTTTTGAATAACCGTTTGCAATAGAAAACCCCAATTAGCAGGCTAATTATCCATAATTAATAATCCAATTATTAATCTAATTGACATTTCATACTGATAACCCACAAGTATAGGGGATCGCAACAGCTTTCGAGGGTAGAGTATTCAACCCAAATTTATTGATTCGATACAAGGGGAGCCAAAGAATAATCTCAAGTATTAGCAGCTGAGTTGTCAATTCAACCACACCTGGAAACTTAGTATCTGCAGCAAAGTGTTTAGTAGCAAAGTAATATGATAGTGGTGCTAGCGGTAACAAAAGAGTAAAGAAAGCAAAGTAATATTTTTGGTGTTTTGTAGTGATTGTAACGGCAACAACGGGAAAGTAAATAAGCGTAAACTAGTATATGGAAAGCTCATAGGCACCAGATCAATGATGGATAATTATGCCGGATGCGGTTCATCATGTAACAGTCATAACATAGGGTGACACAGAACTAGCTCCAATTCAGCAATATAATGTAGGCATGTATTCCGAATATAGTCATACGTGCTTATAGAAAAGAACTTGCATGACATCTTTTGTCCTACCCTCCCGTGGCAGTGGGGTCCTATTGGAAACTAAGGGATATTAAGGCCTCCTTTTAATAGAGAACCGGAACAAAGCATTAGCACATAGTGAATACATGAACTCCTCAAACTATGGTCATCACCGGGAGTGGTCCCGATTATTGTCACTTCGGGGTTGCCGGATCATAACACATAGTAGGTGACTATAGACTTCCAAGATAGGATCAAGAACTCACGTATATTCATGAAAACATAATAGGTTCAGATCTGAAGTCATGGCACTCGGGCCCTAGTGACAAGCATTAAGCATAGCAAAGTCATAGCAACATCAATCTCAGAACATAATGGATACTAGGGATCAAACCCTAACAAAACTAACTCGATTACATGATAAATCTCATCCAACCCATCACCGTCCAGCAAGCCGATGGAATTACTCAGGCACGGCTGTGAGCATCATGAAATTGGTGATGGAGGATGGTTGATGATGACGACGACGACGAATCCCCTCTCCGGAGCCCCAAACGGACTCCACATCAGCCCTCCCGAGAGGTTTTAGGGCTTGGCGGTGGCTCCGTATCGTAAAACGCGATGATTTCTTCTCCTCTATTTTTTTCTCCCCGAAAGCAAATATATAGAGTTGGAGTTGGTGTCGGAAGGTGTCCAGGGGCCCACGAGGTAGGGGGCACGCCCTAGGGGGGCGTGCCCCCCACCCTCGTGGATAGGGTGTGGGGCCCCTGGTCTTCATCTTTGGCGAGGATTTTTTATTATTTATTGTTAGGTATTCCGTGGAGTTTCAGATCATTCTGAGAACTTTTGTTTTCTGCACATAAAACAACATCATGGGAATTCTGCTGAAAACAGCGTCAGTCCGGGTTAGTTCCATTCAAATCATACAAGTTAGAGTCCAAAACAAGGTCAAAAGTGTTTGGAAAAGTAGATACGACCGAGACGTATCAACTCCCCCAAGCTTAAACCCTTGCTTGTCCTCAAGCAATTCAGTTGACAAACTGAAAGAGAAAAAGGAAGACTTTTACATACTCTGTTTGCTCTTGTTGTTGTAAATATGTCAAGCCAGCATTCAGGTTTTCAGCAAAGATTATAACTGACCACATTTGCAATAATTCTCGGGTCTCACAATTACTCATATCAATAGCATAATCAACTAGCGAGCCATAATAATAAATCTCGGATGACAACACTTTCTCAAAACAATCATAATATGATATAACTAGATGGTATCTCGCTAGCCCTTTCTGAGACCGCAAAACATAAATGCAGAGCACCTTTAAAGATCAAGGACTGACTAGACATTGTAATTCATGGTAAAAGAGATCCAGTCAGAGTCATACCCAATATAAATTAATAGTAATTGACGCAAATGACAGATGCGCTCTCCAGCTAGTGCTTTTTATAAGAGGGTGATGACTCAACACAAAGTAAATAGATAGGCCCTTCGTAGAGGGAAGCGGGGATTTGTAGAGGAGCCAGAGCTCGGTTTTGAAATAGAGATAAATAATATTTTGAGCGGTATGCTTTCATTGTCAACATAACAACTAAGAGATGGTGATATCTTCCATGCTACACACATTATAGGCGGTTCCCAAACAGAATGGTAAAGTTTATACTCCCCCTCCACCAACAAGCATCAATCCATGGCTTGCTCGAAACAACGAGTGCCTCCAACATACATCAGGTCCCAGGGGGAGTTTTGTTTGCAATTAATTTTGATTTAGTTTGCATAAAGCATGGGACTGGGCATCCCAGTGACCAGCCATTTTCTCGTGAGTGAGGAGCGGAGTCCACTCCTCTTGAGAATAACCCACCTAACATGGAAGATAAGGGCAGCCATGGTTGATACATGAGCTATTCGAGCATACAAAACAGAATGTTTTTTATTTGAAGGTTTAGAGTTTGGCAGATACAAATTTACTTGGAACGGCAGGTAGTTACCGCATATAGGAAGGTATAGTGGACTCATCTGGAATAACTTTGGGGTTTAAGGGATTGGATGCACAAGCAGTATTCCCGCTTAGTACAAGTGAAGGCTAGCAAAAGACTGGGAAGCGACGAACTAGAGAGCGATAACAGCCATGTACATGCATTAAAATTAATAAACATTGAATGCAAGCATGAGTAGGATATAATCCACCATGAACATAAATATCGTGAAGGCTATGTTGATTTTTTTCAACTACATGCATGAACATGTGCCAAGTCAAGTCACTTAAATCATTCAAAGGAGGATATCACCCCATCATACCACATCATAACCATCTCAATAGCATGTTGGCACGCAAGGTAAACCATTATAACTCATAGCTAATCAAGCATGGCATAAGCAACTATGATCTCTAATTGTCATTGCAAACATGTTTATTCATAATAAGCTGAATCAAGAACGATGAACTCATCATATTAACAAAAACAAAAGAGGTCGAGTTCGTACCAGTTTTTCCCATCCCAGTCAGTCCATCATATATCATCATAATTGCCTTTCGCTTGCACGACCGAACGATGTGAATAATAATAAGAGTGCACGTGCATTGGACTAAGCTGGAATCTGCGAGCATTCAATAAACAGGGAGAAGACAAGGCAATATGGGCTCTTAGTTAAATCAACAATAATGCATATAAGAGCCTCTTCAACAATTTAATCATGGTCTTCTCCTACTGACCCCCAAAGAAAATAAAAGAAATAAAACTATTTACACGGGAAAGCTCCCAACAAGCAAAAGAAGAATGGGAAATATTTTTGGGTTTTCTTTTTAATTAGTACTACAGCAGAAAAGTAAACTACTACTAATTTTTTTTGGTTTTTCTTAAGGTTTATCAAACACACAAGAAGAAAGCAGGAAAAACAAAATAAACTAGCATGGATATTACAGTGAAAGAGTATGAGCACCGACATCTAGCAATGAGTGTGTGTGAACATAAATGTAATGTCGATGAGGAATACCGTACTCCCCCAAGCTTAGGCTTTTGTCCTAAGTTGGTTTATTGCCAGGGATAGCCTGGCGGATACCCGTAGGTGTAGTTGGGGTCGTACTGTGATGAGGAAGAAGAAAAGGAAGGGTGTTGGGATAAGTGGAGGAGGGCCACCGTGGGCCCACGAGGCAGGGGGAAGCGCCTAGGGGGGTAGGGCGCGCCCTCCACCCTCGTGGCCAGGTGGCAGCTCCCCCGCGGTGATTTTTGCACCATAAATCCTCAAATATTCCCGAAAAAATCATATTAAATTGGCATGTCATTCGGAGGACTTTTATTTTTGGGATATTTTTTATTGCACGGATAAAACAGGAAACGGACAGAAAAATACTATTTTTACTTTATTTCTACTAAATAATAGAAAGTATAAAGAGGGTACAGAAAGTTGTGCTTCTAGTTTTCATCCATCTCATGCTCATCAAAAGGAATCCACTAACAAGGTTGATCAAGTCTTGTTAACAAACTCATTCCGATAATCATGAAACCAGAGAAATTTCGAATAACACTATGTTACCTCAACGGGGATATGAACATCCCCAATAATAAGAATATCATATTTCTTCTTGACAGTAGGAAGAGGAAATTCAAAGCCTCCAAATATAATCGATGGAATTTTTCAAATAGAGTTGATACTATGAACTTGAGGTTGTTTCCTTAGAAAGTGTACCGTATGCTCATTGCCATTAACATGAAAAGTGACATTGCCTTTGTTGCAATCAATAACAGCCCCTGCAGTATTAAGAAAAGGTCTTCCAAGAATAATAGACATACTATCGTCCTCGGGAATATCAAGAATAACAAAGTCCGTTAAAATAGTAACATTTGCAACCACAACAGGCACATGCTCACAAATACCGACAGGTATGGCAGTTGATTTATCAGCCATTTGCAAAGATATTTCAGTAGGTGTCAACTTATTCAAGTCATGTCTACGATATAAAGAGAGAGGCATAACACTAACACCGGCTCCAAGATCACATAAAGCAGTTTTAACATAGTTTCTTTTAATGGAGCATGGTATAGTAGGTACTCCTGGATCTCCAAGTTTCTTTGGTATTCCACCCTTAAGAGTATAATTAGCAACCATGGTGGAAATTTCAGCTTCCCGTATCTTTCTTTTGTTTGTAACAATATCTTTCGTGTACTTAGCATAAGGATTCATTTTGAGCATATCAGTCAATCGCATACGCAAAAAGATAGGTCTAATTATTTCAGCAAAGCGCTCAAAATCCTCATCATCCTTTTTCTTGGATGGTTTCGGAGGAAAAGGCATGGGTTTCTGAACCCAAGGTTCTCTTTCTGTACCATGTTTGCTAGCAACAAAGTCACTTTTATCATAACATTTATTCTTTGATTGTGGGTTATCAAGATCAACAGCAGGTTCAACTTCTACATCATTATCATTACTAGGTTGAGCATCATCATGAACATCATCATTAACATTTTCACTAGGTTCATGTTCATTAGCATATTGTGTTTCAGCATCAGACATAGAGATATCATTTGGATTATCAGGTGGTTCAGCAATAGGTTCACTAGAAGTTTGCACAGTTCTATCATGTTCCTTTTTCTTCTTTTTAGAAGAACTAGGCGCATCAATATTATTTCTCTGAGAATCTTGCTCAATTCTCCTAGGGTGGCCTTCTGGATACAAAGGTTTCTGAGTCATTCTACCAGTTCTAGTAGCCACTCTAACAGCATAATCATTTTTCTTACTATTCATTTCATCGAGCAATTATTTTTGAGCCTTAATTACTTGTTCTACTTGAGTGGTAACCATAGAAGCATATTTGCTTACAAGTTTAAGTTCACCTTCAATATTAGCCATATAATCACCCAAGTGTTTAATCATATAAGCATTTTTTTAATTGTCTACCAAAATAAGCATTAAAGTCGTCTTGCTTAAACATAAAGTTATCAAACTCATCCAAGCACTGACTAGCAATTTTAGTAGGAGGGACTTCAGCTTTATCATATCTATAGAGAGAATTTACCTTTACTACCTATGTCGGGTTATCGAGGTCGGGAGGTTCTTGAATAAATAAAGGATCAAGATCATATGTTTCTTCAACAGGCGGTAGATTAAGACCATGTATTTCTTCAATAGGAGGTAAATTCTTAACATCTTCAGCTTTAATACCTTTTTCTTTCATAGATTTCTTTGCCTCTTGCATATCTTCGGGACTGAGAAATAGAACACCTCTCTTCTTCAGAGTTGGTTTAGGAACAGGCTCATTGATTGGAGCAGGAGCTGGCTCAGGAGCTGGCTCAGGAGGTGCCCAATTATTTTCATTTGTCAACATATTATTCAATAGAATTTCAGCTTCATCCGGTGTTCTTTCCCTAAAAAGAGAACCAGCACAACTATCCAGGTAATCTCTGGAAGCATCGGTTAGTCCATTATAAAAGATATCAAGCATTTCATGTTTCTTAAGAGGATGATCAGGCAAAGCATTAAGTAACTTGAGAAGCCTCCCCCAAGCTTGTGGGAGACTCTCTTCTTTAATTTGCACAAAGTTGTATATTGCCTTTAAGGCATCTTGTTTCTTATGAGCAGGGAAATGTTTAGTAGAGAAGTAATAAATCATATCCTGGAGACTATGCACACAACCAGGATCAAGAGAATTAAACCATATCTTAGCATCACCCTTTAATGAGAACGGAAATATTTCGAGGATATAAAAGTAGCGAGATCTCTCATCATTAGTGAACAGGGTGGCTATATCATTTAATTTAGTAAGATGTGCCACAACAGTTTCCGATTCATAACCATGGAAAGGATCAGACCAAAGTAATTATATCAGGATCAACAGAGAATTCATAATCCTTATCAGGAACACAGATAGGTGAAGTAGCAAAAGCAGGGTCAAGCCTCATTTTATCTTTAAGAGATTCCTTGTTCCATTTAACTAATAGCCTTTTAAGTTCATGACGATCTCTGCAAGCTAGAATAGCGGCGGAAGATTCCATATCCAAAACATAACCCTCAGGAATAATAGGCCTATCTTCATCATCACTTTCATCATTATAATCAGATTCAATAATTTCTTTCTCTCTAGCCCTAGCAATTTGTTCATCAAGAAATTCACTAAGGGGCACAGTAGTATCAGGCATAGAAGTAGTTTCATCATAAGTATCATGCATAGCAGAAGTGGCATCATCAATAACATGCGACATATCAGAACGAATAGCAGAAGCAGGTTTAGGTGTCGCAAGTTTACTCATAACAAAAGGTGAATCAAGTGCAAGGCTAGATGGCAGTTCCTTACCTCCCCTCGTAGTTGAGGGATTAATTGTTGTCTTAGCGTCTTTCAAGTTCTTCATAGTGTCCAGCAGATATAAATCCCAAGTGACTCAAAGAATAGAGCTATGCTCCCCGGCAACGGCGCCAGAAATTGGTCTTGATAGCCCACAAGTATAGGGGATCGCAACAGCTTTCGAGGGTAGAGTATTCAACCCAAATTTATTCATTCGACACAAGGGGTGCCAAAGAATATTCTCAAGTATTAGCAGCTGAGTTGTCAATTCAACCACACCTGGAAACTTAGTATCAGCAGCAAAGTGTTTAGTAGCAAAGTAATATGATAGTGGTGGTAGCGGTAACAAAAGAGTAAAGAAAGCAAAGTAATATTTTTGGTGTTTTGTAGTTATTGTAACAGCAGCAACAAGAAAGTAAATAAGCGTAAACCGGTATATGGAAAGCTCGTAGGCACCGGATCAATGATGGATAATTATGCCAGATGCGGTTCATCATGTAACAGTCATAACATAGGGTGACACAGAACTAGCTCCAATTCATCAATATAATGTAGGCATGTATTCCGAATATAGTCATACGTGCTTATAGAAAAGAACTTTCATGACATCTTTTGTCCTACCCACCCGTGGCAGCGGGGTCCTATTGGAAACTAAGGGATATTAAGGCCTCCTTTTAATAGAGAACCGGAACAAAGCATTAGCACATAGTGAATACATGAACTCCTCAAACTATGGTCATCACCGGGAGTGGTCCCTATTATTGTCACTTCGGGGTTGCCGGATCATAACACATAGTAGGTGACTATAGACTTGCAAGATAGGATCAAGAACTCACATATATTCATGAAAACATAATAGGTTCAAATCTGAAATCATGGCACTCGGGTCCTAGTGACAAGCATTAAGCATAGCAAAGTCATAGCAACATCAATCTCAGAACATAATGGATACTAGGGATCAAACCCTAACAAAACTAACTCGATTACATGATAAATCTCATCCAACCCACCACCGTCCAGCAAGCCTACGATGGAATTACTCACGCACGGCGGTGAGCATCATGAAATTGGTGATGGAGGATGGTTGATGATGACGACAACGATGAATCCCCTCTCCGGAGCCCCGAACAGACTCCAGATCAGCCCTCCCGAGAGGTTTTTGGGCTTGGCGGCGGCTCCGTATCGTAAAACGCGATGATTTCTTCTCCTCTATTTTTTTCTCCCCGAAAGCAAATATATAGAGTTGGAGTTGGCGTCGGAAGGTGTCCAGGGGGCCCAAGAGGTAGGGGGCGCGCCCTAGGGGGGGTGTGCCCCCCACCCTCGTGGACAGGGTGTGGTCCCCCTGGTACTCTTCATCTTTGGTGAGGATTTTTTATTATTTATTGTAAGGTATTCTGTGGAGTTTCAGGTCTTTCCGAGAACTTTTGTTTTTTGCACATAAAACAACATCATGGCAATTCTGCTGAAAACAGCGTCAGTCCGGGTTAGTTCCATTTAAACCATACAAGTTAGAGTCCAAAACAAGGGCAAGAGTGTTTGGAAAAGTAGATACGACGGAGACGTATCACATACTAAGCACACTATATATTTCATTTTCATAATTGAAATACATCAGAGTACAACATCATATAGCTTCAGCACTCAGCTACCCCATTAGACAACTACACCGGCACCAACTTTCACATGCAACATCTATAACCTTTTGAAATTAGCATCATAGATGGTACATAGACAGATGTATCTCATTTGGAAAACTACTGAAGCAGAATGCCAATATTGAGCCTTCATTGATGTTGAACGTCTTTGTAACTTTAGGCCAGTTCCTATGGATGATTGACCGTCCATCCTTTGTCCTCTTCAGGAACATTTCAATATTGAACCATGGGTGTTGTATGAATAGCTTCCTCGCCTCCTGACCATACATGTGGTTTGAGAGGTAATCATCAGTGAACTGCTTTGGAAAGGCCTGAAAACAAGGATGTGCATAAATATCTTCTCTATATTGGAAATGGGGCAAAGGAATAAAAAGGCAAGGTATAATAATTAGTACCATCATGTAGTGAACTGATGTCTTCTTCATTGTGCAGACAAAGATCTTGTTGTTTTTGTCGCTAATTTCTTTATCCTAACAATCTTTCTGAGTTTCTTGACTTGACTGATATTCATGGACAACTCATTTCCCCATATGCAAAAAGGGTCGAACAGTGGGTCAAAACCTCTGACAGCAGGACCTACATGTGCAATACCAAATTGTTAAAACCTAATTATTAGAATGGTTCCTGCAATTGCACAATAATGTGCTATTAGACAACGGACCACGCATGTGCTAACCTCGATTATAAACCTCAGTGCTTCCCATTGTTTCCCTGCAACACATATAAGGTAGTTAGTCATTAGGTTAAGTAAGGGTTCGCATGCTATTAGTAAAATATGTTGATGAAAAATAAGCACACTGCAGATTCATCAGATTAATTCAAGCCACATGGAAAACCCATTTATCCAAACCAAGCATGATTAAGAACTAGGAAGTATAGCACTTATATATGTCTCTCATGTATTAAGTGCAACCAAATTCGATTTATTCCTCACATGCACACCAATACAAAATACTACCCACGACAATTGGACATCGCATTGCAGAATTGAACCAGGCAGTTAACTAAACACCACAACAAATGAACCAAACATTAACTGAGCACCACATTGCACAATATAACATACTCCTAATAGAAGATCAGACAGTTAACCAAACCAAGCATGCTTAACATCTTGGAAATATAGCAATTGTATTTGTTTCTCATGTATTTAGTACAACCAAATTCAATTTATTCCGCACATGGTATACCATAACAGAATGCACCCACAACAATTGAACATTGCATTGCAGAATTGAACCAAACAGTTAACTAATCATCACAATAAATGAACCAAACATTAACTGAGCACCACATTGCACAATATAACATACTCCTAATAGAAGACCAGACAGGTAACCAAACCAAGCATGCTTAATAACTTGGAAATATAGCAATTGTATTTGTTTCTCATGTATTTAGTACATCCAAATTTGATTTATTTCTCACATGGTATACAATAATAGAATGCACCCACAACAATTGAACATCGCATTGCAGAATTGAACCAAACAGCCAACCGCGCCGCGTCGTCGGCGCGCGAGGTGTCGACGATGGCCTCGACGGCAAGGTGCTCCTTCAAGATCTGTGGGTCGACACAAATGGTAGGCATCGCGACCTCATCCACGCGTGCAGCCGCGATTTGCTTCTCCGCTGCCAAATGCTCCTTGAGATCCTGGCTATACAGCATGCACCATGGCTTAGGGTGGCGCTTATTTGGTGGAGGGGTCGGTGATTTGGGTGGAAGGTGTCACGTTGGCGGTCGGGGCATGTGGGATGTGGAAGGAGGAGGATGGGCGTCGGGTGTGGATTACCTACCTGGATAGGCGAGGCCGAGCAGCGTGAAGGAGGGTCGCCGGCGAGGAGGCGGCGCTGCATGCAAGGAGTGAAGGTTTCAACTTGGAAAGGATGGCGGAAACAGGGGAAATGTGGCTTTTGGTAAGGGGGGGCGGGGAGGTAGATATTTCCGCGGAAGCTAAAATTTGGAATCGCTTCAGCGAAAAAACTGGCGCATAAAGTGTCATCAGACACGGTCCCTTATTCAGAACTGTGTACGATATGTGAACATCACAAACAATTCAGATAGCTTAACCCGGGTGTGATGAGCTTGAACGTCAAAATTTTTGGTTCGAATTTCCCTGGTTACAATGGTCATCCACGTCATTGCATAATTTGGGTAAACAAAGGAGACTACAGAACACCCACACTTCTTAATCGAGCAAGTTCAGCAATTAAACATAGCTAGCTGACCTAAACATTACTCTAACAAATTAAAGACCAACGCTCTTAATTAAACAAAACAAATAGTACTACTACGGCTGGTGCTCGTCCATCTCCACTGCCGCTTCCATGTCCAGCTCGCGCCCGACGGTCTCCTGGGGAAGGCCTCCATGGCATCAATCGCACCATACTCGGCAAGCATCTCGCCATCCGCGTCCACCATATCTTTGGAATAGGCCGCCACGAGCTGGGCGTGAGCGGTTGCGATCTGGGCTTCGGCGGGCTCCGTCGTGGCAAGCTATGTCGCGTAGGAATGGACGGTTGCTCGAACTCTCTCGGTAATTGCCAACTCTTCGGTCGTGGGTTGCCAACTGTTGTCGGAGAAGCTTCAGTTCGATTTGTGCGGTGACCGACACGAGCTGGGCATGGACGGCCTCAACAAGGTCATGGGCGGCCTCCATCAGGTCTAAGGCCACCGCTTTGGAATGGACAGCTATTGTGCCGCTCTCACCAGTTGCTATCCCCGAGGCAGATGCTGCTGCCGCCGCTTGAGAAGCAACAGCGGCCGTTTGGGTTGCCTTGGTCACCGGGACGCAGATTGTAGTCTACCTCACGAAGCTTGTTAGCACGCGCCAGGCGGCTGCGTCCGCGCTCTCGCTGGAGTGGGCCACCGAAGTTGCCCTCACGACGCGGGTCGACGTCCCCATCGTTCACCGGCGACAATTGAACAGTGAAATGATATTTGAGGAGCGGGCTAGTGTGCTTGACACTCTGACGGTGCTCCAAGATATTTTGTGTTGCATCTCACACGGTTGGTGATAATAAACTGTGTGTGATCTACTTGATTTTTCGTCTTCATTTGAATTACTTAATGGGGTCACAACTGCAAAGGATGGTGTTTGAATTGCTAGAACTTTTATCTGCAGTGAACATGCAATTATAGGTGTGTCGTCCAAAAAAGGAATTATTCAGGGTTCGTTTGGGCGTTTTTATACATTAACTTGGTTTTGTAGGCATTTCAGGTGCATAATTCAAATTTGAACAACATGCACATGCTCCAATGCATATAAACGGGTTGAAAAATAAAATCTGTGTCCTTGGTTGCATGCTTAAGTGCCATGCAAGAAATGGGAATGAAGGTCAAACACCCTGCCACCGTCACTCGGCCGCAAACATTGAGATACCTGGTTTTTAAATCCTAGTAAATTCAAAACTCGTATGAAATTCATGAAACTTGGCATGCTATCATGGAGTAGCATCAACATGTCGTGGTAAATTTTTTGTCCCATTTGGAGCTGGTTTGGGTATAAGCTTTTCACAAACCAGAGCATCTCACAACAAGCGTGATGGTTTCAGTAGGGAATGTGCCACCATTGGGGACGAAACGATGTCCGTTGCCTCTTACTGCTTTAAAAAAAATCTAGTGTCAACACAGAACAACAGGAGTGTTGTGTTTAATTTTGGAATTTTCCGGGGTTCGTTTGGACATTTTTATACATTAACTAGGTTTTCTAGGCATTTTATGTGCATAATTCAAATTTGAACTACATGCACATGCCCCAATGCATATAAATTGGTTGAAAAATCAAATATGTGTCCTTGGTTGCATGCTTAGGTCCCTTGCAAGAAATGGGAATGAATTTCAAACACCCTGCCACCGTCACTCAGCCGCAAACATTGATACTTGGTTTTAAAATTCTAGTAAATCCAAAACTCGTCTGAAATTCATTAAACTTGGCATGCTATCATGGAGCGGCATCAACATGTCGTGGTAAAATTTTTGTCCCATTTGGGGCAGGTTTGGGTATAAGCTTCTCACAACAAGCGTGATGGTTTCGGTAGGGAACGTCCCACCTTTGGGGACAAAACAATATCTGTTGCCTCTTATTGCTTTAACAAAATTTATAGTGTCAACATCGAACAACAGGAGCGTTGTGTTTGATTTTGGAATTTTTGGGGCTCGTTTGGACATTTTTATACATTTACTGGGTTTTCTAGGCATTTTATGTGCATAATTCAAATTTGAACTACATGCACATGCTCTAGTGCATATAAATTGGTTGAAAAATGAAATTTGTGTCCTTGGTTGCATGCTTAGGTCCCATGCAAGAAATGGGAATGAATGTCAAACACCCTGCCCCGTCACTCGGCCCCAAACATTGAGATACTATTTTTTAAATTCTAATAAATCCAAAACTCGTCTGAAATTCATGAAACTTGGCATGTTATCATGGAGCGGCATCAACATGAAGTGGTAAAAAAATTATCCCATTGGGGCAGGTTTGGGTATAAGCTTCTCACAAACCAGAGCTTCTCACAACAAGCGTGATGGTTTCGGTAGGGAGCGTGCCACCTTTGGGGGCGAAACGATATCCGTTGCCTCTTATTGCTTTAAAAAATTTCTAGTGTCAACATACCACAACAGGAGTGTTGTGTTTGATTTTGGAAATTTTCGGGGTCCGTTTGGACATTTTAATACATTAAGTGGGTTTTCTAGGCATTTTATGTGCATAATTCAAATTTTAACTACATGCACATGCTCCAATGCATATAAATTGGTTGAAAAATCAAATATGCGGCCTTGCTTGCATGCTTAGCTCCCATGTAGGAAATGAAAATGAATTTCAAACACCCTGCCGCCATCACTCGATCGCAAACATTGAGATACTTGGTTTTTAAATTCTAGTAAATCCAAAACTCGTCTGAAATTCATAAACTTGGCATGCTATCATGGAGCGGCATCAATATGCGGTGGTAAAATTTTTGTCCCATTTGGGGCAAGTATGGATATAAGCTTCTCACAAGCCATAGCTTCTCACAACAAGCGTGATGGTTTCAGTAGGGAACGTGCCACCTTTTGGGACAAAATGATATTCGTTGCCTCTTATTGCTTTAAAAAAATTCTAGTGTCAACATAGAACAACAGGAGTGTTATGTTTAATTTTGGAATTTTTTAGGGTTAGTTTGGACATTTTTATACATTAACTGGGTTTTCTAGGCATTTTATGTGCATAATTTAAATTTGAACTACATGCACATGCTCCAGTGCATATAAATTGGTTGAAAAATCAAATCTGTGTCCTTGGTTGCATCCTTAGGTCCCATGTAGGAAATGGGAATGAATTTCAAACACCATACCACCGTCACTCGGCCGCAAACATTAAGATACTTGGTTTTTAAATTCTAGTAAATCCAAAACTTGTATGATATTCATGAAACTTTGCATGCTATCATGGAGCGGCATCAACATGCAGTGGTAAAAAATTTATCCCATTTGGGGCAGGTTTGGGTATTAGCTTCATACAAACCAGAGCTTCTCATAGCAAGCGTGATGGTTTTGGTAGGGAATGTCCCACCTTTTGGGATGAAACGATATCCGTTGCCTCTTATTGCTTTGAAATTTTTTCTAGTGTCAACATAGAATAACAGGAGTGTTGTGTGTAATTTTGGAATTTTTCCGGGTTCATTTGGACATTTTTATACATTAACTGGGTTTTCTAGGCATTTTATGTGCATAATTAAAATTTGAACTACATGCACATGCTCCAGTGCTTATAAATTGGTTGAAAAAACAGATCTGTGTCCTTCGGTGCATGTGTCGGATTTCGGTTTCCGCAGACCCATGAGAGGTTCGAACTCTGGGGTGCACACGTAGAACACTCTCTCCCTAAACTGCCAACTCAACGATCCCACGGCCTAGCTCGACCAACCCAAAGAACGAGAGACACAGAGATTTATCCTGGTTTGGGCCACCTTGCTATGTAATACCCTACTCCAGCTTTGTGGTGGATTGCCTCGAGGGGATGAGGATGAACTAGTATAGTGGATGAACAGCCTTAGGAGGTAAGGTGTTCTTGAGGTCGATGAGCTAGTGGGTGTGAGGATGATCTGAATGATCCGTCCCTCGCCACGGTGGTGGCTAGGTCCTATATATAGTGGCCTTGGTCCTCTTCCCAAATGTTACGCGCGAAGGGATCCCACAACGGCCAAGTTTGAAGGGAGACAACTAGTACAAGTTATCCTGAATAAAGTAGTCTTCGCCTGCCAAAGGCTCTGGTGGTGACACTGTAGTGGGCTCCATGATGACCTCCGTCTTGCCATCCTGGCGGTCTTGGTATTGTTGCACCGGAATGGAAACCTTTTCTTGATTCATAGGGACTCTGTGCCTGCGCTTGCCTCCTTAGCACCAAAAAGGGAACTGGTACACTGCGCCCGCCTGGCCTTGGTCGTCATGGCTCACATCATGCGAACCTCGCGAGGTGCGCCTTACATTGACATCTCCGCTCCTCGGGAGCCAACCTAACGAGGTGTGACACCCGGATAATTAAGTTATAGTAATTCCCTGGTAATGATGCCATGTCATCATGTTTATTGTTATTAAACTAGCGATGTTTCCAACCCACCCTTTATTCAAAATTCAAAACCAAGTCAAACTCAAGAGTTTTCAAATGTCTAAAATAAAATGTTCATCTTGTGGCAAATTTTCATTTCTTAATATTCGTGGTGAACCAATATTTTTTTTAGAAAGTGGTTTGATGCCCTAATCTAAATAAAAATAAAATATAAAGGTTAAATAAAAATAGAACAAAAAGAACTCCCCCCCCCCCCATGCTGGACCAAGCGGCCCAGCTAGCCAACCGGCCGGCCCAACCGCCCCCTCTTTGGCCTACAAGGTCACACTCCCGTGACCTAGCCCCAAAATATCTCCCAACCCCCTACTCCCACCCACGCTCTCTCTCTCTCCCACTCACGATCTGGATCGGGATCGACCCCGCGGCGCCCCGATGACCACGCCCTGCTGCTCGGTGCTACTTGACGTCGTCTCCCTCGTCGCCTAACATAGCCACTGCGCGAAGCCCCCTCACCGGACTTCCTCCTCGACGCATCGCCGGACGCCCCGCCTTCCTCCATGGAGCCCCGCCTTGCTGGACGCCCCCACCGCCTCGACGCGCCGGACCCCATCGCCGGACCTCCCATCCTCTCCCTCGCCGGACTACCCCAAGCCTCAACGCCCTCTTCCCAACAACGTGGGTGAGGACCTCGTCCTCCTCCCCTGTTCCGCCCTCTTAGCCGTAGAGCGCCGCTGCTCACCGCGCCGAGACCGACCTGGCCACACCCTCTCGCGCGTTGCCTCGCCGGCACTGCTGTTGCGATGCCGCGCCCGGCGCCCATGCTCGCGCCGCCCGGGTAGCCCTGTCATACCGGTCGGTGCCTCGCCACGGCCACCCTTGTCCTCCTCCGCCCCCGCTCTTCTCCTCGCGCGGCCGCCTGCAACGGCTATCGCCGCCTCCCTGCCCTAGCACTCGCCTGGCCCCGCTGCTCGCCGCCTCGCCTTCGCTCCATCGTCCTCATGCCGCCCAGCGCCCGGGTGCGACGCCCTCGCCCGTCGGCGACCAACCTCCTCGCAGCCGCTACCCCGGCTGGCCGTGCTCGGGTCCGACGCGCGGCGCCCGCGCTCGCACCCCGGGGCTCTGCAACGTTTCGCCCGTTAGCCCGCTTTGGCCTCTGTGCCTATGGCACGTGGGGCCGTCCCTGTAACAGTAAAGAAAAACGAGAATAAAAGGGTTAAAATAATAATAATAATAATAATAATAAATAAATTAACTTAATTAATCCTGTTAATTAACCTAATTAACTTTTTAACTAATTAAACTGCTAATTAGTGTTAGTCAATGACAACCGGGACCCACGTGCTAGTTTGGCCTGTCTAACAAATTGTCGAATGATGACATCATGCTGATGTCATGATGGCACAGTAATTGCTTTTATCTATTTAAATTAATTTTGTTAATTCCGAAAATGAATTAAAACTTTGGAAATTAATAGAAACTAAACCGTAGCTCGGATGAAAAAGTTTTATACATGAAAGTTGCTCAGAACGACGAGACGAATCCGAATGAGCGGTCCGTTCGTCCGCCACATGCCCCTAGCATAGCGAACATGCAACCTTTCCCCTTCGTTTCATCTGTCCGAATATGCCAAACTTCGGGAAAACATTCCTGGAAGTTACCCCCTTCGCCGGTATCGCGTAGTACTACGTTAGAACACGCCTAATGCTTCTTATTGTCATGTCATGCATCTGTGTGCATTATATTTACTGCTTCTTCCCCCTCTCCTCTCCGATAGACCCCGAGACTGATGCTGATGCCCCCGTGATCGACTACGTCACCGACGACCCCTCCTTCTCTCCTGAGCAACCAGGCAAGCCCCCCCTTTGATCATCCCGATATCGCCCATTCCATTCTCTCATGCTTGCATTAGATTTTGCTACTGTAATTGATTGCTCCTATTCTGATGCATAGCCTGCTTTTGTAACTTGCTTATTGTTACCTACCTGCTTATCCTAAACTGCTTAGTATAGGTTGGTTAGTGATCCATCAGTGACCCCCACCTTGTCCTTGTTGCCCTTGCTTCATCATCGAAGACCCGATCAACGGGACCGAAGACCAGGCCCTGGCACCGCACATCACTTTCCCCTTAGTTACTCGACACTACTGGGTTACTATCGAGTGCCGACGGTGAGACCTCTACAGCACTTCTGATGTTAACCCTGTAGTGTAGCTATTCGGTCGTGGCCATCGGGGGTGATTCCGCCTTAACCACTTCCGATACGAATTTGTCGTGCAACCCCTCAAGTGTGAACCTCGGGGGTGGTTCCTCTTACATTCACCTTGAGGATTACATCGAGTCCTCGGGTTTTCCCCTTGATGTTTGGACACACGGATACTTGGGCTTTACAACTGTTACTTGGAAAGGTTGGTCGGCCCTGAGGGGTACCCACGAGTGATGTGGAGACGGGTTGACCTGGAGGGTGCCCGCGAGATAATTACGAGGCGTGGCCGGGCATTCCTAGCCCTTGCCGCAAGTCCTCAAGACGGGGCAACGGGGTCACATCTTTCGTGAGTCTCTACTTGTTACCGCGCGTTCCTAATCCACTACGATTTGGATATTTGATCCGAGGGGCCTCTGGCCTGATAGCACTAACCATCACGTGGGCATAATATGGGCGTTCTGCGTCGTATGCATCAGCCGAAACTTAATAGACGTCAGCGACAGAGCGGCGCGCGCCGAGTTGGACTTGTAAGCTCCTGCCTTTTTTAAGGAGGTAGCTAGGTCTGCTCACCGGCCGCCCACGCAACGTGCAGGAGTTCCTGGGGCGATGGTCCATGACCCCTGGGGGCATAGGTTTAGTCCGGCGTGCTTGACCTCTCTATTAAGCCTAGGTCGGGTTGCGGCGTATTGTTTGGCTGAGGCCAAGCATGACCCAAGAAAGTGTGTTCAGCCGGAGTTAATCGAGCGTGGTGAGTAAGTTGGTGCACCCCTGCTGGGAACAAAACATCTATGGATAGCCTGTCCTACGGTAACAGACACTTGGAGTTGTATCCCGATTGATACAACTAGAACTGGATACTTGAGGTGATAACTGGATAGTATGGCTCTGGGATTGTTTTGTCGCAAGGAGTTGAGAAAGGATCTCTGGCCGAGGTTGATAACACTACTACTACTTTACGTTATGATACTCTTATCTCTGTTCTGATGCTGCAAGATGCTTGGTGCTGCTTGAAGATGCTAGTCTTCGATAGGCTAGGCTTTCCCCTTCTCTTCTGACATTCTGCAGTCCAGTCCACAGATACAGCCCATTTCATTGATACCGATGCATATGTAGTGTAGTTCCTTGCTTGCGAGTATTTTGGATGAGTACTCATGGTTGCTTTGTGCTACCTCTTGAGCACTACGTTGGTTTTCCCTTGAAAAGGAAAGGGTGATGCAGTAAAGCAGCGTAAGTATTTCCCTTAGTTTTTGAGAACCAAGGTATCAATCCAGTAGGAGACCATGCACGAGTCCCTCGCACCTACACAAACAAATAAATCCTCGCAACCAACGCGACAAGGGGTTGTCAATCCCTACAGGGTCACTTACGAGAGTGAGATCTGATAGATATGATAAGATAATATTTTTGGTATTTTTATGATAAAGATGCAAAGTAAAATAGAAGGCAATAAAACTAACTAAGTGTTGGAAGATTAATATGATAGAAAATAGACCCGGGGGCCATAGGTTTCGCTAGAGGCTTCTCTCAAGAGCATAAGTATTACGGTGGGTGAACAAATTACTGTTGAGCAATTGATAGAATTGAGCATAGTTATGAGAATATCTAGGTATGATCATGTATATAGGCATCATGTCCAAGACAAGTAGACCAACTCCTGCCTGTATCTACTGCTATTACTCCACACATTGACCGCTATCCAGCATGCATCTAGATTATTAAGTTCATAAGAACAGAGTAACGCTTTAAGCAAGATGACATGATGTAGACGGATAAACTCATGCAATATGATATAAACCCCATCTTGTTATCCTCGATGGCAACAATACAATACGTTCCTTGATGCCCCTACTGTCACTGGGAAAGGACACTGCATGATTGAACCCAAAGCTAAGCACTTCTCCCATTGCAAGAAAGATCAATCTAGTAGGCCAAACCAAACTGATAATTCGAAGAGACTTGCAAAGATAACCAATCATACATAAAAGAATTCAGAGAAGATTCAAATATTGTTCATAGATAAACTTGATCACAAACCCACAATTCATCGGTCTGAACAAACACACCGCAAAAGAAGATTACATCGAATAGATCTCCACGAGAGAGGGGGAGAACATTGTATTGTGATCCAAAAAGAGAGAAGAAGCCATATAGCTAATAACTATGGACCCGAAGTTCTGAGGTAAACTACTCACACACCATCGGAGAGGCTATGGTGTTGATGTAGAAGCCCTCAATGATCGATGCCCCCTCCGGCGGAGCACCGGAAAAGGCCCCAAGATGGGATCTCATGTGTACAGAAGGTTGCGGCGGTGGAATTAGGTTTTTGGCTCCGTATCTGGTAGTTTGGGAGTACGTAGGTATATATAGGAGGAAGAAGTACGTCGGTGGAGCAACATGGGGCCCACGAGGGTGGAGGGCGCGCCTGGGGGGTAGGCGCGCCCCCTGCCCCGTGCCCTCCTGGTTGATGTCTTGATGTAGGGTCCAAGTCCTCTGGATCACGTTCATTCCAAAAATCACGTTCCCGAAGGTTTCATTCCGTTTGGACTCTGTTTGATATTCTTTTTCCACGAAACTCTGAAATAGGCAAAAAACAACAATTCTGGGCTCAAACTCCGGTTAATAGGTTAGTCCCAAAAATAATATGAAAGTGTATAATAAAGCCCATTAATGTCCAAAACATAATATAATATAGCATGGAACAATAAAAAATTATAGAAACGTTGGAGACGTATCAAGACTCCCCAAGCTTAATTCCTGCTCGTCCTCGAGTAGGAAAATGATAAAAACAAATTTTTTTTATGTGGAATGCTACTTAGCATAATTTCAATGTAATTCTCTTAATTGTGGTATGAATATTCAGATCTGTTTAATATTGACATAAAAATAATAATACTTCAAGCATACTAACTAAGCAATCATGTCTTCTCAAAATAACATTGCCAAAGAAAGTTATCCATACAAAATCATATAGTCTGGCTATGCTCTATCTTCACCACACAAAGTATTTAAATCATGCACAACCCCGATGACAAGCCAAGCAATTGTTTCATACTTTTAGTGTTCTCAAACTTTTTCAATCTTCACGCAATACAAGAGCATGAGCCATGGACATAGCACTATATGTGGAATAGCATGGTGCTAGTGGAGAAGACAAAAAATGAGAAGATAGTCTCACATCAACTAGGCGTATCAACGGGCTATGGAGATGCCCATCAATAGATATCAATGTGAGTGAGTAGGGATTGCCATGCAACGGATGCACTAGAGCTATAAGTGTATGAAAGCTCGAAAAGAAACTAAGTGGGTGTGCATCCAACTTGCTTGCTCATAAAGACCTCGGGCATTTGAGGAAGCCCGTCATCTGAATATACAAGCCAAGTTCTATAATGAAATTTCCCACTAGTAGTATGAAAGTGATAAAATGAGAGACTCTCTATCATGAAGATCATGGTGCTACTTGGAAGCACAAGTGTGGTAAAAGGATAGTAGCATTGTCCCTTCTCTTATTTTTTTATTTTATTTGGACCTTTTTTATGGCCTCTTTTTTTTAGTCCGGAGTCTCATCCCGACTTGTGGGAGAATCATAGTCTCCATCATCCTTTCCTCACTTGGGACAATGCACTAAAAATGATGATCATCACACTTTTATTTACTTAGAACTCAACAACTACAACTCAATACTTAGAACAAAATATGACTCTATGTGAATGCCTCCGGCGGTGTACCAGGATATGCAATGAATCAAGAGCGACATGTATGAAAGAATTATGAACGGTGGCTTTGCCGCAAATACAATGTCAACTACATGATCATGCGAAGCAATATGACAATGATGGAACGTGTCATAATAATCGAAACGGTGGTAAGTTGCATGGCAATATATCTCGGAATGGCTATGGAAATGCCATGATAGGTAGGTACGGTGGCTGTTTTGAGGAATATATATGGTGGGTGTATGATACCGGCAAAAAGTGCGCGGTATTAGAGAGGCTAGCAATGGTGGAAGGAAGAAAGTGCGTATAATCCATGGACTCAACATTAGTCATAAAGAACTCATATACTTATTGCAAAAATCTACAAGTTATGAAAGCAAAGTATTATGCGCATGCTCCTAGGGGGATAGATTGGTAGGGAAAAACCATCTCTCGTCCCCGACTGCCACTTATAAGGAAGACAATCAATAAATAAATCATGCTTCGACTTCATCACATAACGGTTCACCATACATGCATGCTACGAGAATCACAAGCTTTAACACAAGTATTTCTCAAATTAAAAACTACTCAACTAGCATGACTCTAATATCACCATCTTCATATCTCAAAACAATTATCTAGTATCAAACTTCTCATAATATTCAACACACTCATAAGATTTTTTTTACTAAGCTTGAATGCCTACCATTGTCAAAACAAATGTGACGCCCCCGATTCAATCGTAAAATAATCATGCACGCAAATGTGTACGATCAAGATCAGGGACTCATGGGAAGATATCACAACACAACTCTACAAATAAAATAATTCATACAAGCATCATAATACAAGCCAGGGGCCTCGAGGGCTCGAATACAATTGCTCGATCATAGACGAGTCAGCGGAAGCAACAATATCTGAGTACAGACATAAGTTAAACAAGTTTCCTTAAGAAGGCTAGCACAAACTGGGATACAATCGAAAGAGGCGTAGGCCTCCTGCCTGGGATCCTCCTAACTACTCCTAGTCGTCGTCAGCGGGCTGCACGTAGTGATGAGGACATCAATACCATTGTTACATCCACAACCCCTGCTGTTATACATACTGGACCAATTACTAGAGCTCGCGCACGCCAATTAAATTACCAGGTACTTTCGTTTCTTGGTAATGATTCTAATGTTCATGAGAATATGATACTGCCTAAATTGGATACATTTGTTTTGCTTACAAATGAAGGGCCTAGCTTGGAGAAGGATGAACATTGGAGAAAGAACACGCATGGAGTTGATGGCATGCGCAAGGGGATCAAGAACGGAGTTACAAGTGATGATTTCAGGACTTTGAAGCCACCATAAGGAGTGCATGAAGCCTTGGATGAAATATACAAGATGCCACTTCATAATATTCGTCCATAGGCTATTCTAGGTGCCGCGTCACCTTATTTTTGGGCCAGGCCCATGTAATTTCAAAATACTTAAGTATAGGCTATTTTTAGAGTCCGTATGTGTGGGGAAACAAGAGTTAGGGTTGGTCTCGGACCCCACCATCAGGGGCCACGAAATTCCCTCCTCTTCCTCCATATATACAACCCTTAGGGCGTCGTTTAGACTTTGGGTTTTGTTTAGATTAAAAGTTTGCCATAGCTGCAACTTCGCGTACTTCGTTTGTGTTCAACGACCTTGATCAATAAAGCTTTCCTCTTATATTCACAATATCCAGATTGCAATCTTAGTTTCTTGCTTGTTCTTTGTTTGCCTGCAGGAAACAGACCCTCGTGGTCAGGTTGATCGTGCTCCGGCGTGGTCAATAACCTCTCGGAGTTGGTTTAGCGATTGCTAAGGCGCGACATCATCGCACGTTCATAGTCGGATCGTCAAAGTCGACTTCATCCTAAACGATAGCCACCATCTCATCGAAAGACGGGACACCTTTGTCTCTATCAAGTGGTATCAGATTTCCAGGTTGCTCGGTGAGATTTTACAGTTTTTCGTAGTTTAGATCGAGTCTGTTCTTCATACCTATAGTCCACGAAAAAGCCAAAAAAAATTAGGGTTAGTTCATCCCATCCGAACCAATCTGAGCCTTTGCATACTCTTTTCTGTATTTGCTTTGTTGAATTTGCGGTTGCATCGTCGTGTCAAGTTGCTGGTCTTAGCGTCTAGTCTTTTAGAGTTTCGAGTTCTGGTCATATTAGTCACGCCGCCGCCGCACCATCATCATTGTCCCTGCCATCTTCCACCACCGCTTATCCGCCACCGCTCCGAGTCCATATACCACCACCGATCCGTATCCATATACCACCACCACTCCGAGTCCATATACGACCACCGATCCGTATCCATATACCACCATCACTTCGAGTCTATCTCATATTAGGTTTGCTTTCGAGATCCATCTGTTGCCAGATTCGTGTTTCCTTATTTGAGTAGGTTTGGGATTCCATCAATCTTTTGCCGTCCGTAGAAGAGGTTAGTTTCCAAAAAAAAGATTCTGGAAACCACCCTCCGTTTAGGCCCAAAATTTTCCAAAAACGCACTTGACAAAAAAATTCTGGCTATCCTACTTTTAGGTGTTTTTTAACCTTTTGAGACAGTTGCCGTTATTGAAAGTTTTTTTTGAGCCCTTTCCAGTTTTTGGGTCTGGGCAGTCGAAAAAAAAAATTTGTCGCAAAAATTTCGTGTCTATCCTGTCAGTTTGACTTGGGAAGAGTTTTGAGACACTCGCCATTATAGTGATTTTTCGCAAAAAAAAAGCGCAAAAAAAAGAGCGCAAAAAAAAACAGGGCGAATTTTTTTTCCAGAGTGTGCTTTTCCCTTGTTTACATGCAGCGCCGTGATTTTGTTAGTGTTCTAGGCTCGCGTATCTAGCACGGTCTAGCCTAGGACCAGCACAGTACCGTCGTTGAGCGTTTATTCAACTTTGCATCTCTGAATTGATTATTGCTGACCCTTTTTGCTACCATACTATAAGCCTTCCTAGCTCCACATACATCTACATCGTGCGTTTGACTCTCCCTGGTAATCGCTCTATCCAAGCTTTGAGAGTTTTGACTACATCGGTTGCCGATCACCGCCTGCTGCTGGGTAAGAACTGGTAAGAATTTGAGATTTGCATAAAGGATTTGTGACACCCACCACCACCACCACTTGTTAGTAGTCTGTAGGATCATATTCTTGTGTGTTTCTATTGCTGCTAACCATGCCAGGATCACAACCCAACGAGATTGACTGGGAGAATTTAACAAACAAGGAGCTTAATGATAAGTTTCAGAAAATGATGAATGAACAGGTGCAAGATGTGCTGAACAATTTTGAAGAGGCCATGGAGAAGATCACTGGCCTGGAGAAGACGTTCGAAAGAAAGCTCGATAACAGATTTAATGAACTGCTTGCGCGTCTTCCACCACCGGCTGCACCTGTGGCACCTCTGCAACAACAGCAACAACAATGAATACCTCCAGGTCGGGAATCAGCCCTCCGCCGAGCGATCCGTGTCCCTCTTCAGCCTGGCCAAACTGCTGGTGCTGCTGTTGATACTTCTGTGGCTCCTGCTGCTGATGTGGAGGAGGATGATTATGCGAGAGATTACGAGGATGAGGTTGATCAACATCAGAACTACGTGCAACCACCAGCAGCACAACCACCAGGTCGTCCACATGCAAATAATGGTAATGTTAGGGCTCCCCCTCAGGTACGAGATCATGACCATCTCCCTAAACTGAAATTGAATATCCCACCATTTGAGGGTAGATATGTTCCTGATATATATCTTACTTGGGAGTTAGAAACTGAACAACGATTTACATGTTTACAATATCCTGAGGAGAGAGGTGTTCATGCTGCTATTTGTGCTTTCACTAGCTTTGCATGTGTTTGGTGGTCTGAATATTGTAGATCATATCCTGTTCCAGCTACTTGGGCTGCTTTGAAAACTGCTATGCGTACTCGTTGGGTTCCACCATATTATCAACGTGAATTACTTCAAAAATTGCAGCGCTTAAGACAAGGAAAAAATTCTGTAGAAGAATATTATCAGGAATTACAAATTGGCTTGATTAGATGTGGTATTGTTGAGGAGAATGAAGCTATGCTTGCACGTTTTCAGGGTGGATTAAATAGAGAGATTTAGACCATTCTAGACTATAAGGATTATAATAATATCACTCGTTTATTCCATCTTGCTTGTAAAGCTGAACGTGAAGTGCAGGATCGACAGGCATTGGCGCGGACTAACTTTTCTGCAGGTCGACCTTCATCATGGACACCACGTGCATCATCTACTTCCACATGTTCTGCTACACCGGCACCTCCGTCAGCTGCCACCTCCAACCGTGATACAAGAAAGCAGGCACAACCACCACTATTTGCCAAGAGCACACCTGCCGGGCCTGCACAGAGCTCTGCTTCTTCCATGGCGTCTACAGGGCACACAAGTGATATTATTTGTCGTCGTTGTAAGGGAAGAGGACATTTTGCGCGCGAATGCACATCTCAGCGTGTGATGATTGCTACTGAGGATGGTGGGTATGAGTCCGCTAGTGACTATGATGAGGAGACTTTGGCTCTTCTGACACATGAAGAACACGGTGGAGATGATTCTGATCATGAGACGCAATACATGGCTGCTGAAGATGCTGACAGGTATGAATGTTTAGTTGCTCAACGTGTTTTGAGTGTGCAGGTCACGCAAGCTGAGCAAAATCAGAGGCATAATTTGTTCCATACAACGGGAGTTGTGAAGGAACGTTCTGTTCATGTCATTATAGATGGAGGGAGCTGCAACAACTTGGCTAGCATGGAGATGGTGCAGAAGCTATCCCTCACCACAAGACCACATCCACATCCTTACTACATCCAATGGTTCAACAACAGCGGTAAGGTTAAGGTAACACGTACTGTTCGTGTGCATTTTAGTATCTCTACATATGCTGATTATGTTGATTGTGATGTGGTACCTATGCAAGCATGTTCCTTATTACTTGGTAGACCATGGCAATTTGATAAAAATTCTGTACACCATGGTAGAAACAATCAGTATACTCTCGTTCATAAGGACAAAAATATTACTTTGCTTCCTATGACTCCTGATTCCATTTTGAAAGATGATATTAATCGAGCTAATAAAGCAAAACAGGAGCAAAATAAGAGTGAAAATCAGATTGTGGCAAAAGAATTTGAGCAACAAATGAAGCCTAATAATAAACCATCTAGTGTTGCTTCTGAAATTAAATTGAAAAGTGCATGTTTATTTGCCACCAAATCTGATATTGATGATCTAGATGTTAGCAAATCTGTTTGCTATGCTTTTGTGTGCAAAGAGGTATTATTTTCATTCGAGGACGTGCCTTCCTCTTTGCCTCCTGCTGTTACTAACATTTTGCAGGAGTTCGCTGACGTCTTTCCACAAGACGTGCCACCGGGATTACCACCTATTCGAGGGATTGAGCATCAAATTGACTTAATTCCCGGTGCATCATTACCCAACCGCGCACCATACCGTACCAATCCAGAGGAGACGAAGGAGATTATGCGTCAAGTACAAGAGCTACTCGACAAAGGTTATATACGCGAATCCCTTAGTCCTTGTGCTGTTCCTATTATTCTAGTGCCGAAAAAGGATGGTACCTCGTGTATGTGTGTTGATTGTAGAGGCATTAATAATATTACTATTCGTTATCGTCATCCTATTCCTAGGCTAGATGATATGCTTGATGAATTGAGTGGCTCTACAATATTCTCCAAAGTTGATTTGCGTAGTGGATACCATCAAATTCGTATGAAATTGGGAGATGAATGGAAAACAGCATTTAAAACTAAGTTTGGTTTATATGAGTGGTTAGTCATGCCTTTTGGGTTAACTAATGCACCTAGTACTTTCATGAGACTAATGAACGAAGTTTTACGTGCTTTCATTGGACGATTTGTGGTAGTCTATTTTGATGATATACTGATTTATAGCAAATCTTTGGAAGAACATTTGGAACATTTACGTGTTGTTTTTAATGCTCTACGTGATGCACGTTTGTTTGGTAACCTTGGGAAGTGCACCTTTTGCACCGACCGAGTATCTTTTCTTGGCTATGTTGTTACTCCACAGGGAATTGAAGTTGATAAAGCCAAGATTGAAGCTATTGAGAGTTGGCCGCAGCCCAAAACGGTCACACAAGTGAGGAGTTTTCTTGGCCTCGCTGGTTTCTATAGGCGTTTTGTGAGAGATTTCAGCACCATTGCTGCACCTCTCAACGAGCTTACAAAGAAGGATGTGCCTTTTGTTTGGGGTACCGCACAGGAAGAAGCCTTCACGGTATTGAAAGATAAGTTGACACATGCTCCTTTACTCCAACTTCCTGATTTTAATAAGACTTTTGAGCTTGAATGTGATGCTAGTGGAATTGGATTAGGAGGTGTGTTATTACAAGATGGCAAACCTGTTGCATACTTTTCTGAAAAATTGAGTGGGCCTAGTCTGAACTATTCTACTTATGATAAAGAATTATATTCTCTTGTTCGGACTTTAGAAACATGGCAACATTATTTATGGCCCAAAGAATTTGTTATACATTCTGATCATGAATCTTTGAAACACATTAAAAGTCAAGCAAAACTGAACCGTAGACATCCTAATTGGGTTGAATTCATTGAGACTTTCCCTTATGTCATTAAACACAAGAAGGGTAAAGAAAATGTTATTGCTGATGCATTGTCTCGTCGTTATACTATGCTTTCACAACTTGACTTTAAAATATTTGGTTTGGAGACCATCAAAGATCAATATGTGCATGATGCTGAATTTAAAGATGTATTGCAAAATTGTAAAGAAGGTAGAACATGGAACAAGTTCGTCGTTAATGATGGATTTGTGTTTCGTTCTAACAAGCTATGCATTCCAGCTAGCTCCGTTCGTCTTTTGTTGTTGCAGGAGGCGCATGGAGGAGGACTAATGGGACACTTTGGCGTGAAGAAGACGGAGGATATACTTGCTACACATTTCTTTTGGCCAAAGATGAGATGGGATGTTGAGCATTTTGTTGCTCGCTGCACTACATGTCAAAAAGCTAAGTCACGACTCAATCCTCATGGTTTATATATGCCTTTGCCTGTACCTAGTGTTCCTTGGGAGGATATATCTATGGACTTTGTTTTAGGTTTACCTCGAACAAAGAAGGGGAGGGATAGCATATTTGTTGTCGTGGATAGATTCTCGAAAATGGCACACTTTATACCATGTCATAAAAGCGATGATGCTTTTAATGTTGCTGATTTGTTCTTTCGTGAAATTATTCGCTTGCATGGTGTGCCAAATACTATTGTTTCAGATCGTGATACTAAATTTCTTAGCCACTTTTGGAGATGTTTATGGGCTAAATTGGGGACTAAACTGCTTTTTAGTACTACTTGTCACCCCCAAACTGATGGACAAACTGAAGTAGTCAATAGAACATTGTCTACTATGCTTAGGGCTGTTTTGAAGAATAATAAGAAAATGTGGGAAGAATGCTTGCCTCATATTGAATTTTCTTATAATCGTTCATTGCATTCTACTACTAAGATGTGCCCTTTTGAAATTGTGTATGGTTTCCTACCTCGTGCACCTATTGATTTGTTGCCTCTTCCATCTTCGGAGAAGGTTAATTTTGATGCTAAAGAACGTGCTGAATTGATTTTAAAAATGCATGAGTTAACTAAGGAAAACATTGAGCGTATGAATGCTAAATATAAACTTGCTGGAGATAAGGGTAGAAAACATGTTGTCTTTGCACCTGGTGATCTTGTTTGGTTACATTTGCGTAAGGATAGGTTTCCTAATTTGCGCAAATCAAAGCTAATGCCACGTGCGGATGGTCCATTTAAAGTGTTAGAGAAAATAAATGATAATGCATATAAACTTGAGCTGCCTGCAGATTTTGGGGTTAGTCCCACTTTTAACATTGCAGATTTGAAGCCTTATTTGGGTGAGGAAGATGAGCTTCCATCGAGGACGACTTCATTTCAAGAAGGGGAGGATGATGAGGACATCAATACCATTGTTACATCCACAGCCCCTGCTGCTATACATACTGGACCAATTACTAGAGCTCGCGCACGCCAATTAAATTACCAGGTACTTTCGTTTCTTGGTAATGATTCTAATGTTCATGAGAATATGATACTGCCTAAATTGGATACATTTGTTTTGCTTACAAATGAAGGGCCTAGCTTGGAGAAGGATGAACATTGGAGCAAGAACACGCATGGAGTTGATGGCATGCGCAAGGGGATCAAGAACGGAGTTACAAGTGATGATTTCAGGACTTTGAAGCCACCATAAGGAGTGCATGAAGCCTTGGACGAAATATACAAGATGCCACTTCATAATATTCGTCCATAGGCTATTCTAGGTGCTGTGTCACCTTATTTTTGGGCCAGTCCCATGTAATTTCGAAATACTTAAGTATAGGCTATTTTTAGAGTCCGTATGTGTGGGGAAACAAGAGTTAGGGTTGGTCTCGGACCCCACCATCAGGGGCCACAAAATTCCCTCCTCTTCCTCCATATATACAGCTCTTAGGGCGTCGTTTAGACTTTGGGTTTTGTTTAGATTAAAAGTTCGCCATAGGTGCAACTTCGCGTACTTCGTTTGTGTTCAACGACCAGACAAAGGCGTCACAGAACCCCACCTCGATCAATAAAGCTTTCCTCTTATATTCGCAATATCCAGATTGCAATCTTAGTTTCTTGCTTGTTCTTCGTTTGCCTGCAGGAAACAGACCCTCGTGGTCAGGTTGATCGTGCTCCGGCGTGGTCAATAACCTCTCGGAGTTGGTTTAGCGATTGCTAAGGTGCGACGTCATCGCACGTTCGTAGTCGGATCGTCAAAGTCGACTTCATCCTAAACGATAGCCACCATCTCATCGAAAGACGGGACACCTCTGGCTCTATCACGTAGTAGTAGGCACCTCCAGTGTAGAAGGAGTCGTCGTCAAGGTGGCGTCTGGATCCTGGGCTCCATCGTCTGGTTGCAGCAATTGGGTAGAGAGATGGGGAAAAGGGGAAACAAGGCAACCGTGAGTACTCATCCAAAGTACTCGCAAGCAAGGAGCTACACTGCATATGCATGGATATATGTGTAAGGGGCCATATCAGTGGACTGAACTGCAGAATGCCAGAATAAGAGGGGGATATCTAATCCTGTCGAAGACTATGCTTCTGGCAGCCTCCGTCTTGTAGCATATAGAAGAGAGTAGACTGAAGTCCTCCAAGTAGCATCGCATAGCATAACCCTACCCGGCGATCCCCTCCTCGTCGCCCTGTTAGAGAGTGATCACCGGGCTGTATCTGGCACTTGGAAGGGTGTGTTTTATTAAGTATCCGGTTCTAGTTGTCATAAGGTCAAGGTACAACTCCGGGTCGTCCTTTTACCGAGGGACGCGGCTATTAGAATAGATTAACTTCCCTGCAGGGGTGCACCACATAACCCAACACGCTTGATCCCATTTGGCCGGACACACTTTCCTGGGTCATGACCGGCCTCGGAAGATCAACACGTCGCAGCTCCACCTAGGCACAACAAAGAGGTCAGCACGCCGGTCTAAACCTAAGCGCGGAGGGGTCTGGGCCCATCGCCCTAATCACACCTGCATGTTGCGTACGCGGCCAGAAGCAGACCTAGCCTAGTGGCGTTCCAGTCCAATCCGGCGCGCGCCACTCAGTTGCTGATGTCATGAAGGCTTCGGCTGATACCACAACGTCGAGTGCCCATAACTGTCCCCGCGTAGTTGGTTAGTGCGTATAGGCCAGTAGCCAGACTCGGATCAAATACCCAGATCTCATTAAGCGTGTTAAGTATCCGCGAACGCCGACAGGGCCAGGCCCACCTCTCTCCTAGGTGACCTCAACCTGCCTTGTCGCTCCGCCTCAAAGATCCACTCGCGGGTACTCCTACGAGCCGACCCGTCTTTAGTCACCACATGTATCATCTATTATGTATATAAGTATATTCCCGTGATCACCCCCGAGCGATCACGGCCCGATAGTATAGCATGGCAGACGAACAAGACTGTAGGGCCACAGATGGAATACTAGCATCCTAAACTAAGCATGTAGGATAGCAGGTAAAGGTAACAACAATAGTAGCAAGGACAGGCTATGCATCAGGATAGGAATAACGAAAGCAGTAACATGCTACACTACTCTAATGCAAGCAGTATAGAGGAGAGTAGGCGATATCTGGTGATCAAGGTGGGGGGGGCTTGCCTGGTTGCTCTGGCAAGAGAGAGGGGTCGTCAACTCCATAGTCGTACTGGGTAGCAGCGGCGTCGGTCTCGGTGTCTAGTGAGAGAAGAGGGGGAAGAAACAATGAATACAATGCAAACAGATGCATAGCGATGCATGACATTACAAGTATCGGTGCTAGGGGTGCCCTAACGCGGTATGAGGTGATACCGGCGAAGGGGGAAGCATCCGGGAAAATATCCCCGGGGTTCCGCGTTCTCGGCCAGAGGTACCGGAGGGGGAAAGTTACGGGTTCGTTATGTTAGGGGTGTGTGGCGGACGAACGGGTTGCCTGTTCAGATTCGTCCCGTCGTTCTGAGCAACTTTCATGTAGAAAGTATTTTCATCCGAGTTACGGATTAAAAGATATGATTTTCCAAAGATTTAAATCATTTTCAGATTTTAATTATTTATTTAATTCTTAACATTATCCAAAACAGTGAATGATGATGTAGGCATGACATCAGAGTGATGTCAGCAGGTCAACTGGTCGGTTCACCAGTCAAACAGACAGGTGGGTCCAGTGGGACCCACATGTCATTGTCAGGGGCATTAACAGAGTTTTAAAACTAACTAATTGGGTTAATTAGTGGGTGGGCCCCAGCAGTCAGTGTGTAATTAGGTTTTAGTTAATTAACTTAACTAATTAGCAGTTTATATATTTGCATTTATTTGTATTATGGCTTGGGGCCCGCATGTCAGTGGCAGTAGCTGCCACGTCAGCGAAGTTGACTTTTGTCAACGTGGCCAGTTGGGGCCCCCAGGCCCACGGGCAGCGACCCAGGGGTGGGGCCCGCCTAGCCACGTCGGCGGACGGCGCCGGAGCGACTCCGGTGACCCAAACAGAGGCGGCCCCTCGCCGGAGTTGGCCGGAATCGTGCTACGGGGCACCAAAACGAGCGCGGCCGGGCGCGTTAGAACGGCGAGACGATGACGCGTCGGTTGGTGGTGGTTACGCGAGCAATGGTGGCTGGAACCGAGCGCGGCGAGCTCATCGGCGGTGAGGTGGTTCGGGCGTGAGAGGAAGACGGCGACGCAACGCGCTTCGGGGCTAACGGGAAGGCTAGGGGGGCGGTGCGACGCGCTGAGCACAAAGGGCTCGGCCCCATGACCATTTGGTCACCGGAAGGGCGCCGGCGACGCGCGCAGGCGGCGGCGCAGTCGGACCCTCGACGAGCACGGCGCTAGGGGGCACAGGAAGGCTCGCGCGCGTGCGCGTCGGGCTCCTGGGAACCTCACGAGCTCGACTACGAGCTCGGACGCGAGCTGCGGCAACGGTGGATGTGGCCACGGCGGCGAGGCACACGGCGGCGACCAGAGCCCGGGCATGACGACGAGCTAGCTACTGCGCGAGCTAGGGGAGCTAGAGGGTGGAGGAGGGAGGCAGCTCACCTAGCGGCACGCACGGTGGCCGGTGAATGGTCTAGTAGTTGCAGGGGCGCGGCCGGAGTCGGTGAAGAACGGCGGCGGAGTTTGTCGGGGCAGAGGAGGAAGACGGCGGCGTCGGGGACGTTGCGGTGGCTCCGGTGTCCAACGCGATGCGACAGTCGAAGTAGCGGACGGCGGTGATCCTCGGGGACTCAGTGGGACGGCGAGAGGGGCACGGTCGTCGTGGCTAGGCCGCAGCCATGGTGATGGTGGCGTTCGGGTGCGGAGGGGAACGAGGGGGAGAGGCGCGGTGGATCTGAGGGGGGAGGGAGAGGCGCAAGAACCAAGGACGGAGTGGGGACGAGTGGGGAGGCGGGATCGAGGAGGCGGTGTGACGCCCCCGATTCAATCGTACACTAATCATGCACGCAAATGTGTACGATCAAGATCAGGGACTCACGGGAAGATATCACAACACAACTCTACAAATAAAATAAGTCATACAAGCATCATAATACAAGCCAGGGGCCTCGAGGGCTCGAATACAAGTGCTCGATCATAGACGAGTCAGCAGAAGCAACAATATCTGAGTACAGACATAAGTTAAACAAGTTGTCATAAGATGGCTAGCACAAATGGGGATACAGATCGAAAGAGGCATAGGCCTCCTGCCTGGGACCCTCCTAGACTACTCCTGGTCGTCGTCAGCGGGTTGCACGTAGTAGTAGGCACATCTAGTGAAGGAGTCGTCGTTGACGGTGGCGTCTAGATCCTGGGCTCCATCGTCTGGTTGCAGCAATCGGGTAGAGAGATGGGGAAAGGGGGAAACAAGGCAACCGTGAGTACTCATCCAGAGTACTCGTAAGCAAGGAGCTACACTACATATGCATGGATATATGTGTAAGGGGCCATATCAGTGGACTGAACTGCAGAATGCCAGAATAAGAGGGGGATAGCTAATCCTGTCGAAGACTACGCTTCTGGCAGCCTCCGTCTTGCAACATGTAGAAGAGAGTAGACTGAAGTCCTCCAAGTAGCATCGCATAGCATAATCCTACCCGGCAATCCCCTCCTCGTTGCCCTGTTAGACGGCGATCACCGGGTTGTATCTGGCACTTGGAAGGGTGTGTTTTATTAAGTATCCGGTTCTAGTTGTCATAAGGTCAAGGTACAACTCCGGGTCGTCCTCTTACCGAGGGACACGGCTATTCGAATATATTTACTTCCCTGCAGAGGTGCACCACATAACCCAACACGCTTGATCCCATTTGGCCGGACACACTTTCCTGGGTCATGCCCGGCCCCGGAAGATCAACACGTCGCAGCCCTACCTAGGCACAACAGAGAGGTCAGCACACCGGTCTAAACCTAAGCGCGCAGGGGTCTGGGCCCATCGCCCTGAGCACACCTGCACGTTGCGAGGGGGCCGGAAGCAGACCTAGCCTAGTGGTGTTCCAGTCCAATCCGGCGCGCGCCGCTCCGTCGCTGACGTCAAGAAGTGCTTCGGCTGATACCACGACGCCGAGTGCCCATATCTTTCCCGCGTAGTTGGTTAGTGCGTATAGGCCAGTAGCCAGACTCGGATCAAATACCAAGATCTCGTTAAGCGTGCCAAGTATCCGCGAACGCCGACAGGGCCAGGCCCACCTCTCACACAGGTAGCCTCAACCTGCCCTGCAGCTCCGCCACAAAGATCCACACAGAGGGTCGTCGGGACAAAGGTCCTTTCAGCCCCCAATCCGTGAATCACTCACGGGTACTCCTCGAGCCAACCCGACTTTGGTCACCACATGTATCATGTTTAAAGTATAGTATATATCCATGATCACCTCCCAAGTGATCACGGCCCGATAGTATAGCACAGCAGACGGACAAGAATGTAGGGCCACTGATGGTAAACTAGCATCCTAAACTAAGGAGGTAGGATTGCAGGTAAAGGTATCAACAGTAGTAACAAGGACAGGCTATGCATCAGGATAGGAATAGCGAAAGCAGTAACATGCTACACTACTCTAATGCAAGCAGTATAGAGGAGAGTAGGCGATATCTGGTGATCAAGGGGTGGGGCTTGCCTGGTTGCTCAGACAAGAAGGAGGGGTCGTCGATGTAGTGGATCACAGGGGTACCGGCATCGGCCTCAGGGTCTACCGAAAAGAAGTAACGGAGGGGGAACACAATAAATAACAAAGCAATCAAAAGTAACAAAAAGCAAGAAGCGGCAATACGTTGTGCTAGAGGTGACCTAACGTGGTAGGAGGTGATACCGGTGAAGGGGGGAAACATCCGGGAAAGTATCCCCGGTGTTTCGCGTTTTCGGGCAGAGGGGCCGGAGGGGAAAAGTTGTGAGTTTGATAGGTTAGGGGGGTGTGGCGGACGAACAGGTTGCGTATCCGGAATCAACTCGTCGTTCTAAGCAACTTTCATGTACGAAGTTTTTCCATCCGAGGTACGGTTTATTTTATATTAATTTTCAAAGGTTTACTCAATTTATGGATTTATTTATATCCAATACTTTTGCCACATAATGTAGTGCCAACAACAGTGTATGACGGGTGGGGGTCAGGGTCAAAGTCAATAGTCCAGTCAGCAGTTGACTAGGTCAACAGTGTCTGGTCAAACTGGCTGGTGGGACCCAGCTGTCATAGAGACAGGGTAAATTAACAGTTTAATTAAGTTAACAAATAAATCGGGGGGCCACATGTCATTGACTTAGATATTTTTAAACAGGCTTTTAAATGAAATGGATCCACATGTCATTTCCAGTTATGCAACTAAACAGTTTTATTAAGTTCTAATTTGGTGGTTAAGGGAATGTTAAACCGGGCAGGCCCATACGTCAGTGGGTCAGCCTAGTGTTAGAACGTGCATGCGCGTGTGTTCGGTGGACGGCGGCGCGCGCGGAGCCGGCTGCTCCGGCAACCAAAAGGGTCATCCTGGGCATCAAACGGTCAAGCGTGATGCGCCGCATCGAGCCGTGCCTTTGTTTGGAGCTAGGGGTGGCCGAAACAGCGTCGGGGGCGACGGAAGGCGGCGACTACGGTGGAGCTCGAGTCAACCGGCATTGGATGGCCCGGGGAGGAGAGGGGACAGGTCAGGCGGAGCCGGATTCTCACATCGTTGTAGAGGAGGGCTCGGGGAGGCCGGATGGACCCTGTCAGTGAGGTCCGGCGGCCGGACGGGCCGGCAGGCGCGAGGTAGAGCAGCAGCTTGGGGAGGCGTGGCACGGGGAAACTGCGGGGCGGAGGTGGCAACCCACAGGCGCGGGCGTGCTCGCCGGGGCCGCGGGGAGCCGCGGTGGACGTGACCAAGACGGCGAGGCACCGGCATGGCAATGATGGCGGAGGCGGGCACCGGTCGACGAGGGGACTCCGGCGAGGGGATCAAGGCAAGGGGAGGCCGGATCCGCGATGGGGCCTCCCGGATCCGTCCATCTCTGGCGAGGAGGCGGCTTGGCGCGGCACAGACGCGGAGGACCAGGCAGGTGCAGCCATGGCAGGAGCTTCTGCGCGACGGTGGCGCGAGGACGACGATAGGCGGCGGATCCCTGGGCGCGAGCGCAGCGGCGAAGGTGGGGCTCCGGCGCGGCAGGGGATGGGGATGGGGCGCAGGGCCTGCCTGCCCTGGCGTTGGGGGGGAGTGTTGAGTGTGTGCGGCACTGGGAGGGAGACGAGGGAGAGATGAGGATCGGGATGGGGAGTTAGGGTTAGCGGTGAGAGGTGGTCGGCCTAGTAGGCCAGGCGCATGCGGGGTGGGCCGGCTGGGCCAGCCGATTGCTCGGCCAATAGGCCGTGGCCCAGTTGGGTCGCCAGTTATATTTTTTTGTCTTTTTTTTGTTATTTTTCGATTTCTTTTCTGTTTCATTTGATCTTTCAATTTTTCTTATTTTTTAAAATCATATAGTTAGCACCTAAATTAGTTATAGTAGTTATACCACTCCCTCAATTACTTTTGTAGTTATAAAAAGTGGTTTCAATAAGTTAATCATTAAGAGACGTTTAAATAATTGTTTCAGCTATGTTTTACTTATCTTAGAGCATTAATTATTTTATAAAATGTGGTTTCTTCACCAAATTAATGTATGGATTATTTGTCGCAAACTGAACATTTTAGTTTTAATGTTTGAAAACTTTTGATGTTTGCCATTAACTCAAATTTTGAATTTGAATTGTTTGAACTAACGCGGGATTAGCAATCGTAATCATGGTGACGTGGCATCATTAGCTCCACTACAAGAAATCTCATCCCGAGATTTAGAAGGGGAGTAAGGGGGAAGGGATTGGGTTACGAAAAATCTAACGGATCTTCTCGGTCTTGGTTGCTCTTCTCGAACAGGTCGATCCATTACATTGACGTCTTCATTTCTCTGCTTCAGGTCATCATGGTGAAGTCGTCCTTTTCTTTGGGAACTCCATCGTACTTACGAATAGGTAAGGGGTAACTGCGGAAGAATGGACATTACAAGGTTGGCTATCTAGCAGATAACTCAGGGAATGTGGTAGAAAGTAACTCTCAAATAGATACTTAAGAAAATATCGAGAGTAAAGTAAGAAGGTACCATGAGAAGTTTCAAACGGATAGGCAATCGTTCGATGTCTGAAACAACATGCGAAAGGGGTCCAGAGCAACGGGGATAAGTATTGTATTTGATAACAGGATTGATGATCCCTCGGAAGGTGGCTCATGAATTACATATGAGGCCACACACGAGGAACATCCTTGGGAACAGGGGGTGTACAGGAGAGTCAGGTTTCGATCCTGTGGAACTGTGGGTTATGGGCCCACCATGTGGGTTAAAAGTAGGAAGGGCGGAGACGTCTTGCGTGATCATGTTAGCAAGACGTGTCAGAGGGTAGCCTGTCAGTTGTGTCGGCCACAACATTGGTACCAAGGGCGAGGGACGAAGAGAACCATTTTACTGCTTGTTGAACGAGGCGGACCAATAGGCAAGGTTCTCGTCCCTCGGTGGTTACCAGAATGTCATCAACAAAAGTAACAGGGTCTTACTGACAGAATTGCACACTGAGGTGTTAACATAAGCAGGGGATTAATACTGCTTAGATCATAATGATCACCAGAAAGGTTAGACAGAACAATGGAAAGGAAAAGGTGTTTATCAGATAACAAAACAATGGAAAGGAAAATGTGTTTAAACACGTATTTCAGGGTATATACTTCCCAAGGGCAAGCAAAGCATGATATCCATGACGGGATATAACGTAGAAAACCCTTTAGGAAAGGGAAGAGAAATTCCATGACATTACCCATACAACGGTGTTTGGATAATTGAGCTGGAAACATTTAGCATTGGGCTTCAAATGTTCTTGTTGAAAATCGGAGTACCATAGACATGCTTCGAGATAGCATTGACATGGTTTTCAAGCAAAGGTCGAATTTTGGATACACAAAGGATCCATCAGGAACAACTCATAGAATAAGTCTTTCAATTTCCTCATGGAAGAATGGATAACCTTGCTAAAAAGGAAACTATAACAGTAGGTCCTCCGGCCAGCTGTGCTGGGCATGACATCACCTTACCGGGTCATAAAAGAACATTGTTATTAAACTTGGAGATATATTCCAACCATCATATCTGACCGAGATTCCGATCTGATTGGTGTCAGGATAACTCAGACTCGGAATGCTTGAGAAGAAAGGTGCAACACAAATTGTCGAGATGACATTGTAAGATTCTCAGGAAATGAACTATGGGAGTGAGTATCGACACAAGAGTTCATCATTTAAACCAAAGAAAGGATGACGTGGTTGCTGATGGAGTCAGCGACAATCCTCGAGATTTCCAAAAAGGTGGATTTCCACAGCTATGTGAACAAGGAGATAACATTTGTCGGATCAAATGATATAACGATGTATGCTCGAGGAAAACATACACAGTTAAAAATTGGTTGAAAAGTGCACCCGAAATATGGGCTTATAGTAGCATGATCAATGTTAGAATGGTGACTTGGCGAACAAAAGAATTAGAATGAAACTCGACCATTCACTTCAAAGCAATAGGGTTGCTCAAAGTTTTGAATTTACACATCATAGTTCAATTATCGGTATTCCGGTTAGAAACAACACGGGTACCAAGAAAGAATGGTGAGGGTGAGAAGTATCACCATACCAAGAATTCTAAGAGGTGGTGAAATTCTCACGACATTATTGATATATAAGATGGTATTTTCTTAAGGTAGGACATAATACAAGCTGGATAGCAAGTCGCACCCACAACATGAACCATGCTGTGATGAAAGGAAGATGAGGATGTTGCTGATGGTAGATCAAATTTCCAAGGGACGAGGCTGGCACTAATCAGCCTGAATTTGATTGATATCCTGGAAGGAGTAAAAATGTTGATGATGATCATGACATAATTGTCGAGAGACTTCATGAAGGTGTAATCAATCAGCGACGACATCAAGTCAAAGGAATGATGTAATCAATCAGCGAGGATGGCACTAATTAGTCGAAAATTGTTCTCCGAAAAGAAGGACCAGGTAGCACAGTTAAAATTGGCACGATAATGATATAGCCGATTAGGCTAGGAATGACGTGATGGAGTATTAAACTTCTCAACCACGAGGTACTGAGAGTACTGAATCTCGGTGTTGATTCGAATCACAAAACGGTGTTCTCGGTTGATGACAACCCAGAACCCGTGGAGTGATATGAACGGGGAAGGGTACTACTTCATCAGAAATTCATAAGATGAAGTGCAATGGGTTGATATCCTCGAGATACCATGGGGTAATACTCGAAGGTAGAAAAAAATAGAGGTTGGGAAGGCGTACTGATCTACAGACGGCAAGTACTTTAACTTGTCCGAGAAATAGAGTCAAAGGAGAACATGGTCGGAACCACGATTGCAAAAGGCCAGATCCCAGAGATAAGATGAACTTATACCAAAGGAATAATTAATTTAAGGAAAGCTTTAATGATAAGATCTACATCGTGTCCATGGGCATGAACACAAAGTTCAAGGTCGACTCCCACTTCTTCAAGGTATAACCTTCCATTCACTCCTCGCTTTGATAAAGGCATTAGTGTTGAAAGTTTTACCTGGTGAAATACCAGATGAGTATGACTCGTGAAAACTTCCGAGTTCACACATATAAAGGAAGGCATCGAATCAACCCGTTAGGGTATCGCGGAAACATATACCACAATATTCAAGAGTAGATATCACCAGCTCGAAAGCAGAGCATGGTTGGCAAAAGGAGAGGATACAATTTACCAAAGGCATTATGTATCGGAGAAAGAACTCACAAGGTGATTAATTATGAAGGACCCTGTCGAACAATAATTCAACAGTGGATATGGCGATCCACAATGGAGCTGATGTGAGTATCGATACTCAACCGGAGGAAGAAGAATGCACGAGCATCATATTATAGAACATCTGAATAATTCGATGCTTAGATAACAAAGGAATTACGATTTCCAAAACAAAGGATCAGAAGCCGACGCTCTGATCAAGGATGGATAAGTTGTATAGACCAGAGGCACAATTGATGACAAATAGTTTGGTCGAGAACCAGCTCATGTTCAAAAATGATGTTTGAGCCGGAAAAATAATTTAGAAGGGTTGATAGATGATTGTGTGCATTCGCACACATGTTGAATCGATAGGATCAAAATGACGGTGTCAAAAGATATTAGTGAATATTGCCAGATATTTGGGAAGCATCCATAATGCAAGTAGACAAGTATTTGTGGAGAAATAAAGCTGCTAAGGACTTTCGGAGGATTGAATAGTATTTCAAAGACTTTTGTGAAACACCTGAACAACTGGGAATGAGCGGATACTCGGAAAGTGCGATAAATTATTCCTAGGGGTATTCAGGTGGCAAAGAACTACAAGGCAATAGGCACAAAATATTCTCGGGGTATCTTGTAATAACAAGATCGACTAGGAATAAAAGTAAGCACGACAGGTGTAAGTATTTATCCATAAGGATATTTCGGTGGAAGGGAATTGCAAAAGCAACGGGCACAAGGTTTCGAGAGAAAATCGGAGAGTATTTTCAGAATCTTCTGTTGAAGCAGTCGATCATCTGTAATGAAGGGGCTCTCCGGCAGGAAGTGGTAACGAGAACCTAGAATTAGATTTTAGCAAAATCATTTAACCCGAATAGAAGAGATGTTAGAGTCCCAGAGTATAGGTCAAGGAGTAAAAGATCCTACTACCACCCAATGGTGACGTGTGCCCGTAAGACACACAGCCATGTTAGTAAAAGTTTTGCAATGTCTATACTCGACTTCGGCCAAGGAGTTGGAAGGGGGATTCCTACAGGCAGTCGGCTCTGATACTAACTTGTGACGCCCCCGATTCAATCGTACACTAATCATGCACGCAAATGTGTACGATCAAGATCAGGGACTCACGGGAAGATATCACAACGCAACTCTACAAATAAAATAAGTCATACAAGCATCATAATACAAGCCAGGGGCCTCGAGGGCTCGAATACAAGTGCTCGATCATAGACGAATCAGCGGAAGCAACAATATCTGAGTACAGACATAAGTTAAACAAGTTGTCATAAGATGGCTAGCACAAACGGGGATACAGATCGAAAGAGGCGCAGGCCTCCTGCCTGGGACCCTCCTAGACTACTCCTGGTCGTCGTCAGCGGGCTGCACGTAGTAGTAGGCACCTCTAGTGAAGAAGGAGTCATCGTCGATGGTGGCGTCTGATGAAGTCATGTACCTAGGGTAGGATCATAGGCCTGCCCAAGGGTACCCTCCCCAAGGTCACTGACTAAAAGAGGCTGCTTACCAGTCGACCTGATAAGCATCCACTCGACAAATACAATAACACTCTACGAGCGCAGAGACACTCGACCATGAAGATTCACTCGACCATAGGAAGCACAGGAGCCACACCGCATCCAAACAGTCTGAAGTTAAATAGCCTTTATAGCCTTAATAGCACTTTATACAGGGCGTTTCCAGTAACGCCCTGCCTTAATGTACCTTAAGATCCTTCATTGCATGGGCTGGCAGGGGTCCTGGCGAACTCTATATAAGCCACCCCCCTCCACAGGAAGAAGGGTTCGCATCTTTGTAACACACACGCATATAATCCAGTCGACCGCCTCCGGGCTCCGAGACGTAGGGCTATTACTTCTTCTGAGAAGGGCCTGAACTCATAAAACTCTTGCGTGCACAACTACTCCAAAGCTAGGATCTTGCCTCTCCATTCCTACCCCCATTCTACTATCAGACTTAGAACCACGACAGTTGGCGCCCACCGTGGGGCAGGTGTTCTAGTGATTTGTTGGAGGAGTTGGGATTCTTTTGACATCTCCCATCATGTCGTCGAGCGGAGTCCTGGTCGAGGGGCGCGAGATCCGCCTCGGCGCCATCACTTTCGTCGTCGATGACTCTGCTTGGCTCCAGGAGGCTCCACTCGACGTGGACGCGCTTCCCGCCCGCGGAGCAACGCACTTTCGCGCGTGCATTCGTGGCGTCCTCCTGCGGCAACCATCGGCCCAGTACGGGTCGGCACCCGTTTCATCCTCGCTCCCAGTTTCCCGCCGGCGCAAGCGCTCCGGTCGGTCGAGGCTCCAGCGGTGGGTGAGGCATGCATTGGCCCGCCAGTCGGCCATCCCCCAAGTTGCGGCGATTGAGCCCGACGAATCACTCTACGGCCTGTTCGATCTGTCGACTGGCTCCGCAGAGACTGCGTCTGAGTGCGACAGCAGCGATCCAGCAGCGGAGGTACTGATGGTCGACGGACCGCGCAGTCCTCCCGGATTCCCCCACACTGAAGAGGTTGCCGGGGGAGGAGTTCCGGCTCGGGGCCACGAAGAGTATAGACCTGAGCCTCTCACCTCGCTGCAGAGGGAGGAACTTCGTCGCCGGAACATGGACGCGCTTCACACTCCTATCATTGGAGAAACCCCCGAGGCGCGCGCCTTGGAGGAGGAGCGCTTGGCCAACCTGGCTGAACGCACTCGACTGGAGAATCTCCAGAGAGTACTCGACGAGCGCACTCGACTGCCAGTTCCAGAATCCAGTCGACGTCGTCTCTTTCAGCCACCAACTCAGGTATACTGAACTCCGATTCAGAATTTAGCAGCTGCAGCCCGCATAGCAGAGTCGATCCAGCCTTCTCAGTCAGAGGCAGGGAGAGGTCTGCTACAGATCAGAGATTTGCTCCGGGCAGCAGGGGATCAGAACTCAGTTGTATCGCAGTCGCGTAACAGGATTCACAGCCGATCCGTCGCTGCGAATTCTGTACAGTCGGCTCACAGTCCAGGATCGCCCCTAAGGCGTGAGGAACGTAGAAGCCGGCATGATGATCAATATCAAGGCCGTGAGCGGTATGAACACCGATTCGATCGCAATGATCGACGTCGAGTGCCCACTCCTCCCCCAAGGGGTGGATCGTACGTCCCTCGGCAGCAAGATGACAGACGACAGCACAGTGCTGGGCGTAGGTTTCCAGTCGACCCCAGGGAGCCAGGCTTTGATGCGAGATCCATTATCGTTCAAGGTCAGGTCGACAGGAATAGAGCTCACAGAGAAGGCCATGACAGAGACGTTCCCTCTAGCAGCACGGTTCATGTATCAGGACCAGAATGTTTCAGCAGAGCGATCAGGGCCGCTGTAATTCCTCCCAACTTCAGGTTGGCGACTGGAGTTAGTAAGTTCACCGGCGAGTCCAAGCCTGACACATGGCTTGAAGATTACCGAGTGGCTGTTCAGATTGGCGGCGGCAACGACGAGGTAGCCATGCAGCATTTGCCTCTTATGCTGGAGGGATCAGCCAGAGCATGGTTGAACCAGTTGGCACCTAGCAGTATTTACACTTGGGAAGATCCTGCCCGAGTGTTTGTCAGGACATTTGAAGGGACTTGCAAGTGACCAGCAGGGTTGACAGAATTGCAGTCGTGTGTTCAGAAGTCGAGTGAAACTCTGAGGGATTATATCCAGAGGTGGATCACTTTACATCACACAGTCGAGAATGTATCTGATCACCACACAGTTTGTGCCTTCAAGGAAGGCGTCAAGAACAGAGAACTGAGTTTGAAATTCGGTCGAACCGGAGATATGACATTGAGTCGGATGATGGAAATTGCCACCAAGTATGCAAACGGTGAAGAAGAAGATAGACTCCGGAGTGGCAAGTACAAAGCAGCCGCTAATGAGGCCGGCGCAGGAAACTCCAGTCGGAAGCAAAAGCGCAAAGCCGAGCCAGCTGCTCCTGGAGAGACCTTGGCTGTGACCCCAGGAAAGTTTAAGGGGAAACCCAAGGGTCCCTGGAACCCCAAGAAGGTGAAAGATCAGGATGGGAACGATGTGATGGACTTACCGTGTCACATTCACACGAAAAAAGACGAGGAGGGTAAACTCATTTACCCAAAGCATACCACTTGACAATGTCGACTCCTGATTCAGCAGTTTCAAGGGAAACAGGCCAAAGACAAAGAGAAAGAGTCAGACAAAGTTGAGGACAAAGAATACAGCGGTGAGGAGTACCCCCAAGTCAACTCCACCCTCATGATTTTCGCTGATGTCGAAAGCAAGACTCGATTGAAGGTTATCAATCAGGAAGTGAACATGGTCGCTTCGACGACACCCAATTATCTGAAATGGTCTTAGACTGCCATCACCTTCGACCAGTCCGATCACCCGACTCATATTGCTACCCCAGGGAGGCAAGCGTTGGTGGTCGACCCAGTCATTGAAGGCCCTCGACTGACCAAAGTGTTGATGGATGGTGGCAGTGGCTTGAATTTCCTGTATGCAGAGACGCTGAAAGGGATGGGCATTCCAATGTCCAGACTCAGCACCAGTAACAGGAGCTTCCACGGAGTCATTCCTGGAAAGAAGGCTGAGTCACTCGGCCAAATCGCTCTCGATGTAGTTTTTGGTGACTCGAAGAATTTCCGGAAGGAAAAGTTGACCTTTGAGGTCATGGATTTTCAGAGTGCGTACCACGCCATACTTGGAAGGCCAGCATACGCTCGTTTCATGGCCCGACCATGCTACGTGTACCTTAAATTGAAGATGCCCGGTCCCATAGGTGTGATCACTATCACGGGCAATCGGAAGAAGGCAGAAGAATGCTTCCAGAAAGGCTCCAAAATTGATGACACTCAGATGGCCGAAATGGAGTTACAAGAGTACCAGAAGACCGCAGACCCGAGTGATTTGTTGCGAGCCAAGAAGCCTGCCACTGAGTCAGCATTTCAGTCGTCCGGTGAGACAAAACAGGTCCACATCCACCCGACTGACCCAAATGTGGCTCCGACCAACATCTCCACTACACTCGACTCTAAATAGGAAGAAGCGCTCATCCAGTTCCTCCGTGAGAATTGGGAGATCTTTGCATGGAAGCCTGCTGACATGCCAGGTATTCCCAGGGGACTGGCTGAGCACTGCCTTCGAGTCGACCCAAAAGTCAAACCAGTTAAGGAACATCTTTGATGGTCTGCCGTCTAGAAGAGAAAGGCCATTGGCGAAGAGGTGGCTCGACTCTTAGCGGCAGAGTTCATTCGCGAGATCTACCACTCCGAGTGGCTCGCCAATGTTGTAATGGTCCCCAAGAAGGACAAGTCGTTGCGCATGTGCATCGATTTCAAACATATCAATCGGGCCTGCCCGAAAGATCATTTCCCTCTTCCTCGCATCGACCAAATAGTCGACTCGACCGCAGGATGCGAGAGGTTGTCTTTTTTAGATGCTTACTCCGGATACCATCAGATCCGTCTGTATGGACCAGATGAAATAAAAACAGCTTTCATCACCCCGTTCGGGTGCTTCTGCTATGTCACCATGCCTTTCGGTCTCAAGAATGCCGGAGCTACTTTCATGAGAATGATTCAGAAGTGCCTGATCACTCAAATCAGTCGGAATGTAGAAGCATACATGGATGATATAGTGGTCAAGTCGCGAAAAGGTTCTGACCTGCTGACTGACCTTGCTGAAACGTTTGCCAATCTCAGGAGGTATGATATCAAGCTTAATCCATCAAAATGCACATTCGGAGTTCCTGGAGGAAAGTTACTCGGTTTTCTTGTTTCCGAACGAGGAATCGACGCTAACCCTGAAAAAGTTGGCACCATACTCCGAATGAAACGCCCTGTGCGTGTGCACGATGTCCAGAAACTTACTGGATGCTTGGTCGCTTTAAGTCGATTCATCTCCAGGCTCAGTGAAAAGGCATTGCCTCTTTACCGACTGATGAAGAAGTCAGACAAGTTCGAGTGGACTCCGGAAGCTGATGCAGCATTTGCAGAGCTAAAAGCTCTGCTCTCCACCCAGCCGGTGCTTGCTGCCCCTGTCAGCAAAGAGCCATTATTGCTTTACATTGCAGCCACTGGACAAGTCGTTAGTACCATACTTACGGTCGAGCGGGAAGAGGAAGGAAAAACATTCAAAGTTCAGCACCCAGTTTATTACCTTTCTGAAGTTCTGACCCCATCAAAGCAAAGATACCCTCACTATCAGAAGCTTGTCTACGGGATTTACATGACCACGAAGAAGGTTGCTCATTATTTCTCTGATCACTCCATTACAGTCGTCAGCGACGCCCCGTTATCAGAGATCCTTCATAACAGGGATGCAACTGGTCGAGTGGCAAAATGGGCAATTGAACTTCTTCCCCTTGATATCAAGTTCGAGGCAAAGAAAGCTATCAAGCCCCAAGCAATAGCCGATTTCCTCGCCGAGTGGACTGAACAACAACTTCCGACTCAAGTTCACTCGGAGCACTGGACTATGTTTTTCGATGGCTCCAAGATGCTGAATGGGTCCGGTGCGGGGGTTGTATTGGTTTCCCCCCGAGGAGACAAGCTCAAATACGTCCTCCAGATTCACTTTGATTCCTCCAACAACGAGGCAGAATATGAAGCACTCCTATATGGACTGCGTATGGCCATTTCACTCGGCGTCCGTCGCCTTATGGTCTACGGCGACTCAGATCTGGTTGTTAATCAAGTGATGAAGGAGTGGGATGTTCGAATCCCAGCCATGACGGGTTATTGAAATGCAGTAAGAAAGTTGGAGAAGAGATTCGAGGGGTTAGAGCTCCATCATATACCCCGACTGAAAAACCAAGCTGCAGATGATTTGGCGAAAATAGGGTCCAAGAGAGAAGCCATCCCCATTGATGTGTGCTTGGAACACATTCGTGCGCCATCAATACAGGAAGATCCTTTCACAGAAGAACCTCCGCAGCCAAGGAGCGCCAATGATCCGACTGAAGTGGAGATTCCAGCCGTGGTCGACCTGATTATGGAAGTTGTAGTCATCACTCCCGACTGGACAGCGCCTTACATCGCGTATATTATGAGGAAAGAGCTCCCAGAAGATGAAGAAGAGGCTCGACAGATCGTCCGTCGATCCAAGGCCTTTACAGTAATCAAAGGGCAGTTGTACAGAGAAAGCGCGACTGGAGTTGGCCAGAAGTGCATCACGCCAGAAGAAGGTCAGGTAATTCTTCAGGATATCCACTCGGGGACCTGTGGTCATCATGCGTCCTCTCGGACCATTGTGGCTAAAGCATATCGAGCGGGATTTTACTGGCCGAGGGCGAATGAAATGGAAAAAGACATAGTCGACAAGTGCGAAGGGTGTCAGTTTTATTCCAACATGTCGCACAAGCCCGCCTCTGCTCTGAAGACCATTCCACTTGTCTGGCCCTTTGCTGTTTGGGGGCTAGACATGATTGGACCGCTGAGAACTGGTAGAAGCGGCTTCACTCACTTACTGGTTGCAGTCGACAAGTTCACCAAGTGGATAGAAGCCAAACCCATCAAAAACCTCGATGCAAGCACTGCTATCAGTTTCATCAGAGAGCTGATATTCATATATGGAGTTCCACATAGCATCATCACGGACAATGGATCAAACTTTGATAACGACAGATTCAAAGCCTTCTGCGCCTCCCAAGGCATGCGGGTCGACTATGCCTCAGTTGCCCATCCTCAGTCGAATGGGCAGGCAGAGCGTGCAAATGGTCTCATCCTCAAAGGACTGAAACCCCGACTGATGCGTGATCTCAAACACGCGGCAGGAGCATGGGTCGACGAACTTCCGTCAGTTCTTTGGGGATTAAGGACCACTCCTAATCGGTCGACTGGAAGAACGCCCTTCTTTCTGGTCTATGGGGTTGCAGGAGTGCTGCCGAGTGATCTGCTCCACAATGCACCTCGAGTCGAACTATACTCTGAAGCAGAAGCGGAACAAGCTCGGCAAGATGCAGTCGACCTCTTGGAAGAAGAGAGGGAGATGGCCCAAATCCGCTCGACTATCTACCAGCAGGACTTACGTCGGTTCCACGCGAGAAATGTGAAGAGTCGAGCCTTTCAGGAAGGAGACTTGGTCCTCTGAGTGGATCAGCAAAAACCTCACAAGCTCGCTCCAACCTGGGAAGGCCCCTTCATCGTCACCAAAGTCCTCCACAACGGAGCATATCACCTCTACAACATTGATCGCCAGATCGACGAGCCTCGAGCTTGGAATGCGGAGTTACTCCGTCCTTTTTACACTTGAAAAAAGAAACTCACTCGGTTGAGATGTAATAAAAGTACTTCTGTAGTTCTTTTATCTAAAGCAAGAATGTTATAATTTTCACAGAAGATTGCTATTTCTTTTTGTTGAAATTTCCCCCAGTGGGTGGCTTAGCTGCGAATCCGTTTCGCCTAAGTTTGTAAAAGTCCTCCCGAGTGAAGAGCCAGCCTCCCACTCGGAGGCTTAGCTGTGAATCCGTTTCGCCTAAGTATTTAAAATCCTACCGAGTGGAGAGTCAGCCTCCCACTCGGGGGCTTAGCTGCAGTCCAAGTACTCGCCTAAGTATTTAAAATCCTACCGAGTGGAGAGCCAGCCTCCCACTCGGGGGCTTAGCTGCAGTCCAAGTACTCGCCTAAGTATTTAAAATCCCACCAAGTGGAGAGCCAGCCTCCCACTCGGGGGCTTAGCTGCAGTCCAAGTACTCGCCTAAGTATTTAAAATCCCACCGAATGGAGAGCCAGCCTCCCACTCGGGGGCTTAGCTGCAGTCCAAGTACTCGCCTAAGTATTTAAAATCCTACCGAGTGGAGAGCCAGCCTCCCACTCGGGGGCTTAGCTGCAGTCCAAGTACTCGCCTGTATTTAAAATTCCTACCGAGTGAAAAGCCAGCTTCCCGCTCGAGGGCTTAATAATAGTCCAAGGATTTAGTCAAACTCTCAATATAATGAACGCTTCGCAAGGACGACAAGGCGCAGGTCGACTGCCTCCTTCTACTTCAGAAGCTATATTCAAAAATCCTACCGAGTGGAGAGCAAACCTCCCACTCGGAGGCTTAGCTGCAGCCCAGTGCTTGCCTAAGTGATTAAAATCCTACCGAGTGGAGAGCAAACCTCCCACTCGGAGGCTTAGCTGCAGCCCAATGCTCGCCTAAGTGATTAAAATCCTACCGAGTGGAGAGCACACCTCCCACTCGGAGGCTTAGCTGCAGCCCAGCGCTCGCCTAAGTGATTAAAATCCTACTGAGTGGAGAGCAGACCTCCCACTCGGAGGCTTAGCTGCAGCCCAGTGCTCGCCTAAGTAATTAAAATCCTACCGAGTGGAGAGCAAACCTCCCACTCGGGGGCTTAGCTGCAGCCCAGTGCTCGCCTAAGTGTTTAAAAATCCTATCAAGTGGAGAGCAAACCTCCCACTCGGAGGCTTAGTTGCAGCTCCGTGCTCGCCTAAGTCATTTTGAGTAAAAGTCAAGTCTCACTCGACGGATAAATCATGAAGATATTCAACGATAAATCAAGTTCGGATAAAGATCAAAAGGTCCTGGACTGCAAATAAAAGTGCCCGAGCCTCCAACTCGACAGAGTTTATCGGTTACACAAACCACTCGGCATTCCGAGGCAAATTTAAAGTGAGACACAGTAGTTTTTTACTCCTCCGGTGGAGGACTGGATGGGGCAACAAACTCGTCCAAATCAATCCCGTCTGAGATACGGGTGGCAGCAGCAATGAAGGTCTCCATGAAGTCCTGGAAATTATGCTTCCTGGTATTGGCAACTTGGAGGGCGGCCAGCTTCTCTTATCGCGCCTCCTTGTAGTGGACACGAACCAGCGACAGAGCAACATCGGCACCACACCTAGTAGAAGACTTTTTCCATTCATGCACTCGACTTGGCACTTCCTTCAGTCGAGTGACCAAGGATTCAAGGTCATTCTGAAGTATCTGATTTGGCCAGAGTGCAGAGTCGATCCGCGACACTGCAGCCTTCAGTCGAGCGAGGTAGTCCACCACACTGGCGACCCGAGACTCCAGCCGGAGGACATTCATGGTAGCTTCGTACTTCACAGGAGAGTTGATGGGGTCCAGATTGGTTTCCACTCGACCAGTTTCTTCCTCAAAGTTTTGACAGAATTCTGAAAGGTACAATCCAATATTATAATTGAATGATGAGTCGACAACGACAAGTCAATCGAGTAAGGGGATTACCTTCAAGCATGAGGAATTGTTTCTTGGCGAGCCCTCCGAGGTAAGCCTCCAGATCCTTTCGCTTCCCCGCCATATCGCCGACCTTGTCAATCAGAGCAATCTTGTCGTTTTTCAATCGACTAGCTTCCTTGTTGGCCGCGTCAAGAGCAGACTTCAGCTTGGCATTCTCGTCTTCAAGCTGACCAACTGAAGCAAGCTTTTCTTCAGCGAGCTTCGTTTTCTCCGAAGCCGCCTTCTGTGCTTCCGCAAGGTCAAGATCTTTCTTCCTCAGAGCCTCCTCCAGTTGGTCTGCAAAACAATAATGAGAACGGAGTTGAGAATAGGCAGAAAAACAAAGACAGCCGTCGAATCCTCACCAGCCATACCTTTTGCTTCGTCCTTCGCCTTCTGCAAGTTCTCCTGGGCAGACTTCAAGTCGAGGTTAAGCTGGACCTGTTTCTCCTTCAATTCAGCAAGATGAGCAACAAGCTCGCAAGACTTCTGCAAAGAGTCAATCGACAAAAGATATCAAAGACAAGTTACTTCCGAGTGACTAAAGGAAAAGTTGTAGCACTTCTAAGACTACAGCCGAATCAAAACGTTCGACAGTAGCCTCGGGGACTACACCCAGTGGGTGCACTCAGCGTGCCCCCACCGGTAATCTTTCAAAATCCTGATCGATCAGTCGACCAAATATGATTCTAGTGCCATGACTAATAGTCAGCGGTCAGCCACATATATATAAAAAAGAGAGAAGCATAAAGTTCTTTAGACTATAGTCGACTGCCAGCAGTCGACCATAGCCTCGGGGACTACACCCAGTGGGTGCACTCAGCGTGCCCCCACAGGCTTTTGTTGGTTCCACTCGACTTGGTCCGTCCAGGCCGAGTGAAGAAGTTTGAAAGTATAGAGACTATAGTCGACTGCCAGCAGTCCACCATAGCCTCGGGGACTACACCCAGTGGGTGCACTCAGCGTGCCCCCACAGAAATTCAATCGACACACACACCCCAGTGGGTGTACAAACAACAAAAATCTTCAGAAAGAAGCAGTTTTCAGGTGACGTTTCATAACGAAACAGACAAGTCGACTTACCTGAACATTATTCTGAAGAGCTGAACTGGCATCATAAGCCGCCTGACCGGCCTCTCGGACCACCTTCACTTGTTCCATCATAATCCCTGCTTGGCGAATGGCTTCCTTAGCAGCGCTCACTGGGTCTTCCGGGACGTGGTGGATAGCAAAAAGAGATGGTGGAGCAACAGTCGACGAAGTGGGTCGAGCACTTGTCAGCGGTACAGCAAAAGTCACCGAAGTCCGAGTAGCATCACCTCCATCCTGAGCCACGACCTCAGGCGCCGGGGTCGCTTGTGGAGTCTTGCCGGCCAGAGCCTTCCTGTTCCTCCCCGCCCTCAGCGGCTCTTCGTCGTCGTCATCAGGGAGGTCAATGACATGAGGAGGAGCTACAAGAAAAGTTCAACCGACCGGAATGATAAGAAATCAGCAGTCGACCTAGAATAAAGCATCAGTAATCATACTCGGGTTGGAGGTAACAGCGTCTTCCATCTCCTGGTCATCACCCTTGGCGGAAATCTCCGAGGTAGCAGCACTGCAAATTTCAAGAGTCAGTCGACTCGGTCAATGAGTCGACCAAAATCTGTCACATTCAACAAGAGAAGACAAGTTCAACTCTTTACCCAGAAATGGTGGGAATAGTCATTTTCATCCTGGGCAAGGCCTTGGGGGCTTGGACGGCGTCGCACATGGATGCTTGGGAGCTTTTTCAGTCGGCGCGGGCGAAGAAGTCCTGGGACGCTTCGACGACTGCCCCACAGGAGCAGTCGCCTTACCCCGCTCCCGCGCAGGGTCGTGTGTAAGCTTGGACCGCCTTTCTGTGCGAGGAGGTTTAGCTTCCTCCTCCTCCTCCTCACTGGAGTAGGCGTCGCCGCTTCCCTCCCCTTCGCCGTCGGACTCCCACTCCTCTGGCTCGTCTCCGCTCTCGCCTCCGCTCGCCTCTCCTTCCACAGCCTGCTCCTGCGCTCCATTGGGCGTCGAATACATTTCAGTAATTTCCTGGAGAACAACAAGCAAGGTAAAGGTCAATCGACTGTCTCGGAAGAGGAAATAAGCAGATTGAATATTACAGATCAGGCAGAGAAAAGTGTTCGTACCTTATCTGGTTGATGAGACTGGTCGAATGGGAGAACTCTCCTGGAACCTCGAGGATTGTCCTTGTTCCCAGTGATGGCAGTCATCCACCTCTCCAGCGTGGCATCGTCGACCTCCTCTGGATGAACCCGAGTAGCGTCTTCGGTACCAGAGTACATCCACATCGGATGGCCTCGGTATTGCAGTGGCTGAATTCGCAGTCGGAGGAAAACTTCCAGAAGATCCATGCCAGTCACCCCGTCTCGAATAAGCTGGACTACGCGCCCCATCAACAACTTCACTTGGGCCTTCTCCTCTGGTACCACCTTCAGAGAAGATGGCTTGTCTACTCGACTCATGGAGAAAGGGGGAGCCCAGTCGACTGCCCCGGCGTCGACTGGTCTTGGCAGTAGAACCAGGTCGACTGCCATCCTCTAACCGAGTCGGGCAGAGTCATCACCGGAAAGGCGCTCTTGCCCCTCGTCTAGACTCCGAGTCCCCCGCATATCTGGATCACTTGAGTTCTCTCGTCGTCTGGATTTGTTTTCTTCACCGACTGAGAGCGACAGGTGAATATGTGCTTGAAAAGCCCCCAGTGCGTCCGACAGCCCAAGAAATTTTCACACAGCAAAACAAAGGCAGCGAGGTAGACGATGGAATTGGGAGTGAAATGATGGAGTTGCACCCCAAAGAAGTTCAGAAACCCCCGGAAGAAAGGACTCGGCGGCAGAGAAAACCCACGATCTACATGAGTGGCCAGAAGAACACACTCACCCTCCTTCGGCTGCGGTTGCGTCTCCGTTCCTGGGAGCCTTGCCGACCCGTGGGGGATCAGTCCCTCGTCGGCCAGATCGGCGAGATCCTTCTCGGTGATGGTCGAGCGGATCCAATCTCCTTGGACCCAACCCCGCGGCACCTGGGACCGAGACGAGGATCCGCCCCGGCTTGACGCCCTCCCCTTCGCCGTCGCCGTCGCCTTCTTCGCCCGCTCCAGAGCCGCAGCCTTCTCCTTCCCCATTGTCGCCGGCGAGACTGGTGCGAAGCGGCGGCGCTGAGAAAGCTGCGGGCGCTACAGAGAGATTTGGGGGCGGAGGAAGACGAAGATTGTGTTGGCACTGTTCAAAATACCCCCCGCCTGGCGCCTTAAATAAGGCCACTTCCGAGTGGCTGACCAGTAGGCCCAGGCAATCCATCAAATCCCGCAACAGGCGCGCGAGCGGTATGTGGCGAAAAAGGCGGCACGAAGATCAAGGCGTCATCGTCTCGTCCCATCCGAGTGCCGCGGTTTTCTCCGCTTCGCGCGCTTCCCAAAATTCAGATCTCGGGAAATCCGCTAACCGTAGAGCAATCAGCCAGACAGCGAGTCTCCATCGATCTGTCACTCGGAGATCCTCAAGACCACGAAGTTCACTCGACAAACGCAAAGAATGGATCAAGGCGACTGAAAGAGAATTTGAAGCCATCGCTAAAAGGCCGTTGATCCAGAGCAAGACACACTTGCAACGCAAGAAACATGTCGGAAGGCTATCAACTCCTTCCTCACTCAAACCTCGATCCATTTGGGGGCTAATGATGAAGTCATGTACCTAGGGTAGGGTCATAGGCCTGCCCAAGGGTACCCTCCCCAAGGTCACTGAATAAAAGAGGCTGCTTACCAGTCGACCTGATAAGCATCCACTCGACAAATACAATAACACTCGACGAGCGCAGAGACACTCGACCATGAAGATTCATTCGACCATAGGAAGCACAGGAGCCACACCGCATCCAAACGGCCTAAAGTTAAATAGCCTTTATAGCCTTAATAGCACTTTATACAGGGCATTTCCAGTAACGCCCTGCCTTAATGTACCTTAAGATCCTTCATTGGGTGGGCTGGCAGGGGTCCTGGCGAACTCTATATAAGCCACCCCCCTCCACAGGAAGAAGGGTTCGCATCTTTGTAACACACACGCATATAATCCAGTCGACCGCCTCCGGGCTTCGAGACGTAGGGTTATTACTTCTTCTGAGAAGGGCCTAAACTCGTAAAACTCTTGCGTGCACAACTACTCCAAAGCTAGGATCTTGCCTCTCCATTCCTACCCCCCATTCTACTGTCAGACTTAGAACCACGACAACGTCTGGATCCTGGGCTCCATCGTCTGGTTGCAGCAATCGGGTAGAGAGATGGGGAAAAGGGGAAACAAGGCAACCGTGAGTACTCATCCAAAATACTCGCAAGCAAGGAGCTACACTACATATGCATGGATATATGTGTAAAGGGCCATATCAGTGGACTGAACTGCAGAATGCCAGAATAAGAGGGGGATAGCTAATCCTGTCGAAGACTACGCTTCTGGCAGCCTCCGTCTTGCAGCATGTAGAAGAGAGTAGACTGAAGTCCTCCAAGTAGCATCGCATAGCATAATCCTACCCGGCAATTCCCTCCTCGTTGCCCTGTTAGAGGGCGATCACCGGGTTGTATCTGGCACTTGGAAGGGTGTGTTTTATTAAGTATCCGGTTCTAGTTGTCATAAGCTCAAGGTACAACTTCGGGTCGTCCTTTTACCGAGGGACACGGCTATTCAAATAGATTTACTTCCCTACAGGGGTGCACCACATAACCGAACACGCTTGATCCCATTTGGCCGGACACACTTTCCTGGGTCATGCCCGGCCTTGGAAGATCATCACGTCGCAGCCCTACCTAGGCACAACAGAGAGGTCAGCACGCCGGTCTAAACCTAAGCGCGCAGGGGTCTGGGCCCATCGCCCTGAGCACACCTGCACGTTGCGAGGGCGGCCGGAAGCAAACCTAGCCTAGTGGCGTTCCAGTCCAATCCGGCGCGCGCCGCTCCGTTGCTGACGTCAAGAAGTGCTTCGGCAGATACCACGACGCCGAGTGCCCATATCTTTCCCGCGTAGTTGGTTAGTGTGTATAGGCCAGTAGCCAGACTCAGATCAAATACCAAGATCTCATTAAGCGTGCTAAGTATCCGCGAACGCCGACAGGGCCAGGCCCACCTCTCACCTAGGTAGCCTCAACCTGCCCTGCCGCTCCGCCACAAAGATCCACACAGAGGGCCGTCGGGACAAAGGTCCTTTCAGCCCCCAATCTGTGAATCACTCGCGGGTACTCCTCGAGCCAACCGACTTTGGTCACCACATGTATCAAGTTTAAAGTATAGTATATATCCATGATCACCTCCCAAGTGACCACGGCCCGATAGTATAGCACAGCAGACGGACAAGAATGTAGGGCCACTGATGGTAAACTAGCATCCTAAACTAAGCAGGTAGGATTGCAGGTAAAGGTATCAACAGTAGTAACAAGGACAGGCTATGCATCAGGATAGGAATAACGAAAGCAGTAACATGCTACACTACTCTAATGCAAGCAGTATAGAGGAGAGTAGGCGATATCTGGTGATCAAGGGGGGGGGGCTTGCCTGGTTGCTCAGACAAGAAGGAGGGGTCGTCGATGTAGTCGATCACAGGGGTACCGGCATCGGCCTCAGGGTCTACCGAAAAGACGTAACGGAGGGGGAACACAATAAATAACTCAGCAATCAAAAGTAACAAAAAGCAAGAAGCGGCAATACGTTGTGCTAGAGGTGACCTAACGTGGTAGGAGGTGATACCGGTGAAGGGGGGAAACATCCGGGAAAGTATCCCCGGTGTTTCGCGTTTTCGGGCAGAGGAGCCGGAGGGGGAAAGTTGTGATTTTGATAGGTTAGGGGGGTGTGGCGGACGAACGGGTTGCATATCTGGAATCAACTCGTCGTTCTAAGCAACTTTCATGTACAAAGTTTTTCCATCCGAGCTACGGTTTATTTTATATTAATTTTCAAAGGTTTACTCAATTTATGGATTTATTTATATTCAATACTTTTGCCACATAATGTAGTGCCAGCCACAGTGTATGACGGGTGGGGGTCAGGGTCAAAGTCAATAGTCTAGTCAGCAGTTGACTAGGTCAACAGTGTCTGGTCAAACTGGCTGGTGGGACCCAGCTGTCATAGAGACAGGGTAAATTAACAGTTTAATTAAGTTAACAAATAAATCGGGGGGCCACATGTCATTGACTTAGATATTTTTAAACAGGATTTTAAATGAAATGGATCCACATGTCATTTCCAGTTATGCAACTAAACAGTTTTATTAAGTTCTAATTTGGTGGTTAAGGGAATGGTTAAACCGGGCGGGCCCATACGTCAGTGGGTCAACCTAGTGCTAGAACGTGCATGCGCGTGTGTTCGGTGGACGGTGGCGCGCGCGGAGCCGGCGGCTTCGGCAACCAAAAGGGTCATCCTGGGCATCAAACGGTCAAGCGCGATGTGCCGCATCGAGCCGTGCCTTTGTTTGGAGCTAGGGGTGGCCGAAACAGCGTTGGGGGCGACGGAAGGCGGCGACTACGATGGAGCTCGAGTAAACCAGCACTGGATGGCACGGGGGGAGAGGGGAGAGGTCAGGCGGTGCCGGATTCTCACATCGTTGCAGAGGAGGGCTCGGGGAGGCCGGATGGACCCTGTCGGTGAGGTCCGGCGGCCGGACGGGCCGACAGGCGCGAGGTAGAGCAGCAGCTTGGGGAGGCGCGGCACGGGGAAACTGTGGGGCGGAGGTGGCAACCCACAGGCGCGGGCGTGCTCGCCGGGGCCGCGGGGAGCCGCGGTGGACGCGACCGAGACGGCGAGGCACCGGCATGGCAGTGATGGCGGAGGCGGGCATCGGTCGATGAGGGGACTCCGACGAGGGGATCAAGGCAAGGGGAGGCCGGATCCGCGATGGGGCCTCTGGGATCCGTCCATCTCCGCCGAGGAGGCGGCTTGGCGCGGCACAGACGCGGAGGACCAGGCAGGTGCAGCCATGGCAGGAGCTTCTGCGCGACGGTGGCGCAAGGACGACGATAGGCGGCGGATCCCCGGGCGCGAGCGCGGCGGCGAAGGTGGGGCTCCGGCGCGGCAGGGGATGGGGATGGGGCGCAGGGCCTGCCTGCCCTGGCGTTGGGGGGGAGTGTTGAGTGTGTGCGGCACTGGGAGGGAGACGAGGGAGAGATGGGGATCGGGATGGGGAGTTAGGGTTAGCGGTGAGAGGTGAGAGGTGGTCGGCCTAGTAGGCCAGGCGCATGCGGGGTGGGCTGGCTGGGCCAGCCGGTTGCTCGGCCAATAGGTCGTGGCCCAGTTGGGTCGCCAGTTATATTTTTTTGTCTTTTCCTGTTATTTTTCAATTTCTTTTCTGTTTCATTTGATCTTTCAATTTTTCTTATTTTTTAAATCATATAGTTAGCACCTAAATTAGTTATAGTAGTTATACCACTCCCTCAATTACTTTTGTAGTTATAAAAAGTGGTTTCAATAACTTAATCATTAAGAGACGTTTAAATAATTGTTTCAGCTATGTTTTACTTATCTTAGAGCATTAATTATTTTATAAAATGTGGTTTCTTCACCAAATTAATGTATGGATTATTTGTCGCAAACTGAACATTTTAGTTTTAATGTTTGAAAACTTTTGATGTTTGCTATTAACTCAAATTTTGAATTTGAATTGTTTTGAACTAACGCGGGATTAGCAATGGTAATCATGGTGACATGGCATCATTAGCAGGGTATTATTGTAGCTTAACTATCCGGGCATCACAGGCGGGGACGTGGCGGCCTTATCCTCGCCTCGTCGCCGGCGAGGGGGGTTCGGCTGGGACGCGCCCTGTTCCGACCCGGGTCGGGGGAACAGGGGAAGGGGACGCAGTGCGGGGAGCTGGGCCGGCTGGGCTGACCAGGCTGGTTTCGGGCGAGGGGGGCATGGGCTGTGGCCGTGCGGGTGGGTTGGGCTGCCTGGTCCAGGGGGCTTCCCTCCTTTTTTGTTATTGCAATTTCTTTCTTTTATTTATTTTCCTTTTCTGTTTTACTTAGTTTTAGGGAATTTAGGCATTTTGTAAAATTGTGTCCTCTACACCATAAGTACCAGTGCAATATTTGGCATCCACCGAACATTTTTGTTTTAATATTTGAAAACTTTTGTCGCTTGACTTATTTAGGATTTAGATTCAAAACGGTTTGAACTAACAAAAGCTTAGCAACATTAATCAAAAGATGTCATGGCATCATTAGAAGAGTTTTACTGTAGCCTAATTATCCGGACGTTACAAATCTCCTCCACTAAAAGAAATCTTGTCCCGAGATTTTAGGAGGTAGAAGGAAACAGCGCTGGGTATTCATCACGCAGGCGATCCTCGCGTTCCCAAGTAGCTTCGTCTTCAGAGTGATTCGACCACTGAACCTTGAGGAACTTGATCGCCTTCTGACGTGTGCGGCGTTGAGCTTGGTCAAGAATGCGGACCGGATGCTCTTTATAAGAGAGGTCCTGTTGCAATTTGAGCATTGCATGTTCCACTGCTCGTATTGGGTCCTTGAAGCAGCGTCGAAGCTGCGACACGTGGAACACATCGTGAACCTGAGAAAGGGTTGACGGAAGCTCCAGTTGATATGCCACTTTTCCACGGCTCTCGAGAATAGTGAAAGGACCAATATAGCGGGGAGCTAGCTTTCCTTTGATCCCGAAGCGGTGTGCATCCTTCATTGGTGTAACTCGAAGATAGGCCTTCTCGCCAGGTTGATAGACCATGTCTTTATGATGACGGTCATAATTACTCTTTTGACGTGACTGAGCAGTCTTGAGATTCTCGCGAATAACGCGGACTTGTTCTTCGGCATGTTGGATAATATCCGGACCAAAGAGTGGACGTTCCCCAGTTTCTGACCAGTTCAGAGGGGTTCGACACTTTCGTCCATATAACACTTTGAAGGGGGCCATCTTCAGACTAGCTTGATAGCTATTATTATAAGAGAACTCAGCATACGGGAGAGATTCCTCCCATTTCTTGCCGAAGGAAATAACACAAGCCCGAAGCATGTCTTCGAGAACTTGGTTGACTCGTTCAACTTGCCCTTGCAACTGAGGATGAAAAGCAGTACTGAATGTTAGATGAGTTCCCGTAGCTTCTTGGAAACTTGCCCAGAATCTTGAAGTGAATAAGCTGCCACGGTCCGAACTGATAACCAGTGGAATACCATGAAGTGAAACAATTCTGGACAGATAGAGAGTTGCAAGCTGACTAGCAGTGATAGTTTCTTTAACCGCCAGAAAATGTGCAACTTTAGAAAGCCGGTCAATGACGACAAGAATAGCATCATTACCTTTCTGCGATTTGGGAAAACCAGTCACAAAGTCCATTTCAACATGGTCCCACTTCCATTCAGGAATATAGATAGGTTGCAGAGTTCCAGCAGGCCTTTGATGTTCTGCTCTGATACGACGGCAAATGTCACACTCAGCAACATAGCAAGCAATGTCTTGCTTCATGTTAGTCCACCAGAATCTTTGACGAATGTCCTGGTACATCTTTGTACTACCAGGATGGATACATAGAGGTGTATCATGAGCTTCTTTCATAACTTTCTGAGTTATATCTAGGTTTTTCTCCTTATACGGCACCACTAGGCGGCCTTTGAAGTACAAGCCGCCATCATCAGCAATAGTGAAGAATGAGGGCTTCCCTTCTTTGAGGTAGCGCTTAATCTTGTGGGCTTCAGAGTCATATCCCTGTATTGTCTTGATGGAGCTCACGAGATCGGGTTCGACAACCAGGGTATAGAGGGAACCCTGGGAAATAACACGGAGGTTCATCTTCTGAAACTCCTTAGGGGGGAAGCGAGTGCACCCGAAGGAACAATATGGAGGTTCAGCTTTCTGAATTCTTCAACAAGCGAGGGCTGAACTTTATGAACCTGGAGGTGGTTGCAATAAGACTTGCGGCTCAAGGCATCCGCCATTACGTTAGCCTTGCCTGGTGTATAGGAAATACCCAAGTCAAAGTCTGCTACAGTCTCCATCCATCTCTGCTGGCGGAGGTTCAGGTCTGGCTGAGTAAACAGATACTTCAGACTTTGGTGGTCGGTGAAGATCTCGCAACGATTACCAAGAAGGTAATGTCGCCACTGCTTTAGTGCATGAATGACATCAGCAAGCTCGAGGTCGTGAACTGGGTAGTTCTCTTCGTGAGGGCGCAATTGACGAGAGGCATAAGCAATCACTCTGCGCTCTTCCATTAGGACACAGCCTAATCCTTGACGGGAAGCGTCGCAGTAAATGACGAAGTCCTTCTTAGTATCAGGTGGAGCTAGCACTTGGGCAGAAGTCAACTTGTCTTTGAGTGCCTGGAAGCTTTCCTGACATTCGCCTGTCCATTGGAACTTGACGCCCTTATGCAACAAGTTAGTCAGAGGCCTGGCAATCTTGGAGAAGTTCTCGACGAATCGACGGCAATAGCTGGCGAGACCGAGAAAACTTCTGACTTGCTTAACATTCTTCGGAGGAGTCCAATCAAGAATAGCCTGAACTCGTTCAGGGTTAACGGCAATACCATCCTTAGAGATGACATGTCCAAGATAGGTTACTTCGGGAAGCCAGAATTCACATTTAGAGAACTTGGCATATAGTTGATACTCTCGTAGCTTTTCCAGCACAAGACGAAGATGTTCAGCATGTTCTTCTTCATTCTTGGAAAATACCAGGATATCATCCAGATAAACCACGACAAACTTGTCGAGGTAATCCATGAATATATAGTTCATCAGGCGAGAGAAGGTGGCTGGGGCATTGGTTAAGCAGAATGACATGACCGTGTACTCGTATGAACCATACCGAGTCACAAAGGCGGTCTTTGGGATATCCTCTTCACGAACACGGATCTGGTGGTAACCCAACCTCAAGTCGAGTTTAGAGAACACTGATGAACCAGCCAGTTGATCATACAGATCATTGATCCGAGGAAGAGGGTACTTGTTCTGAATGGTAGCTTGGTTAATAGGACGGTAGTCTTGGACCAGTTGGTTTGTCCCATCCTTCTTCTTGACAAAGAGAGAAGGTGATCCCCAAGGAGAGCAACTTGGGCGAATGAAACCATTTTGAAGAGATTTGTCGATTTCCTCCTTAAGCTCAAGGAGTTCATGTGGTGGCATCTTGTAGGGTCGCTTGGCTATAGGAGTGGTGCCTGGTTTCAAGTCGATGACGAATTCGACAGCTCTAGCAGGGGGAATCCCTGGAAGTTCTTCAGGAAAGACGTCGAGGAAGTCACGCACGACGGGAATGTTTTCAATGCCCTCGAGTGGTGCAGAGTTCAATGCATTCAATGCATAAAGTCTTGCCTCGGCATTTTGCACCAGGCGAGCTTGGTATGTAACTATTTCATCTGAAGGGTGTAGCAGATGGATGGTCTTAGTGGCGCAAACTATAGAAGTAGTATGCGCTTTCAACCAATCCATCCCCAAGATGAGGTCGATGTTAGACGACTTCAGGATAATGGGCGAGGCATAGAATTCCAGCCCTTCGATTTCCACGGGGACGTCGACGCCAACCATGGAGGTTTGACATTGTCCCACGAGGGTTTTTACCACTACCGAAGTGTTCATCTCCTCACATTTAACGTTGTGCTTGTATGCAAAATCTTCTGACATGAATGAATGTGATGCTCCTGTATCGAATAAAACAGATGCAGGTACTGAATTTACGAGGAGTGTACCCATCACAATAGCAGGCTGGTCTTGAGCTTCGTTCAGATCAACATGGTTGGCATGAACACGACCATAAGACTTGGCGTTGTTGTTGCGGGCCTGATTGTTTCCACGGCCAGCTGCTGGAAGGGCCAGTTGATTCTGGTTCTGGTTGCATTCCCTAGCACGGTGCCCTGGTTGTCCACACCTGAAGCACAAGCCATTATTGGGAGTGGGAACAGGAGCTTGGGGTGGTGGAGGTGGAAGTCTTGGCTGCCTAGCAGGAGCAGTAGGCAGACGAGGTGCAGCATAGGGCTACCTTGGGGCAGGTGCATTCGGCTGGTACATGCTATTGGGAATCCATATCTCGCGCTTCTGCGAGGATGGACCCGAAGATGAGCCCGTGTCACGGTTGCGCCTGTGAGAGCTCTGGAATTCCTGCAGACCAGTTTCGACATTGATGGCCTTGTTCACCAAGGTGGCGAAATCAGCAAAGTCGTGCACTAGAAGTGCGAGCTTGATGGCAGCTTGAAGGCCGTCACGGAACTTCTCCTGTCTGCGTGCATCAGTTGCAATGTCCTCTTCAGCATAGCGAGATAAGTCCAGAAACTCCCGCTGATAAGCTTCAACAGTTTTGTTGCCTTGGGTGAGGTTGCGGAACTCACGCTTCTTCCGGTCCATGACTCCCTGAGGAATGAAGCGGGCACGGAAAGCAGCTTGGAAGTCTGGCCAGGAGATGATTGTTCCAACTGGCAGAGTACGCCTGTGGCTGTCCCACCATTGAGCTGCGGGTCCCTTCAGGAAGAAGGAAGCAAAGGTGACATAGCTGGCAGGGGCTACATCAGCAGACTCCATCTCATAGGTGATGTCACGGAGCCAGTCATCAGCGTCCAGAGGCTGAGTTGAGTTGCGGTACACAGTTGGGTTCAGGCGCATGAAATCCTGCAGAGTTACTAGGGCTGGCTGCTGGTTCATATTGGGGCGAGGAAACTGAGCCATCATGTTCTCCATGAACTGGTGATTCATCTCAAGCTGTTGGATCATACCAGCCATGTACTCAGGCGGTGGTGGGAAGTTGCCACTACGACCACGACCACCTGGTCTAACCATCCTGCTAATATATAACAGGGGTAGTTCAACATTGGGAAATTTGCAAAGACAAGAATCATTCATGATGAAACATGCATAATGAAAGCAGCACGATAGATACCACATAATAGTCGGCATATCTTACAAAAGAGATCATGCAGAGAGTTCGGTACATAGAGTTCAGTACATAGACTAAGACATCATAGGCGGCACGCAGGCTCGCGACGAATGCATCTAACACTAATAAGCAAGTCTACATCAGTCCCACGCGACACTGCGGAGGTAGCTATAGCCTGAAAGCTGGTAGTGTGGCAACGGGTACACCACGTCGGCAACCTGGGGTCCGCGGGTACTCTGGTGCAGAACCTAATGCTCAAGTGGCAGAAGAGGACCAAGTGCGGGAGAGTAGCCTCCCACCTCTGGCAAATGACACCTTGGGGCATCACGGTCCCGGCGGGCTAGATAGCAGAACGCGGCAGCTCCCCAGATCCGACGAAGGGGTGCAACATCGTCAGAGCACGGTAGAGGTGCTGACGAGTGGTGTAAAACTCGTGGCGAAGAGCTCGGTTAGCTCGATCCAGCCCATCAGCATGCAGAACCAGGTTCTGATGGTAGAAGGGCTCTCGGGTGACAGTGGAGTAGGCGGCAGTGTAGTAACCCCCTGCACCAACATCAGATGCGATAGCGATGTGCCTGAAGGGGGAGGTGTCCAACTCCCGGTACTCCAAACGAAGGCGTGTCAGAGCAGCATAGGCAGCATCGTGAACTGCCATATCGATGGTCACTCCAACACCATAAGCGGTGTGCAACACAGTAGTGGAGTCATACTCCCGAGAGTAGAGGTGGACGATGGCACGGTACTACTCCTGGTTAAACTCCTGGTACTCCTCGGAGACGGTGTACTCGGGGTGCCAGCGATAACCCAGATAGGTCATCATCTCAGCTAGCACGGCCGGTGATCCCGAGGCACCAATGGCCGTCGTGTGGCGCACGACCTGCCTCGTGGGTTCCATCTGAAAGCAAAGATGTTTCAAAGGAGTCAAATGACAGTGTGGAAATTGTTCAAAATACTATTCTAAGGAATAACTATGGCTTTATCCAACTTTGGAGTGAATGTGGTCACGGGAACCTAGTGTTAGAGTTAGTAAATTCGTTTAACCCGAGTAGAAGAGAGTTCAGAGTCCCAGAGTAAAGGTCGAGGAGTAAAAGATCCTAGTACCACCCGATGGCGACGTGGGCCCGTAAGGCACATAGCCAAGTTAGTAAAAGCTTTTGCAATGTCTAGACTTGACTTCGGCCAAAGAGTGTGGAAGGGGGATTCCTACAGGCAGTCGGCTCTGATACCAACTTGTGACGCCCCCGATTCAATCGTACACTAATCATGCACGCAAATGTGTACGATCAAGATCAGGGACTCACGGGAAGATATCACAACACAACTCTACAAATAAAATAAGTCATACAAGCATCATAATACAAGCCAGGGCCTCGAGGGCTCGAATACAAGTGCTCGATCATAGACGAGTCAGCGGAAGCAACAATATCTGAGTACAGACATAAGTTAAACAAGTTTGCCTTAAGAAGTCTAGCACAAACTGGGATACAATCGAAAGAGGCGCAGACCTCCTGCATGGGATCCTCCTAACTACTCCTGGTCGTCGTCAGCGGGCTGCACGTAGTAGTAGGCACCTCCAGTGTAGAAGGAGTCGTCGTCGACGGTGGTGTCTGGATCCTGGGCTCCATCGTCTGGTTGCAGCAATCGGGTAGAGAGATGGGGAAAAGGGGAAACAAGGCAACCGTGAGTACTCATCCAAAGTACTCGCAAGCAAGGAGCTACACTACATATGCATGGATATATGGGTAAGGGGCCATATCAGTGGACTAAACTGCAGAATGGCAGAATTCGAGGGGGATATATAATCCTGTCGAAGACTACGCTTCTGGCAGCCTCCGTCTTGCAGCATATAGAAGAGAGTAGACTGAAGTCCTCCAAGTAGCATCGCATAGCATAACCCTACCCGGCGATCCCCTCCTCGTCGCCCTGTTAGAGAGCGATCACCGGGCTGTATCTGGCACTTGGAAGGGTGTGTTTTATTAAGTATCCGGTTCTAGTTGTCATAAGGTCAAGGTACAACTCCGAGTCATCCTTTTACCGAGGGACACGGCTATTCAAATAGATTAACTTCCCTGCAGGGGTGCACCACATAACCCAACACGCTTGATCCCATTTGGCCGGACACACTTTCCTGGGTCATGCCCGGCCTCGGAAGATCAACACGTCGCAGCCCCACCTAGGCACAACAGAGAGGTCAGCACGCCGGTCTAAACCTAAGCGCGCAGGGGTCTGGGCCCATCGCCCTGAGCACACCTGCATGTTGCGTACGCGGCCGGAAGCAGACCTAGCCTAGTGGCGTTCCAGTCCAATCCGGCGCATGCCGCTCAGTTGCTGACGTCACGAAGGCTTCGGCTGATACCACGACGTCGAGTGCCCATAACTGTCCCCACGTAGTTGGTTAGTGCGTATAGGCCAGTAGCCAGACTCAGATCAAATACCCAGATCTCGTTAAGCGTGTTAAGTATCCGCGAACGCCGACAGGGCTAGGCCCACCTCTCTCCTAGGTGACCTCAACCTGCCCTGTCGCTCCGCCTCAAAGATCCACTCGCGGGTACTCCTACGAGGCGACCCGTCTTTAGTCACCACATGTATCATGTATTATGTATATAAGTATATTCCCGTGATCACCCCGAGTGATCACGGCCCGATAGTATAGCATGGCAGATGGACAAGAATGTAGGGCCACAGATGGAATACTAGCATCCTAAACTAAGCATGTAGGATAGCAGGTAAAGGTAACAACAGTAGTAGCAAGGACAGGCCATGCATCAGGATAGGAATAACAAAAGCAGTAACATGCTACACTACTCTAATGCAAGCAGTATAGAGGAGAGTAGGCGATATCTGGTGATCAAAGGGGGGGCTTGCCTGGTTGCTCTGGCAAGAGAGAGGGGTCGTCAACTCCGTAGTCGTACTGGGTAGCAGCGGCGTCGGTCTCGGTGTCTAGCGAGAGAAGAGGGGGAAGAAACAATGAATACAATGCAAACAGATGCATAGCGATGCATGACATGACAAGTATCGGTGCTAGGGGTGCCCTAACGCGGTATGAGGTGATACCGGCGAAGGGGGAAGCATCCGGGAAAGTATCCCCGGGGTTCCGCGTTCTTGGGCAGAGGTACCGGAGGGGGAAAGTTGCGGGTTCGGTATGTTAGGGGTGTGTGGCGGACGAACGGGTTGCTTATTTGGATTTCCCGTCGTTCTGAGCAACTTTCATGTAGAAACTATCTTCATCCGAGTTACGGATTAAAAGATATGATTTTCAAAAGATTTAAATCATTTTCAAATTTTAATTATTTATTTAATTCTTAACATTATCCAAAACAGTGAATGATGATGTAGGCATGACATCAGAGTGATGTCAGTAGGTCAACTGGTCGGTTGACCAGTCAAACAGACAGGTGGGTCCAGTGGGACCCACATGTCATTGTCAGGGGCATTAACAGAGTTTTAAAACTAACTAATTGGGTTAATTAGTGGGTGGGCCCCAGCAGTCAGTGTCTAATTAGGTTTTAGTTAATTAACTTAACTAATTAGCAGCTTATATATTTGCATTTATTTGTATTATGGCTTGGGGCCCGCATGTCAGTGGCAGTAGCTGCCACGTCAGCAAAGTTGACTTTGGTCAACGTGGCCAGTTGGGGCCCCCAGGCCCACAGGCTACGGCCCAGGGGGTGGGGCCCGCCTAGCCACGTCGGCGGACGGCGCCGGAGCGACTCCGGCGACCCAAACAGAGGCAGCCCCTCGCCGGAGTTGGCCGGAATCGCGCTACGGGGCACCAAAACGAGCGCGGCCGACCGCGTTAGAACGGCGAGACGACAACGCGTCGGTTGGTGGTGGTTACGCGGGCAGTGGTGGCTGGAACCGAGCGCGGCGAGATCATCGGCGGTGAGGTGGTTCGGGCATGAGACGAAGACGACGACGCAGCACGCTACGGGGCTAACGGGAAGGCTAGGGGGAGCGGCGCGACGCGCTGAGCACAAAGGGCCCGGCCCCGTGACCATTTGGTCACCGGAAGGGCGCCGGCGACGCGCGCAGGCGGCGGCGCAGTCGGGCCCTCGACGAGCACAGCGCTAGGGGGCACGGGAAGGCTCGCGCGTGCGCGCGTCGGGCTCCTGGGAACCTCACGAGCTCGACTACGAGCTCGGACGCGAGCTGCGACAATGGTGGATGTGGCCACGGCGGTGAGGCACAGCGCGGCGACCAGAGCCCGGGCATGACGATGAGCTAGCTACTGCGCGAGCTAGGGGAGCTAGAGGGCGGAGGAGGGAGGCAGCTCACCTAGCGGCACGCACGGTGGCCGGTGAATGGTTTAGTAGCTGCAGGGGCGCGGCCGGAGTCGGTGAAGAACGGCGGCGGAGTTTGTCGGGGCAGAGGAGGAAGACGGCGGCGTCGGGGGTATTGCGGTGGCTCCGGTCCCCAACGCGATGCGCCAGTCGAAGTAGCGGACGGCAGTGATCCTCGGGGACTCAGTGGGACGGCGAGAGGGGCTCGGTGGTCGTGGCTAGGCCGCAGCCATGGCGATGGTGGCGTTCGGGTGCGGAGGGGAACGAGGGGGAGAGGCGCGGTGGATCTGAGGGGGAAGGGAGAGGCGCAAGAACCGGGGAGGGAGTGGGGGCAAGTGGGGAGGCGGGATCGAGGAGGCGGGGGCGTGGCGGCCTTATCCTCGCCTCGTCGCTGGCGAGGGGGGTTCGGCTGGGACGCGCCCTGTCCGACCCGGGTCGGGGGAACAGGGGAAGGGGACGCGGTGCGGGGAGCTGGGCCGGCTGGGCCGACCAGGCTGGTTGCGGGCCAGGGGGGCATGGGCTGTGGCCGTGCGGGTGGGTTGGGCTGCCTGGTCTGGGGGGCTTCCCCCCTTTTTTTTGTTATTGCAATTTCTTTCTTTTATTTATTTTCCTTTTCTGTTTTATTTAGTTTTAGGGCATTTAGGCATTTTGTAAAATTGTGTCCTCTACACCATAAATACCAGTGCAATATTTGGCATCCACCGAACATTTTTTTTAATATTTGAAAACTTTTGTCGCTTGACTTATTTAGGATTTAGATTCAAAACGGTTTGAACTAACGAAAGCTTAGCAACAGTAATCAAAAGATGTCATGGCATCATTAGAAGAGTTTTACTGTAGCCTAATTATCCGGGCGTTACAGCAAACTACCATGCTATTTCGTAGGACTCTCAAAATAATCTAAGTGAAGCATGAGAGAACAATAGTTTCTATAAAACAAATCCACCACCGTGCTCTAAAAGATATAAGTGAAGCACTAGAGCAAAAACTATATAACTCAAAAGATATGAGTGAAGCACATAGAGTATTCTAATAAATTCCGAATCAAGTGTGACTCTCTCAAAAGGTGTGTAAAGCAAGGATGATTGTGTTAAACTAACAAGCAAAGACTCAAATAATACAGGCGCTCCAAGCAAAACACATATCATGTGGTGAATAAAAATATAGCTCCAAGTAAAGTTACCGATGGAAGTAGACGAAAGAGGGGATGCCTTCCGGGGCATCCCCAAGCTTTGGCTTTTAGGTGTCCTTTGTCACAGCCCCAGATTTGTTTGTAGTTAGTGGCATCTGCATCCATGCATCATGTTTGATTTCAAAGGGAATTTTGAAATGGGGATGACCAAGCCCTAGCACTAAAACAATTCAAATAGGCTCAACTTTAAAATATTTTCAAAGAACCCAAACTGGGTTGCAAAAATGTTCATGATTAATGGAAAAAGGTGAAAACCATATCCAGAGATGATGAATATTTTTCCATAACCATTTGGGCTCTGATTTAAATCATATCCTATTTGAATTTGGGCACTTTAATGCTATAAAATATTTAAATTGCTCAAATAATCATAAACTAAAATGTTTACTGTTGGATATATTATAAATAGTATCCATGTTTAGTTTCATGATTTTTGGAAATGCTCTGGCATTTTTAATAAAGCCAAACACATTTACAGAAAAATAGAAAACAAAAACAGTTAAAACAGAGAGAGGGGAACCTACCTAATTTACCTGTGCAGCCCAACTGGTGGCCCACTTACCTGGCCCAGCCCACCAGAGCCGCCACCGTCTCCCACCTCGCGCCAGAAGGACGCGAGGCGTGTGGCCACCGCGCATCGGCACGCGCCCGGCCACCTCCTCCCTGCTTGGCTGTTCCCTCGTCGCCCTGGACGTTTTGCGCGACGCCACGCACACCCCTGACCCTCCTCACCTCTCCCTGGACCCCTTCCCCCTCCTCTGCTCTCTGCTCCGCGCCGCCCGAGCGGAGCTCGTCGCCACCGACGCCGTCCACCGTAGCCACCACCTCCTCCTCAACCTCTCTCCACGCTCAGAGGCTCCGCCTCGACCCTCTCTTTCTCCCCACCAAGCTACGCCTCGCCAGAAGCCCTACAGCGTCGCCCTCGAGCTCGTCTTCAACCTCGGTCCGCCGAGATCGCCATCGCCGCCCCGCTCGCTCCAGTCCCTCCCCGGCCTCGCCGTTGCCTCTACCGGATTCTCCGTGAGCCCCTGCCTCTTTCCCCTCTGTCCCCGTGCTCTTCCGCGCCTCCTAGCCACCGTGGCCATCGGAGCAGAATGCTCCTCGCCGCCGGCCACGTCGCCACCACGGCTACGGCCGTGCAATCTCGCAACCAAGCGCGCCACCGTGCTCAGCACGTTCCCAGGAGTCGACCGCGAGCACCCGCGGCTCCTGCCGTCTCCTGCAACGCCAAACCCGCAGGTGCCCGAGCTCCGGCCGCCGCATAGCTCGTCGCCGGTGCCCCTGTAGGCCGCCCCAGTTCCGTCTGCCACCACCACTGGATGCGCGAGTCTTCCAGCTCGCCGTAGCCGCAAACCGCGCACCAAATGGACCTCTGCAGCGCGAGGCCGAGCAACTCCGGCGACCCACCGCCGCGGTCTGTGGTCGCCGGCGGTTAAACGCCAGCAGCTGATGTGGCACGTCATTAGCCACTAATGACCCAGCTAAAACCACCCCTAGTGCCACTGCCATGTGGGCCCAGGGCCTAATTAGTTTAATTTAATTTCTGTTTAGTTTAGCTCATAACCCACCGAGACCCACCCGTCAGCTTTGACTCTGCTGACGTGGCCGTTGACCTGGCCCCACCTGTCAACGACTCTAGTCAGCACTGTGTCACTGACCAGTGGGCCCCACTGGTCAGTTTTGACCTGGACCGCCCAGTTGACTTGCTGACGTCACAGTGACGTCAAGCTGACGCATTAATTCAATTTCTGGATTTAAATTAAATCAGGAAAATCCAGAAAATGCCTAAAACTTCTAAAAATCATAGAAATTCAACCGTAGCTCCAAATGAAATAATTTATATATGAAAAATTATCAGAAAAATTCAAGGAATCCATCTGTACCATTTTCATGCATGTTTGAACAACCTAACCTCACTGTTTAGTCCAAAACATGATAATGCACCATTTGAATTCATAGTTTGAATTTGAATTTGAACCTTGAGTTCAATTCAACCCAAACCTTTCTGTTACTAGCTGCATTAGCTCAATCAACAGCATATTTCCATGTCACATTCATGCATCATACTGTTGCATTGCATTGATTGTGTTTCTTCGCTGTTGCCGGTATTCGTTCCCTCTCGGTAGCCGATGTTTCGACGATGAGTTCGATGACACCGATGAAGAACTATAATATCTTCAGAAGTGCCAGGCAAGCAAAACCCCCTTGTTCATTCCGATACAATCCCACTCTCTCGCTCCTGCTCTCTTTTACTGCATTAGGACAACAACGATTCAACTGTTACATGCTGCGGTAGCTGAACCCCTTTATCCTCTGCATGACCTGTCATTCCACAGTAAATAGATGAAACCCACTAGTATGAGTAGGAGTTGTTTGAGCCCTGTTGTGCCTACTCATTCATGCTTGTTTGTCATGCCTGCTACTGCTTAGAGTTGAGTCGGGTCTGATTCATCCGGAATGAATTGGAATAGTGATGAACATGTCCTACCGTGTGAGAGCTAAGGGTGTGAACACGATTTGGTAAAGGTAGCGGTGAGAGGCCATGTAGGAGTACATGGTGGGTTGTCTCATTGCAGCCGTCCTCAGGAACTGAGTTCTATGTTTGTGATCCATGAACAGTTACTACCACACATTGGGATCCTTAATTGACTCTCTCGGCTTCTTGATCACCCTTGTCCTCTGTCCAGGAGTTGCAAGTAGTTTCTGGTGTTTGTAGTATGCTGGGGGCCGCACGCAGTGCTGACCGTAGGGGTGGGCTGTGTTGCGGTAGGCACGTGGCACGGTGTACCGGGCGCCCGTTTGGTGTTCCGGGAACCCTGTACACATCGTTTGGGGCTGTGAGCGAAACTCCGGCCGGATCTCCTCATGGATGGAACCCGAATAGGCGATAAACCTGGACTAGAGACTTGAGTGTTTAGGTAGGCTGTGGCCGACACCCTCGCCCGGCTTCCGCTTGAAGGTTGCCGAGGTACATGACGTGTACAGGGCGGTAAGTGGCGAGAGCGTGTGTGAAGAAGTACACCCCTGCAGGGTTATCATTATCTATTCGAATAGCCGGATTCCTCGGATATGGAAACTTGGACCCCTTGCATAGTTCATAGACAAGTGAAAGTGGATACTCTAAAATGCGCAAGATAAGCGTGAGTGCTATGGATGGCCTTCTCGTAGGGAGACGGGAGCGGATCCATAGTGGTGTATTGATATGGTGAATATGTGGACTCGTGTGCGCCACCTCAAAAGAGTTGCTTGCAGTCGTAGTTCAGGATAGCCACCGAGTCAAAGCTGGCTTGCTGCAGTCAAACTCCACCACCCCCTTTGTTGATACTGATGCATATGTAGTTAGTTCTGATGTAAGCCTTGCTGAGTACAATTGTACTCACGTTTGCCTATTTCATGTTTTTGCAGAGAGACGTCAGTCTCGCTAGTAGTACCGCTTGGACTTCGACGTTTAGCTTGTTACCTCAGCTACGATCTTGTGCCCTCGGCAGGATCTGGTAGATAGTCAGGCTTCTCATCCTTTTTCATTTGTAGATGTCTGTACTCAGACATGTTTAGCTTCCGCATGTGCTTGACTTGTATGCTCTGATTGTTGGGTCATGAGACGCATGTTTGTAATATCTCGCTCCTCAGAGCCTATTGAATAAATACTTGAGTCGTAGAGTCTTGTTGTGATGCCATGTTGTATCTACTCATATCGGGCATATTGTGTGTATGATTGAAATGCTTGGTATGGGTGGGATCCGACTATCTAGTTGTTTATCCTTGGTAGCCTATCATATGGGGAAATGTAGTCTAGTGCTCCGAAGCGATAGTAGTCCGCTACAGCCCGGTTCACCGGAGTCCTGCTAGCCCAGCACTACTGCTTGGACACTTGACTGGCCGGCATGTGTTTCACGTCGTTCCTATGTCTGTCCCTTCGGGGAAATGTCGCGCGTGTTATTCGGAGTCCTGCCTAGCCTGCTACAGCCCGGATTACCGGAGTCCTGTTAGCCCAGTGCTACAGCCCGAATAAATCTCGTTGATGGCCGACATGCTCGATGTGATTCATGTATGCCTGTCCTCATAGGCTAGCGCCGCTTTGGGTTCACGACTAGCCATGTCGGCCCGGGTTCTCTGTCATGTGGATGCTAGCGACACTATCATATACGTGAGCCAAAAGGCGCAAACGGTCCCGGGCCAGGTAAGGTGGCACCCGTGGGAGTACCGTGCGTGAGGCCGCAAAGCGATATGATGTGTTACATGCTGGATCGATGTGACTTAGGATCGGGGTCCTGACAGCGTTGGTATCAGAGCCTGACTGCCTGTAGGATTACCAAGCCAAACTGGTCGAAGTTGTGTCTAGAAATGCTTTAGTTATGTAAGGGAATTGATTGTGGAAGGGAACGTAAGGCTCTTTTTACTCCTTATACCTCATGCCCTTCTGATCTGAGTCAACCTCTTCTCTTCTACGGGGGTTAAGAACTAGGCTTCTCTTCTATCTCTCAGGATGACGTGTTACTAAACTGTAGTTGCCTAGGATTGTTGAATTCAAGCCCCAGTTCTGTTTCTACTACTTCCATGTGTTCTTAGTTGATCTCAGAACATTAATATTGTGATGTTGAGTGGCTATGCCACCATTTTTGCAGGATGTCCAAATATTTTTGAGCATTTACAGCCGTTATGCTGTCCGAGTCATCCCAGGTTTCTAAATAGTCTGAAGCATTTGCAAATCCTTTCTTTCCGTTCCCGATGCCCTTTTGGGCCAGATTAAGCACACTACCGGTCTGTGAGGTACTCCGTTGCCTCGACGTATATGTTGGAGCTACTATTATGACTCTAGGTGCCTTATGAAACCATCTAGTAATCTATCCATGTTTTGTGTCCCCAGTGTGATGATTCTGGCCACCATTCTCGAAAGCATCCCGTGATGCCATTTAGTAGTAGGTATTCTTCTCCTGGGTTCTCGAACCCGAGATTCACTCTACTTACTTCTTGTTGATAGTGTTTGCTAGTTCCATTAGGATAGTAGTAACCTTTGCATTAGTCCTCGAGGTCCATGGTAAATCCTTCTTCCAATACCATGAACTACATATGGCAGAAGTTCATTGTTGAACCAAAAATCTTAACTAGAGTGCTCTTGATGAGTTCTTCATTCTATATTGTGACTCTGCCAATTCTTTCTCTTCTGCATGGGTTATCCGGAAGAAATGTTGAGCTTTGCTCGATATACTAATCTATGCATCCACAACTCAGAAAGTGATATGTTCCTTTGAGTTGTTCTCCTTAGTTGTTTCTGACCTTCGTCTGTCAATTGTTGGTCAAGAGTAGTTGAGCATTCGTGTTATCGATGCCTATTATTCTTATGGTCCGTCCAGCCATTCTATTCCAGAATGACTAGGAGAAACAAACTCTAGTGCCTCATCCATTTCTAGGATTGGGTCAAAGTAATTGTATCCCGCAGATCGAAATGCCAATCCAGCTTTTGCTCTGTTCTACCCTGGAGTGTTACCATCTTTATGTCAAGAATGTCATGAGAATTGCACCACCTCTTATGAATTATTGACGAAGTAATATTTCTCGCTATCATTATTCATTCCTCGGTCCCATGTTGTTGTAACCGGAATGCCGACAAGTGAATCGTGTTGCGTGAAATCAATACTCCTAGCAACTGTGTTGCTTGGTAGTAAATGGACAATATTCTCATTCTTAGCGTGTTGGTTATGGAATCATCATTATAAGATTGATCTTGCTACCTAGTCCTTATTTCTGGTGCACTCCTTGATCAATGAGTGAGGATTAGTCAAACCCCTGCTCTTTTGACCATATCGTCTTGCCCTGAAAAGCAAGATTGATCTTGAGCTTAGTAATATATCGGTGGTTCGTGATTTTCCGAATATCTTCTCGGAAGTATTACCAGGTTGTCCCCAGACTGTTATGTTGAGCTCGTGATCAAGTTGGTTCCTTGTGAACCACCCTTTCTCCAAGAATCTGTGTTAGATATCCCTGAGCTAGTTGGTTGAGCTAGACAACAACTTGGAGAGTTGGAAGATAAAGCTTGTCTGACTTAGTTCATGTTAAAGGATATCTTTTGTGGTGTGTGTTGAAGAAAGATGATATCTTCACCAATTGGTCCTCGTGATCAGTTGTTGGATGTATTGTCTTGTCAAAACTTTGACTTGAGTATGGGCTATCGTCAAGTCAAATCAGAACCAACGATGTTCGTAATGTTGTCTTACTCGTGGTGGATCCCTCGAGCATACACCATTATATCTTTTGGTATGACCAATGCTATCATCGTGTTCACATGATGGTGGAAGTCCAGTGATATGGAAATTCCGATGAGTTGTTGTTGAGCCCATTAGCAGCATTTTGTCTCCCCCATGATTCATGTTGAAAATTATACTAGTATTGGAAACTTTGTAAGCAATGCCTTCGTGTTCCGTTCATGAAGCTTATGCTTGGATGAAAGGAGTGACTTCCTCTAATTCACGTGCATTTGATGTAAGTTGCTGCCGTGGATTTGAGAAAGTTTGTTTTGCCTCCTCTGGAATCATCCCAAATCAGTAATGCATACGTGCGAAGTATTCTGTGGTTTGGAGACTTGCAACCTTCATTCTATATGTGTCCCTAGCACACCAAGCCACTGATTGATTTGTTCAAGGAGAGGAAGTTCCTTTTTAAGAGCTAACCCGGGCTTAATCAAGGACTTCGTTATCTGCAATGATGGTTTCCCACCTGAACTCGGTAGTGTTTTATTGTAAGACTACCCTGTGGTCATGCTTGTCTTGGACAACATGTTCACATGTATATAGCAGAACCAGCTCATGTTTTGGAGCTTGCTATCGTAGTTCATTTCCTGAGAATCTCGCAACGTCATCTCGTCGGTTTGTGTTGCAAACTTCCTTTTCCGGACATGCTGTCTGAAATATCCTGTTACCAACCAGATCTGAATCTCAGGCAAATGTGATTGTTGGAACTTTTCCAAGATCTATTATGTAGGTCCCGACAAGGTTGATGTCTGGCCGACACACCTAGCCGGAAGAGCTATCATGGTAGTATCTTGATTGAACTAGTTGACCATCTTCTCCATGAGGATCTCGTGCGACTTATTCTAGAAGTTGTTCCTTAGGGATCCTTGTGCTATTAGTATTCCCCAATTATGCTATAACCATTCCAACAGTGGAATTGCTCTCGACTGTTGAGTTATCTCCCAGTTATCCGAATCATTCCCAGCATTTGCATTTTTGTTCCCAGCTTGCACCTCAATAGTTGTTGTCCAGGATCATATTCAAGAGTGGACTTGTCATGGTCCCATCCATTTCCGGTGATAAGCAAAGTCATTCATTGCGTTGTCTTCAACAAGGTAGTCCCCATCATCCAACCTAGTCCGAGTATGTCACCTTTCCGAACTCCTTCAAACGATCGTTTGTGATTGCCTTAGGCTGGTACCAAAAATTTCAACGATTTTGTATCAAAAGTAATTCTTTTTGCCACTTAAGGGAATAGTTCTTCGAGTAACCTTTCCTAAGGTGCCCCGTTATGGAATCATGGCAATTATTCCCTCGCCACCTTGACACCGTCCACCATTTTTCTAAGCGTAGAATTGCTGCCCACCAAATCAAACCTCGTCATCTGTTCCACTCCATCCCTCTATCTGTATATATCGTGTCCCATCTCGACAGATGTCGCTATGTCTCATTCTGTGAGTTGATCGTCGGTTACTCGATCTTCGAGAAAATCGATTCCTCGAGAGTTTCTATTCTTCCGTTGTCATGTTGGATGGAGTTCTCAGAGCAAGACGTCGGGACAAAGATGATGATCGGATCAACGCTCTTATGAGGTGCAACCTGGATCGTGAAGATTGTGTTGGTCTTGTGCCCCCTCTGTCTTCTTACCTCACGTCTTGAATCTCGGGACGAGATTCTTGTTTAGTGGGGGTGAGTTGTCACAGCCCCAGATTTGTTTGTAGTTAGTGGCATCTGCATCCATGCATCATGTTTGATTTCAAAGGGAATTTTGAAATGGGGATGACCAAGCCCTAGCACTAAAACAATTCAAATAGGCTCAACTTTAAAATATTTTCAAAGAACCCAAACTGGGTTGCAAAAATGTTCATGATTAATGGAAAAAGGTGAAAACCATATCCAGAGATGATGAATATTTTTCCATAACCATTTGGGCTCTGATTTAAATCATATCCTATTTGAATTTGGGCACTTTAATGCTATAAAATATTTAAATTGCTCAAATAATCATAAACTAAAATGTTTACTGTTGGATATATTATAAATAGTATCCATGTTTAGTTTCATGATTTTTGGAAATGCTCTGGCATTTTTAATAAAGCCAAACACATTTACAGGAAAATAGAAAACAAAAACAGTTAAAACAGAGAGAGGGGAACCTACCTAATTTACCTGTGCAGCCCAACTGGTGGCCCACTTACCTGGACCAGCCCACCAGAGCCGCCACCGTCTCCCACCTCGCGCCAGAAGGACGCGAGGCGTGTGGCCACCGCGCATCGGCACGCGCCCGGCCACCTCCTCCCTGCTTGGCTGTTCCCTCGTCGCCCTGGACGTTTTGCGCGACGCCACGCACACCCCTGACCCTCCTCACCTCTCCCTGGACCCCTTCCCCCTCCTCTGCTCTCTGCTCTGCGCCGCCCGAGCGGAGCTCGTCGCCACCGACGCCGTCCACCGTAGCCACCACCTCCTCCTCAACCTCTCTCCACGCTCAGAGGCTCCGCCTCGACCCTCTCTTTCTCCCCACCAAGCTACGCCTCGCCAGAAGCCCTACAGCGTCGCCCTCGAGCTCGTCTTCAACCTCGGTCCGCCGAGATCGCCATCGCCGCCCCGCTCGCTCCAGTCCCTCCCCGGCCTCGCCGTTGCCTCTACCGGATTCTCCGTGAGCCCCTGCCTCTTTCCCCTCTGTCCCCGTGCTCTTCCGCGCCTCCTAGCCACCGTGGCCATCGGAGCAGAATGCTCCTCGCCGCCGGCCACGTCGCCACCACGGCTACGGCCGTGCAATCTCGCAACCAAGCGCGCCACCGTGCTCAGCACGTTCCAAGGAGTCGACCACGAGCACCCGCGGCTCCTGCCGTCTCCTGCAACGCCAAACCCGCAGGTGCCCGAGCTCCGGCCGCCGCATAGCTCGTCGCCGGTGCCCCTGTAGGCCGCCCCAGTTCCGTCTGCCACCACCGCTGGATGCGCGAGTCTTCCAGCTCGCCGTAGCCGCAAACCGCGCACCAAATGGACCTCTGCAGCGCGAGGCCGAGCAACTCCGGCGACCCACCGCCGCGGTCTGTGGTCGCCGGCGGTTAAACGCCGGCAGCTGATGTGGCACGTCATTAGCCACTAATGACCCAGCTAAAACCACCCCTAGTGCCACTGCCATGTGGGCCCAGGGCCTAATTAGTTTAATTTAATTTCTGTTTAGTTTAGCTCATAACCCACCGAGACCCACCCGTCAGCTTTGACTCTGCTGACGTGGCCGTTGACCTGGCCCCACCTGTCAACGACTCTAGTCAGCACTGTGTCACTGACCAGTGGGCCCCACTGGTCAGTTTTGACCTGGACCGCCCAGTTGACTTGCTGACGTCACAGTGACGTCAAGCTGACGCATTAATTCAATTTCTGGATTTAAATTAAATCAGGAAAATCCAGAAAATGCCTAAAACTTCTAAAAATCATAGAAATTCAACCGTAGCTCCAAATGAAATAATTTATATATGAAAAATTATCAGAAAAATTCAAGGAATCCATCTGTACCATTTTCATGCATGTTTGAACAACCTAACCTCACTGTTTAGTCCAAAACATGATAATGCACCATTTGAATTCATAGTTTGAATTTGAATTTGAACCTTGAGTTCAATTCAACCCAAACCTTTCTGTTACTAGCTGCATTAGCTCAATCAACAGCATATTTCCATGTCACATTCATGCATCATACTGTTGCATTGCATTGATTGTGTTTCTTCGCTGTTGCCGGTATTCGTTCCCTCTCGGTAGCTGATGTTTCGACGATGAGTTCGATGACACCGATGAAGAACTATAATATCTTCAGAAGTGCCAGGCAAGCAAAACCCCCTTGTTCATTCCGATACAATCCCACTCTCTCGCTCCTGCTCTCTTTTACTGCATTAGGACAACAACGATTCAACTGTTACATGCTGCGGTAGCTGAACCCCTTTATCCTCTGCATGACCTGTCATTCCACAGTAAATAGATGAAACCCACTAGTATGAGTAGGAGTTGTTTGAGCCCTGTTGTGCCTACTCATTCATGCTTGTTTGTCATGCCTGCTACTGCTTAGAGTTGAGTCGGGTCTGATTCATCCGGAATGAATTGGAATAGTGATGAACATGTCCTACCGTGTGAGAGCTAAGGGTGTGAACACGATTTGGTAAAGGTAGCGGTGAGAGGCCATGTAGGAGTACATGGTGGGTTGTCTCATTGCAGCCGTCCTCAGGAACTGAGTTCTATGTTTGTGATCCATGAACAGTTACTACCACACATTGGGATCCTTAATTGACTCTCTCGGCTTCTTGATCACCCTTGTCCTCTGTCCAGGAGTTGCAAGTAGTTTCTGGTGTTTGCAGTATGCTGGGGGCCGCACGCAGTGCTGACCGTAGGGGTGGGCTGTGTTGCGGTAGGCACGTGGCACGGTGTACCGGGCGCCCGTTTGGTGTTCCGGGAACCCTGTACACATCGTTTGGGGCTGTGAGCGAAACTCCGGCCGGATCTCCTCATGGATGGAACCCGAATAGGCGATAAACCTGGACTAGAGACTTGAGTGTTTAGGTAGGCTGTGGCCGACACCCTCGCCCGGCTTCCGCTTGAAGGTTGCCGAGGTACATGACGTGTACAGGGCGGTAAGTGGCGAGAGCGTGTGTGAAGAAGTACACCCCTGCAGGGTTATCATTATCTATTCGAATAGCCGGATTCCTCGGATATGGAAACTTGGACCCCTTGCATAGTTCATAGACAAGTGAAAGTGGATACTCTAAAATGCGCAAGATAAGCGTGAGTGCTATGGATGGCCTTCTCGTAGGGAGACGGGAGCGGATCCATAGTGGTGTATTGATATGGTGAATATGTGGACTCGTGTGCGCCACCTCAAAAGAGTTGCTTGCAGTCGTAGTTCAGGATAGCCACCGAGTCAAAGCTGGCTTGCTGCAGTCAAACTCCACCACCCCCTTTGTTGATACTGATGCATATGTAGTTAGTTCTGATGTAAGCCTTGCTGAGTACAATTGTACTCACGTTTGCCTATTTCATGTTTTTGCAGAGAGACGTCAGTCTCGCTAGTAGTACCGCTTGGACTTCGACGTTTAGCTTGTTACCTCAGCTACGATCTTGTGCCCTCGGCAGGATCTGGTAGATAGTCAGGCTTCTCAGCCTTTTTCATTTGTAGATGTCTGTACTCAGACATGTTTAGCTTCCGCATGTGCTTGACTTGTATGCTCTGATTGTTGGGTCATGAGACCCATGTTTGTAATATCTCGCTCCTTAGAGCCTATTGAATAAATACTTGAGTCGTAGAGTCTTGTTGTGATGCCATGTTGTATCTACTCATATCGGGCATATTGTGTGTATGATTGAAATGCTTGGTATGGGTGGGATCCGACTATCTAGTTGTTTATCCTTGGCAGCCTATCATATGGGGAAATGTAGTCTAGTGCTCCGAAGCGATAGTAGTCCGCTACAGCCCGGTTCACCGGAGTCCTGCTAGCCCAGCACTACTGCTTGGACACTTGACTGGCCGGCATGTGTTTCACGTCGTTCCTATGTCTGTCCCTTCGGGGAAATGTCGCGCGTGTTATTCGGAGTCCTGCCTAGCCTGCTACAGCCCGGATTACCGGAGTCCTGTTAGCCCAGTGCTACAGCCCGAATAAATCTCGTTGATGACCGACATGCTCGATGTGATTCATATATGCCTGTCCTCATAGGCTAGCGCCGCTTTGGGTTCACGACTAGCCATGTCGGCCCGGGTTCTCTGTCATGTGGATGCTAGCGACACTATCATATACGTGAGCCAAAAGGCGCAAACGGTCCCGGGCCAGGTAAGGTGGCACCCGTGGGAGTACCGTGCGTGAGGCCGCAAAGCAATATGATGTGTTACATGCTGGATCGATGTGACTTAGGATCGGGGTCCTGACATCCTTAGATTATCTTGGGGTGCCATGGGCATCACCAAGCTTAGGCTCTTTCCACTCCTTGTTCCATAATCCATCAAATCTTTCACCCAAAACTTGAAAACTTCACAACACAAAACTTAGCAGAAAATCTCGTGAGCTCCGTTAGCGAAAGAAAACAAAAGACCACTTCAAGGTACTGTAATGAACACATTCTTTATTTATATTGGTGTTAAACCTACTATATTCAAACTTCTATATGGTTTATAAATTCTTTTACTAGCCATAGATTCATCAAAATAAGCAACCAACACACAAAAAACAGAATCTGTCAAAAACAGAACAATCTGTAGTAATCTGTAACTAACGCAAACTTCTAGAACTCCAAAAATTCAGCCAAAATAGTAAGACCTAGAAACTTTGTTTATTGATAAGCAGAAATTGGAATCAATATTGTATCACAGTCTGGTGATTTTTAACAATTATTTTAGTGAACAGAAAGTTTCTGCAATTTTCAGCAAGATCAAATAACTATCATCCAAGAAGATCATATAGGTTAAACTTGGCACAAACACTAATTAAAACATAAAAACACATCTAACCAGAGGCTAGATCAAATATTTATTCCTAAACAGAAGCAAAAACCAAAAAACTAAAAATAAAATTGGGCTGCCTCCCAACAAGCGCTATCGTTTAACGGCCCTAGCTAGGCATAATAGCAATGATAGATCTAGGTATTGCCATATTTGGTAGGAAATGCTTCAATGAGGCATCTATCATCCTTAGGTGTTTCTTTCTTTTTATTAATTATCAAACTTTTAGGCACAAGATTGAAAAATTCATTTGTAACAAATGGTTCCTTAATGATAGAAAAAAGATTGGGATGAATACTTATAGATTTGAGATCCGCAGTTTCCTTACTAGAGGATTCACCCTTATTTTTAGGAACATACATAAGCTTGGAAATTTTAGTTGGAGGACCTGTAGTATTCTTTACGGAAGAAAAAGAGGTTCCCAAGTTGGTAATGATATTGTCAAGTTTATCGATTCTAGTGGAATCTTGGTTTATTTTCTCATTAACTATGGTTTCTTCTCCTTAATATTTTTCAAAGTGACTCCTACTTTAGATCCATATTGAGTGATTCGGTTGTGGATATTTTTATCCAAATTTTCAATTAGCTCTATGGTAGAAACTTTATTTTCAATTATTTCAAGTCTTTGCATTATATGATCCAAAGTTAACATAGTTCCATTAATCATAATAGGGGGCGAGCCAGACAAATCTATCATAGCATTATAAGAATCAAAAGTATGGCTACCTAAGAAATTCCCTCCGGTAATGGTATCAAGGATATATCTTTACCAAGGAGTAGTGCCTACATAAAAATTGCGGAGAAGAACGGAAGTGGATTGCTTCCTAGTAGATCTATTTTGAGCATTGCAAATCCTATACCAAGCTTCTTTTAAATTTTCTCCTTCCCTTTGTTTAAAATTAAGAACTTCATTCTCGGGAGACAACGGAGAAGATAGGGGACTAGCCATAACAACAAGCAAGCAAAAAAGAGGCGAACGGAGAAGAGAGGGTGAATAAAACGGCAAGGGTGAAGTGGGGGAGAGGAAAACAAGAGGCAAATGGCAAATAATGTAATGCGGGAGATAAGGATTTGTGATGGGTACTTGGTATGTTGACTTTTGCGTAGACTCCCCGGCAACGGCACCAGAAATCCTTCTTGCTACCTCTTGAGCACTGCGTTGGTTTTCCCTTAAAGAGGAAAGGGTGATGCAGTAAAGCAGTGTAAGTATTTCCCTCAGCTTTTGAGAACCAAGGTATCAATCCAGTAGGAGACCACGCACGAGTCACTCACACCTACACAAACATATAAATCCTCGCGACCAACGCGATAAGGGGTTGTCAATCCCTACACGATCACTTACGAGAGTGAGATCTGATAGATATGATAAGATAATATTTTTGGTATTTTTATGATAAATATGCAAATTAAAATAGAAGGCAATAAAAATAACTAAGTGTTGGAAGATTAATATGATGGAAAATAGACCCGGGGGCCATAGGTTTCACAAGTGGCTTCTCTCAAGAGCATAAGTATTACGGTGGGTGAACAAATTACTGTTGATCGATTGATAGAATTTAGCATAGTTATGAGAATATCTAGGTATGATCATGTATTTAGGCATCACGTCCAAGACAAGTAGACCGACTCATGCCTGCATCTACTACTATTACTCCACACATCGACCGCTATCCAGCATGCATCTAGAGTATTAAGTTCATAAGAACAGAGTAACGCTTTAAGCAAGATGACATGATGTAGACGGATAAACTCATGCAATATGATATAAACCCCATCTTGTTATCCTCGATGGCAACAATACAATACGTGCCTTGATGCCCCTACTGTCACTGGGAAAGGACACCGCAAGATTGAACCCAAAGCTAAGCACTTCTCCCATTGCAAGAAAGATCAATCTAGTAGGCCAAACCAAACTGATAATTTGAAGAGACTTTCAAAGATAACCAATCATACATAAAATAATTCAGAGAAGATTCAAATATTGTTCATAGATAAACTTGATCATAAACCCACAATTCATTGGTCTCAACAAACACATCGCAAAAGAAGATTACATCGAATAGATCTCCACGAGAGAGGGGGAGAACATTGTATTGAGATCCAAAAAGAGAGAAGAAGCCATCTAGCTAATAACCATGGACCCGAAGGTCTGAGGTAAACTACTCACACATCATCGGAGAGGCTATGGTGTTGATGTAGAAGCCCTCCGTGATCGATGCCCCCTCCGGCGGAGCTCCGGAAAAGGCCCCAAGATGGGATCTCATGGGTACAGAAGGTTGCGGCGGTGGAATTAGGTTTTTGGCTCCGTATCTGGTAGTTTGGGGGTACATAGGTATATATAGGAGGAAGAAGTACGTCGGTGGAGCAACATGGGGCCCACGAGGGTGGAGGGCATGCCTGGGGGGTAGGCGCGCCCCCTACCTCGTGCCCTCCTGGTTGATTTTTTGATGTAGGGTCCAAGTCCTCTGGATCATGTTCATTCCGAAAATCACGTTCCCGAAGGTTTCAGTTCGTTTGGACTCCGTTTGATATTCTTTTTCTACGAAACTCTGAAATAGGCAAAAAAGAACAATCCTAGGCTGGGCCTCCGGTTAATAGGTTAGTCCCAAAAATAATATAAAAGTGTATAATAAAGCCCATTAATGTCCAAAATAGAATATAATATAGCATGGAACAATAAAAATTTATAGATACGTTGGAGACGTATCACTTTGCTCCCCCTTTTCCCCCTTTCTTCTTCTTTCCGGTTGATGCAACCAGATGTCGGAGCCCAGGAGCCAGATGCCACCGTCAATGCCTACTACTACGTGGAGACCGTCGACGACCAGGAGTAGTTAGGAGGCTCCCAGGCAGGAGGCCTTGCTTTTTCGATTGTAGATGCTTTTGTGCTAGCCTTCTTAAGGCAAACTTGTCGAACTCATGTATGTACTCAGATATTATTGCTTTTGCTGACTCTTGTGTATTCGAGCTTATGTATTCGAGCCTCGAGGCCCCTGGCTTGTAATATAAAGCTTGTATTATTTCAATTTGTGTCTAGAGTTGTGTTGTGATATCTTCATGTGAGTCCTTGATCTTGATCGTACACATTTGCGTGTATGATTAGTGTACGATTGAATCGAGGGCGTCACAAGTTGGTATCAGATCCGGCTGCCTGTAGGTAGCCCCCTTTCCAACTCATTGGCCGAATTTGAGTCTAGTCATTGAAAAACTTTTACTAACATGGTTGTGTGGCTTACGGGCCCACGTCATCATTGGGTGGTGTATGATCTTTTATTCCTCGTCTATACTCTGGGATCCTGATCTCTCTTCTGTTTGGGTTAAATGATTTTGCTAAAATCTAACTTTAGGTTCTCGAAAATACTTTCTCCCGGAGAGCCCCTTCAGTCCAGATGATCGCTTGCTGCACTAGAAGATTTTGAAGATACTCTCTGATGTTTCCCCGAAACCCTTGTGCCCTTTGTCGTTGCAATTCCATATCACTGATAAATCCCTATGGATAGCTGCATACACTTGTCGTCCATACCTTCTTTTCCAATTGTTCTTATTATTACAAGATACCCTGAAATACTTTGGATATTATGAGAATCCTTTGTTCCTGGTACCTTGCAGCTCTCTTCCGCGTGAATAACCCTACGAATAATTCCTCACACTTATCGGGGATTCGTTCATCCCCAGTTGATCATATGTCTCACAAAATCCTTCAAATGCAATTCGATCTCCCAAAGATCCTCTGTAGCATAGTGCTCCCGAAAGTCTTGTCTGCCTGCATTATGGTTAAATCCATATGTCTGGTAATATTCATTAACATCCTTTGTCATTGTCATCCTGGGCCTATTGATTCATTATGTTGCGATTGCTTGCAATCATCAGTCGAACCCTCACATTTGACCTTCATACTCATACGTCATTCTGGACATGGGTTGGATCTCGGCCAATCATGTTGTAATTGATTCTCCACCTAGTTCCCTTCAACTTGAACGCCAAATTATTCAGCTATTTCTATAATCTGATGCCTTTGCACTCTTTCCTTCTTCTGATTGAGTACTGATACTCACATCAGATCCATTGAGGACCGCTGAATCCTTTGTTGGATTATTATCCGGCAATGTCCTTCATATTCAAAATCTCGTGCTCTCTTCCCCTGATACATATTGCCTTCGGTAAATTGTTTCCTCTGCTTATTTTCAACCATGCTCTACTTTCGAGCTAGTGTTAACTAGTTTTGAAGTTGGTGATATATGTTCCTAAGATGCCCCGATGGGTTGGACCTATGCCTCCTATAATCCATGTAAACCCGAGAGTTTTCCAGAGTCATACTATTCTGGTGTTTTACCTGATATAATTACAACACTACAACTTCATCGAAAGCGAGAAGTGACTGGAAGGATATGCATTAAAGAAGTGGGAGTCGACCCATGCACCCGATGTGGAACTTATCATGGAAGCTTCTTGTTATAATAATAATTCCCTTGATATAAGTTCATTTGGTATCTTTGTTTGTTCCTTTACAACTGTGGTTCTGACCATGATTGTTGCCCTTTGATCCCATTTCTCGGACAAGTTAAAGTACTTGTCTTCTGCAGAACATTTCACCTGTCAAGCATCTATTCTACTCTACCTTCGAGTATTACCCTCTGGTATCTCGAGAATATCAAACATCTGTGTTTCTTACTATGAGTCTTTTTCTAGTATTGCTTCTCATCGATTCCAATTTTCCCCAGGTTCTGAGTTATTAGTCACTCGAGAACACTGATAAGTGAATCGATTCTGCCCTTCGATTCAATAACTGTAAGTAATTTTCATTGCTTACAAGTTTAATGATCCTTCAAATCATTCCTAGCCTGATCGGTTATATCATTATCGTGCTAAATTTTAACTATGATACCTGGTCCTTCTTCCCGGAGCACAATTTTCGATGATGAGCTAAGCCTACATTGATCTTCCTCGTCGTAACATTTCTCCTTGAATAGCAAGCTTGATTTCGAGTTTGTGTCGTCCCCGTGGTTCCAATAACCTTTCGCTTCATCATTCCTTTGACTTGATGTCGTCGCCAATCGATTACATCTTCAGGAAATCTCTCGACAAATGTGTCGTGATCATCATCAACATTCTGAGCTCTTCCAGGATATCAATCGAATTCATGATGAGAAATACAATCCTTGCCCCTCGATGATTTTTGTTATCATTGACAACATTCTTGCCTTCTCCAACACCAACTTGTTCATATAATTTTCGAAATACATCCTTTCTGACATGTCGATGGATTGTTGCTGAGCCCATCGGCCGCACCCTCATCTTTTCCTTGCTGAAATTGTGTGACTTATTTTCTAAGTTGTTTTCGATGGATCCTTTGTGTATCCAAAGTCTGACCTTGCCTTGAAAACCATGTCAATGCTATCTTGAGGCATGTCTGTGGCAATCCGATCTTTAATAAGAACATTTGAAGCACGATACTAAATTTTCTTTATCAATTATCCAAACACCGTTGTATGGGTAATGTCATGAAATTCCTTTCCCCTTACCTAAATGGTTTTATACTTCTATCCTGCCATGGAATATCGCCCTCTGCTTGTCCTTGGGAAGGGAATACTCCTTACAATTGTGTTTAAACACATTTTCCTTTCTATTGTACTGATTAAACTAATAATCATATTTTCCCCTTCCATTGTTTTGTTTAACCTTTCTTATGATTCATGAGATCTAAGCAGTAATAGTTCCCTGCTTATGTAAACACCTCGGTGCACAATTTGGCAGTAAGACCATGTTATTATTGTTGTTGACATTCCGGTAACCAACGATGGACGAGAACTTTGCCTATTGGTCCGCCTCGTCTTAACGAGCAGGAAAATGGTTCTCTTCATCCCTCGCCCTTGGTACCAACGTTGTTGCCAACATAATTGACAGACTATATATCCTCTGACCTCCCTTGTTTCATGACCGTGCAAAGCACCTTCCTGCTGTTAACCCACATGGTAGGCCCATAACCCACAGTTCCACAAGATTGAAACCTGACTCGCCTGTACATCCATGTATTCCAAAATTGTTCCTCACACTTGGCTTTGTATGTAATTCATGAGCCACCTTCTTGTGATTTGTTCTGGTATTAGATGCAATACTTATTCTCGATGCTTTGAACCCCCCTTTCACACTCTGTTTCAGACATCGAACGATTGTCCATCCGCTTGAAGCTTCTTATTGCACCTTCTAGCCTTGCTCTCGGTGACTTTCTTGAATTTCAACTCGAGAGGTGCCGCCATGCCGGGTTCACTGAGATAGTCCTCAGGTATCTATCTTGGGTTGAGCCCCGTCCTTCCCGAGTCTTTCCCCCTTACTACACCCCTTAAATCTCGGGACGAGATTTCTTGTAGTGGAGGAGAATCGTGACGCCGGATAATTAAGCTATAGTAATTCCCTACTAATGATGCCATGTCATCATGTTTACTATTATTAAACTAGCGATCTTTCAAACCCACCCTTTATCCAAAATTCAAAATCAAGTTAAACTCAAAAGTTTTCAAATGTTTAAAATTAAATGTTCATCTTGTGGGAAATTTTCATTTGTTAATATTCGTGGTGAACCAACATTTTTTTAGAAAGTGGTTTTGATGCCCTAATCTAAATAAAACTGAAATATAAAGGTTAAAAAACAGAACAAAAAGAACTCCCCCCCCCATGTTGGACCAACCGGCCCAGCTAGCCAACTGGCCGGCCCAGTCGCCCCCTTTTTGGCCTACAAGGTAACCCTCCCGTGACCTAGCCCCAAAATATCTCCCGACCCCCCTACTCCCACCCAAGCTCTCTCTCTCTCCCACTCCTGATATGGGTCGGGATCGACCCCGCGGCGCCCCGATAACCACACCCCACCGCTCCGTGCTGCTTGACGTTGTCTCCCCCATCGCACAACGTAGCCACCGCGCGGAGCCCCCTCGCCGGACTGCCTCCTCGACGCATCGCTGGACGCCCCGCCTTCCTCCATGGAGCCCCGCCTTGCTGGACGCCCCCGCCACCTCGACGCGCCGGACCCCATCGCGGGACCTCCCCATCCTCTCCCTCGCCGGACTACCCCAAGCCTCAACGCCCTCGTCCTCCTCCTCTGTCCCGCCCTCTTCCCGAGAACGTGGGTGAGGACCTCGTCCTCCTCCTCTGTCCCGCCCTCTTAGTCGTAGAGCGCCACCGCTCACCGCGCCGAGACCGACCTGGCCACCCCCCTCTCGTGCGTTGCCTCGCCGGCACTGTTGCTGCAATGCCGCGCTCGTACGACTTCGTTCCTTGTTCGTGTATTACGCCACAATATGCACCATATTGACTTAAGTGATTTGCAAGCTGGGTTGCCTCGCTCCTGTGTTTACCCCTACGTTCCCGATTGTTCGGCTAGGCAGTAAAGGGAGCACCTCTGCGATCGTGACGATCGGGTCATCCGAGCCGGACCTCAGACTGGGTGAAGCCGAAAGCTAGCGCTCTTATTGTTTTCAATGATGGTCGGCACACAAGGTAACTCATGAGTACAAAAAATCTATTGCACAAGTCTCATAGTAACAATGATTACCGAATAAAGGTATCGGTGGGGGTACTATTTTCTTCGAAGATGCTTCTTACACTTCGTCAGTAATATAGCATAAGTTCCCTGAGCGCACTTTGTCTGTTACAGCCTTATGGCCTGATTGCCTGGTTATTGGAAACACTGTCGATATTATCGACAGGTGGAGTACGTAACACGCTTCGGTCCTTGACGGAAGAGGGAGAAGCCGACGGTCGGTTAAGACGCGTTTAAAGTTCGGGTGAACATAGATATGATATAAGTACTTCGGTACATACAATCATTCTTTTACCAAAGTCACTTGGGGGCTCTTAAGTTTATTTGAGCCATTTTATAATAAGTGTTTTTCTTCTTAGTTGTTGCAAAGTTATTATTATTATTATTACTATTTATGACTCTTTTTTTTAACACGAGTGTGTGGTCGCTAGCCGGGAGCCTAATTTCTCTCCCAAAACCGCTAGAGTTTAGTTTGCTAAACTGGCCTAATGAGAAGTACTCCGCCTTCGGGATAGGAGGTCGAAGCCGTAGGCTGACCCGCTTGAAGTCTTGAGATAGGATGTGTCATGTTAAAGCACGGCAGAAGCACTTTTTTTTCTAAAGTCCGATTTTCGGATTGACACCGAACACTTGATCTAGTTCGGACATTAAACTTTTGAATAAGTTTTTTGGATTTTCGAGCCGATGGCACTTTTAAACTATTTGTGCATTTCCAGCATTAGTCTTGCAGTGCAACGTCGGACACCTTCAGGGATTCGACAAAAACATTCTCGGATATTGCTATATATGCATCGGTTTCGAATTGTGTCTTCAGTCAATAGTTGGGTTGTCCGGCTCCTGTGCTTGCCTCCTACATTCCGCTTTGTTCGACTAGGTGTGCAAAGGGAGAACCACTATGATTGTGCTTCCAGCTCACATGGTCAAGCACCTCAGTGGAGAAAGCCGAAAACTGACTGTCAGAATAGGCGTAAACTGGTTAGCGATTCGATGACTATGTTAAATGATGGGCCGTTCATAACATTGGCCGAAGTGTTTACGGCTTGACCTCGGCTGCCACCGAACACTAACCGGGGGCTCATAGCTAGCTTCCCCAGTATAAAGCTCCTATGACTAAGTGAAAGTTTTAAAGCCCGCATATCTGATTGCCTCGTTTCCGTTAACACAACCGCCTTCGGGCACCGAGACTTCGGCTAAGGGTTGCTTTGTTATTGTGGAAACACCCTATGTAGTATCTACCAAGGGATAGAAGCCGACGATGGGCCACTTTCAACTGATAAACGGTCACAATGGAGTCAAAATAATGATGTAAAGTACTTGGATACATAGAATCATTACACATAATCTGTGATTTTACTCTGGATATCGATCCTTAATTCGGCCACCCGTGCCCACATTAAGGCTCGGGGGCTACTGGGCTTTGTGCTCATTATTTACAAATATTAAAGGGGCACATCAATCCCCTAATCTGGTGTTGCCACCCGACCAGTGTCTCGGGGGCTACTGCATTGCCTATTCAATGCAGAAAATTCAAAGGGCTCAGTGTTCGGCTTGACCGAACTATGGGCAAACGTGCCTTCGGATAACAATAGGTACCATTTGGACCTATCTGGCGTCAAGCTAAATATACTATGGCAACTTTTCAAGACCCTCTCTCAAGGGCCCGTTCGCTGATCACTATTATCTCTAATATATTACACTGCGTTTCTATTCCTACGTGTGCTACCGAGCTAGGAGTTGATCCTCAGGCCGATTTCGCGCATCGACCTGAGTCTCAGGGGCTACTAGGATCAGTGGTTTCATGTTTTCCTTCAGGTGCATCTCGGGTTTTAGAATGACACACACCTTGAGGGCTACTAGTTATACATGTTGACAGCGAATACAATCATTCTTTTACCAAAGTCACTTGGGGGCTCTTAAGTTTATTTGAGCCGTTTTATAATAAGTGTTTTTCTTCTTAGTAATTGCAAAGTTATTATTATTATTATTATTATTATTATTATTATTATTATTATTATTATTATTATTATTATTATTATTATTATTATTATTATTATTATTATTATTATTATTTTTACTATTTATCACTCTTTTTTCGACACGAGTGTGTGGTCGCTAGCCGGGGAGCCCAATTTCTCTCCCAAAACCGCTAGAGTTTAGTTCGCTAAACTGGCCTAATGAGAAGTACTCCGCCTTCGGGATAGGAGGTCGAAGCCGTAGGCTGACCCGCTTGAAGTCTTGAGATAGGATGTGTCATGTTAAAGCACGACAGAAGCACTTTTTTTTTTCTAAAGTCCAATTTTCGGATTGACACCGAACACTTGATCTAGTTCGGACATTAAACTTTTGAATAAGTTTTTTTGATTTTCGAGCCTATGGCACTTTTAAACTATTTGTGCATTTCCAGCATTAGTCTTGCAGTGCAACGTCGGACACCTTCAGGGATTCGGCAAAAACATTCTCGGATATTGCTATATATGCATCGGTTTCGAATTGTGTCTTCGGTCAATAGTTGGGTTGCCCGGCTCCTGTGCTTGCCTCCTATGTTCCGCTTTGTTCGACTAGGTGTGCAAAGGGAGAACCACTGCGATTGTGCTTCCAGCTCGCATGGTCAAGCACCTCAGTGGAGAAAGCCGAAAACTGACTGTCACAATAGGCGTAAACTGGTCAGCGATTCGATGACTATGTTAAATGACGGGCCGTTCATAACATTGGCCGAAGTGTTTACGGCTTGACCTCGGCTGTCACCGAACACTAACCGGGGGCTCATAGCTAGCTTCCCCAGTATAAAGCTCCTATGACTAAGCGAAAGTTTTAAAGCCCGCATATCTGATTGCCTCGTTTCCGCTAACACAACCGCCTTCGGGCACTGAGACGTCGACTAAGGGTTGCTTTGTTATTGTGGAAACACCCTACATAGTATCTACCAAGGGGTATAAGACGACGATGGGCCACTTTCAACTGATAAACGGTCACAATGGAGTCAAAATAATGATGTAAAGTATTTGGATACATAGAATCATTACACATAATCTGTGATTTTACTCTAGATATCGATCCTTAATTCGGCCACCCGTGCCCACATTAAGGCTCGGGGCTACTGGGCTTTGTGCTCATTATTTACAAATATTAAAGGGGCACATCGATCCCCTGATCTGGTGTTGCCACCCGACCAGTGTCTCGGGTGCTACTGCATTGCCTATTCAATGCAGAAAATTCAAAGGGCTCTGTGTTCGGCTTGACCGAACTATGGGTAAATGTGTCTTCGGATAACAATAGGTACCATTTGGACCTATCCGGCGTCAAGCTAAATATATTATGGCAACTTTTCAAGACCCTCTCTCAAGGGCCCGTTCGCCGATCACTATTATCTCTAATATATCACACTGCGTTTCTATTCCTACGTGTGCTACCGAGCTAGGAGTTGATCCTCAGGCCGATTTCGCGCATCGACCTGAGTCTCATGGGCTACTAGAATCAGCGGTTTCATGTTTTCCTTCAGGTGCATCTCGGGTTTTATAACGACACACACCTTGAGGGCTACTAGTTATACATGTTGACAGCGAATAATTTTACACGCATCGGAAATAAAATCCGTAAACAATCAGCCCAAGCCCGAGGTGGTGCACCACCTTGGAGGTAGTCCGGCATAAAGCTCGGATTTGAATGGCTGGCTCCATAGAGGGCATTTCCGACATTAAGCTCAGCTAAACTCCTTAAACTTTTTTGAACCAAGGTGATCTATGACACCTTGGATATAGTCCGGCGTTGGAGCTCGGATACAATCCGGCGTTGGAGCTTGGACATAGTCCGGCGTTGGTGCTTGGCTGCAAAGGATACCTCGAATGCAGTCCAGCGTTGGGGCTTGGACGCAAGAGGACACTGCCGCCCGGGAACAACTTCAAACCCAAGGTGCGGCATGAAAATAACAAGGCATTGATAAAGGCGGGAAACTTAAGGGGGCTCCTCGGATACCCAATGTGTAAACTCTTCGGATTCACTTTGGCGATCCTCAAGATCGAAGATGAGAAGATTTGTTGAACCAGTTTTCAAGACCGAAGACCAAAGATGAAGAACAACTCAGAAGAATCGACGAGCGTCCCTAACTTTAAGATCGATTCAGGGGGCTACTGACGGTGTCCTAGACTAGGGGGTACTCACCACGTCATCTCCCGATCTGTTAGATTGGGCCGACGACCCCCATGGCCGTATACTCATGGGCCAGTTCGGACAGTTGCCGCATACAAGGAAGATTCCACAAGACTTGGCGATCAAGACAAGGACTCCTCCACACCGGCATATTCGGCTAGGACTCTTGTTATCCTAGGCCTCTGGTGCATTATATAAATCGAGGCCAGGCTAGTCGATAGACAATCTCATACACAATCATAACCATAGGCTAGCTTCTAGGGTTTAGCCTCTACGATCTCGTGGTAGATCAACTCTTGTAATACTCATATCATCAAGATCAATCAAGCAGGAAGTAGGGTATTACCTCCATAGAGAGGGCCCGATCCTGGGTAAACATCGTGTCCCCTGTCTCCTGTTACCCATCGATCCATGACACATAGCTTGGGACCCCCTACCCGAGATCCGCCGGTTTTGACACCGACAGAAGGGAGAGGACGTTGTAGTCAAAACCCTCTCCTCGTCCTGCGAACCATCGCGCGTGTGGGTGAGGGAGAGGCGTAGTAATCAAGCTTCTCCTCGTTCAGCGAGTTGACGAGACACATCAAAGTAGTAGTAGTACTAGTAGTAGTAGTCCATACTGCATCCTTTCCGATTAATATGGCTTAATTTGAAATGAGAAAAATACACTGGCGGTCAACGTATGTAGCAATACGCTCTTTACAGTCACTATATATAGTTTTGCGGTGATTATATGATCACTAGCTCATCGTAGAGCACCGTATTGCACCCTACTGACCGGCCACATAGTCGACATGGCACTTTGTTGACTGGTTAAATTGTCACCTGGTTTCTGGGTCCCACCTGTCAGTTGGCAGAGCAAAGAAATTAGTTAAACAAAACCTTATGCAGGCGCGACACGAGTCCAACCCTTGCGCGCGAACCACCCTGGCTGTGTATGTGAGTGCATGCACGTGTCCTCCCTCGGTCTTCCCACAAAGAGTGTACATCGGCTATAAAACAAAGAGTGTAGTACACGATGTACATCTACACTTCCAATGCATTTAGCCTTTATTCCAAATTGATATTGATTGACTAATGCACCAACTTGTGCTGTAGGTATAGGCTACATGTCTATCCTTAATTACAGCATGCAATGGCCTTCATTTAATCTTCTTATCTCAATGGTCGCATGCACACATAAGTCTGCTACTTTTGGGCGTTAATTATGCCCTGGTCAATGTGTAAATCTCTAAATGTACAATCTTTCACGGACGTAGGGAGTAGGTTGAGCACTTGAGCGTGAGCGTGTGTGTTGCGTCGTGTGCTGTGTGCCGCATGGGTGCGTGAGTGTTGCGTGCGTCCATGTGTACGTGTCAGTGTTGCATGTTGCATGCATGCATGCATGGGGCTTACTCCCTCCCATTGACATGTTCATATTTCAAGCTTCCTCTGTTCCCTCCATATGGTGATACTCCAACTGTTCCCAAATAGTACGGAGTAAAAGCCTCCCTCTGTTCCCAAATACGGAGTATTTGTCTTTCTACAGATTTCAACAAGTGACTAGGTACGGGGAAAATGAGTGAAGTGAGCGTAGAGGCATAGGGATACTGTAGAAAGGAAGTCCTCGCGATCCATTATTCCCCATCTCGGTCAGAGAGAACTTTTCAACTAGTCTTCGCAGTGAAGTGACAATACACACTGCAGTAGATGGGACACGTAATTAATAAGCTGAACCAGCGTGTTGGTGTTACTAAATCAGCCATACCCAGTACTGCCATCATGTTTTCCAGTAGAGCACGCTTCCGCAAATACGCCTACGCACCTCTGTCCTACATTAACTGACATATGGGCCCTGTTGTGGTAGACCCACATGTCATCGGTGTAACTATTTACACTCCGAAGGACGGTATATCCTGTTAGTAGTACTAGTAGAATTGAGATTGAATGCACTTTCTTCCCCGTCTTCCACTCTTCTTCCTCCTGTCTTCTTCTTCCTCCTGTCTTCTTCTTCCTCCTCTCTTCTTCTTCCTCCTCTCTTCTTCTTCCTCCTCTCTTCCCCATCGTCGGCCGCACACCATTTACCCCCGCTCACTGCTCGCCCGCCCGCGCCATCTTCCTTGGTAGCTCGCGCGTACCATATCCCCTGCTCACTGCTCGGCCACACGAGGAGAAGCTTCTTCGCTCGCCCGCCCGAATCCACTTCCCCGCTGGCTCGCAGGCACCAAAAACCCCAATGGCAGAACTGACTGACACGCAGAGCCGCGATTGGAATTCCCTCCCCGATGTTCTCTTGGAGCAGATCTGTAGTCGTATGGACCTACTCAACACCGTCGGTCTGGCCGCATGCTCGGTGTCTTAGTACCGTCTACTCGTCTGCAACCGGCCGGCTCTTTCCAAGACACCTTGCTTGCTGATGCCCGATCCTCGCAGGTGGCCCAGACACCGACTTGATGATCCTACGGAGGTTGCCATGGTGCCCCTCAACATGCTACCACTACCCGTCCACCTGTCCTTCATGCGCGGCCACTACTGGGCGGGCATGAAGGCCAACTGGATCCTCCTCATCCACCACACCAGTAGTCCGTGGCGTCTCGTGGATATCTACACCCAGCGAGAGATCACCCTTACATCGTTGGATACCGCCGTCATCGAGCCTTGCGGCCCGCCGGACACTCCTGCCTACTACGCACGAGACGCGTCAAGCTTTTGGCTCGACCTCTGTTTGCAGAAAGTTGTAATCTGCGAAGTGCCCACACCATCAGAAGACTACATGGATTACAAGCTCATTGCCTTGTTCAACATGGGATTAGTCTATCTGGAATCCGGTCTCCATACATGGTTATGGCTCATCATCAATCCTGTTGAGGCACCATTTCTGTCTGATGCTATAGTGCACGATGGCATCGTTTACGCGGTCGACGCACATATTGGCTGCCTATACTGGTGGAATCTATCGTCATGTAATTGTTCTATCTCATCTCATCTTTACCTTATGAATACGACTGCTTGTTCATTTGTTACAAATTTAGAATGCATAGCATGTCTATAACCACATCATTGCTATATGTTCCTCTCATTTCCTAGATTTTTATGACCACACATGTTATTGTTAGAGTTGATATGAGAACAATTGGCATCTAATGATTGTTAATACATATTATGAGCATAACATCATGATTGCTATATGTTACTCTCGTTTACAAGATTTTTTATAACAACGCATGTTATTGCTTAGAGTTGATATGAGAACAGTAGTAGTAAGTGCTATGGTAGAATATGAGTAGGCGTTGTCATAGCTGTTTTCCTCTCATTGTTACATGATGTTTGAACCATGACATATTGCTAGAATATGAAAGCCATTGGCTTATTTTTTTTAACTCGGGTATGATTATGACCACGACATTGCAATTCTCTGTCTATGATATGTGTCACTGTTATAATAATCTTAATTCCACACATACTCTGAACATGATTTTTTATTTTTGTCCTTTTGGTCTCCAATTTGAATTGTTGCAGCAGACGCAAATGCACTGGCCTTCGTGATTCCAGGACCTGGAATCATACCAGCCGATGGGTGGTGGTTTATCGCTCGTTCAGCTGACGGCGGTCATTTGATGCTCATTCGCACGTACCAAATAGACCAAACCATTACATCAAACCACATGCAGTACAATGCGTGGGGCGTTTGTGAAATTGATGGCAATGGCTGCTTCGTGTTCGAGAAAGATCCCAGCTCCGTTGGGCCAGGCGTATTCAACAGGAGGCAGGTTTACAGCCTCGGCAACCACTCCTTGTTCCTCGGGCTCAATTATCCGATCATCCAACCAATCATCGATCATATCACCGGCGATGATTAATGCAACTTCCATTCGCGAGGGGGGCTGTGTTTACACATCATACCATGGGTTTCATGAATCACCATATCCAAAGATTCGTCGACACAACTTGTTGCCAGATAATCTTCAGTGTGTGAAAGGCATCAAGATTCCATGCGATGGATGGCTTTTGCAAACCCGACATGTGGCGATGTGGTTCATGCCAACAGCAAATATGCATAACTTGATTCGTGCTGATATCTAGACTGAGCCATGTATTCTTCTGCTATAGCATGACCCTCTTTTGTTGGATATTATGTACTGTTGTTAGTTTGAAGCACTCCTCTGGTTTGAAGGATAGATACCTTCCAGGGATCAAGTGCATCCTAACTCACCTGCGTAGGATGTACTGATAATGATGATGGAGATGCTGTGCAGAAGCCATATATATCAGTTAGGCTTCAAGTGCGTACTTGTTAGTTAAACCTATGTATAAATTGTGACACTAAATATGACTAGTAAGTAGTATAGTAGAAGTACTAGTATACGCCGGTCAAATTATTCATCATGTCCACACATTGAATTGACGTGACAACATGCTGCGTGTGAGGTGACACAAGAATCCCGGCGGCATGTTCAGGTATTCTGGACTTCAGATTTGGAGTACCACTTATCTGTCAAAATATTTCATCATTCACTTAAAACAGTCGATTGATCATACATTGAGCACCATATAACTGGAATTACCGATGCAAGTCGAAGAAGGATTGGCCGGTGCTGCCGGCTGGCATCAAGTTCGATCCCACGGATCAGGAGCTGATCGAGCACCTTGAGGCCAAAGTGAGTGCTGACAGCGCGAGATTTCAGTCTCTCATCGATTTGTTCATACCAACCATTGACAGCGAGCACGACATATGCTATACCCAACTTGAGAAACTTCCAGGTAAGACACCGACCGGCCGTCTACTTGCACAAACACATTCCTTTGTTTATAGCTCTATTTTTGTTTTAGACGCAGACCTGATGAAGCAATTACAAATTGACAGTTAATAAAAAGTGAAACAAGTGAGTGCAACATGCCAAAGATGTTATGAAAATGCCAACTAGGTACACTAAAACCTGTATTCCACAATACTGCAGGTATCACAATGAGTGGCCTAAGGAAGCATTTCTTCCAGCACAATTCTAGGGCATTCAAAAGGGGCACGTGGACGCGTCGCAAGATACAGTCAGAGTGCGGCATGCACGCGATGTGGCACAAGACCGGCAATACCTTGCCGGTGATGGTCAACGGCCAGCAGACGGGCAGCAAAAAAGGTTTTCGTGCTGCACACCAACAAGAACTTCGACCAGCAAAGGACCAACTGGGTGATGCACCAGTACCACCTCGGGGACCTAGAGCAAGAGAAGGAGCGGGAGCTGGTCCTCTGCAAGATTTTCTACCAGGCGAACACTAGGGCCAGGAGTAAAAAGATTATAGTTAGTTTGGTATTGGTAGTGTACTACCTTGTCGTCCGCAAGTTGGTATTGTCGTTAACGACCTTTTGGTATGAACTTGCATTTGCTTCCAACCATCATGCCGAGGGTCGACGTGGATATAAAGCTGAATCATTTGTTGCGAAACGAATTTTCAGGCACCTGATTTTTATTTGATGGGTAGCATAAGCACCCGCCGTTCGAATTCCCAGTTCTCCAATTTTTTCGAAACAAGTGCATGCACTTATTATCACAATAAAAAACAATATCCGTGCTGCATCCCAGTGATCAGTCTGTACTTGCAGAATTCTCTCGTTTATTGAGCACGTATATTGTTTTTTCAGGTCGAGCAAGTTTCAACTGGGCTATAGACTACCCAGGGTTGGTTTTGTTTTTAACAGGCCCAACCCATGACGACAACGGGGCACAAAGATCCAGCAGGTATCTACTGGCCTCTGGCCCGCCAGCGTTAGTTATATTTTGTCTTACAACATCCGTAGGCAGTTTTTTTACTGAATATAACACACATCCCAGTTCTATTTTCCTCTTGAAACGCATATCCTACATCCGTTTTCTAATGTTTACCTATAGTTTTACTAGTTCATATACACGTATCATTATATTGAAAACACATAAAATTCCCTTTTCATATTTACATCCTTATTTTTTTGTTTTTTCCCACCCAGGCTGATTTTTTTACCACTGGTTTTCCATTAAACCAACTCAATTGTCCCACGTCTTATTTGCTTACAAAAACAAAACGATTTTTTTGGCAAATCAATAAGTTCTTAAAAAATGTTTATCATTTCGGGATTACAACAGTTCGGACTCCACCAAAATATGCAAAATAAGGTTGAACTTTTTGACCGTGGTCCTGGGCAGAAAATGGGATGTAATAAATTACTTAAGAATTAGCAAATGGGCTGCAAATTATAAAAAATAGCAAATGGGCTTTATGTTGTCCAACACAGATTTGGAGGCTGACTTGTGGGCCTACTAAGTTCATGCGTACACAAGGTTTCTCAAAAAAGAAACTTAGTCAACAATCGACTCACCAGCGTCAGACCGTTAGATGTCAATCTAACGGCAATCGTGCTTCTTCAGTCTCTGATCTTCCTGCCCCAGCCGCCCAAACTAGCGTCGTCGGAACCGCCTGCTCCCGCCTCCCGTGGTCGGCAGTGCTGCAGGGCAGGCCTCGCGGCCCCATCATACTCGCATCCCTGGCCTGCCTATCCCTCTACTCACCCACACCTCCTGTTATTTTCCGGCGACGGCAGCCGAACCAGTCAACCCTCATACTCTCCACCGCGTGGGCAGCCACTTCTGTGTCTTCCCCAGCTCTATGTCGTTCCCTTCGTAGGCCTCGCCGTCGTCAGCCGCCCTGGTGCTCTCGGCACGGCGTGGTCAATGATGTCCATCCAACGGCCGTAGTGCTTCTTCAACCTATGGTCTTCTTGCCCCAGCCGCCCAAAGCAGCGCTGGTCGTGCCGCATGCTCCTGCCTCCCGTGGCCGGCTGTGCTACCGCGGAGGCCTCACCGTCCCCATACTACTCCCACCGCTGGCCAGGCCTTTCCTCCACTCACTCACTCCCCCTGTTATTCTGCGGCGACGGCAGCCGCACACCGCAGCCGAACCAGTGAACCCTCGTACTCCTCTCCGTGTGGGCATCCACTACCGCGTCTTCCCCGGCTCCGCGTCGCCCCCTTCCTAGGCCTCGCCATCGTCCACCGCCGTGGTGCTCTCGGCGTGGCATGGTCAATGTGGTCAACGACCGACTTCCATCGGAAGAGTACTGTACATGGAGAGGCTGACAGCTGGGTCCACGACAACCGCAAGGAAGTGCCTCCTTATTACGCACAAAATAATTATTCATCCACCTGACAGCAGGGACCCACCGGACGGGCCACCAGTATTTTGCGGAAAAAACATTTCCCCCCTGACTGCTGGGACCCACTGGACGGGCCACCGTATTTCGCGAAAAAAACGTTTGCCCCTGACTACTGGGACCCACCGGACGCACCACCGTATTTCGCATAAAAAATGTTCCCCCCGCTGTCAGCTCGGACCCACCGGAAGTGCCTCCTTATTACGCGCAGAAAAATGAATACTCCCCCTGCTAGCTAGGACCCACCATGGTGGGAGGCTGACTTGTGGGCCTACTAAGTTGACGGGGACGGAGGGCTTTGTCAACTTAGTCAATATGAACGATTCTAGCTCCAGTGACCGTACGATGTCCATCCAACGGCCGTCATGCTTCCTCAATCTCTGCACTTCCTGCTCCAGCCGATCAAACAAGCGCCGGCGGGACTGCCTGCTCCCTCCTCCCCGCGGCCGGCACTGCTGCCGCGCAGGCCTCACCGCCCCACCGTACTCCCATCGCTGGCCTAGCCATCCCTCTACTCACCCGCACCTATTGTTATTCCCCGGCGACGGCAGACGAACCAGTAAACCCTCGTACAAGCATACTCCCCTCCACGTGGGAAACAACTACCGAGTCTTCCCTGCCTCCGTGTCGTTCCCTTCCTAGGCCTCGCCGTCGTCCACCGCCCTGGTGCTCTCGGCGCGGCCTAGTCAACATGGTCAACAACCAACATGCATCTGATGGACTGTACGTGGAGAGGCCGACAGCTGGGTCCACGGCCGCACGCAAGGAAATGCCTCCTTATTATGCGCAAAATAATGATTCCTCCACCTGACATCAGGGACCCACCGAAAGGGCCTCTGTATTTTGCGAAAAAACGTTACCGCCGCTGACAGCTTGGACCCACCAGCTATATCTTCGCACGCAAGGAAGTGCCTCCTTATTACGCACCAAAAAAATGAATACTCCCCCTGTTAGCTGGAACCCAGTATAGTGGCAGGCTGACTTGTGGGCCTACTAAGTTGACGGGGATGGAGGGCTTTGTCAACTTAGTTAATATGCACGATTCTAGCTCCAGTGACCGTACGATGTCCATCCAACGGCGGTAGTGCTTCTTCAACCTCTGGTCTTCTTGCTCCAGCCGCCCAAACCAGCGCCGGTCGTGCCTCGTGCTCCTGCCTCCCGTGGCCGGCTGTGATCCGGCGGAGGCCTCATCGCCCCCTACTACTCCCACTGCTGGCCAGGCCATCCCTTTACTCACCCACACCCCCTGTTATTCTGCGGCAGCGGCAGCCTCACACTGCAGCGAACCAGTGAACCCTCGTACTCCTCTACACGTGGGCATCCACTGTCGCGTCTTCCCCGGCTCCGCATCGTCCCCTTCCTAGGCCTCGCCGTCGTCCACCGCCCTGGTGCTCTCGGCGCGGCATGGTCAACGTGGTCAAGGAACGGCTTCCATCGGACATGGACTGTACGTGGAGAGGCTGACAGCTGGGTCCAAGGCCACAGCAAGGAAGTGCCTCCTTATTACGTGCAAAATAATTATTCGTCCACCTGACAGCGGGGAACCACCGGACGGGCCACCGTATTTCGTGAAAAAAACGTTTCCCCCCTGACTGCTGGGACCCACCAGCTACACCTTCGCACGCAAGGAAGTGCGTTCAGGCAAAAAAACAAAACGATTCGCCCCCCTGACTGCTGGGACCCACCAGCTACATCTTCGCACGGAAGGAAGTGCCTGACAGTCGGGACCCACCTAGTCGAAGCGTACGTAGAGTTGTCATTCTGGTCGCAAACGTGTACGTACATACTGTTCGATGTAGAGGCGCGCATGTGTCGTAGTAGAGGCGCGCACGTGTCGTAGTGGAGGCACGCACGTAGCATGTACACGTACGTACAACGGCCAGGGTGCAAGAAAGAAAATACGACCACGTATGTGTACATACGGGCGGGGTCTCGAACACCTACTCGCGCATATGTACGGCCAGGGCTCGTGTACATGGCTGGGTCAGAACGGAGAAATATCGTCATCGTCGTGTTCATGGGGAGGCAACGGAATGCGTCGTGTTCATGGGGAGGCAATGGAATGCGTCGTGTTCATCGGGAGGCAACGGAACGCGTGGGAGTCAACTGGCTGGGTCGGAACGGAATGTGTGGTCGTGTTCATCGGGAGGGCTTGGATGGAACAGGCAATGGAAACGAGGCCTGGCGTACCGCGTAACGGAGGAAATGGACCTCCTACGTTCGGAACGGGGTCCTGTTGATCGGGGGGTCTGGCGTACCGCAAAACGGAGGAAACGGACCTCCTACGGTTGAAATGGGGGTCCTGTTGATCGGGAGTGGTGTGGCGTACCGCAAAGCGAGCGAAACGGACCTCCTACGGTCGAAACGGGGGTCATGTTGATCGGGAGGGGTGTGGCGTACCGCAAAACGGATAAAACGGACTTGTGTTGCAGCGCTACGGTCGAAACGGGGGTCCTGTTCATCAGGAGGGGTGTGGCGTACCGCAGAACGGGACTCCACGGGATACTGTTGATCTCCACCGTTGACCTCCTCCAGCCTCCACGGGCTACCGTCGACCTCCTCCAGCCTCCACAGGCTCCTGTTCATCCAGCCTCCACCGCGCGCTACTCCACCGGCTACTGTTCAACCACCCCTCCACCATTTACTATTCATCCAGCCCTCCACACCACGGGGTCATGTTCAACCACCCCTCCACGGGCACCCCTCCACCGTCTACTGTTCATCTAGCCCTCCACCACACCACTGGGTCCTGTTCATCCAGAGGCAACGCCACCGCTCACTGTTCATCCAAAACCCCCCGCAACGCTCACTGTTCATCCCAGAGGCATCATCGATCGGCTTCAGTTAGCAGCAGTAGCGAAGGAATCGCTCAATCAAGTTCAGTTAACACCCATCGATTGATCGCTCGGGTTCAGTAACGCGTAGCATGCAGTGCAATCGCTCGGGTTCAGTTAGAGCCCAACGCCTCGCTCGGGTTTAGTTAGAGCCAACGCCTCACACACACGTGTGTACGTGTACGAGAGAAACACGCATAGCTTGTCCCCCGAACTCCCACCGTAACCGGAACTCGCCGAAATTTTCCTCGCCCTCGCTTCTACCATGGTTTTTTTCGTCATGGACGGCCCAAAGAATGTCATGAAGCTGCGTCTCCGGCCCGCCTAGGATGAAAAGCCCATTTTCTGTCATGATTTTTTGTCATAGAAGTAGGAGCCCACCACATCTATGATGATACCGGGTTTTGTCACAATTATCGTCATAGAAGTGTCATATGTATGACAGAAAAAAAATCCGTTCGGCCCAAAATGTCATGGATGTGTCTTTCTTTTGTAGTGCCTTGTCCGTGTTGCCCCTACTTCATCATCGAAGACCCGATCAACGGGACCGAAGACCAGGCACCGCACATCACTTTCCTCTTAGTTGCTCGACACTACTGGGTTACTATCGAGTGTCGGTCGTGAGACCTCTACAGCACTTCTGATGTTAACCCTGTAGAGTAGCTATTCGGTCATGGCCATCGGGGGCGATTCCGCCTTAACCACTTCTGATACGACTCTGTCGTGCAACCCCTCAAGTGTGAACCTCGGGGGTGGTTCCTCTTATGTTCACCTTGATGATTACATCGAGTGGAATTCACCGGGGGTGATTCCTCGGGTTTTCCCCTTGATGTTTGGACACATGGACACTTGGACTTTATGACTATTACTTGGAAAGGCGGGTCGACCCTGAGGGGTACCCGCGAGTGATGTGGAGACGGGTTGACCTGGAGGGTGCCCGCGAGATAATTACGAGGCGTGGCCGGGCATTCCTAGCCCTTGCCGCAAGTCCTCGAGACGGGGCAACGGGGTCACATCTTTCGTGAGTCTCTGCTTGTTACCGCGCGTTTCTAATCCACTACAATTTGGATATTTGATCCGAGGGGTCTCTGGCCTGATAGCACTAACCACCACGTGGGCATAGTATGGGTGTTCTGCGTCGTATGCATCAGCCGAAGCTTAATAGACGTTAGCGACAGAGCGGCACGCGCCGGGTTGGACTGGTAAGCTCCTGCCTTTTTTAAGGAGGTAGCTAGGTCAGCTCACCGGCCGCCCACGCAACGTGCAGGAGTTCCCGGGGCGATGGCCCATGACCCCTGGGGGCATAGGTTTAGTTCGGCGTGCTTGACCTCTCTGTTAAGCCTAGGTCGGGTTGCAGCGTATTGTTTGGCCGAGGCCGGGCATGACCCAGGAAAGTGTGTCCGGCCGGAGTTAATCGAGTGTGGTGGGTAAGTTGGTGCACCCCTGCAGGGAAGAAAACATCTATCGATAGCCTGTCCTACGGTAACGGACACTTGGAGTTGTATCCCGATCGATACAACTAGAACTGGATACTTAAGGTGATAACTGGATAGTATGGCTCTGGGATTGTTTTCTCGCAGGGAGTCGAGAAAGGATCTCTGGCCGAGGTTGATAACACTACTACTACTTTACATTATGCTACTCTTATCTCTCTTATGATGCTGTAAGATGCTTGGTGCTGCTTGAAGATGCTAGTCTTCGATAGGCTAGGCTTTCCCCATCTCTTATGGCATTCTGCAGTCCAGTCCACAGATACAACCCATTTCATTGATACTGATGCATATGTAGTGTAGTTCCTTGCTTGCGAGTAATTTGGATGAGTACCCATGGTTGCTTTTCTCCCCCTTTCCCCCCTTTCTTCTTCTTTTCGGTTGATACAACCAGATGTCGGAGCCCAGGAGCCAGATGCCACCGTCGATGCCTACTACTACGTGGAGACCGTCAATGACCAGGAGTACTTAGGAGGCTCCCAGGCAGGAGGCCTTGCCTTTTCGATTGTAGATGCTTTTGTGCTAGCCTTCTGAAGGCAAACTTGTCTAACTCATCTCTCTACTCAAATATTGTTGCTTCCGCTGACTCTTGTGTATTCGAGCTTATGTATTCGAGCCCTCGAGGCCCCTGGCTTGTAATATAAAGCTTGTATTATTTCATTTTGTGTTTAGAGTTGTGTTGTGATATCTTCCCATGAGTCCTTGATCTTCATCGTACACATTTGCGTGTATGATTTGTGTACGATTGAATCGAGGGCCTCACACGAGGTTGCCCCCGGGGAGGTTTTGGTGTCGTCTGCCTCGCGAGGCTTGGCCCCTCACGAAGGTCTTGAGTTGTTGCCACTGAAGCTTTGCCGTACCGGGCCATTGATGGAGCCACGCCACGGGCCGCAGGCAGGCAAGTCTGGGTACCCCCGTTCCCAGGACGCCAACAGTAGGCCCCGGGCCCAAGGCACGCTCGAACTTTGCTTCAAGGCGAAGCCAAAGGGAAAGTGTGGAGCACCGCGGGCCCCAACCACCTGCGGCCTCGGCTGACGCGTGGCGATTGATGGGACGTTGGAGCCTACGCTTCCCCATGCTTCCTCGGGAACCGTTCGACTTGACGAGACCCTGCTGCATGTAGAAGCAACCCACCATTAACTACGATCATGGAGGCCGATGATTGGCCTCCTTCTGGCTATAAATGAGGGGAGGGGTAGAGCCCCCTCGCTCGTCTCTGTCTTCTCGCCGCTCGCTCCTTCTTCTTCCTCCTAGCCTCACCGTCTTGCTGCGATACTCATGGCACCGATTAGGAGGTTCTCCGCTATAGAGAAGGGAAAGATCCCCTTTGAGGAGCCTGAGCTGCTCCCACCGAAGAAGAGGTCCAGGCGCCCTCACGACATCGGGGAGCGGGGTGAGGTGACGCGGCCTTGGTATGAGCGGTCGCCGCCTGGCTACCCGCTCCCTTTGTAAGCCCAAGCGCGGGGCTTCGGAGGAGGCGGGAGCGCCCCGCGCCGCACGAGCCGTGGCCACGATAGTCACGCTGTGGTAGCACAAGCTGCTGGCCCACGAACCCACGCCGAGGGTGATACGTCTCCAACGTATCTATAATTTTTGGTTGCTCCATGCTATATTATCTACTGTTTTGGGCAATATTGGGCTTTATTATCCACTTTTATATTATTTTTGGGACTAACCTATTAACCGGAAGCCTAGCCCAGGTTTGCTATTTTTTTGCCTATTTCAGTGTTTTGAAGAAAAGGAATATCAAACGGAGTCGAAACGGAACGAAATCAACTGGAGAAGTTATTTTTGGAAGGAAAGCTACCGGATGGACTTGGACCCCACGTCAGAAGCCAAGGGAGGTGCTCACGAGGGTGGGGGCGCGCCCACCCCCGTAGGGCGCGCCCCCTGCCTCGTGGGGCCCCCGAATCTCCACCGACGTACTTCCTGCACCCATATATACCTACGTACCCTAAAACTTCTAGAACAAAGATTAGATCAGGAGTTCTGCCGCCGCAAGCCTCTGTAGCCACCAAAAGTCAATCAGGACCCTGTTCCGGCACCCTGCCAGAGGGGGGAACCCTCACCGGTGGCCATCTTCATCATCCCGGCGCTCTCCGTGACGAGGAGGGAGTAGTTCACCCTCGGGGCTGAGGGTATGTACCAGTAGCTATGTGTTTGATCTCTCTCTCTCTCTCGTGTTCTTGATTTGACACGATCTTGATGTATCGCGAGCTTTGCTATTATAGTTGGATCTTATGTTTCTTCTCCCCCTCTTCTCTATTGTAATTGATTGAGTTTTCCCTTTGAAGTAATCTTATTGGATTGAGTCTTTAAAGATTTGAGAACACTTGATGTATGTCTTGCCGTGCGTATCTGTGGTGACAATGGGATATCACGTGATTCACTTGATGTATGTTTTGGTGATCAACTTGCGGGTTCCGCCCATGAACCTATGCATAGGGGTTGGCACACGTTTTCGTTGTGATTCTCTGGTAGAAACTTTTGGGCACTCTTTGAGGTTCTATGTGTTGGTTGAATAGATGAATTTGAGATTGTGTGATGCATACCGTGTAACCATACCCACGGATACTTGAGGTGACATTGGAGTATCTAGGTGACATTAGGGTTTTGGTTGATTTGTGTCTTAAGGTGTTATTCTAGTACGAACTCTAGGGTTGTTTGTGACACTTATAGGAATAGCCCAATAGATAGATTGGAAAGAATAACTTTGAGGTGGTTTCGTACCCTACCATAATCTCTTTGTTTGTTCTCCGCTATTAGTGGCTTTGGAGTGACTCTTTGTTGCATGTTGAGGGATAGTTATATGATCCAATTATGTTATTATTGTTGACAGACCTTGCGCTAGTGAAAGTATGAACCCTAGGCCTTGTTTCCTATCATTGCAATACCGTTTATGCTCACTTTTACCGCTTGCTACCTTGATGTTTTTATATTTTCAGTTTACAAAAACCTATATCTACCATCCATATTGCACTTGTATCACCATCTCTTCGCCGAACTAGTGCACCCATAATATTTACCACTGTATTGGGTGTGTTGGGGACACAAGAGACTCTTTGTTATTTAGTTGCAGGGTTTCTTGAGAGAGACCATCTTCATCTTACGCCTCCCACGGATTGATAAACCTTAGGTCATCCACTTGAGGGAAATTTGCTACTGTCCTACAAACCTCTGCACTTGGAGGCCCAACAACGTCTACAGGAAGAAGGTTGTGTAGTAGACATCAATCTCTTTTCTGGCGCCGTTGCCGGGGAGGCTAGGTAAGTGAAGGTATATCTTTAGATCTTGCAATCGAATCTTTTTGTTTCTTGTTTTAGCACTAGTTTAGTTTATAAAAGAAAACTAAAAAATGGAATTGAGTTTACCTCATACGCTTCATCTTTTTAATATCTTTCGTGAGTATGATGGGAAGGAAAATTGTGCCAAAGTGTTAGAAGAATAATGCATTAAAATGTTTGTCACTACATCTTTGGATGATGAGCATGATTGCAATGTTGTTAGTATGAATTCCTTGAATATCCATGATGCTAATGATATGCAAAGCCACAAGCTTGGGGAAGCTATGTTTGATGAAGATGATATTTTTTGTCCCCCAAGCTTTGATGAGCAAATTTACTATGATGATAGCATGCCTTCTACCTATGATGATTATATTGACGAAAGTGGGTTTGGAAGAGTGTCAACTTTAGGAAGTAGTGATCCCACAATATTGGAGGATGTTGAATCTTATAATATTTATGAAAGTGGATTTGGAAAGGTCATGACTTTATTTAGTGATGTATCCACTATTTCGGAGGAGGTTTCAATTGATTATGATGAGAACAAAGTTGCTACTTATGATGATTATTGTGATAAAACTTATGCTATAAAGAGTAGTGATGATTATACTTATAAAACTTGTCATGATTATGAGTACCCTTTCTCTGAACATTACTCTTTTAATGTGGAAACAATTTATAGTATTCAAGTCTCTTATGATACTCCCACTATTCCGAATGAGAAGAATTTTGCTTATGTGGAGAGTAATAAAATTTCTATGCTAGTAGATCATGAAAACAATGATTTAGGTGCTGGTTATATTGTTGAATTCATTCATGATGCTACTGAAAACTATTATGAGGGAGGAACATATGCTTGTAGGAATTGTAATAATATCAAGTTTCCTCTCTATGTGCTTAAAGTTTTGAAGTTATGCTTATTTTACCTTCCTATGCAAGTTGATTCTTGTTCCCATAAGTTCTTTAATCACAAAATTCCTATGCATAGGAAGTGGGTTAGACTTAAATATGCTAGTCGTATTCTTCATGATGCTCTCTTTATGTTTCAATTCTTATCTTTTATGTGAGCATCATTGAAATCATCATGCCTAGCTAGGGGCATTAAACGTTAGCGCTTGTTGGGAGGCAACCCAATTCTATTTTAGTTTCTTGCTTTTTGGTTCTGTTTAGGAATAAATAATCCATCTAGCTTCTGTTTAGATGTGGTTTTGTGTTTTAATTAGTGTTTGTGCCAAGTAGAACCTTTGGGAGACTTGGGTAAAGTCTTTATGATCATGCTGTAAAAAACAGAAACTTTAGCGCTCACGAGATTAGCTAGAACTTTTTACTGGAGAGTGCTATTTAGTTGATTCTTTTTGAAGATGATTACTAGACAAATTCCTCAGGTCCACCAATTTATTTGAGAATTTGTGGAGTTCCAAAAGTTTGCTTTAGTTACAGATTACTACAGACTGTTCTGTTTTTGACAAATTCTGTTTTCATTGTGTTGTTTGCTTATTTTGATGAATCTATGGCTAGTAAAATCTCTTCCTAATAATAAAGCACGGATTGAGTCTGTCGGGTTCACCGTCGCACACTTTTTCCAAAAAATACCCCGTAGTTTCTGATATTAAACCCGCACTCCTTTTTTAAAGTGACTAATCTGAAAAACGTTTCGTTAGAACAACCAAACCTCCGCCTCCTCCCCTGCTCTCCCATCGCCCGCAGAAACCCACCCAAGCCCTCGCTCGCTCGCTGAGATCCATGGTGTCTACGGCGGCTGGGAGAGGACGCGCACGGGAGGAGGAGTTCGGCGAGATCTTGTGGACCTGCTGTCCATCGTGCGGACCAGCAACCGCTGTCGCCGCCAGCAGGAGGAGGCGCGGGCGGATTTCCCCTTGTGGGGACGGCGCAGGCCGAGGAAGGCCCTGGCGGCGCCGCCAAACGAGAAGCCCGCGGCCGATGATTATAGTAGCGAGGGCATCGCCAGCCCGGACACCCCGCTCGCCTTGCCCTAGGATGACGAGGGGGCGGCGACTGAGGACGAGGCAAAGGCTAGCGCACAAGACAAGGTCAGCCGCCGGGCCACGAGATCTGCGCCAGCCCGCCTCCCTCAGCCAATTTGTCCCGCTTCGATTTTGATTTCTTGCTGCTCCTTGACGTGTTCGTCCTTCCCTCTGCCTGCGCTCAGTGGCCAAGGTGGAGCTATAGGCCACCGAGGTTGCCTATGTCGTGGGATGAGGAGGAGGACTGTGAATGGGAAGCACCGAAGATTGACAACCCCAACTCCCCAATTGTGAAGAGGCACCTGGTTGTGGTGCATGGAAGAGGCCATTGAAGCAGAACCCTTCCTACAAAGGCAAGTGGCATGCGCCCCTGATTGACAACCCCAGCTACAAGGGAATCTGGAAGCCCCAAGATATCCCCAACCCTGAGTACTTTGAGCTTGACAAGCCTGACTTTGATCCAATTGCTGCTATTGGAATTGAAATCTGGACAATGCATGATGGCATCCTTTATGACAATATTCTTTTTGCCGATGATTAGAAGGTAGCCACCTCTATCCTGGAGAATACATGGAAGTCCAAGTTCGATGTTGAGAAGGAAAAAAGAAGATGGCTCGTGGATCATCTAGCCTCCCACTTGGCAAGGTGCAGCAGCCCTCTTCTTGTTTTCTCTTTCCCAAGAGCACATCATGGATTATCAGCAGGATTGAGCCGGTATGTCAGTCAACCTGTCCAATTCTATTTTGCATTTTTCTACGGATGAGATTATTAATAATGCAAATCAAGTAGGGGTTTCGCTAGGGAATAACAATTCTGAAATTTCCAACTCGGTTAATGATCTCCTTGATCTGGAAGCGGAACGCGCTTTAGAGACCATTCGAAACCTATCGGCAGTGAGACCTATGAATGATGCTGAGATTGATGCATTGGGGGTGAGAGTGCTTGACAATTTGTGTGCGGACCTTGCACCAACCACTACTGAGTCTGACGAGGAGGAAGGTAGTGTAGAGGGTGTAGTATTTCAACCACCAGAGCCCGGTTATGAGGACCGGACGGTGGACAATAGTAAACCCAAACGTAAGTGGAAGCGGAAGGTGTATCCCGCATCCGCGGTACGTAGGAGTGCTAGGATTCGTACGGCAAAAAAATTCCATGATGACTTATGAAAGGAATCTTTTGGAATAGCAGAGGTCTGAAGGACTTGGCTAAACGAAGGTTTCTCGCTGAGGCGTCTCTGGAGCATCGATTAGATTTCATTGCTCTCTCTGAAACTGGTAGAGATAATTTTGCTCCTCAGTTTCTTTCAACTCTTGTGGGTGGTGTTGATTTCGATTGGCATTGCCTACCTCCGCGAGGATGATCGGGAGGTATCTTGCTGGGAGTGAGATGCGATTCCCTTGAAGTCCGGAGTGTAGTGATGGGCGACTTCACGGTTAAGTTTCGAGTTAGGTCTAAAGTTGATGGATTCAACTGGGCTTTGGTGGCGGTTTATGGTGCCGCACAACCGGAACTTAAACCGGAGTTTCTGGCGGACCTTGTTCGAATTTGTGGGTCCGAGCAGCTTCCGATGTTGGTCGGGGGTATTTCAACATCATTAGGAGGAGAGAGGAGAAGAATAATGATAACTTTGATGGCAGATGGTCGTTTATGTTCAATACCATTATTGAGAGCTTGGATCTGAGGGAGATTGAGCTTTCTGGTAGAAAGTTTACCTGGGCTAATGCTTTGCCAAACCCGACATATGAAAAGCTTGATCGAGTCCTCGCGAGCATGGAGTGGGAACATAAGTTCCCTCTAGTAACGGTTCAGGCTCTCTCGCGGGGAATACCTGATCACACACCACTGTTCGTGGACTCAGGGGAGCCGAACCACATGGGAAACAAAAGCACCTTCTCATTCGAGATGGCTTGGTTCGAACGTGAGGGGTTCTTCGACCTTATTGCCAGGGAATGGGCTAAGAGTGTAGGAGGTAGGACGGCGGTCGAGCGTTGGCAGAATAAGATTAGGCATTTGAGAAGTTTCTTACGGGGTTGGGCTAAGCACCTCAGTGGGGTGTATAAGATTGAGAAGGATAGGCTCCTTTCTCTTATACAGGCCCTGGACATTAAAGCTGAATCTGCGATTTTGTTGCCTGCGGAGCTCCAGGTTAAAACTGAGGCGGAGAAGAGGTTGAAAGAACTTCTCCGCGAAGAAGAGTTGAAGTGGGCTTTGCGAGCTAAGGTCCGCAAAGTGACCCAAGGGGATGCCAATACTCAATTCTTTCACCTGATTGCCAATGGTAAGCACAGAAAGAAGCGTATCTTTCAGCTTGAGCAAGATGAGGGTACAATTTTAGGGCAGGATAATCTCAAAACATATATTACCGAGTATTATAGGCAGTTATTTGGACCTCCGGAGGATAATTGTGTGTCCCTCGATGAGTCTAGGACTGAGGATGTACCTCAATTGTCTGCTGCCGATAACGGTATATTGGTTGCCCCGTTCTCAGAGAAAGAGGTGTTCGATGCTATTGCACAAATGAAAAACAATAAGGCTCCCAGACCGGATGGGTTCCCGGCCGAGTTTTATAAAAAGTGCTGGCATATTATTAAAGGGGATTTGCTATCTATGTTTCATGATCTGTTCTCTGGACAGCTTCAATTGTTTCACTTGAATTTTGGAACTATCACATTGCTCCCTAAGAAAACGGAGGCTATGATAATTGAGCAGTTTAGGCCGATTTGCCTCCTCAATGTTAGTTTCAAAATCTTCACCAAGGTCGAGACTAATAGGCTCACACAGATTGTGCATTCTGTGGTGCAACAATCCCAAACTGCTTTCATGCCGGACAGAAACATCCTTGAAGGGGTGGTTGTCCTTCATGAAACGCTCCATGAAATTCACTCAAAAAATTAGATGGGGTAATTTTTAAGGTGGATTTCGAAAAAGCGTACGATAAGGTCAAGTGGCCATTCCTCCAACAGGCATTGCGTATGAAAGGCTTTGATGATGCCTGGCGCCGGCAGGTCGAATCATTTACGCAAAAAGGGAGTGTGGGAATCAAAGTGAATGACGATATAGGTCATTATTTCCAGACTCATAAAGGCCTCAGACAAGGAGATCCAATGTCCCCTATCCTGTTTAACATTGTGGTGGATATGTTAGCAATTCTGATAGGAAGGGCTAAGGAGAATGGTCAAGTGGGTGGCTTGGTACCTCATCTTGTTGATGGAGGTGTATCCATCCTTCAATACGCTGATGATACAATCATCTTTATGGAGCATGACTTGGCCAAGGCGAGAAATATGAAGCTGTTGTTATGCCTCTTTGAACAATTGACCGGGTTAAAGATTAACTTTCATAAGAGCGAGTTGTTCTGCTTTGGTAGAGCCAAGGACGAACAGGATTCTTATAGGCAATTGTTTGGGTGCGAGTTGGGGAATTTACCTTTCTCTTACCTTGGTATTCCGATACATCATCGTAGGCTGACAAACAGAGAATGGAAGTGTATCGAGGACCGATTTGAGAAGAAACTGAGTTGCTGGAAGGGTAAGCTCATGTCATACGGAAGTCGGTTAATCTTGATTAATTCGGTGCTCACGAGTATGCCTATGTTTCTCTTATCGTTCTTTGAGGTCCCAGTTGGGGTTAGGAAAAGACTGGACTTCTATCGATCACGTTTCTTCTGGCAGGGTGATGAACTTAAAAGAAAATACCGGCTTGCTAAATGGGATATTATCTGTCGACCCAAAGACCAAGGAGGTCTTGGTATTGAGAATCTTGAAGTTAAGAACAGATGCCTTCTTAGTAAGTGGTTGTGGAAGCTCTCATCCGGGACTGAGGCCATGTGGGCGCAGATCCTTCGCAACAAGTACCTCCAGACTAGAACACTGTCCCAAGTAACAGTCAGGCCGACAGACTTGCCTTTCTGGAAAGGACTAATGAAAGTCAAACAATCTATGTTCCATAGGACAAGAGTTGTCATTGGAAACGGTGCTACAACACGGTTCTGGGAGGATACTTGGCTTGGCGACTCACCCTTAGCCATTCAATATCCATCTTTATATCGTATTGCTCAACGACGTGAGGTGTTCATTGCAATGGTATTTCAATCTATCCCCCTTAATATTCAGTTTAGACGGTCGCTAGCGGGCAATCGTTGGGAAGTTTGGCTTCATTTAGTTAGGAGACTAATGGAGGTTCAACTTTCTGACCAACCTGATGAATTACGCTGGAGGTTGACTAGGTCTGGAGTATTTACAGTTAAGTCAATGTATATTGATGTTATTAATTCGAACTCCATTTCAACGTCCAAGAATGTCTAGGATGTCAAAGTTCCTTTGAAAATAAAAGTGTTTATGTGGTTTGTTCATAAACAAGTTATTTTAACAAAGGACAATCTAATAAAGCGTAATTGGACACAACCTACTAGGTGTAGTTTCTGTGATCAGGATGAGACGATTAAGCACCTCTTTTTTGATTGCCCATTGGCCAAGGTCCTTTGGCGGACGGTCCATATTGCTTTTAATATTACTCCACCGACTACTGTTAACGCTTTATTCGGGACTTGGCTTAATGGGATTGAGTCTGCCTTAGCAAGACATATTCGGGTTGGAGTTTGCGCTTTGCTGTGGACCATCTGGACTTGCAGAGATGATTTGGTTTTTAATAGAACATCACAGATTCATTTTTTGCAGGTTATTTTCTGAGCTACGACAGTGATCCGTTCGTGGTCGGTACTCACTCCGATGGATGCCAGGGAGCATTTGGTTACTCGGTCTATCCGTTGGGAGATGGTAGCTCGGGATATCTTCAACCGGTTTGGATGGCGGTCATGTAATAGGATAGGCAATTAGTTTTCCTATCTCTTTTAGCCAGCCGGTTGTGGCGTCTTTTCCTGGCTAGTTTGTGTATCTAGCCTTTTGTGCTCTGTGTGAGCTGCTTTTTCTTTCTTTCAGTTTGAGACTTTGGAACCTTGTTGGAACAATTTGTTTCTCGGTTAATAAGATGGTCGTATGCATCACCCTTGATGCAGAGGCCGGGGAGACCCCCCTTTTTGAAAAAAAAAGCAGGTCAAAGGAACTTGCCAGCAATACTCCTCTTTGATCTGGTATGTCGTTCATCTCTGGTGTTTTCTACCCTGGAAAATAACATGGAACATCAAAAACTGCATTTTAAAAAGGTTCCTGCAAACTTGATTTTATTGATCCTGCATTTATGAAAATTTATGAATAGGACAATCGTTCATGTTTTCTTCCAGATGTTCTAATGTATAAAACGATGCCATTATAACCAAATGAAGAAAAGGATTTGGTTATTCTGAAAATATGTCCAGCAATATATAGGTTATTGGGAAGGCTCTTTGCAAGCGTAAAGTGAATATCTAATAGTCGACTTCTTAATATAGGTTGGCAAGTACACTTGTTTATATTTCTGAAAATATATTACCATTGTAGATTCCGATGAAAAATATATTCTCTGCCAGCCATGGATTCAGGTATGTTAATATGGGCAAAGGAAAGTCAAGATATTTATCTCAGGGAAACATTATGAAATCAGTGAAGCTGTATAGTATGTACTGGACTGATTGTGACACTGCTCCTATTGTTACCACATCAACTTGATTCATCTCCTTGATCTAACAATCAGAAGATAAGTCAACAGAATATACCACATCAACCCTGTTCCATGAAGCAAAATTAGTTCATTAAGGATCTCTAAATTTAAGAGGGGACAGTATCGCGTGATTTAGTAGATTTGTTTGTTCGTAGCTGATTGTCTTGTGCATTCACACCAGTGAAAAGATGGATGAAGAAGGGGAAATTAGTAGCAGCATCACCATTGATTGCCCCCCTTGTAGAATTATATGTTGGTGTGAGCTCAGTTTGATTTGGCCTAGTTTTGATGTCTCTGCTGTGTGTGTGCGTGCAGGTGCTAAACGCGTCCGATCCAACTCAGGTGGAGGCCAAGGAGGTTCGGCTCTCGGACATTGCACAATAACGCTGGATGATACCGACGTGCGGACTGTAAGTTTCATATATTCAGATTCGGGCCTTTCTTCCTGTTATTTTGTCGTCAAAGCTGAAAAAGAGTGATGCTAATTCGCTAAAGGTCGATGTGGTCATGATGCATATCATGGTTCTCTGACCTTGTATCAATTTACTCTGCATTTACATGATATATTGCTAGGAAAGAGACACTGGCCTCCATATTATCATTATCATATATGCTAGACTAGAGGTGGTGGTCACTCGTGAGGTGAAGTGGCAATTTATGCAGTAACATCCCAACTGTAAATTGACGATGATGTACTACTTCTGTTTCAACAGATTTTAGCAATAGTGCTTCTAACAGTTGGAGGGTTTACCTTTTATTTTTGTTTGACTACAGAAAATAGATGAAATCGTTGAACTGAACATTGTAGAGGATTTTGATAACCGACCTTCAAAAAAAGCTTTTATTTCTTAAAGATCAACCAAAAGCAAATTACACATCTATATGTATTCTCAGTTTTATCAATCTCAGTATCCAAACCACAAAAGTGCACAAGTTTGTTACAAAATAGGAATAAGAAACGTACTTAACAATGCACGCTTTTGTTACAAAAATAGCAATCAGAATCCTAATTTGGTATGTACAAGAGCCCGAGACAAAGACACAGCTTCCTCTTGCTTTATTTAGCAAGATTTTGAATTCTAATTAGCTACACACGGCGTGCTGCTACAAATACAAGCACACGACTTCCGCTGGCTTGGCTAGCTTTGTACGTCGGCTTTGCGCTACAAGTCGCCTTTCTATGCTGTCTTACAATCTCACAGTACAGACCGTGCTCCACTTGAGGTACGTCCGATCTCATGCCAAGCAAATTATGGTTCTGTCATTCTGAAAATGGCATGAACTTTCCTTTGTGTCTGCAACCATAGGTTCCATCATCATTACCTCGCCTGTATATGGACAGCTTGCACTCTTTAGCACTGATAGATGTGAAATTATTAGATCTTTGCATCAAATACAGGAACAACACAATGTAAGATATGCAAGTTTATCGAGAGGAATGCAAAGAAAAAAACACATGTATGGTCTATTTGGCATCACCAACTTTTGTGTTTTCAATGCACATCTTAGCCTATGTAAACTGCAAGTTGAATAAAGTGTGCTCACTTTTTCTACAATACTTTCTTTAATAAATGTAGAACATAAAAGCCTTTTCTTAATAAGCGAGAGCTCAAGTTATTCTTTCAAGATAGATTCAGATCAAACCTTTTTAAAGTAAAGATCCCTCAGCTAGAGACTTTTACATGCTAAGCTTTAGCAGAAAAACTTGATTGACTGGAATCAACGAAATTTCGATGCCACCAACTGCAACAAGTGGCAGCATGAAGTAGCTATTAGCAATATTTATAGGGTACTACTAGCAACCGCCAAGCAATCTGTCACAAAAACATGTCAGGCAGCTAGGCATGCGAGTGACATGTGTGTCAGTAACTGATACGGCCATATCTAATGCTAGAGTTGTAGCTACAATATGTGTGATGGATTCTATTCAGCCGAAAGAATATCAAGAGATACACGAACTAAAAGTAGTACAAGAAAAAGAATCGCATGCAATCATACGTACATGGGATCCATTTGGTGTACGTCACTGTTTTGGTAGTTTTAAATTACATGCAGCCAGGAGATTAGCAAGTTGGGCTTCTCTTGTACACGGTGGAGTCCTATATGCATGCAACATGCACGTGCATCTACAATATGGAGACACGGTCCAGCAAATCATAAGGAAAGTAAACTTTGTTTCGGATGCAAGAGACAGAAATTACGTTGGCTATTTCTTTAGGCGATTACGGCCACCTGAACAACCGATAGTCAAATGTACAAAGAAGGTTATCACGTGGAAGATCATCAGTTTAAAGGAATCTAGGTGGGGGCCACCTGATTGAGAAGAACGGATCAACAGGCACAAAAATAAAGATAGGTCTTTGCCGAGATGTAAAAGGCAAAGTAGTTTAAAACTACATAGAGTCCAGATTAGTTTTTCCATTGCTTGATTTCCAAGTTAGCTTAGGGTGTCTAGCCACAATATAAGGAAAGTCCATACGTCATGTAACAGGAGGTTATGTTAAGATGAATTAGACATGTGTGTGTTTTTCGGCCGTCGGCCATTATCGAGTTTAGAGAAACCTTGTCGAAAATCTCTGTTGGCGTGTGAGTTCCTGCGACGTGACGCGTAGGGGATTACAAGCTGAGCATATACGGTTCGTCCACGTTATTCCTTCGAATTGAGGGGTTGGCGTGTTGTTTCCGCGGGATTTGCGAGCATCTTCATAAACCTGCGACGAGTTTTTGTTGCGATGAATTTTTGTGCCGTGAAAGATCGAGCCAACAACGGATCGACCCTCGTCACGAGGTTCGCTCCTCATCAAGTGGTATAAGAGACCGGCGTTTCTCACAGCACTTCGGAGGAGACGACCGGCGCACCGTCACCAAGGAGCTATTGGAGGCTATCCGGTGACTTTTTGCTCGAGGAGAAAGGCTATGGTGCTGAACTCTTTCACACCTACTGTAAAGTGGGAGAGAAAGCTTGCGCCATGACGATCGACCACGACAGTTCTGTCAACGCGGTCGGAATCGACATGGTGGAAAAGCTGGATCTATCGATGACACCTCATTCACGACCATACTCACTGAGGAGGTGCTACGACAAGCTTGCCATCACGCATCAAACTACAGTATTGTTTTCAATGGGCAAATATTCTTGTGAGGTTTTGTGTGACATAATATCGGCACCGATGATTTCGTGTCATATGCTACTAGGAGAGCCATGGTACAAGAAAAACAATGTTACACATGACTATCTCATCAACACGTACACTGTCGACCGGGATAAAAGGTATATTCTCATGTCTATGGAGAAGAAGTTGTTCAATGCTCGGAGGAAAGAGCGATGGCAGAAGTTGAAAGAGCAACAACAAGCAAAGAAGAATGAAGCGATAGCTGTGGGAAATATTGCAGCGGCCACCCAGTCTTTGGAGGATAACATCGCTCAAGAGAATAACCCAAAATCGAGGACGATTTCGCTTGAAGGGGGATAGGATGATACAGCCATATCTAATGCTAGAGTTGTAGCTACAATACGTGTGATGGATTCTATTCAGCCGAAAGAATATCAAGAGATACACGAACAAAAAGTAGTACAAGAAAAAGAATCGCATGCAATCATACGTACATGGGATCCATTTGGTGTACGTCACTGTTTTGGTAGTTTTAAATTACATGCAGCCAAGAGACTAGCAAGATGGGCTTCTCTTGTACACGGTGGAGTCCTATATGCATGCAACATGCACGTGCATCAACAATATGGAGACACGATCCAGCAAATCATAAGGAAAGTAAACTTTGTTTCGGATGCAAGAGACAGAAATTATGTTGGCTATTTCTTTAGGCGATTACGGCCACCTGAACAACCGATAGTCAAATGTACAAAGAAGGTTATCACGTGGAAGATCATCAGTTTAAAGGAATCTGGGTGGGGGCCACCTGATTGAGAAGAACGGATCAACAGGCACAAAAATGAAGATAGGTCTTTGCCGAGATGTAAAAGGCAAAGTAGTTTAAAACTACATAGAGTCTAGATTAGTTTTTCCATTGCTTGATTTCCAAGTTAGCTTAGGGTGTCCAGCCACAATATAAGGCAAGTCCATACGTCATGTAACAGGAGGTTATGTTAAGATGAATTAGACACGTGTGTGTTTTTCGGCCGTCGGCCATTATCGAGTTTAGAGAAACCTTGTCAAAAATCTCTGTTGGCGTGTGAGTTCCCGCGACGCGACGCGTAGGGGATTACAAGCTGAGCCTATACGGTTCGCCCATGTTATTCCTTCGAATTGAGGGGTTGGCGTGTTGTTTCCGCGGGATTTGCGAGCATCTTCGTAAACCTGCGACGAGTTTTTGTTGCGATGGATTTTTGTGCCGTGAAAGATCGGGCCAACAACGGACCGACCCTCGTCACGAGGTTCGCTCCTCATCAAGTGGTATCAGAGCATCTTCGTATTCCTTCGAATTGAGGGGTTGGCGTGTTGTTTCTGCGGGATTTGCGAGCATCTTCGTAAACCTACGACGAGTTTTTGCTACGATGGATTTTTGTGCCGTGAAAGATCGGGCCAACAACGGACCGACCCTCGTCACGAGGTTCGCTCCTCATCAGTAACATTGGATGTTTGTTTGTAAATGTAAATCATGAAAAATGGTTCTTGGTATCTAGAGAAGAAATACACACACACACACGAGAGAGAGTAATTCATATAGTGGATATAGAATACCTATTAATGTTGTACGTGAGTTGACTCGACATGCTGCAGGATCTTATGATTTGTTCTCTCAAGGTTGCCTCGGAGTGGTAAAGTTGCTGCCTTGTGACCATGAGGTCACGAGTTCAAGTCCTGAAAATAGCCTCTTATAGAAATGTAGGGAAAGGCTACGTACTATAGACCCAAAGTGGTCGGACCCTTCCCCGGACCCTGCGCAAGCGGGAGCTACATGCACCGGGCTGCCCTTTAAATGAAGGGGAGCCTTGGCGCAGCGGTAAAGCTGCTGCCTTGTGACCATGAGGTCATGGGTTCAAGTCCTGGAAACAGCCGCTTACAGAAATGTAGGGAAAGGCTGCGTACAATAGACCCAAAGTGGTCGGACCCTTTCCTGAACCCTGCGCAAGCGGGAGCTACATGCACTGGGTTGCCCTTTTTTTTAAGGTGGCCTCGGAGTATAGCGTTGCATATTCCTAAATCAATTGTGATGCTCCGTTTTGTTAGGATTAAGATGCTTGAACATGTAAGCAATACACTATCGAGCAATAGAGATCTTTCTCATGCTGACTACATGGGCCATACACATTGTTTAGTAACTAATCAAAAAGTGTCAAAAGCTAGCTACCAAAGCAAATCTCAATCTGCTAACTATACTATTACTGCCACAAATAACCAAGGTTGGAGCATAAGAAAGGAGGGGTTGCCAAGTTGAACGTGAAGGACAAGCTTCCAGACGGCAGCTGCTCGTCCACCAACCGCGTGCCTTGGTTGGAGCCTGCTCGAGGAGGGGTGGGAAGGAACAGGGAGGAAGCAGGAGCCACCCAAGGTCCCGTTCAAAAGGCGGCGCAGACAGAAGACATGACGGTGCGGCCACCAGAAGCGCTATTTTTCCTACCCTTGTCCTCCGAGAACGACAGGGACAAGGGAGGCGGCGGCGGCGGCGCTGTCCAGCAGTGGGGAAGGAGAATGGGGAACGGGAAGAAAGATTGAGTCCGTGCGTGTTGTGTGTGCGTGCGTGTGTGTGAATAAAAGTATTTCAATTGGCCAAGCCCAAAAAACAGTGCAAAATAAATTACAAATTAAATATAATATTCCAAAAAATGTTTGTCACCATAAAAATGATACCATTCTAAAAAACGGTATCAATTTCTTTTAAAAACACATTCCCAAATTATTAAATATTCATGTTTTTCTGTACAACAATAAATAAAATTGATTGAAAGACTATTCCATGCACAACTACTGTTTCATCGGAGAGGTGAAATAGGTCATGCCGAACATTTTTAGGGTACGTTCAAATTTCATGGTCCAAAAAGAAATACTTAGTGTAACCTTATTTCTGACGTTTGTAAAAATTGAATTTAAAAATTGGTGAATAATGGTACGTGGAGCAAGTTATATTTTATATTCGTCTGGTGCAACGCACGGGCATTTGTACTAGTAGTTTATAAACCATAGATAAGTTGGAATACAGTAGGTTTAACACCAATATAAATAAAGAATGAGTTCATTACAATACCATGAAGTGGTGTATTGTTTTCTTTCGCTAACGGAGCTTACGAGTTTTCTGTTAAGTTTTATGTTGTGAAGTTTTCAAGTTTTGGGTAAAGATTCGATGGACTATGGAATAAGGAGTGGCAAGAGCCTAAACTTGGGGATGCCCAAGGCACCCCAAGATAATATTCAAGGATAACTAAGCGTCTAAGCTTGGGGATGCCCCAGAAGGCATCCCCTCTTTCGTCTTCGTTCATCAGTAACTTCACTTGGAGCTATATTTTTATTCACCACATGATATGTGTTTTGCTTTGAGCGTCATTTTATTTTCTTTAGTTTTGCTTGCTGTTTGAATAAAGTACCAAGATCTGAAATTCTTAAATGTTAGAGAGTCTTCACATAGTTACATAATTATTCGACTACTCATTGATCTTCACTTATATCTTTTGGAGTAGTTTGTTGTTTGCTCTAGTGCTTCACTTATATCATTTAGAGCATGGCGGTGGATTTATTTTGAAGAAATAGATGAACTCTCATGCTTCACTTATATTATTTTAAGAGTCTTAAATAGCATGGTAATTTGCTTAAATAATCCTAATATGCTAAGTATACAAGATTTGTAAGAATTCTTATGAGTGTGTTGAATACTAAGAAAAGTTTGATGCTTGATAATTGTTTTGAGATATGAAGATGGTGATATTAGAGTCATGCTAGTTGAATAGTTGTGAATTTGAGAAATACTTGTGCTAAAGGTTGTGATTCCCGTAGCATGCACGTATGATGAACCGTTATGTGATGAAGTCGGAGCATGATTTATTTATTGATTGTCTTCCTTATGAGTGGCGGTCGGGGATGAGCGATGGTCTTTTTCTACCAATCTATCCCCTAGGAGCATGCGCGTAATACTTTGCTTTGATAACTTGTAGATTTTTGCAATAGGTATATGAGTTCTTTATGACTAATGTTGAGTCCATGGATTATACGCACTCTCACCCTTCCACCATTGCTAGCCCCTCTAATACCACGCACCTTTCGCCGGTATCATACACACACCATATACCTTCCTCAAAACAGCCACCATACCTACCTATCATGGCATTTCCATAGACATTCCGAGATATATTGCCATGCAACTTTCCACCGTTCCGTTTATTATGACACGCTCCATCATTGTTATATTGCTAGCATGATCATGTAGTTTACATCGTATTCATGGCAAAGCCACCGTTCATAATTCTTTCATACATGTCACTTTTGATTCATTGCATATCTCGGTACACCACAGGAGGCATTCATATAGAGTCATATTTTGTTCTAAGTATCGAGTTGTAATTCTTGAGTTGTAAGTAAATAAAAGTGTGATGATCATCATTATCAGTGAGGAAAGGATGATGGAGACTATGATTCCCCCACAAGTCGGGATGAGACTCTGGACGAAAAAAAAGAAAAGAGGCCATAAAAAAGGCCCAAATAAAAAAAATAAAAAAAGAGAGAAGGGGCAATGCTACTATCCTTTTACCACACTTGTGTTTCAAAGTAGCACCATGATCTTCATGATAGAGAGTCTCCTATGTTGTCACTTTCATATACTAGTGGTAATTTTTCATTATAGAACTTGGCTTGTATATTCCAATGATGGGCTTCCTCAAAATGCCCTAGGTCTTCGTGAGCAAGCGAGTTGTATGCACACCCACTTAGTTTCTTTTGTTGAGCTTTCATATACTTATAGCTCTAGTGCATCTGTTGCATGGCAATCCCTACTCACTCACATTGATATCTATTGATGGGCATCTCCATCGCCCGTTGATACGCCTAGTCGATGTGAGACTATCTTCTCCTTTTTGTCTTCTCCACAACCACCATTCTATTCCACCTATAGTGCTATATCCATGTCTCACGCTCATGTATTGCGTGAAGATCGAAAAAGTTTTGAAAATGTCAAAAGTATGAAACAATTGCTTTGCTTGTCATCGGGGTTGTGCATGATTTAAATACTTTGTATGGTGAAGATAGAGCATAGCCAGACTATATGATTTTGTACGGATAGCTTTCTTTGGCCATGTTATTTTGAGAAGACATGATTGCTTTGTTAGTTTGCTTGAAGTATTATTGTTCTCATGTCAATATTAAAGTTTTGTCTTGAATCTTTCCGATCTGAATATTCATATCACAATTAAGAAGAATTACAATGAAATTATGCTAACTAGCATTCCACATCAAAAATTATCTTTTTTATCATTTACCTACTCGAGGACGAGCAGGAATTAAGCTTGGGGATGCTTGATACGTCTCCAACGTATCTATAATTTTTGGTTGCTCCATGCTATATTATTTATTGTTTTGTTCAATATTGGGCTTTATTATCCACTTTTATATTATTTTTGGACTAACCTATTAACCGAAGGCCCAGCCTAGATTTGCTGTTTTTTCCTATTTCAGTGTTTCGAAGAAAAGGAATATCAAACAGAGTCGAAACGGAACGAAATCAACTTGAGAAGTTATTTTTGGAAGGAAAGCTACCGAATGGACTTGGACCCCACGTCATAAGCCAAGGGAGGTGCTCATGAGGGTGGGGGCGCCCCCTGCCTCGTGGGGCCCCCGAAACTCCACCGACTTACTTCATGCACCCATATATACCTACTTACCCTAAAACTTCCATAACGGAGATTAGATCGGGAGTTCCGCCGCCGCAAGCCTCTGTAGCCACCAAAAGTCAATCGGGACCCTGTTCCGGCACCCTGCCGGAGAGGGGAACCCTCACCGGTGGCCATCTTCATCATCCCGGTGCTCTCCATGACGAGGAGGGAGTAGTTCAGCCTCGGGGTTGAGGGTATGTACCAGTAGCTATGTGTTTGATCTCTCTCTCTCTCTCGTGTTCTTGATTTGGCACGATCTTGATGTATCGCGAGCTTTGCTATTATAGTTGGATCTTATGTTTCTTCTCCCCCTCTTCTCTATTGTAATTGATTGAGTTTTCCCTTTGAAGTAATCTTATCAGATTGAGCCTTTAAAGATTTGAGAACACTTATGTATGTCTTGCCGTGCGTATCTGTGGTGACAATGGGATATCACGTGATTCACTTGATGTATGTTTTGGTGATCAACTTGAGGGTTCCGCCCATGAACCTATGCATAGGGGTTGGCACACGTTTTCTTCGTGATTCTCTGGTAGAAACTTTTGGGTACTCTTTGAGGTTCTATGTGTTGGTTGAATAGATGAATTTGAGATTGTGTGATGCATATCGTATAATCATACCCACGGATACTTGAGTGACATTGGAGTATCTAGGTGACATTAGGGTTTTGGTTGATTTGTGTCTTAAGGTGTTACTTTAGTACGAACTCTAGGGCTGTTTGTGACACTTATAGGAATAGCCCAACGGATCGATTGGGAAGAATAACTTTGAGTTGGTTTCGTACCCTACCATTATCTCTTCATTTGTTCTCCGCTATTAGTGGCTTTGGAGTGACTCTTTGTTGCATGTTGAGGGATAGTTATATGATCCAATTATGTTATTATTGTTGAGAGAACTTGCGCTAGTGAAAGTATGAACCCTAGGTCTTGTTTCCTATCATTGCAATACCGTTTACACTCACTTTTACCGCTTGCTACCTTGCTGTTTTTATATTTTCAGTTTACAGAAACCTATATCTACCATCCATATTGCACTTGTATCACCATCTCTTCGCCGAACTAGTGCACCTCTACAATTTACCATTGTATTGGGTGTGTTGGGGACACAAGAGACTCTTTGTTATTTGGTTGCAGGGTTGCTTGAGAGAGACCATCTTCATCCTATGCCACCCACTGATTGATAAACCTTAGGTCATCCACTTGAGGGAAATTTGCTACTGTCCTACAAACCTCTGCACTTGGAGGCCTAACAGAGGACTCCTCGCGTGATTTCGTGGTGTAGGCAGCGATGCCGCCACGCACGTGGATCAAGCTTCCGTGGTTCTTTATCGAAGAGATGCCGCTAAGAGGGCCGCTCGAACTATGGTCGCAGCACGCCGAGTGCAGCACTCTGGCCACGGGGGCGGAGGTCGAGGTCGTCTCCCCGGGCAAGATCTTCATGACCCGTGGATCGGGCGTGGTTGTCCATGCTTGCTGCGCGGAGGGGGCCCTCGCCATCCACTTCGAGTACGACGGCGCCTCCATGTTGTTCTTCAAGGTCTTCGACGAGGAAGGCCGCCGCCTGGAGTGTTGCCCTGGTGGAAACAGCCGGGGGGCACGACAGCAGGCGCCGAGCCTGCCCCCAGTCCTACTGGTTGCTCCTCCAGCGGCAGCGATGACTCCTGGGAGTCCAGTGACTCTCCTGAGCCGAGCGAGTCTCCGGAGACAAGCGACGACAGTTATGCGCCGCCAAGCTCCTGTCGTCCCCAGAGCGCGGCAGCGGCGTCCGCCCGTCATCGATGATGACCTGGATGGGGTTGGCGTCGGCCTCTCGTGGCCCACTGTTGATGATGGCGTCAGTGGCGACGTCCGTAGTCAGGGCTTCTTGGGGTTTTCCTTCTTTTGTTCCATGCGAGGAATCGAGACGAACCCCGTGGGTGTGTGTAAGGAAACTGTAATGCTTTTGCTCCATTGCTTATTATTCCCACTATAAGGCTTTGGTTGTGTATCTTGCTTTGGCATTGTCCCCCCTTTTCATCCTTGTGGTAGCTTAGCGCTCTACACCGACAGGTCCCAGTCCCCAGGCAAGCTTCAGCCGTCGCTGGTATGCCGGGTCGCGATGCCATGGTCAAGGCCAGGAGGTGAGCGGCCCAAGGTCCGGTAAGAGATCCTGAGGCGCGATGCTCAAGAGATCCCCTTTGGCATGAAAGCAGCATTTCCAAAGGAGGAAAAAGAAGACGGTGTTGCCAGAGCAAGGCTGCGAGAATCGGAAATTCCAACTGCAACGTTGTGCTAACACGAATACATGACTTATCGTATCGAGCCCGAGGTGATTCCCTGCACAGCGTCCGATTCGCGCTTCAGCGGTGGTGTTACTAGGTGAGGCTCACGCCGGCTTCCTCCTTCCTCGCTCATCTAAATGCTCTGAATCCTCAGGTCCCGACGCTCGAGCGAAGCTCAGCCGCCGCTGGTATGCCAGGTCACGATGCCGTGGTCAAGGCCAGGGGTGAGGGTTGGAGAATCTGTAGGAGCCCCTGAGGTGCGAGGCTCAGGAGCCCCCCTTTAACGCGCAAGCGAATCACGCGAAAGGAGGGCAGCCGGCGAGGCCATCCGTAGCTAAGCTCTGGAGATTCCTGTGGGTTAGTTCGAGAGGAGGATAAGGCTCATAATCGCGTTTGCTATCCTGTTGTTGATCTTTCTGCAACAAGATGAAGGCATTGAGGATCTGGTGAGGTGACGTGCGCGGGGCGGGCCGCGAGCCAGAGATCGATCACTCAGGTTTGTCAGCGTTGTAGGGATGGACCCAAGCACAAGCGCCGTGCCAGCATGTGTAGCCCAAGATGCAGGATGAGCAGGAGGCGGGTCAGCAACGCGGGAGGCCGCGAAGGACAATAGGTAAGTAGGCGATAATCATAAGTCGTCTTGGAGAAGGAGGTAACACTAGTTCAGGTAAATGCAAAAACGATACATGCCGCAGGGATGGACCCATGCGGCCTGGGGATGATGCAGCCCGAGGGGCGCCCCCAAGAAGGTAAATTAAAGATGCAAAAGGATACATGTGGCAGGGACAAGCCTGTGCGACCTGGGGATAATGCAGCCCAAGGGGCGCCCCCAACTGAATAACCGGAAAATGTCACCTGGAATCGTTGCTGGAGAGAGGTCGGGGCAGCCGAAGACGCATGTTGAAGAAGTTGCCCCTCATGAGCCGCCTGGGTCGTGAACCTCGGGAGGCTCTGGGGGCTCATGAAGAACCGTCGCCATCTCCGCCAGGACCGCGTGATGTCTAGTCTCCAGAGCCGCCATAATGCTCCGCAGGTGACGCTGGAAGGTAACATTCGCGTTCGGCAAGTCGAAAGGCATGCAAACGTAGTTGTGATGGGGGCCCTCGCACCGACCAACCCACGAAGGCCAGAAGCGCTCCTGGGATGCGGCTCTGTTGAGCCCTGGAATGTTGACGTAGACGCGCAGCTCGTCGTCCTTGCCAGGACAAGGAACTGCGCCAGGTGGTGGGCGGCGGTCGCCGCGCATGGCTCTTGCCTCTTGAAGCTCCTCGGTTGCCTTGGTGATGAACTCCTGAGCGCTAGGCACCCCGTGCGTTGCGCCCTCACGAGGGAAGCGTGTGATGAAGCATGCCTCCATGTGGTGCCTGAGCGCCTCCCTCGTGACATTGGCTAAGTCAGAGGCCCTCCAAAGAGAGCCACCGAGCCTAGCCTGAGGAGGGCACCGGGCGCACCTTCCTATGCGAGAGAGGGAAGCGCCCCATCTGTGGGTGCTGCTCCTGAGGTGGTGCCGCTGGAGATACCGCTCTCCTAAGGCTCTTGGCAGAGCAGCTGCTTCTTCTTCTTGGGGACTGCCTCAGGATGGTAGATGGCACCTTCGTTGTCTGGGTCTTCAATTGCTGCAGCTTGGTAGGTGCACTCGAGGGAGCACAACCGTGTCCTTCTCCTTGCAGGCAACCGTGATGATGCCGCAGTTTCCTGGCGTCTTGAGGACGTTGTAGCCGTGGTGGGTCACCGCCATGACCTTAGCCAGGGCCGGATACCCGAGTATGGCATTATACAACAGGAGGATGTGGGCGACGTCCAAGTCGATGAGCTCAGTGCGGTAGTTATCGCGCTGGCCGAAGGTGACAGGGAGGCGGATCTGCCCTATCGGGGTGGTGGAGCCATCGGTCACTCCTGAGAAGGGCTTGGTGGGCTGCAGCTATTCATATGGCACTTGGAGGCAGTCAAACGGCTCGACGAAAAGGACATTAAGTCCTGCACCGCCATCGATGAGGGTCTTGGTGATGAGGACATTACTGATGACAGGTGAGCGGAGCATCGGGAGGGCGCCGGCAGTTGCCACGCACTTGAGCTGGTCGGACGAGCTGAAGGTGATGGTGCACTTGGACCACCTAAGCGGATGCATGGCCTCGAACCTGGGGAGGGCGGCATTCACCTCATGGAAGAACTGCTTGAAGCTGCGATGAGAGGCTGGGGCCTGAGCGCCACCCAAGATGCAGGCTATGGCGCGAGGCTCCTGGAAGACCCCAACCCCCTCGTCCTAGTGGTGGTGGTCGTTCCTTCTTGGTGGCGGCGGCAGCGGAGGGAGGCCGGCGTTGCCCTGAGGACGGTCCTCACGAGGCTGGTCTCTCCAGGCGCCCTCGCAGGGCTGGCCTTGCTAGCGGTCCTCGCGAGGCAGGTCGCGCCACTCCTAGCGAGGTCGCGGTCATCCCAGCGTCCTCCACTTCGACCTCCTGCACGGCCATAGCCTCGATCATTGCGCTCGGGGCGTCGACCAAAGCGCCCGTCGCTGATGGCCCTAAGCTCCTGACAGTCATTGGTGTTGTGGCTGTGTACGTTGTGGAAGGCGCAGAATGGGCGGCTGGCCTTGGATGACTCTGGGTGGTCACAGCTGCGCTTCATCTCTGGTTCTGCCGTGAGTACGACAGCCCCCTTGTGCTTTACGTCCTTGGTCTTGGCCTTCTTGTCTTCTGGGTCGGCAGCTGGAAGCTGGAGGAGGGAGAGGCGCTATTCCTCAGCTCTCGCGCTCTTGGTCGCCATGTTGAACATTTCCAGAGCCGTGCACAGGTCCTTGTGTATGGCGAGCTCTTCCTTCATCTTGACATCACGGACGCCATCAGAGAATGCTGAGATGATGGCCTTGTCCGTCACCTTGGGAATCTTGAGGCAAACGCTCTTGAAGCGCTGGATGTACTTCTGCAGGGTTTACCCTGGCTGCTGCTTGATACGTCGCAGGTCACCTGCGGCAGGCGGGCGGTCGCGAGTGCCCTAGAAGTTGGTGAAGAAACGCTCGCGCATCTCGCCCCAGGAGGAGATCGATCCCGCGGGCACTGCGCGCCATCCTTGAGAGCCATGGGAAACCAATTCGCCATGACCTTTTTGTCGCCATTGGCTGCCTCGATGCTCAGCTCATAGAGCTGCAGGAAACTCAGCAGGGTCGGGGGTCCCATCGTAGCGCGGAGGCGGGTCAGGCTTGAACTTGCCGGGCCAGACAACGTTGCGCAGCTCAGGGGTGAAGGCGCGGCAGCCCGCGGTAGTCACTGGAGCTCGTCCTGGAGGTGGAGCCTGGTCTTGGTACCCACGCGCCGCCGCAGGCGGCGCGCGGCCCTAGCTTGGCGGTGTAGGGAGCGTGGGAGCACCTTCTCGCGGCCGTTGGATCTCTTGGTAGTTTCCTTCTTTGTGTGCGGGCACCCTGCATGGTGGGTCGCGCTGCGGGGCCGCGCGCCATGGCCCGAGGACGACATCTTGACGCGAAGGTGGCGGAGGAGCTCCATGGGCTATGTCACCTGCAGCGGGAGGCGGGTGAGGCAGCGAAAGGGTTGGTGCAGGAGAGCCCCCTGCGGCGCTGACGAGCTCGGCAAAGTGGTCCAGCCAGTCCTCGTAGAGGTCGTCGACGGGGCGGTAGCACAAGAGCTCGCGCGCCATGAGCAGCGCAGCCTGCGCGTCCGCGGGCCCGTGATGAGCGTGAGACGACGAGCCGGCCGGAGTCAGTGACAGGGTGGCGGTGCATCCGTCCCTCCACACGGAGGGGTGCAGCGACGAATCTTGTTGTTCGTTCCCTGCCGGGCTGGCGGCGGCGTTCGCAGCTGGTGATGGAGAGCGGCGGGGAGGCCCGCCAACGGGCGCCATCTGGGCGACGCAAGTGTTGAGAGCGGCTCTGCGATCAGCACGGGCCCGACCAGCATCAGCCATGGAAGCAGTGGAGCGGCGATGCGTCGGTCAACGAAAGAGAGGTTTCAGCGCACCCCTACGTGGCGCGCCAAATGTCAGATTTCGGGTTCCGCAGACCCTTGAGAGGTTTGAACTCTAGGGTGCGCACGAAGAACACTCTCTCCCTAGAACGCCCGCTCAACGATCCCACGGCCTAGCTCGATGATGTCTACTACGCAACCTTCTTCTTGTAGAGGTTGTTGGGCCTCTAAGTGCAGAGGTTTGTAGGACAGTAGAAAATTTCCGTCAAGTGGATGACCTAAGGTTTATCAATCCGTGGGAGGCATAGGATGACGATGGTCTCTCTCAAGCAACCCTGCAACCAAATAACAAAGAGAGTCTCTTGTGTCCCCAACACACCCAATACAATGGTAAATTGTATAGGTGCACTAGTTCGGCAAAGAGATGGTGATACAAGTGCAATATGGATGGTAGATATAGGTTTTTGTAATCTGAAAATATAAAAACAGCAAGGTAGCAAGTGGTAAAAGTGAGCGTAAACGGTATTGCAATGCTAGGAAATAAGGCCTAGGGTTCATACTTTCACTAGTGCCAGTTCTCTCAACAAGGATAACATAGTTGGATCATATAACAATCCCTCAACATGCAACAAAGAGTAAATCCAAAGTCACTAATAGTAGAGAACAAACGAAGAGATTATTGTAGGGTACGAAACCACCTCAAAGTTATTCTTTCCGATCAATCCATTGGGCTATTCCTATAAGTGTCACAAACATCCCTAGAGTTCGTATTAGAAAAACACCTTAAGACACACATCAACCAAAACCCTAATGTCACCTAGATACTCCAATGTCACCTCAAGTATCCGCGGGTATGATTATACGATATGCATGACACAATCTCAGATTCATCTATACAAACGAACACAAAGAATTTCAAAGAGTGCCCCAAAGTTTCTATCGGAGAGTCAAGACAAAAACGTGTGCCAACCCCTATGCATAGATTCCCAAGGTCACGAAACCCGCAAGTTGATCACAAAAACACACATCATGTGAATCAATAGAATACCCCATTGTCACCATAGGTATCCCACACAAGACATACATCAAGTGTTCTCAAATCCTTAAAGACTCAATCTGATAAGATAACTTCAAAGGGAAAGCTCAATCCATTACAAGTGAGTTGAGGGGGAGAAACATCATAAGATCCAACTATAATAGCAAAGCTCGCGATACATCAAGATCGTGCCATATCAAGAACACGAGAGAGAGAGAGAGCGAGAGATCAAACACATAGCTACTGGTACATACCCTCAGCCCTGAGGATGAACTACTCCCTCCTCGTCATGAAGAGCACCGAGATGATGAAGATGGCCACCGGTGATGATTCCCCCCTCCGGCAGGGTGCCGGAACAGGGTCCCGATTGGTTTTTGGTGACTACAGAGGCTTGCAGCGGTGGAACTCCCTATCTAGGTTTCTTTCTGGGGGGGTTTTTGTATTTATAGGAATTTTTGGCATCGGTCTCAAGTCAGAGGGGTCTCCGAGTCATCCATGGGATAGGGGGGCACGCCCAGGAGGTAGAGCGCGCCCTCCACCCTCTTGGATGGCTCGGAACTCTTCTGGCCCAACTATTTTACTCCGGGGGCTTCTTTTGTTCCATAAAAAATCATCAAAAATTTGCACGTCAATTGGACTTCGTTTGGTATTCCTTTTCTGTAGAACTCAAAAATAAGGAAAAACAGAAACTGGCACTGGGCTCTAGGTTAATAGGTTAGTCACAAAAACCATATAAAACAGCATATAAATGCATATAAAACATCCAAGATGTATAACATAATAGCATGGAACAATAAAAAATTATAGATACGTTGGAGACGTATCAAGCATCCCCAAGCTTAATTCCTGCTCGTCCTCGAGTAGGTAAATGATAAAAACAGAATTTTTGGTGTGGAATGCTACCTAACATATTTATCAATGTAATCTTATTTTTGTGGCAAGAATATTCAGATCCATAAGATTCAAAACAAAAGTTTAATATTGACATGAAAACAATAATACTTGAAGCATACTGTCAGTGTCAAAACCGGCGGATCTCGGGTACGGGGTCCCTAACTGTGCGTCTAGGCGGATGGTAACAGGAGACAAGGGACACAATGTTTTTACCCAGGTTCGGGCCCTCTTGATGGAGGTAAAACCCTACTCCTGCTTGATTAATATTGATGATATGGGTAGTACAAGAGTGGATCTGCCACAAGATCAGAGAGGCTAAACCCTAGAAGCTAGCCTATGGTATGATTGTTGTTCGTCCTATGGTCTAAAACCCTCCGGTTTATATAGACACCGGAGAGGGCTAGGGTTACACAGAGTCGGTTACAATGGAAAGAGATCTACATATCCGTATCGCCAAGCTTGCCTTCCACGCCAAGGAAAGTCCCATCCGGACACGGGACGAAGTCTTCAATCTTGTATCTTCATGGTCCAAGAGTCCGGCCAAAGGTTATAGTCCGGCTACCCGGACACCCCCTAATCCAGGACTCCCTCAGTAGCCCCTGAACCAGGATTCAATGATGATGAGTCTGGCGCGCAGATTGTCTTCGGCATTGCAAGGCGGGTTCCTCCTCCAAATACTTCATAGAAGATTTTGAACACAAGGATAGTGTTCGGCTCTGCAAAACAAGTTCCACATACTTCCATAGAGAGAATAGTATTTACACAAATCTAATCTGCTGACGTATTCCGTAGCGTGACATCACACCACGGCCAAGCCTTTATTCGAATCGTTTTATTGTCGCACCTCAGCGCGTTTAGCGAGGCGGTTTCCTTGGCACGTCTTGTCGAAGCAGAGATCGTGTCCCCTTTATTTACGGGATCCTCATCAATACGGACGTGGGTAACCCAGTCGTGCCCATTGGTACGCCTCCTCGATCAAAGGCGAGTCCCAAACGGTCACGGGGCGGGCTCTTGGTATTCAACCTCTTATAAAGAGACAAATGCCCTTCTCCTTTCTTTTGATCTCAATCGAATTCGCCCTTCGCCCCGAGTTCCAACACCCAAGGCCCCAGATTTCAAGCGCTTCGGACCTTCGGCGATGTCCGGTTCTGACCTTTGAGGCCGATGGATGTCTTCCTCCGTCACGGAGGAAGACGTGCTAAAGCTGAGAGAGGCCAGGTTTTTGACTGGCGAAATCTCGCACAGGCTACCTGCTCATGGGCAGGTTATTCCTACTCCCAAGCCTGGTGAGAGCGTGGTGTTCGTGTCTCACTTCCTCCGAGGGTTAGACTTCGCGACGGATCCCTTCGTGAGGGGGCTCATGTTTTATTATGGGCTGGAATTTCACGACCTAGCTCCGGAGTCCATCCTACACATCTCATCATTCATCGTCGTGTGCGAAGCCTTCCTCCGTATTACTCCTCACTTCGGACTGTGGCTAAAAACCTTTAAAGTAGAGCCGAAGATGATCGAGGGACATCACGCGGAGTGTGGAGGTGCTATTATAAGCAAGAATGCTGACGCTCCATGGCCCGAGGGCTCCTTTCAAGAGGAGTTCAGCTTATGGCAACAAGATTGGTTTTATATCACCACTCCTAGGGGCACCAAGTGGATGGCACCGCCTGTTTTCCGCTCGGGTCCCCCGCCCCGACTAGCGTCATGGGTTAGTAAGGGGCTGGACTGGGGGTCGGCAAAAGACGTGCCCCTGTTGCAGGGCCGCATCCGAGATCTCCTAGAAAGAGACCTCAGTCTGGTCGTGGTGACGCAGGTTATGTTAATTCGCCGAGTTCTGTCCTACAAACGTCGCCCCCTCCGTCTATGGGAGTTCAACCCGGAGGGACCGCGACCTCTCTAACATTTTCTTGGCATGACGCCCTGGAGATGTACAAACTGTTCTTCGGACCACAAGCAGTGTGTCCGGATTCTACGGAGGACGCAAGTCTGAGCTGCAATCGTCCGGATACTCAAGTAAGTTACCCTGTGGCCGGACATACCATCCGTTCATTTATCACAACATCACCCTTAAAAGAGTTATCCTTGGAACAGGAGTGGGTAGCGAAGGCGAAGTTAATCAGGTATCCGGCCCCCCTTCCTGAGACCTCGTCGGATCCCGTGTTAACCAGGATGCTGGAGATCGTGCCTTTAGAAGAAAACAAAGGGGGGGACAAGGAAGCTGCCGCCTCCGCGAAGGAGGCTGTCAGGAAAGGAGGAATTGAAAATTCCTCCACCCAGGGGAAGAAGAGGACCGCCTCTGAAGACCCGGAGACCACAATCTCAAAGCGGGGGAAGAAATCTTCGCCAGAGGGTCCTGTGCCGGGGGATGCCTCGGCCGTACTGTACCCCCAAGGTAATTGGCCCTCCACCGAGCCGTAAGTAAAGAGGAGAGGTTTTTTAAGATGAGAGGAATCCTTATTTTATCTCTGAGAAAAATAACTGACGTTTTACCTTGTAGTTCGGGTCTCAGACCTTCTCAGCAGTTCTGGGGACCTTCTTCCAGAGATGATGGAGAGCGGAACGCCTCCCCCTGCCGTTCCACCTTACGAGGCGGGCGACCCTGAGGTGTCGTTGCGGAGGGTTTCTCCTAGTCCGGCAGGGCCGGAAGGCAGCCATATGTCCCCCCAGAGCTCTCCGCGTCCGGCCTTTGAGAGAAGCCATCAAACGAGTCCGGCATCGCCTGGTGCACGATCAGAGGAGCTGAAGGACCTGCTAGGGCGAGCATCTATCTCGGAGGAGCACCGTGCCTTAATGGGTACAGTAATTGAAAGGATTTCGTCCGCGGAAAGCGGGTTGCACGAGGCCGTCAGGAGTTTGCTGACAGGCTTTGAGGTACACGAAAGTGATGTATTTTTTAACAGTTCCGCATATATAAGATGCGCCCTGTGTGGATAGTAGCCCCTGAGACTCTATGTGTTGCCGAAGACGGCAGCACACAGAGAATCATAGTCCCAGGTATAATTTTGCCGCCTTCCTATGCAAGTGCTAAAGTGTCCGGTGGACAGCCGGACTGATGAGTTTGCCGAGCTATTGCGGCAACTGGACGTGGCGGATGCCGACATCACGCTTGTCAACAAGCGGCTTGACGAGGCACAAGGTATGTAATCTCTTCGGGGACACCTGGTAAGAGGAGCTTGACGCCAGTATCTTACAATGTGTGCACTTGATGGAGATGGGGCTGCCGTTGTGGAGGACCTTCGGGCAGAGCTTGCCCGAGCCAAGGAACAAGCCAGAAAAAGCGATGCGGCTGCCCTAAAGGTGGTTGAGGAGCTGAAAGCCGAACTGGCTGCTCATTGCCGAAGCAAAAAGGAAATGGCCGAGATGGCTGTGAAGTTGAAGACCGCTGCTGACCGCTGCAAGCTTCTTGAGAAAGAAGATCAGGCGGAGCGGACAGACCTGGAAAAGGCCATTACGGCGGCCAAGGATGCTCGTTCTGCGATGAGAGCGATGAAGGAGGAGCTGCGTCAGGCCGGAGATATCGCGGCTGGAAAGCCCTTTATGCTGCGGATGAAGTTCGGAGATACTAAGTATGCGCCGTTGGACCGGATGTGGAGTTCGGAGGACGCCTATCTGGATTTAGCTGCGAGTGCCGCTGATGCGGCCGAACATTTCCGAGATCAGAAAGATAGCAAAGTGGAAAAGCTCTTCTAGTTACAGTTTAACAATCCGTAGCATCCACTTCCATTGACCGATCGTTTGGCCGAATGGGTTGAACTGAATAGGTTGTCCGGACTCTCCATGAAGGATGTCGTGGATCATCTGTGGCCGGAGAGGCCAAAGCCAAACAACTATTTTAGCTTGGTGCAGTGCCGCATATCAATGCGATGAAGAGGTCAGCATGCATAGAGGTTGCGTGGATGGCCCTTGCTCGTGTCAAGACATATTGGGCGGAGATGGAGGCCACCGCTGTTGCATCCCAAGACTCGAACGGAAGCCGAGTACCTGCCGAGCACTATTTTTAGGAAGTTCTGCAAGGCGCTCGTTTAATAGAGACGCAGTGCTTGAAGGATACTATGTTCAAATAACATGTATTTTTGTAAAACAATATTTTGATGGAATGTAAAAGCTTTTTATACTTGTGCCTTCAAGAATTAAAATACCTCCTGTGCGACCGTTAATGTATATGTGTATATAACCTTAAAGATGGCAGTCGTCGGCTTCAGCCCCCACGCATATAATGCGGGGGTGTTTGCAGAAGGCACATTTTCACACTTGATCCAACATCTTGGTCCATGAAGGAGGTGATAGCGTAGCGAACTAGGCAACCGGACTATAATCCTTTATCACTTTCACTTGGCCATAGGAGCTTGACAGTGAGGCTACTATATAGCCCCTGGTGGCGCCGCGCTCGCCCGAACTCGGGGCGCATGTGTGCCTGGCCAGGAAACGCTCTTCGTTAATGTGGAGGAATCCTGAAGATTCCAATGGGTCATTGAGTGGTTGACCAGTCTCACGCTATATCATGACAGTCAGTTTTCGGCTTTCTCTACTAAGGTGCTCGCCTGGCTGAACCGAGGCACAATCGCAGTACTTCTCCTGGTGCCTCCTTAGACGATAGAGCGGAACGTAAGGTAGCAAAACACAGGAGCCGGGCAAACCCAACATTTGACCAAAGACATGACTCGGAGTTGATGCATATAAGGCTAAACTCGCGACGCCGAACACTCCCTGTGGTATTCGGTCTTTGTGAAAGCGGGCTGAGCAATGCCTTTGATAATAAGCCCCTGGTGTCCAGGTACGTGCGAAATTCTGACGTGGCCACATGCCAAGACGCCAGCCTCCTCCTCGGTTATGCTGAGAATCCGGGGGATGTGTATATACAAGAGACAGTAAAAAAAGGTTTACGCAGGGTCTTAATCTAAAAAGAATCCTTGGGACGGGTCCCTGCTGCACGTCTGCGCCTGTGTCTCCGTTGTGCCGTGTCCTAGACGGGCGTAGCATGGTGTTCATCTGTAAAAGAGAGGAACTTAGCTAAAAAAGGAAAAGAAGGATAGTCGTGCAGAATGTACGTTGTACTAAATAAACAAAGTATAATTCGACGGGTAAAATTGAGCCTTATTGTCGCTTATTTTACATACGCGGAGCCCCTTGTATAGGGGTGTACGGCTACTGAACCTTTATCAATTATATGTTTGCTCCGGACTCGCCTAGCCGTGTTCGTGGTCTTAATGACCTGTTAGAGGCTTTTGTTGCTGAAGCTGTTTTAATGTGTGGCTGTCAAGGCAGTCGCATATTCTTCCGCGCGCGAGGAACACTCGACATTTCCCTTTAGTGAGATGATGCCTCATGGACCGGGCATCTTAAGCCTAAGAGATGCATAATGCGGTATTGCGTTAAAGCGGGCGAAAGCCTCGCATCCCAGTAGTGCTTGATAGCTACTTGAAAATGGGGCGATGTGGAAGGTTAGCTTTTCGCGGCAGAAGTTATCGGGGGAGCCGAACATAACTTCTAGAAGGAGAGAACCCGTACAATGGATATCCGGGCCTGGCGTTACTCCTCGAAAGGAAGTGTTGCTATGGCGAATTTTTGTTGGGTCCATCCCCATTTTGCAAACTGTGTCCTGATATAGCTGGTTTAGACCACCATCGCCGTCCATCAGGACTTGCGTAAAGTGGAGTCCGTTGATTATCGGATCCAATACCAAGGCAGTCCAGCCTGCGTTCCGGATACTTCTAGAGTAATCCTAATGGTCGAAGGTGATCAATTTTGACAACCAGTGGCGAGAATCCTTTGGGGTAGGCCGTATGGCGCGTATCTCTATAGGCGCCACTCTGTTTTCCCCTTTTGTCACCTGAAGTAAGTTCACTGTTTTGACTTCTTGTGGGAAATTCTTTTGTTTCCCGGTGCTCTGCTTGTGGGGTTCGTCATCGTCCTCACTTGGTGTGTCGAGCCCCTTGTGTTCGGCGTTGAGATTGCCGGATTGCTTGAAGACCCAACATTCTCTGTGGGTATGGTTTGCAGGCTTCCCGGGAGTGCTGTGGATTTGACATATCTTGTCCAAGATTTGTTTAGGTTAGATAGCTAGTCCCTGTTATCCTTGAGGGGCAGCTTTTTCTGATTCTACCGAGAGCTTTTGAATCCGGCGTTGACTGACGTGCTCTTCGGGCTGTTTCCCTTATTCCGGCGCTGGTCCTTGCTGCGTCATGGTTTCCCGTTTCCATCCCTGACTTCGGATGTACTTGGGTCGCTGGTGCTGCATCTCGCCAACCAGCTGTCCTCTCCCGCGCAAAAGTAGGTCATGAGGCTTGTTAACGCAGCCATTGTCCTTGGCTTTTCTTGACCGAGGTGTCTGGCGAGCCATTCGTCTCGAACGCTGTGTTTGAAAGCTGTTAAGGCTTCGGCGTCCGGGCAATCCACTATCTCGTTCTTTTTAGTAAGAATATGTTTCAGAGTTTCCGGGCTAACTCACCGGGCTGTTAAGTTATATGGCTTAAATCGTCTGCATCCGGAGGTCGGACATAGGTCCCTTGAAAATTTGCCCGAAAAGCATCCTCGAGCTCTTCCCAGCTTCCAATGGTGTTTTCGGGAAGGCCTTTAAGCCAATGCCGGGTTGGCCCTTTGAGCTTGAGGGGTAAGTATTTTATGGTGTGGAGGTCATCTCCTCTAGCCATGTGTATGTGGAGGATATAATCCTCAATCCAGACTCCAGGGTCTATTGTTCCGTCGTACGCCTCTATGTTTACGGGTTTGAATCCCGCTGGAAATTCATGGTCTAGCACCTCATCGGTGAAACAGAGGGGGTGTGCGGCACCCCTGTATTTGGGTGTGCCGTGTTGTTCGAATATTTGTTGCGTTACATTGCTTACTAGAGCTTGCTTTCTTGACCCGTAGATAGACCTGGCTGGGCCATCCTTTCGATGCGAATCCTTGGGTGGATCACGTGTTGGTTTGTGTGCGGCGCCATTTGCCGCTCCATATTGGCCATGGAGCCGTCTATCTGACTGGGTGGCTTCCTTATTTTTTTGATTTTGGGGGCTCTAGGGCCTCCTCATCAAATTCGGGCAGTAGCTTTCGCTTCGGGTAGCTCTTTGTGTGGCGACTATCGCCGTATTTGTCTGCGGTGTTGAGTACTTTGCTCCATCTGATTCGGAGTGCGTCTTCCGCGGTTTTGAGCTTCCGCTTCTGCTTTTTTAGGCTACGCACCGTGGCGACGAGCCTTTTGCGGAGGTTTTCCTGTTCCAGGAACTTATCCGGCGTGAGGTCGTCCGGACTGTTATCTTCGTCGGGGACGGGTTGTGCGGTTTGTTTATCCAAGTGGCCTTGTTCGGACAGTTGCTCGATGCCATGTTCGTCGTTTGCCAGCTCGCCCAGCTCTGTGGCTGGGTCTGTATGGCCGCTGTCTCTATCGGGGCGGGGCTTGGAGCGGCGCTTATGCCACCGCTTTGGCTACTTTTCGGAGGAACGACCCTTCGTTGCATCGTCCCGTTCTTCCTCGTCGTTTCCTTTGGGTGTGTCCACCATGCATACATCGTAGGATGAGGTGGCTGTCCAGTGCCCTATAGGCACTGGTTCATGTTCGTCTCCTACATCGTCGTCCATACCGTCGATGTCTTCGGAGTCAAAGTCGGGCATGTCGGTTAAATCATCGACAGTGGCTACGAAGTGGGTGGTGGGTGGGAGTGGAATTTCTTCGTCGTTCGCATCCCAATCCTGTTGGCCATAGTCTGGCCAGGGCTCTCCTGAGAAAGAGATAGACCTTAGTGAATTCAGAATGTCGCCGAAGGGGGAGTGGTGAAAGATATCCGTGGCGGTGAATTCCACGATCGGCGCCCAATCGGATTCGATTGGCAGGGGCGCGGAGGGTTCGGAGTTCGGAAAAGGGTCCGGCACCATGGAGTCACGGGTTTCGCAGAGGATAAGGCTGGTGTTCGGCTCGATCGCCATTGAGACTGCAACCCCCGAGGCGGTGTCTAGCCGCTCGTCCTCTATCGGCGCAGTCGGCTCTGAGCTAAGGGTCGGAACTGATGCGGGCGCGACCTCCAGGGCATTGTTCGGCGGTAGAGCTAGGTCATACCCATCGTGACAGTGCGGCGCGCTTGGCTGTGGCTCGAATCCGTCGAAGATCAAGTCTCCGCGGATGTCGGCCGTGTAGTTCAAACTTCCAAATCTGACCCGATGGCCAGGAGCGTAGATTTCAATCTGCTCCAGATGGCCAAGCGAATTAGCCCGTAGTGCAAAGCCGCCGAATACAAAGATCTGTCCGGGGAGAAAGGTCTCACCCTGGACCGCATCGTTGTTGATGATCGGAGGATCCATAGGGCCTAAAGGTGACGACACAAAGGAACTCTCAATGAAAGCACTAATGTCGGTGTCAAAACCGGCGGATCTCGGGTAGGGGGTCCCGAACTGTGCGTCTAGGCGGATGGTAACAGGAGGCAAGGGACACAATGTTTTTACCCAGGTTTGGGCCCTCTCGATGGAGGTAAAACCCTACTCCTGCTTGATTAATATTGATGATATGGGTAGTACAAGAGTGGATCTACCACGAGATCAGAGAGGCTAAACCCTAGAAGCTAGACTATAGTATGATTGTTGTTCGTCCTATGGACTAAAACCCTCCAGTTTATATAGACACCGGAGAGGGCTAGGGTTACACAGAGTCGGTTACAATGGAAAGAGATCTACATATCTGTATCGCCAAGCTTGCCTTCCACGCCAAGGAAAGTCCCATCCGGACACGGGACGAAGTCTTCAATCTTGTATCTTCATGGTCCAAGAGTCCGGCGAAAGGTTATAGTCCGGCTACCCGGACACCCCCTAATCCAGCACTCCCTCACATACTAACAAAGCAATCATGTCTTCTCAAACATGGACAAAGCAAGCTATCCCTACAAAATCATATAGTCTGGCTATGCTCTATCTTCATCACACAAAGTATTTAAATCATGCACAACCCCGATGACAGGCCAAGCAATTGTTTCATACTTTTGGTGTTCTCAAACTTTTTTAATCTTCACGCAATACATGAGTGTGAGCCTTGGACATAGCACTATAGGTGGAATAGAAGGGTGGTTGTGGAGAAGACAAAATGGAGAAGATAGTCTCACATCAACTAGGCATATCGACGAGCTATGGAGATGCCCATCAATAGATATCAATGTGAGTGAGTAGGGATTGCCATGCAACGGATGCACTAGAGCTATAAGTGTATGAAAGCTCAAAAAGAAACTAAGTGGGTGTGCATCCAACTCGCTTGCTCACGAAGACCTAGGGCATTTTGAGGAAGCCCATCATTGGAATATACAAGCCAAGTTTTATAATGAAAGATTCCCACTAGTATATGAAAGTGACAACATAGGAGACTCTCTATCATGAAGATCATGGTGCTACTTTGAAGCACAAGTGTGGTAAAAAGATAGTAGCATTGCCCCTTCCCTCTTTTTCTCTCATTTTTTATTTTTTTATTTGGGCCTTTCTCTTTTTTTGGCCTCTTTTTTTATTTTTTTATTTTTCGTCCAGAGTCTTATCCCGACTTGTGGGGGAATCATAGTCTCCATCATCCTTTCCTCACTGGGACAATCCTCTAATAATGATGATCATCACACTTTTATTTACTTACAACTCAAGAATTACAACTCGATACTTAGAACAAAATATGACTCTACATGAATGCCTCCGATGGTGTACCGAGATGTCCAATGAATCAAGAGTGACATGTATGAAAGAATTATTAAGGTGGCTTTGCCACAAATACGATGTCAACTACATGATCATGCAAAGCAATATGACAATGATGAAACGTGTCATAATAAACGGAACGATGGAAAGTTGCATGGCAATATATCTCAGAATGGCTATGGAAATGCCATGATAGGTAGGTATGGTGGCTATTTTGAGGAAGGTATATGGTGGGTGTATGGTATTGATGAAAGTCGCGCGACACAAGAGAGGCTAGCAATGGTGGAAGGGTGAGAGTGCGTATAATCCATGAACTCCACATTAGTCATAAAGAACTCACATACTTATTGCAAAAGTCTATTAGTTATTGAAATAAAGTACCAGCGCATGTTCCTAGGGGGGTAGATTGGTAGGAAAAACCATTGCTCACCCCCGACCGCCACTCACAAGGAAGACAATCAAAAAAATAAATCATGCTCCGACTTCATCACATAACGGTGCACCATACGTGCATGCTACGGGAATCACAAACTTTAACACAAGTATCTATCAAATTCACAACTACTCAACTATCATGACTCTAATATCACCATCTTCATATGTCAAAACAATCATAATGAATCAAACTTCTCATAGTATTCAATGCACTTTATATGAAAGTTTTTATTATATCTCTCTTGGATACCCATCATATTAGGACTAGTTTTATAACCCAAGAAAATTACCATGCTGTTTAAGACTCTAAAAATAATATAATTGAAGCATGAGAGTTCATCTATTTCTTCAAAGTAAAACCACCGCCGTGCTCTAAAAAGATATAAGTGAAGCACTAGAGCAAATGACAAACTACTCCAAAAGATATGAGTGAAGATCAATGAGTAGTCGAATAATTATGTAACTATGTGAAGACTCTATAACATTTAAGAATTTAAGATCTTGGGATATTATTCAAACTGAAATCAAGGCAAAATAGAATAAAATGACGCTCCAAGCAAAACAAATATCATGTGGTGAATAAAAATATAGATCCAAGTAAAGTTACCGATGAACGAAGACGAAAGAGGGGATGCCATCCGGGGCATCCCCATGCTTAGGCTCTTGTTTGTCCTTGAATATTACCTTGGGTTCCCTTGGGCATCCCCAAGCTTAGGCTCTTGCCACTCCTTATTCCATAGTCCATCGAATCTTTACACAAAACTTGAAAACTTCACAACACAAAACTTAACAGAAAACTCATAAGCTCCGTTAGTATAAAAAAATAAATCATCACTTAGGTACTGTTCTGAACTCATTCTAAATTCATATTGGTTTAATATCTACTGTATTACAACTTCTCTATGGTTCATACCCTCTGATACTACTCACAGATTCATCAAAATAAGCAAACAACACATAGAAAACAGAATCTGTCAAAAACAGAACAGTCTGTAGTAATTTGTAACTCTCGAATACTTCTATAACTCCAAAAATTCTGAAATAAATTGGTGGACCTAAGGAATTTGTTTATTAATCTTCTGCAAAAAGAATCGACTTAAAATCACTCTTCTGTAAAAAATGACAGCTAATCTCGTGAGCGCAAAGTTTCTATTTTTTACAGCAAGATCACATTAACTTTCACCCAGGTCTTCCCAAAGGTTCTACTTGGCACTTTATTGAAACAAAAGCTATAAAAAATTATTACTACAGTATCTTAATCATATGAACACACAAAAACAGTAGGGTTAAATATTGGGTTGTCTCCCAACAAGCGCTTTTCTTTAATGCCTTTTAGCTAGGCATGATGATTTTAATGATGCTCGCATAAAAGATAAGAACTGAAACATAAAGAGAGCATCATGAAACATATTACTAACACATTTAAGTCTAACCCACTTCCTATACATAGGGATTTTGTGATAAAACAACTTATGGGAACAATAATCAACTAGCATAGGAAGGCAAAACAAGCATGTAACATCCCAAAATTTTCCAAATTTTGGAATGTTAATAATAAGATATGATTGAGTGATTTGTTGTGTTTGTCAAAAAAAACTTTTGAGACATGTAAAAAAAACCCAATCAAATTGGATTTCTTTGTTTTGGATTCCTATGAAATATCCTGAACTACCTTTAGATTTATGGAGTGAGAATAAAATGACTTTCTCAAATATGGTGGATATATATTTATTAAATGAGTTATTTGAAATTTGGAGTTCTTTTAATTTTGGAGTTTCATTTTAGAATTTAATTGAAGATTTTGAATTCGTTTAAATATTTCCGACAAACAAATATTATTAATGAGTGGAGATAATATGACTTCTCCAAAATATTATTGGAAATATTTAAATGCAGCCCGTTTATCAATTTGGTATTTATAAACCCTAAAACATATGTTGGGGCAATTATGAAGCCCATAATGCATTATTAAAATAAGTTTGTGCACGAAAATAAGTTTAATGAATTCTGAAACTAATGTGCGCACACTCCAAATAATAAACATGTAAACATAAATATTTTTTTAAAAATCTTGTTAATCAAACTTTTCTCATAGTTAAATAAATAATTAATAAATCCTAGCCTGTCCTAATTGGGCCTGACCCATCTATCCCTCTCTCTCATTTGTTTTTTTGTTCCTCTTCCTTGTACATGGGCCGACCGATTTAGCCCACCTCCACTCGATCTTCTTCTATCTCAGGATCACGTACACAGCTACCGAAAGAGAACTGCATGGATGCCTGTACCTCTTCCTCCCGTCCTCTCCCATTCCCCGCACCCACTGACCTTCTGAACGGAACCCGCTCGCCTCCCCCGACCCCTCCCATCCCTCAGTGCGCCTTGGAGACTCCCATAGTGGCCATTACGAGGCAGCGGAACAGCCACCATTAGACTCCATTTTCTGCTCGAATTCTGACCTCCCCGAGCCCTATAAAAAGCACCCCCGCGAACCCCTCTCAGCCCTCGTCCGAAGCCCTCTCCTTTTGGGAGCTATCTACTTCCCCATCCCGATCAATTGCTCGTCGGAGTTCGGAAACTCCGGCGGCCGTTCCACGCCGCTACAGGATTAGGCCGAGCCCGGGACATTGCCCAACGGACTTCCCTCAGTGACCTCTTCGCCGTCCTCCTTCTACTTGACGTCAGGGAGCTTCTTCCACAACTCCGGCGACCTTCTTCCCCAACTCCGGCGACCAACTCCGGTGAGCTCCCTCTAAATCCCGTAATTCTTTTATTCAGAAAAATATCTAAACTTCGGAAATTCATATCTCCTAAACCATATGTCCGATTTTAACAAATAAGATATCCCCGGATTCGTTGGAACCTCTAGTTTATTATAAAAATATTAAATTTCACTTTTGAGCAAACTAAAATTTAGTTTTGATTTAAATACGAATCTGAGTAATTTTGCTATATCTTTTATTCTGCAAATCGTATAAAAATGTTTTATATATTGAAGTTGGACCTTAGGACCTGACCTTTCTGTTAGAACTCATTGCATGAATTTTCAGCAATGTTTAGTTGAAGTTTTAACATCAACATCTTAGTTTGACCTTCTTTGAGGATCGTTTAATAACTTTGTTAAATTAGAATTTGACTATAGGTTAAATCTCTTAGATGGATCCCTAGAAACCCTCTCTGGTCATTCGATATCACCACAAAACTTTGAAGTTACAAGATTACGGATTTAATCCTTTTATCTTGAAACTTATGCCATGCCAGTTTTATTTAACCCAAGTCAAATATTCCGAATAATCTCGTGATAGAATTTGTTCTAAGAACTTGTCTCACAACCCATCTTCTATACCAAACCAAGATCTTCACTTAGTATCACTTGATCCAACCCTAGGATATGACTATGTCATTTCTTGTTTAAGACCAAACTTGATTCTATCTCAAACCATAGCCACGTCGTGCTAATTATCCTACGAATGTATTTATTGTGAATTTGTATCTTTTATTTGGATCTTCATTTGCAATTGTTGCGTATTAAATTATTTTCATGTATCGTTAGATATATCGTAAGGTGAAGGAGAGACGACTCGAAGTAGAATATATCAACTTCAAGAATCAGGCAAGTTGCAAATTGATCATGCTTTGACCTATATTTTCATACTATGCACAACTCTTTAAATTTTAATACTATGCATGTTTTATAAAGTTTTGCAAAGTATTATATTTAGCTAGAGCCATAGGTTCAAGATTCATCATTGGCCACGCTTGCACAAAATGGGTGAGATGAAAACCAAACTTGTTTTAAACTTTAAACTTGCTCTCTTTGGAGTAAAGTTTTGAGAAAATATTTTTAAAATAAAATTATATATTGTTTACTTCTTCTCCCTAGGCGGGATGGTATGACGGGAGCGTCTACAAGTGATTGCGCCCATCGGGGTCTTGCAGTGAATGCGCCAGACTGGGGTCTTGCACACATGTTTTTGGTGGGGACCACCGTCCAGGGGAATGAGATCTTCCAAGTACAGTTTGATGTAGCTTCCAGTACAGCCACATGCTACTATGGGCTCTGGCTTAGCTTACTACTAACGGGAAACCCTTACCTAAGGACCGCCATCGGAGAGGGGCTTTCATTGCCTAAGTTGCGGGCGGCTTGGTCAGGTATAGGGGGCTGTTACGGAAAGGCTTCGTCACAATCTCCTCCTAGTCGTACACCCAAGTGTGTAATGATAAACGGGGTTGGTTGTGTCATGTGGGGAACGTGTACGACCTCTGCAGAGGGTTAAACCTAATCGATTAGCCGTGCCCCTGGTGACGGGAAATTTTGAGCAACTGAAGACTTGGACTGAAGAAGAATCTCCCCTCTCTTTTCTAAAAATCTATTTTAAGGGTTAAAATTGAGGAATGAGCACAGTGAATGTGTTTCACTTCAACCTTATGTATGTTTTAAAACTATTTTGGAGAATGAGCACTGGTGCGTATATCCAAGTGTCTCACTCCTATCTTTTATACTAAAAAAATATTTCTATTTCAAACAAAGTTTACAAATTTTAGTATAGGTGAAAATTGGCTTTATGCAAAGGAAACCTCCACCAATACTTACCCTGCATATATAATCTGTTATACTTGCCTTTGCAACTTGCGAGTACATTCCACGTACTCAACTGCACCTGTCATGTGCAGATCTCGATAGATTAAGAGGCGATAGGGTTATGGTCTACACTCAACGAGCCCAGTGGCATTGATGGAGCCTAACTTAATGACTACGTATAATTCCGCTGTATTATCTGCCAACTTGAGCTGTGCGTAAGCTATGATTTATATATATCTGGATCTACCGTTGTAGTAGAATGATGTATGTCTTACTGATATTCAGTTTTGTTACTGTGTGTGCTAGCTATGATCCAGGGATAGCACAGTAAGCATAGAGACTTGGATTCTACCAAATCCGGGTCGTTAAAAAGCATTACTTTAAAACTTTACGCACATAGAGAGGAAACTTGATATTATTGCAATTCCTACAAGCATATATTCCTCCCTCATAATAATTTTCAGTAGCATCATGAATGAATTCAACGATATAACTATCACATAAAGCATTCTTTTCATGAGCCACAAGCATAGAATTTTTATTACTCTCCACATAAGCAAATTCCTTCTCATTCGGAATAGTAGTGGAAGCAAACTCAACAAAATAACTATCATGTGAGGCATAGTCCAATTGAAAATTAAAATCAAGATGACAAGTTTCATGGTTATCATTATTCTTTATAGCATACATGTCATCACAATAATCATCATAGATAGCAACTTTGTTCTCATAATCAATTGGAACCACTTCCAAAATAGTGGATTCGTCACTAAATAAAGTCATGACCTCTCCAAATTCACTTTCATCAATATAATCATCATAAATAGGAGGCATGCTTTCATCAAAATAAATTTTCTCATCAAAACTTCGGGACTGAAAATATCATCTTCATCAAACATAGCATCCCCAAGCTTGTGGCTTTTCATATCATTAGCATCATGGATATTCAAGGAATTCATACTAACAACATTGCAATCATACTCATCATTCAAATATTTAGTGCCAAACATTTTAATGCATTCTTCTTCTAACACTTGAGCACAATTTTCCTTTCCATCATTTTCATGAAAGATATTAAAAAGATGAAGCATATGAGGCACCCTCAAATCCATTTTTTGTAGTTTTCTTTTATATACTAAACTAGTGATAAAACAAGAAACTAAAAGATCCGATTACAAGATCTAAAGATATACCTTCAAGCACTCACCTCCCCGGCAACGGCGCAAGAAAGAGCTTGATGTCTACTACGCAACGTTCTTCTTGTAGACGTTGTTCGGCCTCCAAGTGCAGAGGTTTGAAGGACAGTAGCAAATTTCGCTCAAGTGGATGACCTAAGGTTTATCAATCCGTGGGAGGCGTAGGATGAAGATGGTCTCTCTCAAGCAACCCTGCAACCAAATAACAAAGAGTCTCTTGTGTCCCCAACACACCCAATACAATGGTAAATTGTATAGGTGCACTAGTTCGGCGAAGAGATTGTGATACAAGTGGAATATGGATGGTAGATATAGGTTTTTGTAATCTGAAAATATAAAAACAACAAGGTATCAAGTGGTAAAAGTGAGCGTAAACGGTATTGCAGTGCTAGGAAACAAGGCCTAGGGTTCATACTTTCATTAGTGCAAGTTCTCTCAACATGGATAACATATTTGGATCATATAACAATCCCTCAACATGCAACAAAGAGTCACTCCAAAGTCACTAATAGCAGAAAACGAACGAAGAGATTATTGTAGGGTACGAAACCACCTCAAAGTTATTCTTTCCGATCAATCCATTGGGCTATTCCTATAAGTGTCACAAACAGCCCTAGAGTTTGTAGTAAAATAAAACCTTAAGACACACATCAACCAAAACCCTAATGTCACCTAGATACTCCAATGTCACCTCAAGTATCCGTGGGTATGATTATACGATATGCATCACACAATGTTAGATTCATCTATTCAAACCAACACAAAGAACTTCAAAGAGTGCCCCAAAGTTTCTACCGGAGAGTCAAGACGAAAACGTGTGCCGACCCCTATGCATAGATTCCCAAGGTCACGGAACCCGCAAGTTGATCACCAAAACATACATCAAGTGAATCAATAGAATACCCCATTATCACCACAGGTATCCTACTCAAGACATACATTAAGTGTTCTCAAATCCTTAAAGACTCAATCCGATAAGATAATTTCAAAGGGAAAACTCAATCCATTAGAAAAGACTAGAGGGGGAGAAACATCATAAGATCCTACTATAATAGCAAAGCTCGGGATACATCAAGATCGTGCCATATCAAGAACACGAGAGAGAGAGAGAGAGAGAGAGAGAGATCAAACACATAGCTACTGGTACATACCCTCGGCCCCGAGGGTGAACTACTCCCTCCTTGTCATGGAGAGCGCCGGGATGATGAACATGGCCACCGGTGATGATCCCCCCTCCGGCAGGGTGCCGAAACAGGGTCCGGATTGGTTTTTGGTGGCTACAGAGGCTTGCAGCGGCGGAACTCCCGATCCAGGTTTCTTTCTGGGTGTTTCTGTATTTATAGGATTTTTTGGCGTCGGTCTCATGTCAGGGGGTCTCTGAGTCATCCACGAGATAGGGGGCGCCTAGGGGGGTAGGGCGCGCCCTCCACACTCGTGGATGGCTTAGGACACTTCTGGCCCAACTCTTTTACTCCGGGGGATTCTTTTGGTTCATAAAAATCATCAAAAATTGGCACGTCAATTGGACTCCGTTTGGTACTCCTTTTCTGTAGAACTCAAAAACAAGGGAAAAATAGAAACTGGCACTGGGCTCTAGGTTAATAGGTTAGTCCCAAAAATCATATAAAACAACATATAAATGCATATAAAACATCCAAGATGGATAACATAATAGCATGGAACAATCAAAAATTATAGATACGTTGGAGACGTATCACTCGACCAATCCAAAGAATGAGAGACACTGAGATTTATCCTGGTTCGGGCCACCTTGCGGTGTAATACCCTACTCCATCTTTGTGGTGGATTGCCTCGAGGGGCTGAGGATGAACTAGTACAGTGGATGAACACCCTCAGGAGGTGAGCTGTTCTTGAGCTCGATGAGATGGTGGGTGTGAGGATGATCTGAATGATATGCCCCTCGCTACGGTGGTGGCTAGGTCATATTTATAGTGGCCTTGGTCCTCTTCCCAAATGTTACGCAGGAAGGGATACCACGACAGCCAAGTTTGAAGGGAGACAACTAGTACAAGTTATCCTGACAAAAGTAGTCTTCGTCCTGGCAGTCTTGGACTTGTTGCACCAGAATGGAAACCTTTGCTTGATTCCTCGAGACTCCGTGCATGTGCTTGCCTCCTTAGCACCAAAGAGGGAACTGGTACACTACGCCTGCTAGCGCCGCCTGGCCTTGGTCCTCATGGCTCACGTCATGCGAACCTCGCGAGGTGCGCCTTGCATTGACATCTCTGCTCCTCGGGAGCCAACCTAATCAGGCTGCCCCCGGGGAGGTCTTCGTGTCATCCGCCTCGCGAGGCTTGGCCCCTTGCGAGGGTCTTGAGTTGTTGCCGATGAAGCTGGGCCATACCGGGCCGTTGATGGAGCCACGCCACGGGCCGCATGAAAGCAAGTTTGGGTACCCCCGTTCCCGGGACGCTGACAGCATGCTTAGGTCCCATGCAAGAAATGGGAATGAATTTCAAACACTCTGCCACCGTCACTCGGCCGCAAACATTGAGATACTTGGTTTTTAAATTCTAGTAAATCCAAACTCATCTGAAATTCAAGAAACTTGGCATGCTATCATGGAGCGGCATCAACATGTCGTGGTAAAAGAAATCCCATTTGGGGCAGGTTTGGGTATAAGCTTCTCACAAACCAGAGCTTCTCACAACAAGTGTGATGGTTTCGGTAGGGAACGTGCCACCTTTGGGGACGAAATGATATCCGTTGCCTCTTATTGCTTTCAAAAAAATTCTAGTGTCAACATAGAACAATAGGAGTGTTGTGTTTAATTTTGGAATTTTTCAGGGCTCGTTTGGACATTTTTATACATTAACTGGGTTTTCTAGGCATTTTATGTGCATAATTCAAATTTGAACTACATGCACATGCTCCAGTGCATATAAATTGGTTGAAAACTCAAATTTGTGTCCTTGGTTGCATGCTTAGGTCCCACGCCAGAAATGGGAATGAATGTCAAACACCCTGCCACCATCACTCGGCCGCAAACATTGAGATACCTGGTTTTTAAATTCTAGTAAATCCAAAACTCGTCTGAAATTCATGAAACTTGTCATGCTATCATGGAGCGGTATCAACATGCCTTGGTAAAAAATTTGTCCCATTTGGGGCAGGTTTGGGTATAAGCTTCTAACAAACCAGAGCTTCTCACAACAAGCGTGATGGTTTCGGTATGGAACGTGCCACCTTTGGGGACAAAACAATATTCGTTGCCTCTTATAGCTTTAAAAAAAATTATAGTGTCAACATAGAACAATAGGATGTTGGGTTTTCTACGCATGTTATGTGCATAATTCAAATTTGAACTACATGCACATGCTCCAGTGCATATAAATTGGTTGAAAAATCAAATATGTGTCCTTAGGTGCGTGCTTAGGTCCCATGCAAGAAATGGGAATGAATTTCAAACACCCTACCACCGTCACTCGGCCGCAAACATTGAGATACTTGGTTTTTAAATTCTAGTAAATCCAAAACTCGTCTGAAATCATGAAACTTGGCATGCTATCATGGAGCGGCATCAACATGTCGTGGTAAAAAAAATTCCCATTTGGGGCAGGTTTTGGTATAAGCTTCTCACAAACCAGAGTTTCTCACAACAAGCGTGATGGTTTCGGTAGGGAACGTGCCACCTTTGGGGACGAAACGATATCCATTGCCTCTTATTGCTTTCAATTTTTTTGTAGTGTCAACATAGAACAACAGGAGTGTTGTGTTTAATTTTGGAATTTTTCGGGGTTCGTTTGGACATTTTTATACATTAACTGGGCTTCCTAGGCATTTTATGTGCATAATTCAAATTTGAACTACATGCACATGCTCCAGTGCATATAAATTGGTTGAAAAGTCCAATTTGTGTCCTTTGTTGCATACTTAGGTCCCATGCAAGAAATGGGAATGAATGTCAAACACCCTGCCACCGTCACTCGGCCGCAAACATTGAGATACCTGGTTTTTTATTCTAGTAAATCCAAAACTCGTCTGAAATTCAAGAAACTTGGCATGCTATCATGGAGCGGCATCAACATGTCGTGGTAAAAGAAATCCCATTTGGGGCAGGTTTGGGTATAAGCTTCTCACAAACCAGAGCTTCTCACAACAAGCGTGATGGTTTCGGTAGGGAACGTGCCACCTTTGGGGACGAAACGATATCCGTTGCCTCTTATTGCTTTCAAAAAATTTGTAGTGTCAACATAGAACAATAGGAGTGTTGTGTTTAATTTTGGAATTTTTGAGGGTTCGTTTGGACATTTTTATACATTAACTGGGTTTTCTAGGCATTTTATGTGCATAATTCAAATTTGAACTACATGCACATGCTCCAGTGCATATAAATTGGTTAAAAACTCAAATTTGTGTCCTTTGTTGCATGCTTAGTTCCCACGCCAGAAATGGGAATGAATGTCAAACACCCTGCCACCATCACTCGGCCGCAAACATTGAGATACCTGGTTTTTAAATTCTAGTAAATCCAAAACTTGTCTGAAATTCATGAAACTTGGCATGCTATCATGGGGCGGTATCAACATGTCGTGGTAAAAAATTGTCCCATTTGGGGCAGGTTTGGGTATAAGCTTCTAACAAACCAGAGCTTCTCACAACAAGCATGATGGTTTCGGTATGGAACGTGCCACCTTTGGGGACAAAACAATATTCGTTGCCTCTTATAGCTTTAAAAAAATTATAGTGTCAACATAGAACAATAGGATGTTGGGTTTTCGACGCATTTTATGTGCATAATTCAAATTTGAACTACATGCACATGCTCTAGTGCATATAAATTGGTTGAAAAATCAAATATGTGTCCTTAGGTGCGTGCTTAGGTCCCATGCAAGAAATGGGAATGAATTTCAAACACCCTACCACCGTCACTCGGCCGCAAACATTGAGATACTTGGTTTTTAAATTCTAGTAAATCCAAAACTCGTCTGAAATCATGAAACTTGGCATGCTATCATGGAGCGGCATCAACATGTCGTGGTAAAAAAAATTCCCATTTGGGGCAGGTTTTGGTATAAGCTTCTCACAAACCAGAGTTTCTCACAACAAGCGTGATGGTTTCGGTAGGGAACGTGCCACCTTTGGGGACAAAACGATATCCATTGCCTCTTATTGCTTTCAAATTTTTTGTAGTGTCAACATAGAACAACAGGAGTGTTGTGTTTAATTTTGGAATTTTTCGGGGTTCGTTTGGACATTTTTATACATTAGCTGGGCTTTCTAGGCATTTTATGTGCATAATTCAAATTTGAACTACATGCACATGCTCCAGTGCATATAAATTGGTTGAAAAGTCCAATCTGTGTCCTTTGTTGCATGCTTAGGTCCCATGCAAGAAATGGGAATGAATGTCAAACACCCTGCCACCGTCACTCGGCCGCAAACATTGAGATACCTGGTTTTTAATTCTAGTAAATCCAAAACTCGTCTGAAATTCAAGAAACTTGGCATGCTATCATGGAGCGGCATCAACATGTCGTGGTAAAAGAAATCCCATTTGGGGCAGGTTTGGGTATAAGCTTCTCACAAACCAGAGCTTCTCACAACAGGCGTGATGGTTTCGGTAGGGAACGTGCCACCTTTGGGGACGAAACGATATCTGTTGCCTCTTATTGCTTTCAAAAAATTTGTAGTGTCAACATAGAACAATAGGAGTGTTGTGTTTAATTTTGGAATTTTTGAGGGTTCGTTTGGACATTTTTATACATTAACTGGGTTTTCTAGGCATTTTATGTGCATAATTCAAATTTGAACTACATGCACATGCTCCAGTGCATATAAATTGGTTGAAAACTCAAATTTGTGTCCTTGGTTGCATGCTTAGGTCCCACGCAAGAAATGGGAATGAATGTCAAACACCCTGCCACCATCACTCGGCCGCAAACATTGAGATACCTGCTTTTTAAATTCTAGTAAATCCAAAACTCGTCTGAAATTCATGAAACTTGGCATGCTATCATGGAGCGGTATCAACATGCCGTGGTAAAAAATTTGTCCCATTTGGGGCAGGTTTGGGTATAAGCTTCTAACAAACCAAAGCTTCTCACAACAAGCGTGATGGTTTCGGTATGGAACATGCCACCTTTGGGGACAAAACAATATTCGTTGCCTCTTATAGCTTTAAAAAAAATTATAGTGTCAACATAGAACAATAGGATGTTGGGTTTTCTACGCATTTTATGTGCATAATTCAAATTTGAACTACATGCACGTGCTCTAGTGCATATAAATTGGTTGAAAAATCAAATATGTGTCCTTAGGTGCGTGCTTAGGTCCCATGCAAGAAATGGGAATGAATTTCAAACACCCTACCACCGTCACTCGGCCGCAAACATTGAGATACTTGGTTTTTAAATTCTAGTAAATCCAAAACTCGTCTTAAATCATGAAACTTGGCATGCTATCATGGAGCGGCATCAACATGTCGTGGTAAAAAAATTCCCATTTGGGGCAGGTTTTGGTATAAGCTTCTGACAAACCAGAGTTTCTCACAACAAGCGTGATGGTTTCGGTAGGGAACGTGCCACCTTTGGGGACGAAACGATATCCATTGCCTCTTATTGCTTTCAAAATTTTTGTAGTGTCAACATAGAACAACAGGAGTGTTGTGTTTAATTTTGGAATTTTTCGGGGTTCGTTTGGACATTTTTATACATTAACTGGGCTTTCTAGGCATTTTATGTGCATAATTCAAATTTGAACTACATGCACATGCTCCAGTGCATATAAATTGGTTGAAAAGTCCAATATGTGTCCTTTGTTGCATGCTTAGGTCCCATGGAAGAAATGGGAATGAATGTCAAACACCCTGCCACCGTCACTCTGCCGCAAATATTGAGATACCTGGTTTTAAATTCTAGTAAATCCAAAACTCGTCTGAAATTCATGAAACTTTGCATGCTATCATGGAGCGGCCAGCATGCCGTGCTAAATTTTTTGTCCCATTTGGGGCAGGTTTGGGTATGAGCTTCTGACAAACCAGAGCTTCTCACAACAAGCGTGATGGTTTCGGTAGGTAACGTGCCACCTTTGGGGACGAAACGATATCCATTGCCTCTTATTGCTTTGAAAATTTTTCTAGTGTCAACATAGAACAATAGGAGTGTTGTGTTTAATTTTGGAATTTTTCGGGGTTCGTTTGGACATTTTTATACATTAATTGGTTTTCTAAGCATTTTATGTGCATAATTTAAATTTGAACTACATGCACATGCTCCAGTGCATATAAATTTGTTGAAAAATCAAATATGTGTCCTTCGGTGCATGCTTAGGCCCCATGCAAGAAATGGGAATGAATTTCAAACACCAGGGCACTGTTGATTGCCGACAAAACATTTAGATACTTTGTTTTTGAATTCTAGTGAATCTAAAACTCGACTGAAATTCATGAAACTTGGCATGCTATAATGGAATGGCACCCGACATGTTGTGGTATTTTTCGTGTCCATTTTGAGAGAAGGCGCACTCGAATAACAGCCAACAAAGGAAGTTTGAAACAAATAGCTGCCACTGTAACATCTCAAACGTTTTGTATAATTTAAATTGTGTGCGTTGTGTTAACCATTCACGTGATGCCACACCTCACTCTTTTAATGGCTAGGAGGTGCCGTGCGGATAGGTGCTCGAGTGCTTGACTAAACGGGAGGCGTGCGAGCTGTACTCCAATGCGGAGGCTCACCAGGAAGCGTGCGAGTTGTACGACGCGCAGGCTCACTGGGAAGCGAGCCCTTTGACTTCCATGGCCGCCCGCCTTGCTCGCATCATCTCCATTAATGGAGCCCAAGCCGCAGTTTAATACGGTTTTTAAATATAAAACACTCAGTGCAAACGTTTTAGTTGGAACACCCATATGCAAAACCGACAACTTCCCCAGGAAGCCAAGGGAAAATGTGCCTAGCAGGATTTGTGCAACTCTTGATCGCAAACGTTTTAGTTAGAACACCTGTATGCAAACCGACAACTTCCCTAGGAAGCCAAGAGAAAATGTGCCGAGCAGGATTTCTGCAGCTCTTGATCGCAAACGTTTTAGATAGAACACCCGTATGCAAAGTGAGAGCTATGGTCTCCCCCCTTAAGTCGAGGGAAAATTCGCAGCGCAGGATTTGTGCATCCCTTCAACACAACGGTTGTTTTGGATGAACCATGTGCAACCACGTACAAACAGTTTGGTAAGATTTGCATCTATCATATTGGGTATGTTGCCATTTGTCAAACTGGAAAGATTGACTTTTGTTGATCTAGTAACATTGCCATTTGTCAATCCTTGAAACACTGCGATTTGTCAAAATATGCAGCTAAAAATCACTAGCACTATCTAATTTTTGCAACTAAAATTGAGTAATTAAGTATAGATTTCATTCATAGATTAAGCAGTCATTCTTAATTTATACAAATAGTTCAACTCGACAGCTGAACCGACCAAACTTTTCCCCAATTGTTGCCAACCACGTAGAGAAATAGCTAGTTCAAATATATATACTAGCTAATTTTAAGTACGTTGTACAGTTCCACCACATCTATAGTCAGATGAACTGAACAAAATAGCCCCTAAATACTACTACTACTATGGAGTGGCTCTGTGCTACTTCTGGCAGCCTCTCCTCTGTCGAGCGCGCTCAGTAAGAGGCAGAGGAGGAGGAGGAGCCTAACAACGAGCTGGACAAATGCAATACGGTGCCTGCCGCTGATGCACGTTCACCGACGCTCGCCAGCTCGAATGCCCACTGCCGCTCCAGACGATCCCTCTCGAAGCGGCCGGATTGCTCGTAGATCTCCTGATTCCTCGCCTCTGCGTCGGCGTGTGCTGTGGCCATGACTGCGGTAAGGCTCTTTGCATGCTCGATGAGGCGCTCCTCCTCCTCCTCCTGCAGGAACTCGATGTATCGCGCAAGGTCGGTGACGCACGTGCGGGCCTCCACCTCTGCCTCCCTCCTTCGGGCGGCGGTGGCGGAGTGGGTGATGATCCCGGCGGTCGAAGGTGGGCTGGCGGCCATGGAGGCCGATGATGGGGTGGCGGCCACGACGGCCACCTCCCGCCTTCAGGCCGCGGTGGCAGAGCTGATGATGGCGGGCAGTGGGGTGGCGGCCATGACGGCCACCTCCCGCCTTCGGTACGCGGTGGCGGAGCGGGTGATGGCCGACAGTGGGGTGGCGGCCACGACGGCCACCTCCCGCCTTAGGGCTGTGGCGGCGGAGCGGGCGATGGACCTGGCTTTCGAAGTTTGTGTGGCGGCAACGGCTGCCGGCAACAGTTGCCGACAGGCACCGGCAGCGGAGCGTGTGGTGGGTGTTTCACGCACACCCAACAGGGACGCCACACGCACTACACTACGCCGGGGACTGAGCCGCCGCCGTGGTGTAGCCTCCCAGTTGGAGCTGTCCTCTGATGACGGCGGAGTGGCTGAGTGAAGACGATGGACCAGTGCCATTGGCGATTGTGGGAGAAGAAGACGAGTTAAGCTACAGGGAGGGAGGGGGAAATGCGACGCGGGACTCGCCAGCCGTGAGGGTTTATATAGCAGGCCGGTAAGCATTGGGATTTTGGGGGATTTCACCGAGTCGGGCAGGAAGGTTGCGCAGGAACCTGCGAGGTTGCGCGGGAATGGGCCCACCGACTATTCATTGGCACCACTTCGAGCCACTGTTTGGCTAAAAGAACGCCCCCGCGCACTGCACAAGCTTGCGTTGTAAGCCGTCGGCGGCAGCAGGGTGACAAGGCGTGCGAGACGAGGACGAAAGGACACATACACATACGGTTAATACAAAAAAACATTTGCGATTTAATTACCTACTATACCCTCGTCCTGGTTTATAAGTAGGATTTAACTAATAAAATACGAATGCATGTCGTCAAAGATTATATCATTGGATTCGTATTTGAACATAGTTTCTAGTTATAAAATTTTTGTAACATGCATTAACACGTTTTTGGTTAAATTTAAGGTTATATACCAGCAAGAGTTTGCCCGCAACACACACGGCTTATTCCATCTCAAACAACCCGGATGGATTAACTATATGCCAAGTATCGCACACGCAACTCTAATCTGATTCGTGCTTGATGTCTCCGACATCGCTTGCACAGTTCGTCTTATTTGCCAGTATCACTGTGTCGGCCTCTGCTCGCGTCCCTCGGCAAGCTCTGCTTGCCTTTAGGCACCACAGCGCGTTGTGCTCGCCGTTAGGTGCCGTGGCGCGCTCTGCTCGCGTCTGTCGGCGCGCTCGACTTGTGGACAGCTATTCCTTGCGTGTTCAACTGCTATATGCATATATATATGGTTGCTTGTCGTTGAGGCGACCGCGAAGCGCTTTGCTCGCGTCCCTCCGCGCACGCTCTGCCAGCGGTTGGGCGTGCGCACGATCACGTCGGAGGGCCCATATGCATGCGGTTGCGCCGTGCGTGTTGCCACGCGATGAAGTTATGTGCGGCACGATGGAGTTACACGCTGCAAATTAGAACTGCCATCAGGGCCTGCCGATATTCCTGGCCGTCTGGCTTCCCCTTTAATTCCCGCGGCCATTATAACCTTAGTCTCTTCAACCTTTCGATCGCGCCCCACAACACAACAAGCACACCCACGACGACACATGGAGAGGGGATGTCTAGCGGCACTCCAATGGAGTTCTGCGAGCATAGAGTGCAGACCCATGCAAGGAAGATGGATCTCTCGGTGGTGTACACCATCGACCCGACCGTGGTGGACGACTACATCAACAGTGTTGAGCGGTTGCTTGCTCGAGACAAGTACAAGGTGGTCGGCATCAACCTCCAGTACACCGCCAGTCGTCTCGGCATAGATCAGAAGGTTGCCGTCACCCAGTTGTGCGTTCACCATCATGTCCTCATCTACCACTACTGCATGGCCACAGAGCCTTGCGACCGTTTCAACAGGTTTGTCAACAGCACCGACTACAGGGTCTGGGCAGCACGAAGAAGTACTCCCTGGTTGAACTCGCCTCAGCCATAATCGACCCCTACTACGAAAAGATGAAGCAGGATGCCCAGAGAACAAGTCTTGTATCCTAGCACTGGGCCTGGATGCAGCAACTGGATGAACCTCACCTCAGGTTCACGGCCAAGAGCGTGTACACATGTTACGAGATGCACAGGCGGATCGTTGACATGAGGAAGTGTCTCGTTACCCAAATGGACGAGCCCGGATTGAGCCACAAGAAGAGCAAGCGTCACAAGAAGTAGATGATGATTAGATGATCGTTTATGCTAGTTAATCATGCATGTAATATATAGTTTACTTTATTGGTGTGTGTAAATGTCATGTGTGTAGTAACCACTTATGTAATTATGCATGTAATAGTTTACTTTGTTGTGTGCAAATGCCATAGTTGTAGTAGCCACCTATGTAAGTGGATGTTTAATTTGGTTATGCAACCATGTCCTTACAAGTGTGTGTGTGTGTGTGTGTGTGTGTGTCTATATATATATATATACATATACATATACATACATACATATATATATATATATATATATATGTTGTTGTTCTCTATGCAATCCCATCACACAACACACACGTCTTATTAGCAACAACTGTCTGTGTTATTATCAGTCTTCGCACACATTTTTTATTACAGACCTGTTTGCCGCGTATCACACACATCTTGTTATATCGAACTGTTTCTGTTCTCTTGTTTCAACACAAACAGTTCATCCGAGTGAACCGCATGCCGTATATCGTACACACCTTGATCTGGCTGAACGTTTCTTTTGTGTTTCCTAATCACAAACAGTTCATCTGAGTGAACCATATGTTGTATATCGCACACACCTTCATTTGGCTGCCCGTTTCTTTTGTACCTCCTCGTTGCAAATAGTTAATTGAACTAAACCGTTTGCCCTGCATCGCACACGCCACTAAAATCTGAACTATGTTTGATGCATCCATCATCGCAAACATTTTGCGCCTTTTTTGATGGTCTTTTTACACCACCGTTTGCGATTATTGCATCGCACATAGTTTCGTCAAAGTGTCTCTGATCATAGTGTCGCGTTGGCAGCATCCTGCAGTAGTGGAGCAAAGCCTGGAGCATGAGGGGCTGGAGGTGCTGGGGCACCAAGTCATTGCCGCTGAGGCTTCTCTGGCCTCCCGGGGGGCGAAGGTCTAGACGAAAATCGACAAGGGGGTCGAGGCGGCCCGCCAGGCCCTCATCAAGGACCATCATCAGAAACGGAAGCTTCAGAAGTTCCATTTTTGCGCATGGCGCGAAGAACTGAAGGGCGAGATTGATGACCTCAAGGGGAAGCTGGCTGAGGCGAAGAGGCGCCAGAAAGCCGCGATGGACACCCAGGCCGCGGCCGAAGCCGAGATGGCGTCCCTTTATCAGCAAGTGGGCGATGTCACCTCCCTCGCGGAGCGGGTAGCAGACGAGGCTATCCGAGCTCGAGGCCTGCAGCACATGCACTTTGAGATGTTTCGCGACCTCGAGCAAAGGGCCCATGAAAGTGCAACTAATCTCTGGGTGGTTTTGGTAATTCATAACAACATATAGCTCATTGAACTAATATCCATTCAAGTTTAATATTTCAGAAAGTTCAATGAATGGCATGGCATGGGCTAGAGATGTGGACCCCTCAAAATTCTAAGGACACATATTGGCGAAACCTCAAGACTCTTCATTTATATTTTAGTTATCCAAGATCACATTGAGTCCATAGGAAAGCCAATACTGTTAAAAGGGGATGAGGTTTTGCTTAATGCTCTACTTTCTCAGAATGCTTAGTGATATTGCTCTAAAGCCCTCAACCACTTTCTCATTTCCAAATATGTCCAAAACCCAAAGTCAAACTCGGCCCCACTGAAATCTTCTATCCGGCGCCACCGAGTTCATTAGACCTAGCCACGCTAGAAACTCTAAAACCTCGGTTACACCGATATGGATCTCGGTCTCACTAAGATGGCCCTACGATCTCTCTGTTTCCCTTTTGTAACATTTCGGTCTCACCGAAATGGGCGATCAGTCACACCGAGTTTGCTTGACCAACTCTCTGTTTGCTCTTTGCTAAAATAGATCTCACCGAGTTCATGCGATCGGCTTCACCGAGATGAGGTTTTGCCCTAGCCCTAGCACATCAGTCCCAGCGAGTTGTTCTAGTCGGTCCCACTGAGATTCCTAATGTTCACATTTTGAACTAAATCAGTCTCACCGAGTTCTTCTGTTCGTTCTCACCAAGTTGGGTCAAATGTGTGTAACGGTTGGATTTTGTCTGGAGGCTATATATACCACTCCACCGCCTTCTCCATATGTGAGAGAGCCATTACAACATGCCTACACTTCCAGCCTACATTTTCTGAGAGAGAACCACCTACTCATGTGTTGAGATCAAGATATTCCAATCCAACCACAAGAATCTTGATTTCTAGCCTTCCCCAAGTTGCTTTTCACTCAAATCATCTTTCCACCATATCCAAATCTGTGAGAGAGAGTTGAGTGTTGGGGAGACTATCATATGAAGCACAAGAGCAAGGAGTTCATCATCGACACAACATCTATTACATTTTGGAGAGTGGTGTCTCCTAGATTGGTTAGGTGTCACTTGGAAGCCTCCGACAAGATTGTGGAGTTGAACCAAGAAGTTTGTAAGGGCAAGGAGATCGCCTACTTCGTGAAGATTTACACGAGTGAGGCAAGTCCTTCGTGGGCGATGGCCATGGTGGGATAGACAAGGTTGCTTCTTCGTGGACCCTTCGTGGATGGAGCCCTCTGTAGACTCGCGCAACCGTTACCCTTTGTGGATTGAAGTCTCCATTGACGTGGATGTACGATAGCACCACGTTTTTGAACCACGCCAAAAATCTCCGTGTCATCATTGCGTTTGCACTCTCCATACCTTCCTGATATGTCCATTTTGCATCATTTTTTCCTACTATTATTCGTGACGTTTTATGCATAATAATGCTTTTTGGAGTAATTCTAATGCCTTTTCTCTCATAATATGGAAGCTTCACACAAATAGGGAGAATACCGATACCTAGAATTCTGGACCTGAAAAAGCTACGTCACGCCACCTATTCTGCACAACTCCAAATTAGCTGATAATTCACGGAGAATTTTTATGGATTATTTAAGAATTATTAGAGCAAATAACTACCAGAGGGGCCCCACCAGGTGGGTACAACCCACCTGGGCGCGCCAGGGAGCCCAGGCGCGCCCTGGTGGGTTGTGCCCTCCTCGGGTGCCCCTCTTCTAGTATATAAGTCATTTTGACCTAGAAAAAATAAGGAGAGGACTTTCCGGACGAAGCACCGCCGTCTCAAGGCGGAACTTGGGTAGGAGCACTTTTTCCCTTCGGTGGAGCGATTCTTCCGAGGGTACTTCCCTCCCGGAGGGGGAAATCATCGTCATCGTCATCACCAACAACTCTCCCATCTTGGGGAGGGCAATCTCCATCAACATCTTCAACATCACCATCTCCTCTCAAACCCTAGTTCATCTCTTGTGTTCAATATTTATACCGAAACCTTAGATTGGTGCTTGTGGGTGACTGGTAGTGCTGATTACACCTTGTAGTTGATTACTATATGGTTTATTTGGTGGAAGATCATATGTTCAGATCCATTATGCTATTTAATACCCCTCTGATCTTGAGCATGATTATCATTTGTGAGTAGTTACTTTTGTTCTTGAGGTCACGGGAGAAATCTTCTTGCAAGTAATCATGTGAACTTGAAATGTGTTTGATATTTTGATGGTATGTATGTTGTGATTCCCTTAGTGGTGTCATGTGAATGTTGACTACATGGCACTTCACCATATTTGGGCCTAAGGGAATGCATTGTGGAGTAGTTATTAGATGATGGGTTGCGAGAGTGACAGAAGATTAAACCCTAGTTTATGCGCTACTTCGTAAGGGATTGATTTGGATCCAAAAGTTTAATGCTATGGTTAGATTTTATCTTAATACTTTTCTCGTAGTTGCGGATGCTTGCGAGGGGGTTAATCATAAGTGGGAAGTTTGTTCAAGTAAGAATAGCACCTAAGCACCGGTCCACCCACATATCAAATTATCAAAGTAGCGAACACGAATCAAACCAACATGATGAAAGTGACTAGATGAAATTCCCGTGTACCCTCAAGAACACTTTGCTTGTCATAAGAGACCGTTTTGGCCTGTCCTTTGCCACAAAATTATTGGGCTACCTTGCTGCATATTATTTGTCCTTACTGTTACTTACTCGTTACAAATTATCTTACTATCAAACTACTCGTTACTTATAATTTCAGTGCTTGCAGAGAATACCTTGTTTGAAACCACTTGTCATTTACTTCTGCTCCTCGTTGGGTACAACACTCTTACTTATCGAAAGGACTAGATTGATCCCCTATACTTGTGGGTCACCAACGCTCTTTTCTGGCGCCGTTGCCGGGGAGTGAAGCACTCTTGGTAAGTGGAAATCGGTAAGGAAAAATTTATTGTCACTTATTACTATGGAGAACAATCCTTTGAGGGGTTTGTTTGGGGTATCTTCACCTCAACCGGAACCACAAGTAGTTACCCCTCAACCTACTTCAACTACTCAAAATATTGGTTATGAAATTCCTTCGGGTATGACAGAACAACTGCTAGCTAATCCTTATGTAGGAGACGAAACTGAACATCCTGATATGCACTTGATATATGTGGATGAAATTTGTGGATTATTTAAGCTTGCAGGTTTACCCGGAGATGAAGCTAAGAAGAAGATTTTCCCTTCATATTTGAAGGGAAAAAGCATTGGCATGGTATATGTTATGCGATGATATTGGGTCTTGGAATTGGAATCGATTGAAATTGGAATTTGACCCAAAAATGTATCCTATGCATCTAGTTCATCGTGATGGGAATTATATATATGTAATTTTTGGCCTCATGAAGGAGAAAGTATCGCTCTAGCTTGGGGGAGGCTTAAGTCAATGTTATATTCATGTCCCAATCATGAGCTCTCAAGAGAAATTATCATTCAAAATTTTTATGCTCGTCTTTCTCGTGATGATCAATCTATGCTTGATACTTCTTGCACCGGTTCCTTTATGAAGAAGACTACTGAATTCAGGTGGAATCTTTTAGAAAGAATTAAACACAACTCTGAAGATAGGGAACTCGATGAAGTTAAAGAGTCAAGTATTAAGCTTAAGTTTGATTGTGTTAAATCTTTTATGAATACCGATGCTTTTCAAATGTTTAGCACTGAATATGGACTGGACTCTGAGATAGTAGCCTCTTTTTGTGAATCATTTGCTACTCATGTTGATCTCCCTAAGGAGAAGTGGTTTAAATATCACCCACCTATTAGAGAAGGAACTAAAGAACCGGTAATAGCTAAAGATGAAACTATCATTTATAATGTTGATCTAGTTGTTCCTGCGACTTATATTACAAACCCACCTTTCCTTGTTAGGATAAAGGAACATGCTAGGGTTTCAACTGTGGTCAATAAAAGTTACATTAGAGCACCTAAACCTGGTGAACAAATCAAAGTAGAACCTAGCATTGCTATGGTTACAGATCTCTTGGTAGAAGATATAGTTGGGCATGTTATTTACTTCTATAATGAAGCTGCTAGAATTGCTAAAACAGATGAGAAAGCTAAACATAGACCTGTTGTTGGCATGCCTGTTGTCTCAGTCAAAATAGGAGATCACTATTATCATTGTTTACGTGACTTGGGTGCTAGAGTGAGTGCTATTCCTTTTACCTTATATCAAGAAATTATGAATGATATAGCACCCGCTGAAATAGAAGACATTGATGTTACTATTAAACTTGCTAATAGAGACACTATCACACCACTTGGGATTGTTAAAGATGTTGAAGTCTTGTGTGGGAAAATAAAATACCCTACTAATTTTCTAGTTCTTGCTTCCCCACAAGATGACTTTTGTCCCATTATCTTTGGTAGGCCTTTCTTGAACACCGTTAATGCTAAAATAGATTGTGAGAAACAAACTGTCGGTGTTAGTTTTGGTGATGAGTCTCATGAGTTTAGTTTTTCTAAGTTCAATAGAAAACATCATAATAAAGAATTGCCTAGTAAGGATGAAATAATTGGTCTTGCTTCTATTGACGCGCCTCCTACTGATCCACTAGAACAATATTTGCTAGACCATGAAAATGATATGCATATGCATGAAAGAAATGAGATAGATAAAATTTTATTTGAACAACGACCTCTGCTTAAAAAAAATTTCCTATTGAAACTCTAGGAGGTCCTCCTCCACCTAAAGGTGATCCTGTGTTTGAATTAAAACAATTGCCAAACACTTTGAAATATGCTTATCTTGATGAGAAAAACATATATCATGTTATTATTAGTGCTAACCTTTCAGAACATGAAGAAGAAAGATTATTGAAAATTCTGAAGAAGCATCGTGCTGCTACTGGATATACTCTTTACAGTCTTAAGGGGATTAGTCCCACTCTCTGTCAGCACAAGATTAATATGGAACCTGATGCTAAACCCGTTGTTGAACACCAACGACATTTAAATCCTAAAATGAAAGAAGTGGTAAGAACTGAAATACTGAAGCTTGTGGAAGTAGGTATAAACTATCCCATACCTGATAGTAGATGGGTAAGTCCCATTCATTGTGTCCCTAAGAAGGGAGGTATTAATGTTCTCCCTAATGATAAAAATGAACTTATTCCACAAAGAATTGTCACTAGCTATAGAATGGTAATTGATTTAGAAAATTAAATAAAGCAACTAGAAAAGATCATTACCCTCTGCCTTTCACTGATCAAATTCTAGAAAGATTATCTAAGCACACAAACTTTTGTTTTCTCGATGGATATTCTGGTTTTTCTCAAATACCTGTCTCACAACCTGATCAAGAGAAAACCACCTTTACTTCCTTTTGGAACTTATACTTATAGACGTATGCCTTTTGGTTTATGCAATGCACCTGCTACCTTTCAAAGATGTATGACTGCTATATTCTCTAATTTTTGTGAAAAGATTGTTGAGGTTTTCATGGATGATTTTTCCGTTTATGAAACTTCTTTTCATGATTGCTTAAGAAACCTTGATCGAGTTTTGTAGAGATGCGAGCAAACTAATATTGTCTTGAATTGGGACAAGTGCCACTTTATGGTCAACGAAGGTATTTTCTTGGGACATATATTTCTGGATGGGGTATTGAGGTGGATAAAGCTAAAGTTGATGCAATTGAGAAAATGACATGTCCCAGAGATATTAAAGGTATCCGTAGTTTTCTCGGTGATGCTGGTTTCTATAGGATATTTATTAAAGAATTCTCTAAAATTTCTAGACCTCTTACAAATCTTTTACAAAAGGATGTTCCATTTGTTTTTGGTGATGATTGTGTAGAAGCCTTTGAAACACTTAAGAAAGCCTTAATTTATGCACCTATTGTTCAACCACCTGATTGGAACTTGCCTTTTGAAATTATGTGTGATGCTAGTGATTATGTTGTTGGTGATGTTTTAGGACAAAGAGTTGATAAGAAATTAAATGTTATTCATTATGCTAGCAAAACTCTAGATAGTGCCCAAAGAAATTATGCTACTACTGAAAAGGAATTTCTAGCAATGGTGTTTGCTTGTGACAAATTTAGATCTTACATTGTTGATTCTAAAGTGATTGTTCACACCGATCATGCTGCTATAAAATATCTTATGGAAAAGAAACATGCTAAACCTAGACTCATAAGGTGGGTTATCTTGCTACAAGAATTTGACTTAAATATCACTGATAGAAAAGGAGCTGAGAACCCCGTAGCTGATAACTTGTCTAGGTTAGAGAATATTCTTGATGACCCACAACCTATTAATGATAGTTTTCCTAAATAGCAATTAGCTGCAATAAATGTTTCTCATAACACTCCTTGGTATGCTGACTATGCTAATTATATTGTTGCTAAATATATACCACCTAGCTTCACATACCAACAAAAGAAAAAATATTCTATGATTTAAGACATTACTTTTGGGATGACCCACATCTTTATAAATAAGGAGTAGATGGTATTATTAGACGTTGTGTACTTCAGCATGAACAGGGACAAATCCTATGAAAATGTCACTCCGAAGCTTACAGAGGGCATCATGCGAGAGACATAACTGCTCACAAGGTATTGCAATCTGGTTTTTATTGGCCTACTCTCTTCAAAAATGCTCATAAGTTTGTTTTATCTTGTGATGAATGTCAAATAATTCGTAATATAGGTAAGCGTCAAGAAATGCCTATGAATTAGTCTCTTCTTGTTGAACCATTTGATGTTTGGGCTTTCTTTACATGTGACCTTTTCCTTCCTCTAATGGGTATACACATATTTTGGCTGATGTTGATTATGTTACTAAGTGGGTAGAAGCTATTCCAACTATTAGTGTTGATCACAACACCTCTATTAAAATGCTTAAGGAAGTTATTTTCCCAAGGTTTGGAGTCAATAGATATTTAATGACTGATGGTGGTTCACATTTTATTCATGGCGCTTTCCGTAAAATGCTTGCTAAGTATGATGTTAACCATAGAATTGCATCCCCCTATCATCGTCAGTCTAGTGGTCAAGTTGAACTTGGCAATAGAGAAATAAAATTAATTTTACATAAAGCTGCCGGCCGGCCCCGAAAGAATTGGTCTAAGAAATTAGACGATGCACTTTGGGCTTACAGAATAGCATATAAAAATCCCATGGGTTTGTCTCCTTATAAAATGGTTTATGGAAAAGCTTGTCATTTGCCTCTTGAGTTAGGACATAATGCATATCTGGCAATTAAAGACCTCAACTACGATTTCAAACTTGCCGGCGAAAAGAGGTTGTTTGATATTAGCTCACTAGATGAATGGAGAACCCAAGCCTATGAAAATGCCAAGTTATTTAAAGAAAAGGTCAAAATATGGCATGATAAAAGAATCCAAAAGTGTGAGTTTAAAGTTGGAGAATCTGTTCTTTTGTACAACTCTCGTTTTAGATTCTTTGCAGGAAAACTTCTCTCCAAATGGGAAGGACCTTATGTTATCGAGGAGGTTTATCGATCTGGAGCTATCAAAATAAATAATGCCGAAGGTACTAACCCAAAGGTTGTCAATGGGCAAAGAATAAAACATTTATATCTCAGGTACTCCCATTAATGTTGAAAGAAATATTATCCAAACAATGACACCGGAAGAACACATAAAAGAAACCTTCTGAAACACTCCAGAATTGTGAAAAAAGAGGAGGTACGTGATACGGTAAGTAAACAGACTCTGAAAATCCGCAAAAATATTTTCTATCTGTTTTGGAATATATTAAAATTTAGGAAAATGAGAATCAACTAGGAAGGCAACCCTGGTGAGCCAGTCGCGCCCAGGTGGGTTGTGCCCACCACGGGTACCTTCTGGACTCTGTTTTTCTCCCGTTTGCTTGTTTCCCAAGATAAATAATCTTTATATACCCATGAACCTATTGACCATGATATCACGGAGAAACCTTATGATTTCTTTTCTTGTTTTTTTTCTGACAGGTCTGAATATATGGCATCTCAAGATTCCGAGGAGGAGTGCCCAGTTTCTTATCAACCTTTAGATAAAAATATCTTCAAGGACACATATCCCTACATATGGTTCTCCGATGAGGAAGATGAAGATGAACCAGTCCCTCCTCGTTTTAAGCACGAAAGCATGGAGGCATTATGCAAGAGGATAATAAAGCTTGAGACGGAGAACAATGAGTTGAGGATAGATAATTTAAATCTCCGACGTAAGCTGGAGAAAGAGAATGATAAACCTACTACTTCATCACCACCACCTCCTTCTTCATCACCAAAGAGACTTGAGTATCGGGTATGGGCACTCCCCTTGGCTTGTGCCAAGCTTGGGGGAGGTGCCCGGTATCGTATCACCTCCACTATATTTTGCCTTTACTTATCTTGGTTCGATCCTTAGTTATCTTTCAATTTAGTTTAATAAAAGTTTAGTTTGATCCTTTCTTTTCAGGTGCTTTCTTAGTGACCTATCCTTGTAATCGTGTGCGGGATATATAATAAAGTTTAGTTTGAATTTTGTTTTCTTTGCTTTCATGTTCAGTAAAAAGAAAGGAAATAAATGAAAAAGATCATATGCTAATCTTATGGTAAGTAATGACATCACATAAGGAAGAGTATAAGTAGAAAATTTTATTAGACATTTACAAACATAGCATTGGCCAATGATGCAATTAATGAAAGAATTAATGAGGGAAGAGAAGATTCACATGCAAAATACAATATCTTGGACATCTTTTATGATTGTGAGCCCCCATCAAAATATTATATGGCAAAATTGTTGACGTTGGACAAGGAAGATAATGTAATGATTTACATTTGTTCATATTCACATAGAAGTTATATTGTCATAGATCCTTTAACATGTGGTGCTTGCCCCTATCTTTGCTAGCCAAAAATTCCGCACTAAGTAGAGATACTACTTGTGCATCCAAAAACCCTTAAACCCAAATTTTGCTTTGAGGGTCCACCATACCTACCTATGGATTGGGTAAGATCCTTCAAGTAAGTTGTCATCAGTGCAATAAGGCAATAAAAATTGCTTCTAAATGTGTTAGATCATCTAGTGTAAGAGAAAATTGAGCGGTGTACGAACTTGTGATGGCAAAATAATAAAGGCGACAGACTGCATAATAAAGGTAGCTATCACAAGGGGAAATATAATGTGACGTTCTTCTGCACTAAGAGATTGAGCATACAACCAAAAAGCGCATGGCAACCTCTACTTCCCTCTGCGAAGGGCCTATCTTTTACTTTCATGTATTTACTTTTATGCAAGAGTCAAAGTATTCTTCCCTATTCCTTTTTATCTTCTCTTTTGGCAAACACCATGTGGTGAGGAAAGATCTAGGCACATATATCCAGTTCGATATGGGTGGGCATGAGTTATTATTGCTGACATCACCCTTGAGGTGAATACGTTGGGAGGCGAAACTATAGGCCCCTATCTTTTTATGTGTCTGGTTGAAACTTTTTGCTCATGTGTATGTAGTGAGTGTTAGCAATCATAGAAGACTATATGATGGTTGAGTATGTGGACTTGCCAAAAGGCTCCGATACGTGACCCTTCCTGAAGAGATGATGAATTGTAGTTGCAAAGTTGACTGAGAACATAGTTTGTTGGTTTCAATAGAGTTTATGCTTTATACTTCGATGTTGTGATGATTTATTACTTGTTCATGAGAAGTTTATGATAAAAGTTATGTGATAAAAGTTCTATAATAAAGTTTGTTGCTGTTATAATAATATACATGATGCTTCTATGTCTGTATTTGTTTTATCGACACCTCTCTCTCTCTCTCTCTAAGCATGTGGACATGTTTTTCTATTTCGGTTTTTCGCTTGAGGACAAGCGAGGTCTAAGCTTGGGGGATTTGATACGTCCATTTTGCATCATGTTTTCCTACTCTTATTTGCGATGTTTTATGCATAATAATGCTTTTGGATTAATTCTAATGTCTTTTCTCTCATAATATGCAAGGTTCACACAAAGAGGGAGAATACCGGCAACTGGAATTCTGGACATGAAAAAGCTATGTCAGACCACCTATTCTGCACAACTCCAAATGAGCTAAAACTTCGAGGAGAATTTTTATGGATTACTTAAGAATTATTGGAGCAAATAACTACCAAAGGGGGCCCACCAGGTGGGCACAACCCACCTGGGGGCGCCAGGGAGCCCAGGCGCGCCCTGGTGGGTCGTGCCCTCCTCGGCCCACCTCCGGTGCCCCTCTTAAGGTATACAAGTCATTTTGACCCAGAAAAATAAGGAGAGGACTTTTGGGATGAAGCCTCGCCATCTCGAGGTGGAAATTGGGCAGGAGCACCTTTGCCCTACAGCGGAGCGATTCCCGGAGGGGGGAATCATCGTCATCATCATCACCAACAACTCCCCCATCTTGGGGAGGGCAATCTCCTTCAACATCTTCAACAACACCATCTCCTATCAAACCCTAGTTCATCTCTTGTGTTCAATCTTTGTACCGGAACCTTAGATTGGTGCTTGTGGGTGACTAGTAGTGTTGATTACACCTTGTAGTTGATTACTATATGGTTTATTTGGTGGAAGATTATATGTTCAGATCCATTATGCTATTAATACCCCTCTGATCTTGAGCATGATTATCATTTGTGAGAAGCTACTTTTGTTCTTGAGGTCACGGGAGAAATCTTGTTGCAAGTAATCATGTGAACTTGAAATGTGTTCGATATTTTGATGGTATGTATGTTGTGATTCCCTTAGTGGTGTCATGTGAACGTCGACTACATGGAAATTCACCATATTTGGGCCTAAGGGAATGCATTGTGGAGTATTTATTAGACGATGGGTTGCGAGAGTGACGGAAGATTAAACCCTAGTTTATGCGCTACTTCGTAAGGGATTGATTTGGATCCAAAAGTTTAATGCTATGGTGAGACTTTATCTTAATACTTTTATCGTAGTTACGGTTTCTTGCGAGGGGGTTAATCATAAGTAGGAGGTTTGTTCAAGTAAGAACAACACCTAAGCACCGGTCCACCCACATATCAAATTATCAAAGTAGCGAACACAAATCAAACCAACATGATGAAAGTGTGATACTTTTCAAACGTATCTACTTTTCCTAACGATTTTCCTCTTGTTTTGGACTCTAATTTGGGTCATTTGAATGAAACTAACCCTGGACTGATGCGGTTTTAAGCAGAACTACCATGGTGTTGTTTTCGTGCAGAAATAAAAGTTCTTGGAATGGAACGAAACTTTGCAAGGATTTTTTATATCAACAAAGAGAATTTGTGGAGCCAAGAACCACCAGAGGGGGGCACCTGGGTGGGCACAACCCACCAGGGCCCCCCCACCAGGCGCACCCAGGTGGGTTGTCCCAACCTGGTGGCCCTGCAGACCCTGAAACCTACGCTATAAAATCACATTTTTCCATTAAAAAATGAGGGAGAAAGAATTATCGCGTTCCATGATATGGAGCCACCGTCACCTCTTGTTCGTCATCGGGAGGCCAGATCTGGAGTCCGTTTGGGGCTCCAGAGAGGGGGGGTCTTCGTTCTTCGTCATCACCAACCCTTCTCCATCTCCAATTCCATGATGCTCCCCACCGGGAATGAGTAATTCCTTCGTAGGCTCGCTAGTCGGTGCGGAGTTGGATGAGATTCATCATGTAATCTAGTTAGTTTTGTTAGGGCTTGATCCCTAGTATCCACTATGTTCTGAGATTGATGTTGGTAGGACTTTGCCATGCTTAATGCTTGCCACTTTGGGCCCGGGTGCCATGATTTCAGATCTGAACCGTTTATGTTATCACCATTATATCCATATTCTAGATCCGATCTTGCAAAATATAGTCACCTACTACGTGTTATGATCCGGCAAACCCGGAGTGACAATAGTCAGGACCACTCCCGGTGATGGCCGTAGTTTGAGGAGTTCATGTATTCACCGTGTGTTAATGCTTTATTCCGGTTCTCTATTAAAAGGAGGCCTTAATATCCCTTAGTTTCCAATAGGACCCCGCTGCCACGGGAGGTTAGGACAAAATATGTCATGCAAGTTTCCATAAGCACGTATGACTATTTATGAAATACATGCCTACATTATATTTATGAACTGGAGCTAGTGCAGTATCGCCCTACGTTATGACTGTCACATGATGAATCATCCAAAAAATTACCGATCCAATGCCTACGAATTTATCTTATATTGTTTCTATTAAGTTACTACTGCTATCGTTACTGTTGCACTTGCTACAAAATCACTGTTTTCACCGTTACCGTTACTATTCCTACTGCTAATATTATCAAAACCATCATACTACTTTGCTACTGATCACTTTGCTACAGATAATTAATCTCTAAGTGTGGTTGAATTGACAACTCAGCTGCAAATACTTTGTTGGTTGAATTTAGGTTGAATACTCTACCCTCAAAAACTGTTGCGATCCCCTATATTTGTGGGTTGTCAAGACCTTTTCTGGCGCCATTGCCGGGGAGCATAGCTATATTTATTGAGTCACTTGGGATCATTATCAATTTATCACTATGAAGAATCTGAAGGATGCTAAGACTAAGATTTATCCCTCTAAGACGAGGGTAGGTAAGGAACTGACATCTAGCTCTGCTTTAGATTCACCTTCTTTTGTAAGTAAACTTGCAACACCATCACATGCTATCAATCCTAATATGTCACAAGTTATTGATGATGCTACTTCTGCTATGAATGATGCTTATGATGATGCTAGTACCTTGCATGATGATGATGTGCCACTAAGTGACTTTCTTGATGAACAAATTGGTAGAGTAAGACAACATGATGTTGTTGAAACTGATGATGAGATTGAAACTGGAAATCTTGAAACACCTACTAGAACTTGCCCTCCTAGATATTAATTGCCTAAGGTACCGGAAGGTTATGTTATGAATGAGGAGACAACTAGAGATATTCTTTCTTGTAAGGATAGAGATGATCTAGAGAAATTACTATGCAAGTATAAAGAAAAATCTCTGAATGCTAGAATGCAATATGATCCTAAGTTTGCTACTTCACCGATCTTTATTGATGATAAGGATTATGAATTCTCTGTCGACCCAGAGTTAATTACTTTGGTTGAATCTGATCCTTTCCATGGTTATGAAACTAAAACTGTTGTGGCACATCTTACTAAGTTGAATGACATAGCCACCCTTTTTACTCATGATGAGAAAACTCGTTATTACTATATTCTCAAATTGTTTCCGTTCTCATTAAAGGGTGATGCTAAAGCTTGGTACAATACTCTTGCTCCTGGTTGCGTGCGTAGTCCCCGAGATATGATTTATTACTTCTCTGAAAAATATTTCCCTGCCCATAAGAAACAAGCTGCTTTATAGGAAATATTTAACTTTGTGCAAATTGAAGAAGAGAGTCTCCCACTAGCTTGGGGAGGCTTCTCCAATTGCTTAATGCTTTGCCTGATCATCCCCTTAAGAAAAATGAAATACTTGATATCTTCTATAATGGACTAACCAATGCTTCTAGCAACTTCCTAGATAGTTGTGCTGGTTGTGTTTTCAGGGAACGAACTATTGGGCAAGCTGAAGAATTATTGAATAACATATTGAAAAATTATGACGATTGGACTCTTCCTGAACCACCGCCTAAACCCACTCCGAAGAAGAGTGGTTTATTATATCTATGTCCTGAAGATATGCAAGAGGCAAAGAAATCTTTGAAGGAAAAAGGTATTAAAGCTGAGGATGTCAAAATTTTACCTCCTATTGAAGAAATACATGGGCTTAATACACCACCACTGCCTAAGGTGGTAGAGGTAAATTCTCTAATGAAATTCAATGATAATGATAATCCTGACAATATGCATCCTAGTCAATGCCTTTATGAGTTTGTAAATTATATTAGAAAGCAAGATCACTTCAATGCTAATGTTATGAAACAATTGAAATACAATTCTGATATGATTGCTCTCTTGAGTGACTTGTTATTTAGAATCTCAAATGATGTTAGGGGTGTGGGAAAGGATGCTTCTATGGTTGAAACTCAGTTAGAAAAAGTTGCTAAATCTCAAAGAGAGTTGCTTGATGAAATGAATAATAATATACATGACTTTGTTGTTAGAGTTGCAACTAGAGGAGGTAAAATGACTCAGGAACCACTTTATCCTGAGGGACACCCAAAAAGAATTGAACAAGATTCACAAAGGAACAACACCACTGCACCTAGTCCTTCTAAAAAGAAGAAGAAAAAGAAAAATGATAGACTTTGCATGCTTCTAGTGAACCTGAAGTAGAAAAACCTCCTGATAATGAAAATGATGTTTCTATTTCGGATGCTGAACCTCAATCTGGTAATGAACATTCACATGGTGATAATGAAAAAGATAATGCTGATGTTCATGAAGATACTCAACCAAACAATGAAAAAGAACCAGATAATGATGTTGAGATAGAACCTGTAGTTCATCTTGATAACCCACATCCCAAGAATACACGATATGACAAAAGATATTTTATTGCTAGAAAACACGGTAAAGAAAGAGTACGGTGGGTTCAAAAACCTATTCCTATTCCACCCGGGTCAACTAAAAAGAAAGATGATGAAGAATTTGAACGCTTTGCTGAAATGCTGAGGCCAGTCTTTTTGTGTACTCGCTTGACTGATATCTTGAAAATGCCTCCTTATGCAAAGTATATGAAAGACATCATCACTAATAAGAGAAAAAATACCGGAAGCTAAAATCTCCACCATGCTTGCTAATTATACTTATAAAGATGGAGTACCTAAAAAACTTGGAGATCCAGGAATACCAATTGTACCTTGCTCCATCAAAAGAAACTATGTGAAAACTGCTTTATGTGATTTAGGAGCTGGTGTTAGTGTTATGCCTTTATCTTTATATAAAAGAATTGACTTGAATAAACTCACACCTACTGAAATATCTTTGCAAATGGCTGATAAATCAACTGCCATACCTATCGATATTTGTGAAGATGTGCCCGTTGTTGTTGCTAATGTTACTATTTTGACTGACTTTGTTATACTTGAGATGCCTGAGGATGACAACATGTTGATTATCCTTGGTAGACCCTTCTTGAATACTACAGGGGCTGTTATTGATTGCAATAAAAGCAACGTCACTTTTCATATCAATGGTAATGAGCATACGGTGCACTTTCCGAAGAAACAATTCCAAGTGAATGGTATTAATGTTATTGAAAATCTTCGACAATCACTATTGGAAGTTTTCAACTACCTCTACCTACTATTAAAAAGAAATATGAAATGCTTATTGTTGGGGACATTCATATCCCCGTTGAGGTAACTTAGTGATTTACGAAAGTTCCTCGGTTTCATGCTAATCAAAAGTGGTTGTTAATAAGACTTGATCAACCTTATTAATGGATCATTTTTTAGAGGTATGAAGTTGATGGACTTAGTGAGCACTACTTTCTGTCCCTATCTTTTATTTTATGTTCCTACTAGTTAAATAAAATAAAATGCCATGTTTTGTCTGTTTTCTGAATTTCCTGTGCAATAAAAAATGACCCAAAAATAAAATTTCTTAGAATGCTCTGAAAATTTAATACGATATTTTTCTGAATATTTAAGAATTTCTAGTGCAAATAATATCAGAGGGAGGTGCACCAGGTGGGCACAACCCACCTGGGCGCGCCAGGACCCCAGGCGCGCCCTGGTGGCTTGTGGTCCCCACGTGGGCCCCCTCACTTAACTCTTCACAACACATCATCACCTACCTCTAGAAAAAAATCACCATTTCTCTCTATCTCGTGTTCTTGCTCTCAAACCCGCGGATTTCAATCTATTTGCTCGAAGCTCCATTTCTGAAACTGTTTTGGGGGATTGTTGCTTGGTATGTGACTCCTCCGTTTGTCCAATTAGTTTTTGTTTTAGTGGTTTATATTTTGAATAATTAGCTACTCTTGGTGCTGTTGTAGATGAGCTTGCATGTTAAATTCTTAGAGTTCTAAGTAGTTTGAATGCTTGTTGTGGCTTCTATACATCCCTGTGAGTAGTTGTTACCAATTTTGTAAGGATTTGTTGATAAACTTTTGTCACCCAAAAATTTTCAGAAAATTATATGCGAATATGATGAACCTCTTTGGAAGGAGATCTACGAAGAGGAGATCTTCGGAGGCATCTTCTAGTGACAGTTCTGTTCGTAGGTCTTATGTTGAAGCAAGTGAGAGTTCCATACGAGATGCTACCACCAAAACATGCTTATGGCCATGCGACGACTATATGGTGAGTGTGGGCATTAAGGAGGAATTTGAACAATATGTTACAATGCCGATCTCGGTCCCTACATTTCAGATAACTGCAATCAACACCACATTCCCACTGAATCATTTGCCAAAGTATTTAAATTCCATCCCCGTGAGTCTAGGGTGTCATTTAAACTGTATGAAAATTCATTTACCATATCACTAGAAAGGTTTGCTCACCACTGCAAAATTCCATTCTGGGGTTCGCTTGACGAACCACCAAGAGCTGAGTTCGAAACATTTTTGTCTAGCCTTTGCTATGGTAAGAATAGGGGGTGACGCAAGGTAGAATAAAGAGCATTCATTTTCCTGCAATTTAGTACTTTACATTATTCAATGGGAAATGTATTGTAGGCAAACAATATTGTAGTACACTTTGTGCTCCAGACTTGAGCCTCATACGCGCCGCTCTCACCGGTGATAAAAGATATAATCTTGGAGTGATTGTTGCAAGTAGGTTGGAACACAATGCTAATAGTGGTTATTTTTATGGTGGAATTTATGCCACACGCTTAGCAAGAGAGCTGGGTGTTTCACCTTTGCCAAATGATCCTATTTTACCCACGCGGTATTTAGACTTTGATGACATGAAGCGTCATAAGATCCTTAAGGGTAAACCTGATAATTTCACCTACAAATTGTTGTTTAATCAAGAGTCCGTCGTATACACATATTTGCCTGCGCCTGCTCTCGTTGATTACCATAGTAGGGGAAGATATTTTGTTCTTTAGAGATAGGCCCGAGCCCACAACGCAGCGGTTGTGGCTCCATGGAAGGCTGAGGCATCCGCACCAAGAGCCTCCGTGAGCTACCACTCCGACTATTATCCAGGCTACTGGCTTATTACCGAGCTAGGCCAAAAGCCTAAGCTTGGGGGAGTACGTATTCCCGGCAACATTACCTTCATGTTCACCTATTTCATTCTAATTGTCGGTATCCACACTTTTCATTGTATTATGCATGCTAATTTATTTTCTCGCTTTCTTCTTGTGTGTTTGAAAAACTTTGAGAAAATACAAAAATATTTCCTGCTTCTTTTTTATTTTTCTTCCTAGTTTAAATTGTTGTAGCAATAAATAGGAAACCCAAAAAGCTTTCCTTGTTCTTCTTTTACTTGTTGGGAGCTTTCCCGTGTAAATAGTTTTCCTCATTTTTTCTTTTCTCTTTTATTTTCTTGTTCAAGAAAATCAAAAACTCCAAAAATATTTCAGTGTGTTTCTCTGAATTTCTTTTCTATTTATTGAGTCGTACCAAGGAGAAGACCACGATGAAAATGTTTAGTGGCTCTCATATGCATAATTGTTGATCTAACAAAGAGCCCATTTTACCTTGTCTTATCTTGTTGAATAAAATGTTTGCAGATTCCAGCTTAGTCCACGACACTCTTGCACTATTATTATTTTCTTATCGTTCGATCATGCAAGTGAAAGGCAATAATGACGACATTCGATCATGGCAGAGAGAAACGGGTATGAACTCGACCTGTTCTGTTTTTGTAAATATGTTTAACCTAGTGTCCATGATTCAGCCCATTATGATTAAACATGTTTGCAATGACAATTAGAGATTATAGTTTCTCATGCCATGCATAAATAGCTACAAGTGGATAATGATTTATATTGGATATCGACATTGCGTTAAAATGATTGTGATGTTGTATGATGATATGGTATCCTCCTCTGAATGTTCGAGTGGCTTGACTTGGCACATGTTCATGCATGTAGTTGAATCAAAAGCAACATAGCCTCTATGATATTTATCTTCATGGTGTTCATATCCTACTCATGCTAGTGTCCAATGTTACTTATGCATAATGCATGTTCATGACAGTTGTTGCTCTCTAGCTGGCCGCTTCTCAACCTATTTGCTAGCCTTCGCCTGTACTAAGTGGGAATTCTACTTGTACATCAAAAACCTTGAACCCAAGCTATTACAGATGAGTCCACCATACCTACCTATAAGCGGTATTACCCTGCCGTCCCAAGTAAATTTGCATGCGCCATCTCTAAAAACTTCAAATAAATATCATTTTTGTGTGCATGGATCGTTCATGGAACGATAGGAGGTAGTCGTTATCTTCCATGCTAAGTGGGTTATTCTTAGGTCGAGTGTTTATTCACTCGCCATCGCACGAGAAAAGGGCGGTAATAGGGATGCCCAGTCCCAAACTGCAAAAAGAATTGATCTCTCAAATAATCAAACAAAAACTCCCAATGGAGCCAAAACCTTTACTTTTCCGCTTGGGAACTGCCACTAGCGTGCTTAGCATGGAAGATATTGATAACTGATGGTCGTGAAGTAAACAAGAATGGTGCATGTCTCAAAATATCTTTCACCTCTGTTTCAAAACTTGAGCTTTGGCACCTCTGCAAATCACTGCTTCCCTTTGCGAAGGGACTATCTATTTACTTTTATGTTGTGTCAACACCTTCTAAAATAAGAGCCAGAACTTGAGAGCACTGCTGTCATGCTAATGCATTGTGTGTAGCTAATGTTGGGTGCATCACAACTAGATCTTTTCTACCATGAATTACAATTTTGAGTCGTTGCTTGAACTTTGGAGGTGCTCTGCATTTATGTTTTGCGGTTTCAGAAAGGGCTAGCAAGATACCACTATTATCATATTATATCATGGTTGTTTTTGATAACGTGTTGTCGTTTGAGATATCTTATTATTGCTTGCTAGCTGATTATGTCATTGATATGAGTTAATATAATTTTTAAGAGTTATTGTTGACATGATTAGTTATAATATTGGCTGAAAACCTGGGTGTTGTTTAAGCTTATTTATGCAAACAAGAGCAAAAGAGTTCGTAAAAGTTTTTCTTTTTCACTTCTAGGTTATCAACTTAATTGCTTGAGGACAAGCAAAGGTTTAATCTTGGGGGAGTTGATACATATCCAACGTATCTACTTTTCCTAATGCTTTTCCTCATGTTTTGGACTCTAATTTTCATGATTTGAATGAAACTAACCCCGGACTGACGTGATTTTCAACAGAACTACCATGGTGTTGTTTTTGTGCAGAAATAGAAGTTCTCGGAATGGAACGAAACTTTGCGAGGATTTTTTATATCAATAAAGAGAATTTCTGGAGCCAAGAACCACCAGAGGGGGCACCTAGGCGAGCACAACCCACCAGGGCGCCCCCCCCCCTCCAGGCACACCCAGGTGGGTTGTCCCCACCTGGTGACCCCACAGACACTGAAATCTACGCTATAAAATCACATTTTGTTTCTAGAAAAAATGAGGGAGAAAGAATTATCGCGTTCCACGAGATGGAGCCGCCGTCACCTCCTCTTCTTCATCAGGAGGCCAGATCTGGAGTCCATTTGGGGCTCCGGAGAGGGGGGTCTTCGTTCTTCGTCATCACCAACCCTTCTCCATCGCCAATTCCATGACGCTCCCCACCGGGAGTGAGTAATTCCTTCATAGGCTCGCTGGTCGGTGAGGAGTTGGATGAGATTCATCATGTAATTGTCGGTGTACAAAAAGGGGGTTGCACTTTTTGTACCCCTGTAACTGTGCACGGGCAGTCTGAGCCACGGGCAGCGCCACACCAAGCACGACAAGGGAGGTAAGCCAAGGTAAGGCCGAAGCTAAAGGGAAGCAGAGCAACGCCAAGACCACAAAGAGCAAAGGGGACAGAGCAGACCCCCCCCCCCCCAGCGAGATCCTTGCCGGGGGCAGCTTTAGCTAACCCAGCAAGACTCTTGTCGTGGCAGCTCGCCCCACACCTACGATGCGAAGTCACCCTCGAGTCCACTGCCCCCATGGGGGCAAGGATTCGGGAGACATCCCCGTGGTGGCATCAGATCTTTGTGAAGACATTCAAGATCAGATACCCACTTCAGAAGATGATGATCCGTGGCGGGATCCCAGCCAAGGAGGACCACAAGGCCCCCCGCAAGAGCCTTGCCAGGGATGACAGCAGGTGCCGCGGCAAGACCCTTGCCGGGGCAAGACCCTTGCCGGTGCCGTGGCAAGACCCTTGACGGGGCCGCAGCAAGGCCCTTGCCAAGGACGTCGTAGGGCCACCATCAGGCCCGCGCCAGTCACGCCCCCACCGCCGTTCGCATGCAGCTGCCAACCAAACCAGTTGGGCAGGCACCTGCGTGGCGGCATGCAGATCTTCGTGGAGATCCACCACTGCGCCACCTCAGGTGCCTACTTGCCTACATGGCACCACAGGCACCGCTGGCCAGGGCGCGTGTCGACGCAAGGGGAGCAGCGACGGACAAGACGGGGCTCTCCTCCGCCCCCGATAAAGCAAGGACACCTAAGCAAGGCACATTAAATGCGCCTTGTCATGTAATGCGAAGGATAACCTCACGCTACTGTGCCCTTTCCACCTCCTGTGTGCCACTGTGGCAACCCCTTTCCTATAAAAGGAGGCCCAAGGCGACCAGGAGGGGGATTCGGCTTTTTGGAGCTCTGGACGCCCCGTAGCTAGCTCAGGAACTTAGATATACAATCCACCAAAGCAGGAGTAGGGTTTTACGCATCCTTGCGGCCCGAACCTGGGTAAAGGGACCGTGCGCTATCTGTTTGATCCGCTCTTTTCACAACCCCGCGCCCTGCAACCGTAGTAGGGATTCCTGTGATCCCATAGGTGTCGTTTCCCACCGACATCTCTGGCGCGCCAGGTAGGGGGCGCAGTTGTGAGAATCGGCTTTAGCAGTTGGTTCGGCGCTCCTTCATCTTCGTGACACTCAAACAAGAGGAAAGGCCATAAGGACGACGCTCGAGCGACCGCGAACAGAAGATAAGTTGCACCGAACCCTTCTTTTGTGCTACCTTTCTTATTTGAGATTATTCCCCCGGAGATGTTCGCTTTGTATAAAAAAACCTGCACGCTAGGGGGCTTTGCCACGATCGGCAACGCCCTTGCCCTGTTTCGTGTCTGCTCAACAGCTGAAGCGGCTGCATCGAAAATGGCAGAGTAGCCTTCCGCGACCAACGACGCCCTCGATTCTGACTCGAGTCAAGCTTGACAGTTCGAGCGGCCGCGTTCGAAACGGAAAGGTGGCTTGTCCGGCAGCACGCGTACCCGGCAGGCCATGGGGATCCGTCCCCAAGACGCCGCTTGGGGCTTTCGCGCCGGCAGGCCATCGGCGTAGGGCGCACATACAAAGAGGAATTGAACGGGGAAATAACATGCATGGAAATTAAGAGTACTTCAGAGTTATATTACATCACATCATTGTTGCGGTTCTAACTAAAGATAAAATTTGTCTTGATCGGGAACCCGCAGCGGCGAAGAAGAACGGGATGCCTAGTCCCGGCGCTGGCCTTCCACCCTCTTGATTTTGTCGATGCAATCGGTGATGGGCTTGATGCGCTCCTTGAGCACAGTGAGGACAACACCATCCGGCAAGCTCGTCATCGCGGCCGCGAAGTCAAGGTCGGGATTCCAGTGCGCCACCTTGGTAAGGACCTTGGTCACGACCCTCCGGCAAAGTCGCCGGGTCTCCTCGGCCAGCATGGCCGTCCTGTTGGAGTGAAGATAGGCCAAGGCCCCGAGGACGCCCTCGAAGAACTAGGTCAGCTTGGCGTTGACGGTCCCGCTGTGCTCAGGAGCGTACCTCACGTTTGGCAACCCCATGGTGGCCAATTGCGAGGTAACACTGCCGGCGACGACCTCCAGATGGCTGATCCACCTGTTCTCACCTGCCACATATTCTTGGTGGGAGGCGGCCTCGTTCGCCCGCAGTTGTTTCTCCTCCTCCAGGCTCTTGGTCAAGGTCTCCTCCCGAGCCCTGCTCTCCGGCAACAGCTTCTCAAGATCCTCCAGCTTCAGCTTGAGGTCTCTAATGGAGTCCCGCACCTCGGAGAGCTCTCCAGTTCTGCTGACGACCGTTCCTTGCGCCTCTACCAAGGCGTGGTTGAGCGTGTTCTTCTCACCGGACAGCTTGAGGGCCTGCTCCTTCAGCTCGTTCCGCTCTGCCTCCAGCTCCTTCTCCTTGCCGGCATGGGCCAGGGCTTGGGCATCGAGTGCCTCTCTGTGCCTCTGCTCCAGCTCGTGGGTCCATCGCACGACAAGGGCCTCGAGAAGAAACTTACCACGGTAAAAACCGCCCCGCCTGCCTGCGCATCGTTTTTCGGGCCTAGCCCAACAACGCGTTGTGCTTATGTGTGGCCTAGGCCCGGGGGCTCCTGTCGGTGTACAAAAAGGGGGGTGCACTTTTTGTACCCCTATAACTGTGCACGGGCAGTCTGAGCCACGGGCACCGCCACACCAAGCACGGCAAGGGAGGTAAGCCAAGGTAAGGTCGAAGCTAAAGGGAAGCAGAGCGACGGCAAGACCACAAAGAGCAAAGGGGATAGAGCAGACCCCCCTGGCGAGATCCTTGCCGGGGGCAGCTTTAGCTAACCCGGCAAGACTCTTGCCATGGTAGCTTGCCCCACGCCTACGGGGCGAAGTCACCCTCGAGTCCACTGCCCCCATGGGGGCAAGGATTTGGGAGACATCCCCATGGTGGCATGCAGATCTTTGTGAAGACATTCAAGATCAGATACCCACTTCAGAAGATGATGATCCGTGGCGGGATCCCAGCCAAGGAGGACCACAAGGCCCCCGGCAATAGCCTTGCCGGGGATGACAGCAGGCGCTGCGGCAAGACCCTTGCCGGGGCAAGACCCTTGCGGGGGCCATGGCAAGACCCTTGCCGGGGCCGCAGCAAGGCCCTTGCCAAGGACGTCGTAGGGCCACCATCAGGCCCGCGCCAGTCACGCCCCCACCGACGTTCGCATGCAGCTGCCAACCCAACCAGTTGGGCAGGCACCTGCGTGGTGGCATGCATATCTTCGTGGAGATCCACTACTACGCCACCTCAGCTGCCTACCTTCCTACATGGCACCACAGGCACCGCTGGCCAGGGCATGTGTCGACGCAAGGGGGAGCGGCGACGGACAAGACAGGGCTCTCCTCCGCCCCCGATAAAGCAAGGACACCTAAGCAAGGCACATTAAATGTGCCTTGTCATGTAATGCGAAGGATAACCTCGCGCTACTGTGCCCTTTCCACCTCCTGTGTGCCACTGTGGCAACCCCTTTCCTATAAAAGGAGGCCCAAGGCGACCAGGAGGGGGATTCGGCTTTTTGGAGCTCTGGACGCCCCGTAGCTAGCTCAGGAACTCAGACATGCAATCCACCAAAGCAGGAGTAGGGTTTTACGCATCCTTGCGGCCGAACCTGGGTAAAGGGACCGTGCGCTATCTGTTTGATCCGCTCTTTTCACAACCCCGTGCCCTGCAACCGTAGTAGGGATTCCTGTGATCCCATAGGTGTCGTTTCCCACCGACAGTAATCTAGTTAGTTTTGTTAGGGCTTGATCCCTAGTATCCACTATGTTCTGAGATTGATGTTGCTATGACTTTTACATGCTTAATGCTTGCCACTTTGGGCTTGGGTGCCATGATTTCAGATCTGAACTATTTATGTTATCACCATTATATCCATGTTAGAGATCCGATCTTGCAAGTTATAGTCACCTACTACGTGTTATGATCCGGCAACCCCGGATTGACAATAGTCGGGACCACTCTCGGTGATGACCGTAGTTTGAGGTGTTCATGTATTCACTGTGTGTTAGTGCTTTGTTCGGTTCTCTATTAAAAGGAGGCCTTAATATCCCTTAGTTTCCAATATGACCCCACTGCCACGGGAGGGTAGGACAAAGGTGTCATGCAAGTTCTTTCCATAAGCACGTATGACTATTTATGGAATACATGCCTACATAATATTTATGAACTAGAGCTAGTGCCGTATCGCCCTAGGTTATGACTGTCACATGATGAATATCATCCAGAAAATTACCAATCCAATGCCTACTAATTTATCTTATATTGTTTTTGTTAAGTTACTACTGCTATCGTTACTATTGCACTTGCTACAAAATCACTGTTGTCACCGTTACCGTTACTATTCCTTCTGCTACTATTATCAAAACTATCATAGTACTTTGCTACTAATCACTTTGATGCAGATAATTAATCTCCAGGTGTGGTTGAATTGACAACTCAACTGCAAATACTTACAAATATTCTTTGGCTCCCCTTGTATACTCTACCCTCAAAAACTATTGCGATCCCCTATACTTGTGGGTTATCAAAGTGACTAGATGAAATTCCCGTGTACCCTCAAGAACGCTTTGCTTATCATAAGACACAGTCTTGGCCTTTCCTTTGCCACAAAATGATTGGGCTACCTTGCTGCACATTATTTGTCTTTACCGTTACTTGCTCGTTTCAAATTATCTTACTATCAAACTACACGTTACTTATAGTTTCAGTGCTTGCAGAGAATACCTTGCTAAAAACCACTTGTCATTTCCTTCTACTCCTCGTTGGGTTTGACGCTCTTATTTACCTAAAGGACTATGATTGATCCCCTATACTTTTGGGTCATCACCTCCCGTTTACCTTCATATGCAATGTTTTACTTTCCGCTGCTACACTCTTAGAATTGCAAGTGTAGGTTGATTGCTTGACTTGTGCTAATTGCTAAAATCTGCCCACAACTACAACTGGGAAAAGGTTAGATTTTTATTTGGTCAAGTAGTCTAATCACCCACCTCTAGACCTACTTTCGATCCTACAAGTGGTATCAGAGCTTTGGTCTCCATTTGCCTTGATTTCCATAGCTTTGGTGATCATAGCCTTGGTTTCACAACCTAGGAGAGTATGGCGTCTAGCGAGGGAAATTATCACCGTAGAGGTCCTTACTTTGATGCTACTAATTTTGCTAGTTGGAAGCATGAGATGAAAATGCATATTCTTGGTCATAACACCACCGGTTGGGCTATTGTGCGCATTGGCTTGCAAGGTGATTTCTTCAAGGATGGAAAAGAACCGGATCATGAAGCGTCCGCGGAAGAAATGAAGATGTTGCAATACAATGCTCAAGCTTGCGATATTCTCCTCAACGGATTGTGCACCGAATTATTCAACCAAATTAGCCGCCTTGAGAATGCAAAGGAAATTTGGGATACTTTGATTGATATGCATGAAGGTACCGAGTCCATCAAGGAATCCAAATTGGATGTGCTTCAAAGTCAACTTGACAAGTTCAAGATGAAGGATGGTGAAGGAGTTGCTGAGATGTACTCTAGGCTTGCTCTCATCACAAATGAGATTGCCGGCTTAGGAAGCGAAGAGATGATCGACAAATTCATCATCAAGATCCTAAGAGCCTTGGATGGAAAATATGATACCATGTGCACCTTGATCCAAATGATGCCCAATTACAAAGATCTCAAGCCCACGGAAGTCATTGGTAGAATTGTTGCTCATGAGATGTCACTCAAGGATAAGGAAGAGCTCCGAAGCAAGTTAGTGGTGCTTACGAAGCTTCAAGTGATGCTCCTACAACATCAAGTGAGAAACAAGTCTTCAATAAAGAATTGAGCTTAATGGTGAAGAACTTCAACAAGTTCTACAAGAATAGAAGCAAAGAGAGAAGCTCCAAGTCAAGTTCCTACAATGACAAAAGATCTTCTAGTCTTGATCGCAATTGTTACAATTGTGGAAGGCCCGAACACTAGTCCTATGAGTGTACAGCTCCCTACAAGAAAATTGAAGATTCACCAAGAAGAAGTAAAAGAGATGAATCACCACCAAGAGAGAGAAGGAGTAGAGATGATCGTTATGAATGAAGACCCTCTCGTGGAAGCAAGGATTCGGAAAGGATGGACAAGTCATCAAAGAGCTACTAAGACGAAGACATCAAGATCATGTTGGTGAATGGGTATCCGGTTCCGACTCCAACAACAACTCTGAGAGAAGCTATCACTCCAACTCCGAATATACTCAAGATGAAGGTGTTGCTGGTCTTGCACTTGTGTCATCCAACTCCTACGACATATTTGACTCACCAAATGAAGGAATTGGAAGATGCTTCATGGCTAAAGGCCCTAAGGTATCACACCCCGTGTCGGGGTGGACGGCGTCCCCCGCGAGCACCTATGGGGCCGGAGCCCCTTTCGTTGTCCGGTGAGGGGGGCGGAGGGAGCACGGAGAGCAGATCGAGGCGAGCACACGGGCGGTTTACCCAGGTTCGGGCCGCGATGGACGCGTAAAACCCTACTCCTGCTTGGTTATATTGAACTGGGGAGCTCGGGAGCTTGGAGAGCTAGCTACACCGAGCGTATGGCTGTCTGGATTCCGAATCTCCGACCCCCCCCTACGTTGCACACGGGCCTCCTTTTATAGCGCAAAGGGGTCACCGACAGGTGTCAACGTAAGAGAAAGGGGTAAAAGTGTAAAAGGGGTGGAAGTTGTAACAGTGCGGGAACAGTGGCGCTACAGTGCGGCACAGTGTTATCATACCTACTTCTGACGGTAGGGGACAAGGGCATTAAATGCCCGTCACGGTCGCCCGGACAGCACCGAGGCGGACCGTTAGGTGCGCCACCGCTCGCCACGATGGTGGCTGCATGCCACCGCATACCCCAGGCTGCGCGGTGCCCCGCCACGTGCCCTTGGGGGAAGCCCCGGAGCGACGCGTGGGCGGGCGAGCTGGAGCGCAGTCCTGAGGTGGCGATTTGCCGCGGCAAGTGGCTTGCTGCGGGGGTCGTCTTCCTGTGCCTGATAGCTTGCCGGCTATCAGGCCTTGCCGGGGCGCATGGCGCGCCGTGGCGGGCTTCTCTTGTGGTGCCTGGGTTCGGCCTTCCCGACAAGCTCCTCTTGTCGGGGTCTCGATCTTCTGTCTCGTATACTTTGTTCTTGGATGGTATTACATGGGCTTAGTCGTCCCGGCAAGCTCCTCTTGCCGGGGTCTTGTCTTCTTGGCCCGGCAAGCTCCTCTTGCCGGGGGCCTTGTCTTGAATGCTTGGTCTTCTCTTGGCGCTTCCTGGGCGGGCCTCGCCGCAGGGTGCTACAACTGCCCGTGCACAAGTCTGGGGTACTAAGGTACCCCTACTTTAGTACACCGACAGGAGCCCCCGGGCCTGGGCCACACACGGTGCCGAGCGTCGTTGGGCCAGGCCCTAACAGTGCACGGGCACGCGTGGCCTTGGTCGCGCTGCTCCTTAACTCCGCATCCGTCGCACCTTCCCCAGGCGGCGCGCGCTTATCGCGGCGTCGTGGGGGCGAAACGCCCGTTCCCTCTTTAAGTGGAGGGAGGTGCGGAGGCGCGGCTCGGTAAATGAACGGGGGTGAGGCGCGGCTTTCGAGGCGTCCGTTCCCCATAATCACGGGATGGGGAGAGGTCGTCCCACCCGTCACCTCGGTTCTGCGCGCCCACCACGCGGTCCTCATGCACTCGGAGTCGCGGCGGCGGAGGCAGGGAGTCGGGCCGGCGCGGGTCGATGCAGTGGGTCGGCCCCAGTCGCCTGCCCTTCCTCCGCTTCTATTGGAGGAGCGAGGCGGCCGCGTTCCCACTCCGCCCCTTTATAAGGAGCGAAAGGGGGCGACGGAAATCCGCACTCCATCTCCTTCCTCCTTCTGCTTCTGGTTTCCTTCCCCCATCTGTGATGGAGGGGGGGAACCCCGGTTCTTCTTCGGTTGCCGCGAGGGTGTCTGCTAGGCAACGCGCCCCTCCTCCCCTTGCGCCCGCGGCGGCGGAGCCGGTCGTCAGGGGAAGAGGGAGAGGGCGAGGTCGCGGACGAGGTCGTGGACGGGGCCGAGGCGTTCGGGGCGGACGGATCGGTGCGCCGTCCTTGCCTCCGCCAGCAGCTCCGTTCCTTCCCGCGGTCCATCTCGGGGACGACCCCCGTGAGTTCATTATCAGGCTGCGCCGGGCGCCTCGTCGCCGCCTCCGGCTTCCCGCTCCATTCGCGAACGTGTTGGAGGTGGAGCAGCCTGAGACGCTAAACCTGCGCATGAGGGGCTGCGGGATCAGTGGGACGCGAGTCCACGTCGAGTCCCGAGCCCCCGGCGTGGTGTGTCTGGGCCGCGGGTGGAAGACGTTCGCCCGGATCCACAGCTTGACGGAGGGGTTCACCCTCCACTTTAAGCTAGTGGGGGAGGACCTCCTCTCCGTCAAGGCCTTCTGGGGCTTCGGCATCCGGGCCCGGTGCTGCGAAGATAGCTCCTCCGACAGCGAAGGCTCCTCCTCGAGCGAGAGTGACGAGGAGGGGAGCGACAGCGACGACGAGGGGAGAAGCCACCGGGATGACGGGTCCGACTAGGCGTCGGTCGAAGCTCCGTGTGGCACCGGCGGCCCCATCGTCCGCGCTGGGCTCCGTGAACTCCCCGGGGTCGTCTCCTTGGGCGACTGGCGTAGGGGGGCTGCTGAGGAGGACAGAGGGCGGACGTCGAAGGCCGCGAAGTCGGAGTACGGGCCGACTTCGACAGCTGGCTGACGCTCCGGTGCCTCGTGTTCCAGATGCGCCCCAGACGCCGTCATCACCCTTGCTCTCGGTGACGACCACCGGGGTCTTCTCTTCGGCCCGGCAAGCTCCTCTTGCCGGGGGCTTGATCTCTTCGGGCGGCCGGAGTGGCGAGGCTGGGGAAGAGGAAGAGGCTGGCGGCAAGGCCGCTGCCTCATCTTCCAGCTCTGCCTCCGGCGCCTCCCTCTTCTTCAGCCTCCGGAGACCCCCGGGCGGAGCCCCCGGATCTTCTCTTGGTGCCTTCTGCCACCCGTAGCTCGCCTAGGTGCCCCCTTCGCCCTCTTCGCCTACTTGCCCTACCTCCTGAGGAGAGAGACAAGAAAGGGATTACGGGCACCTTATCTCTTTTCATCTTGTAAGCCTTCGGGCCTTAGTTGCGTTTAAGCCTTGTAATCCCTCTTTTCATGTTTTTCATTCTCTCTGAACTGTACCTGAGTGGAATGTTTTTAATGAAAAGGGGATGTTTGCCGGATCATTTGTCTCGCGGGTGGAAACCGCGGTAAGGAACGAATCCTTTACATTGTTAAGATAGACAGTTTCTCGCCCGGCAACAGGCCCAGCCGCTCCCCCGCACTGCTCGACCTTTCTCACGCCCTTGGCGGAGGCGGGGAGCAGGCGGGTTCCGGCCCCTCGCTTCCCTCCCCCTTGCTGCCGCGGCTGCTATCGAAACGGGCCCCAGGAACGCGCTCTGGGGCTTGCCGCTAAGAGAGCACGGTAGCTTTTCAGGAGGAAAGGAGGCTTTCAAATTCCACAGTCCATAAGAGAATGCATGATGAGGGATGCAAAAACTTATCTGAGGTTGCAGCCCCCGGCGACTCTGGCTCGCCGGGGTGTAGGTGTTGGCTCGTCCTTCTCCTCTTCCTTGTCCTTGAGCGGCCCGGCAAGGACATTCAATTCCTGCGAGCCAAAGGGAAAGGACGGGAAAAAGACGCGGACTCGACCTCTAAGTTAGGGGTTAGCGACAGTTAGGAACTGACAACCCTAACCAAGGACGAGACTCTGACTCAGCATGCATGCTAAAATCTAGGGCGCCAGCGCTTCTTTATCTTCGGCCAGGGGCTTCGCCTGGCTTTGTACGAGGGCTTACATGCAACATCGGCAAGGCCTGCACAAACCGGTGGTTGCCGGAGCGGATCACGGCAACCGCGCCTTATGGGCGAAACTTGCGAGGATGCTCTATGTTCCCAGGAGTTGCTCACTGGTAGGCCCTCTTCGGTCTTGAGGCGGACAGCGCCGGGCCTCGCGACTCGTCTCACCCGATAAGGGCCTTCCTGCTTCGGCGTCGACTTGTTATAATTCTTGGCCGACTGAACGTGCCTAAGAACAAGGTCGCCTAACAGGGCAACTTTATCTGATGCCAGGGGCTTCGCCTGGCTTTGTACAAGGGGTTACATGCAGCAGCGGCAAGGCCTGTACAAACCGATGGTTGCCGGAGCGGATCACGGCAACCGCGCCTTATGGGCGAAACTTGCGAAGATGCTCTATGTTCCCAGGAGTTACTCACTGGTAGGCCCTCTTCGGTCTTGAGGCGGACAGCGCCGGGCCTCGCGACTCGTCTCACCCGATAAGGGCCTTCCTGCTTCGGCGTCGACTTGTTATAATTCTTGGCCGACTGAACGTGCCTAAGAACAAGGTCGCCTAACAGGGCCACTTTATCTGGTGCCAGGGGCTTCGCCTGGCTTTGTACAAGGGGTTACATGCAACAGCGGCAAGGCCTGTACAAACCGATGGTTGCCGGAGCGGGTCACGGCAACCGCGCCTTATGGGTGAAACTTGCGAAGATGCTCTATGTTCCAGGAGTTGCTCACTGGTACGCCTTCTTCGGTCTCGAGGCGGACAGCGCCAGGCCTCGTGACTTGTCTCACCCGATAAGGTCCTTCCCACTTTGGCGTCAACTTGTTGGAATCCTTGGCCGACTGAGTGCGCCGAAGAACAAGGTCGCCCTCTTCGAGACTCCTGGCCTTGACCTTGCGGCTATGGTAGCGACGCAAGGCTTGCTGGTATCGAGCAGCTCGTACCGCAGCCTGGAGACGTCCTTCCTCAAGGAGCAGCGCGTCATCTCGGCGCCGCTGCTCTTGCTCGAGCTCGTCATAAGCGAGCACCCGAGGAGATCCGTATACGAGTTCCGTGGGGATAACTGCTTCCGCTCCATAGACTAGAGCAAAGGGTGTCTGTCCGGTGGCTCGACTCGGTGTCGTTCTGATTGACCAAAGAGCCGCCGGCAGCTCCTCAATCCAATTTCTTCCGCACTTGCGCAGCCTGTCGAAGGTCCTGGTCTTGAGTCCGCGCAGCACTTCAGCGTTGGCCCTTTCTGCTTGACCGTTGCTCCTGGGGTGAGCAACCGAAGCGAAACAGACCTTGGCGCCGAGATCCTGGGCGTATTGCATGAAGGCGCGACTTGTGAATTGTGTCCCGTTGTCGGTGATGATTCTGTTGGGGATTCCGAAACGGCAGACGATCGACCGGAAGAACTTGACTGCTGACTGCGCGGTCACCTTCCTCACTGGCTCCACTTCTGGCCACTTCGTGAACTTGTCGATTGCAACGTACAAGTACTCGAAGCCCCCGACGGCTCGGGGAAAAGGGCCGAGGATATCGAGCCCCCAGACCGAGAAGGGCCAGGATAAAGGGATTGTTTGGAGAGCTTGAGCTGGCTGATGAATCTTTTTTGCATGGAACTGACACGCTTCACACTTGGTTACTAGTGCAGTTGCATCTTGGAGGGCTTCTTGCCAGAAGAACCCTTGCCGGAAGGCTTTCCCGACAAGTGCTCTTGCGCCAATGTGATGGCCGCATATGCCTCCGTGTATCTCTGCCAACAGCTTCTGTCCGTCTTCCCTGGAGATGCACTTCAATCTGACACCGTTGAGTCTCCTTCTGTACAGCTCGTTGTCCACGAACTGGTACATACTTGACTGCCTGGTGATCTTCTCCATCTCTTCTGGGTCGTCGGGAAGTTCTCCAGTTTGCAGAAAACGGACGATCTGCTGCGCCCATGCCGGAGCCCGGGGCTCGACGGCAAGGACTAAAGGCATGAAGGCCGCTGCGGGGACCCCGGCTTCTACGGCAAGAACCTCTGGTTCCGCCGGAGCCGGTGATCCCCCGGCAAGCTTGCCGGGGCAAAGCTTGTCGGGAACCCCCGCTTCAACTGGACAGATCCTCGGATCCGCAGGAGCGGACTGTTCCTCAGCGTTCAGACTGCTGATCTGCTTGCCGGAGCAAGGCTTATCGGGGACACCTGCTTCGACTGGACGGATCCTGGGATCCGCAGGAGCGGGCTGTCCCCCGGCGTTCTGGTTGTTGATCTTGGGGACCTTGGCGGCGGTCTCAGGAAGGTTCGCCTGCAAGTAGTCGCCGGAGACCAACTTCCTCTTCTTGGACTGCCCAACTGATGGTGTAACGGATGGTTGAGTCAGCTTGAGTAAGAAGGTCCCTGGTTCCACAGGTAACTTCAACGAAGCACACTTCGAAAGGCCGTCTGCTATCTCGTTCTGAGCTCTCGGGACGTGCTCCATTTGCAGCCCTTCAAAGTGTTCTTCCAGCTTCCTCACTTCATCTACATAAGCTTCCATCAGACGGCTCTGGTAGCCCTTGTTGACTTGCCGGACCACCAGTTGAGAATCTCCCCGCACAATCAGCTTTCTGATCCCAAGTTCGGCCGCAATCCTGAGGCCGGCGAGCAAGCCTTCATACTCAGCAGTATTGTTGGTTGCTTGCTCTCTTGGGAAGTGCATCTGGATAACATACTTGAGGTGCTCTCCGGTGGGCGCGATGAGTACCACGCCAGCACCGGCGCCTTGCAGCGAGAAGGCACCATCGAAGTACATTACCCACTCGCTTGTTGCTTCTTGTACGGGCGCGCTTGTTTCTTGGGCTTCTCCATCCGGCGTCGGGGTCCACTCAGCTATGAATTCTGCCAAAGCTCGGCTCTGTATGGTTGAAGTACTTTCAAACTTGAGTCCAAAGCTCGACAGCTCCAGTGCCCACTCGACGATCCTGCCTGTTGCCTCGGGATTGTGCAATATCCTCTTCAGCGGGAAGCGAGTGACTACTGTTATCTCATGTGCTTGGAAGTAATGGCGCAGCTTTCTCGAGGCCATGAGGAGGCCGAAAAGCAACTTCTGCACCCCAGAGTATCTTGATCTAGCCCCCTGCAAGAGGGAACTCACAAAATACACCGGGCGCTGCACCATCTTCTTCCGCGCTCCATCCTGTTCTTGCGCAGGGTTGTCCTTGTCGGGGCCAGAGCTTGCCGGAGCAGCCCCCCGTTTGTCGCTGGATTCGCTTGCAGGTGGTATAGACTCCTCGTCGGCCTCCCTCTCCGCCACTAACGCAACACTAACCACCTGGTTGGTTGCCGCTAGGTATAGCAACAACTTCTCCTGTGGTCTAGGTGCGACAAGTATTGGAGTGGAGGATAGGTACCTTTTCAAATCTTGCAGCGCCGCCTCCGCTTCTGGAGTCCACTGCATGGGGCCTGCCTTCTTCAAGATTTTAAAGAAGGGCAGGGCGCGTTCTGCAGACCTTGAAATGAACCGACTGAGGGCGGCCACACAACCTGCAAGCTTTCTGACGTCCTTGACGCGCTCTGGGGCTTCGATCTGCTCGACGGCTTTGATCTTGTCGGGATTAGCTTCAATCCCCCTCTGTGACACAAAGAACCCGAGAAGCTTGCCGGAGGGGACTCCGAAAACGCACTTCTTGGGGTTCAGCTTGAGCTGTATCTTGCGCAGGTTCTGAAATGTCTCTTCCAGATCTTGGACCAGGGTTTCCTTGCTCCTGCTCTTCACCACGATGTCATCCATGTAGGCCTCCACGTTCCTATGGATCTGTGGCTCGAAAGCAGTGTGCACTACCCTTGCAAACGTTGATCCCGCATTCTTCAGTCCAAATGGCATGCGTATGAAGCAATAGGTGCCGCACGGAGTGATAAATGCGGTCTTCTCTTCATCTTCTTTGGCCATAAAGACTTGGTGGTAGCCTGAATATGCATCAAGAAAAGAGAGTAGCTCACATCCGGCGGTGGAGTCAACAATCTAGTCAATGCGCGGCAAGGGAAATGGATCCTTGGGACATGCTTTATTCACATCGGTGAAGTCTATGCACAGTCTCCACTTCCCATTGGCTTTGCGCACGACGACCGGATTGGCCAGCCACGTTGGATGGATCACACCTCTCACTAGGCCTGCTGCCTCTAGCTTCTTGATCTCTTCGCTGATGAATTCTTGGCGCTCCACGGCTTGCTTTCTCACTTTCTGCTTGACGGGTCGCGCGTGAGGACAGACAGCGAGCTTGTGCTCAATCACCCTCCTGGGAACACCGGGGATGTCGGACGGTTGCCATGCAAACACGTCGACATTCGCCCGCAGGAAGGCAACGAGCGCGCTTTCCTATTTGCTGTCAAGCGTGGCACTGATGGTGAAGGTACCGCCGGTGCCGTCCTCCTTGGCGGACACCTTCTTGGTTGCCGGAGGAGCGGTCATTCCCTTCTTGTACTTGCCGGTGGAGCTCGATGGAACGTCCTCGATGGCGGCGCAGCACTCCGAAGAGGTGCGGTTGCCGGAGTGGGCCCCAGAGCACTTACCGGGCTTGGTCCTTGTCTTCTTCCCCCAGGGGGCTTCAGCGGCAAGTGTGTCCTTCTCTGCCGCGGCTGCTACATCCCGGTAGATCTTGTCGGCGCAGATAAGCGCGTCCTTTTTGTCGCCATGGACAGTGATGACGCTTATCGGCCCCGGCATCTTGAGTACGTTGTAGGCGTGGTGGGAAGCTGCCATGAACTTGGCGAGAGCGGGACGGCCGAGGATCCCATTGTATGGTAACGGGATATCAGCGACGTCGAACGTGATGCGCTCAGTCCTGAAGTTGAGCTCGCCGCCGAAGGTCACAGGCAGAGTAATCTTCCCCTTGGGCTTGCTCCTCCCCGGGTTGATTCCTTGGAAAGAACCGGTCTCTTCGATCTCGCCGTCTGGGATCTGGAGTTTCTTGATCACAGCGGAGGAGATCAAGTTCAGCCCGGCCCCGCCGTCTACCAACATTTTGGTGACCTTGAGGTTGCGGATGGTGGGTGAGACCAGCATCGGCAAGCACCCGACCGCGGTTGTGCGGTCGGGGTGATCCTCAAGATCGAAAATGATGGGCGTGCTGGACCATTTGAGGAGCCTGCGCGACTCCACGGGCGGCTCTGCTGCGTTCACCTCTCGCACCCACTGCTTAAGCTGGCGGTGGGAGGTGTGCAGAGAGGCGCCGCCGTCAACGCATAGGACCTCCGTGGCCTTCTGGAACTCCTGCTCGCTGTTATCTTCGTCTTCCATGTCTTCGTCGTCGTCTTCTTCATCACCGTCGCGTCCCCGGGGAGGCCGATCGCCTTGCCGCTGCTTGGCCTTGCCGCGGCGTCCTCCCCGGCCGATGGACGGCCGCTTCTTGCTTGGTTCGCCACCTCCACCCTGGGCCTTCCCCTTGTCGCGCCTCTCGTACTCAGCCTTCTGCTGCACGACGAGGTACTCGACGCTTTTGCAGTTGGAGAGATCGTGGCCCTTGGTGCGGTGGATCTTGCAGTATTGCTTGTCGGAGCCGTCCTGCTTGTCGGCTGCCACCACAGGGGCAGGCTCCTTGCCGGAGCCGCCAGCCTGCGTTTGCTTGGCGGGAGCCTCCTTGCCGGACTCCTCGACGGCAAGCACCTCTTTCCTGTTCTTCCTCCCCTTGTTCCGCCGCTGGCTTCTCTTCGCCGGGGCGGTGCCGTCACTGTCGCTTTCTCCTGCGCCGGCATCCTCCCCGGGTAGTTTCCTCCCCTCCTCCGCGTGCGCGCACTTGTCAGCCAGGGCATATAGCTCGCTGACGTCCCGGATCTTGGTCATGGCCATCTCTTCACGCATGCGGCGGTTACGCACGTTCTGGTGGAACGCGCTGATAACCGCGGCAGGGTGAACGTCGGGGATGTTGCGATGCACGCGGCTGAAGCGCTGGATGTACTTGCGCAGGGGTTCTCCTTCCTTCTGGGCTAGGATGTGGAGGTCGCTATCCTGGCCATGAGGTTTGTGGCCGCCTGTGAAGGCGCCAACAAACTGATGGCAAAGATCCGCCCAGGAAGAAATGGAGCCTTCCGGCAAGTGCATAAGCCACGAACGAACGTTCGACTTAAGCACGAGCGGGAAGTAGTTCGCCAATATCCTCTCGTCGCGCCCCCCGGCAGCTTGCACAGCGATCGTGTAGATGCTGAGAAACTCCGAGGGGTGCGTCCTGCCGTCGTACTTCTCCGGTACGTCGGGCTTGAAGTTCTTCGTGCTGGGCCACCGGACGCGCCGCAGCTCACGGGTGAACGCAGGGCAACCTGCCGCGTACGGTAAGTCACCTGGTTCACCGGGCGCGTGCGCGTCGACAGCGTTCCCAGCCCGCTGGTCTGATTGCCGCCGAGTTTCTCGGCGGCGCTCAATCCTTGTTCGAGCGTCTTCTTGCTGCCGCTCGTCGAGGACTCGGCGCTGGTCCCGGCGAGTCCGCGGGTCTGACGATGCTGTAGAGCCGTCGTCGGCGTTGCTCCAGCGGGGCGGCGTCTTCTGCTTCTGCGCCGGGGAGTGCATGGTGGTTGCACCCCCGGCGGTCTTGTCGCCATCGGCCTTCGTCTTCTCGACCTGCCGTGGCCGTGAGGTCGCCGGCTGCTGCGGCGTGTCGTTGTTGGCGAAGGCGATCAGGCTCTGGATGGTGGCCCTCCAGTCTTCGGCCTTGTCAGCCGCCGGAGGGTAGTCGAGGAGCAGTTGCGCTCTCGCGAGCGCTTCTGCCGGAGTGGAGGGGAGCGGGGGCGAGTGGCGCGAGGAGCGGGATACGCTCGGACTCCTAACAATGTTAGAAAGAGCGGGGTCCCTCCCCGGCGCCTTCGCCTTGCCCGTGTCCGGACGGGGGCCCGGGGCGTCCCGTGAACCTCCAGTTTGCCCTTGGTCCAGCAAGCGGATGCCACTCCCTGTGGCATGGCTCTGCTGGGTCGTCGTTTGTCGGGTCGGATGCGACGCGCCCTCGGAGGCCGAGGCTCGGTCGTCCGCCCTGTTCTTGGATTTGGTGGCGCCGCGAGTGTTCTCGCCGGTGGCCACCCCTCCGACGGCGTCTCCCCCGCCCACCGTTGGCTCCGGTAGCGGTGGAAGAGACGCGGACGGGCCCGCGACCTCCGAAGCCTTCTTCTTCGGGGCCATGGTGTTGATGAAGCTAGCGAATTCGGAGAAGCTGACGAAGAGCGCGCTCGCGCGAACGCCGTATCTGATCCGCACAACCTCGACGCGCCCCCTACCTGGCGCGCCAAAGATGTCGGGGTGGACGGCGTCCCCCGCGAGCACCTATGGGGCCGGAGCCCCTTTCGTTGTCCGGTGAGGGGGGCGGAGGGAGCACGGAGAGCAGATCGAGGCGAGCACACGGGCGGTTTACCCAGGTTCGGGCCGCGATGGACGCGTAAAACCCTACTCCTGCTTGGTTGTATTGAACTGGGGAGCTCGGGAGCTTGGAGAGCTAGCTACACCGAGCGTATGGCTGTCTGGATTCCGAATCTCCGACCCCCCCCCCTACGTTGCACACGGGCCTCCTTTTATAGCGCAAAGGGGTCACCGACAGGTGTCAACGTAAGAGAAAGGGGTAAAAGTGTAAAAGGGGTGGAAGTTGTAACAGTGCGGGAACAGTGGCGCTACAGTGCGGCACAGTGTTATCATACCTACTTCTGACGGTAGGGGACAAGGGCATTAAATGCCCGTCACGGTCGCCCGGACAGCACCGAGGCGGACCGTTAGGTGCGCCACCGCTCGCCACGATGGTGGCTGCATGCCACCGCATACCCCAGGCTGCGCGGTGCCCCGCCACGTGCCCTTGGGGGAAGCCCCGGAGCGACGCGTGGGCGGGCGAGCTGGAGCGCAGTCCTGAGGTGGCGATTTGCCGCGGCAAGTGGCTTGCCGCGGGGGTCGTCTTCCTGTGCCTGATAGCTTGCCGGCTATCAGGCCTTGCCGGGGCGCATGGCGCGCCGTGGCGGGCTTCTCTTGTGGTGCCTGGGTTCGGCCTTCCCGACAAGCTCCTCTTGTCGGGGTCTCGATCTTCTGTCTCGTATACTTTGTTCTTGGATGGTATTACATGGGCTTAGTCGTCCCGGCAAGCTCCTCTTGCCGGGGTCTTGTCTTCTTGGCCCGGCAAGCTCCTCTTGCCGGGGGCCTTGTCTTGAATGCTTGGTCTTCTCTTGGCGCTTCCTGGGCGGGCCTCGCCGCAGGGTGCTACAACTGCCCGTGCACAAGTCTGGGGTACTAAGGTACCCCTACTTTAGTACACCGACACCCCGAGTATGTTGATTTCAATAGTGATGAAGATGATTTGCTAGGTGATGATTTAATTGTTGAAAACACTAGTGATAAAAACTATGATGAAATTGCTAGTATTCATGCTAATCAAGATGAAACGAATGACAATGATAAGAATGAGATTGAGCGTCTAACTAAAAACTAAACACTCTTAAGTTAGCTCATGAAACAACTCTAGAGGATCATATAGAGCTCCTAAAGACTCATGAGAAGCTATGCTTCGACAAGCTAAATTTAGAGCAAGAGCATGAGTTCTTAAAAGCTATCAATGATGATCTTCGAAAGAAGAGTTCTTCTTATCTTGCTAAACGTCTCCTCTTGTCTACTTATATGCCACAAGTAAATCTAGCAATAAGAACAAGAAGGATTCTTCCTCTAGTAGGTAACAATAATCATGTTAAATCCAATATTGTTGCTTCTAGTAGTTCTCTTGATTCCACTAATTATTCTCTTATCCAAGTTACACTTGAGCAAGAAAATAGCTTATTGAAGGGAATTATAGAGAATGGTGTCTACAAGAGCCTTGCCGGAAGTAAGCAATTTGAAGAAATTGTACGCAGGCAAGGAAGGCACCGGAAGAATCAAGGTGTTGGTTTTGAACGAAAGTTCAATGTCAATGGAGTTGAGTGGGAAGAAGATCAATACCCCAAGATGAAGTTTGTTCCTCAACAAGAGAAGTATGACCCCACTTCTTTCAAGGGAACACAAGCTCAAGATGATCTTCCACCACAAGACCACAAGCTAAAAGTCAAGGACAAGCTTCAAGAAGAGATTGATTCATTTGAAGAAGCTCCTAAGGCCATGGTCAAGTGGGTTCCCAAGACTACATCAAGTTCTAGTTCGTCAAGTACGACTACAACTCCAAGGATTCCCATCAAGTTGATGTGGATCCCAAAGAAGAAGAACTAGAGAGTTCTTGAGGATGACTCCATCAACATACTTCACTCGTATTCATTTTGGCAAGGACAAGTGCAATCAACTTTCATATCTTGCACTAGTTCATGGAGTCACAAACCCTCTTGTTGGTAAGACAAGGGACAAGGTAACCTAATGCTTTCATGGACATCATCATATGTGTGTTTCACTCTGTGTCTGTGGATATCCTTGCATGTTCCCTGTGGGACTAACCCATGTAGGTATTGAAAGTGCAACACTCCAATGGATTGCTCCAAATGATCTACATCAACATTGAGCATCTACATGAATTCATCATCGACAAAAACCAAGGTTAGTTCAACCCTCTTAGGGGGGATATAATATCTAGGGGGATCTTTGCTCTAAAAATTGAGCTAAAGCAACTCTAATGATGTGAACACAACAATGCTTTATGTAAAAGTGGTAACCCCACTTTTGCTTAAATGATGAGTATGACCTAGGATCAAATGTCCTCATTTGACTCCTCAGTCAATATACTCATATATAGATGACCTAGTCTTCGCCAATTGCTTGATAGATACTAGAGTGTATGTGCATGCTTTGCCACATGTTTTGTTTGCTATCTTATTGTGTGAGCATGTTTATTGCATAATTTTCTCCATTCGAGGACATCCATTTGTTGTTTTGATTGTTTGGTTTTGCTTTTGTAAAATGGATGGACAAGAATGCCTAAGTACTTCCTCTAGCTATCTATGCTTTTTCTCGTCTCAAACTCTATTCATGTTACATCACAAAGTTTGAACAAGTCACTTTCGGACCCTCCGGGTGAGGAGCACTCAAAGCCACTGATTCGTCAAGGGATTAACTTCCAAAACCTCTTAATAATTTTCGGTCAAACCAACTTATCCAACTCGGTCTCACCAAAATCAGTAAGTTGATCTAGGTTTTCATCTCGGTGCCACCAATTTGAACGATTCGGTCACACCGAGTTGCAGCAACTGCTAGCAGTTTTGCATCTCGGTGCCACTGAGACATTCCACTCGGCGCCACCGACAGCTCCTGAGTATATATATATCGAGCGTACCCGTATGATTGAAAATTACTTCAAATTGCATGAGCTCGCACCCAGCATTGTCGCCTCCTTGGTCTCCGAATCATCGCCATCTTTGCCAGCGACCCTCCTCTGCTGGTCTTCGCCACCGTCAACGGGTTTCGTCACCATCATTGCCGCCGTAGCGATCTTTCACCGAGTTAGGGTACGGATTCGACCCTTTGTGCTATCCATTACTCCAATTCTTGCACAAAGTAGAATGCCTTTGTTCTTCCCATGTATGAGATCAATCTATCTAGCAAATAAATTCCTTAGAGTAGATTTGATGCAAAAACTTAGGGTTAGGTTTCTGCCGAACCCATCTCGGACCGACCGATCTGAAGATTTCGTCACACGATTGGCCCTAGACATTGCACTAGTACAACTTGGTCTGACCGAAGTGTACTAATCGGTGAGACCGAAATCACTTTCTCTGTGAAACCCTAGCATCTCGGAGTCACCAAACTACATTTCTGTCTGACCGAAACTGCATGTTTAGACTATGTTAGTGCTTCGGAGTCACTGAGTTTGTAAAATCAGTAGCTCTGAAATGCTTTCTGCAAAAAACTAAAGTTAAGTTTTTGTCTCATTTTTGGAAAAACAAGCTATACTTTGTGATGCTCATCTACTCTATCCACACCCAACCATTCACAAGGACATTTTCATCTATGTCAGAGATCAATGACAGTCATAACAAGTCTGAAGAGCAGCTCAATCTCGGTGAGGACACTAGTCCCTCTGGTAGCTATGATGAGGGGAGCAGAAGCACTCACAGCAACTTGTCTAGGTAGCTACTAGGCAAAGGGAGAAAAGAACATATGAGAGTGAAGATGAACATTTTGTGATTGAGGAGGAAGTGACTTCCGAGAATAAGGTACTCAAGAAAGTGTATGCTGTTTTTGCTGCCATAAAGCCAGCCTTCCCAAGAAGGCACCTGCAAAGAGGACTCCAATGTCCAAGGCCAGAGTCTCAACTCAAGAAACTATGCAGTTTACACTTGAGCCTGGAGAAGAAGAAGAAGCTACTGGCGGAAAGAAGAGGAAGGAAAGGGTCAGGAAGACCATTGCCGGAGTGATTGGCAGACCATCCATGATGAGGGATGAAGAAGAGGAGGAGGAGGAGGAAGAGCCTGCTACACCTCCTACAAAGACGCAGAAGCTGATGTAGTCTTCAGAACGTATTTCCTTAGGTTCGTCGTCATCTCCTCCTGGCGCGGGGTCTCCCATAAAAACTCCTAGCTTCCTTGTCAGGTCATCATTCTTCTCCACGAGTATCGTCATTTCCTCCTCATGTCCATCGCGTGTAGACTTGAGTTCCTATTCTAGCTCTGAAATCCTGGTCATTGCCTTCTTTAGGTCTATCATGCCTGCGCACATCTGATTCTCCTGCCGATGAATGTGCTGGTTTAGCTCCTGGATGAACGCTACAATGGACATGTCCCTCCTGGTGCTGACTATCTCCCATTGCTCATCGCGGCGCCCACATATCTGGTAGATAGTATCCTTGAGATCCTTGTGATAAACTTCGCCAATGCGTCCCATGGCGATGTTAGCTGCCATGCTCTTTCCTAGACTCCAGGTTGGTGCATCAAAGGAAAACTCTATGGCTTCAGTGATTGGCGTGAATGTCCTTCCTAGAACTTGAACTCGAATCATCTAGTGCTCCTCTTCTGGTAAAGTGGTGGTGTAGGTCCCGATAAAACTGGGTATTCCGATGTTCAGGTACCTAGACTTCCTTCAAGTGTCGTCCAAAGGGTGTGTCTTCATCCGGTTGAGCAAACTTGTTCATCGAGTCCGCCATCCTAAAGAGTAGAAAATGGAGAGGAGTCAGAAATGAGTAGAGAAGAGTGACCTATGGCTCATCTTAATGGTCGTGTCCTACATTCAGCGTGTGCTCTCATACCATCTTGCAGCGATCCGACCTCAAACGGTCAAATCTCTGTGTTCAGTGTCATCCCTGGATTAGTAATGATGACACACACAGTACTCAAAGGATTTATAACAGAGTAGCAATCACACACTTATTACATCGAATGTCTCAAAAGAGAACTCATTACAATAAATATGGCTTAAGGCCATCTAAATAAGATAACAGCGGAAGGCTTGGAAGATAAAGTGAGTCCATCAACTCCAATGGCATAACTGAGTGCATGACAAACGACCTAGCGCACCTTACTCCTCATCTGAAAAGTCTACAACATGATATGTTGCAGCCCGAAACGGGTCAGCACATGGAATATGCTGGCAATATAACACAGTAGAGCAATGAACATATAAACGCTATCACTACATACATATATGGCTGGTGGAGGCTCCATGGTTATAATGTTTTGCAAAAAGCCAATTTTTTCCTACAACAAAGGAATATATTTTATTTAACTATCATAGTGGTTGAAACATCATTGAGAAGCTTCCTCCAACTCAATCCCAATTAAAGTAGTAATTATTGTCCCAACAAATTAAATTAGAGTGATGAGATCAAACCAATAATTCAAGTACCAGATACTCAAGATTTCCATAACCGGGGACACGGCTAACCATGATTAGTTTATACACTCTGCAGATGTTTGCGCACTTTTCCCCACAAGAATCGATCTCCTCCGTTGGATTTCTCGCACTACATGGTGTTTGAGAAACGGATGACCGAGACACAGTCTTTCCGGAGCATTAACTCTTTACTCTGGGTAGACAGTTACACCTACTTTCCCCTTCATCTGCTAGGCTACCACTGAAAGAGGTCATACAACATACTCAACTATGCCAGAGCCCATAATGGCTTGTGGCTGCACACGAAAGTTTCTAGCATGAATAATCTTATGATCCCTTTGAGCCTGGGTGGCGGACCATAGGATGATCACACGGGTACTCCGGGATATCCTAGGACAACACTGGATTCTCCAGGTGCCCACAAGCAATCCACCCAGATGTGTACTAAAGTTGCCACCTTAAGTTGAACCATTAATTTAACAAACTCACATCTGTCATGGATACACTCAAACCCAAGCCACATCTACGAGCATAGCATGGCAATATAAGCATAACGTAGAAGTAACTCCCAGGGTTTGATAATAAACAGGGCAATAGGTTCCACCTCATCAACTACTTCCCAAACCCACAAGTTAATCACATCCTAATCATGCAGTGTTTGAGGATTGTAACTAATGCATAAAAACTGGGTATGAAAAGAGTATGATCAATGTGTTACTTGCCTTGCTGACGATCTACAAATCCTAAAGACTCGTAGTAGCATGCTTCGCACTCCGGGAATTCTATCGCAAACAAACAATACCCTACATAAGAAATCAAGCAAAGATGCACGGGTAAAACTCAAATAAGAAGATCGAATCTGAAAACTCAACAGAAGAGATTCGATTTGCAAAAAGTATCAAATCAAACGAAGCAACGAAACTCAAACTACGAAAGAAACAAGATCTGTTAACTAATCTGGACTAAAGTCAAATTTTACAGTACCAAAATCTTGTTCAAGTTGGTTAAATAGAAAGAGGGCTTCGAGACGAAGATCTAGGCACTTGTTTCACCTGATTTGGATAAACGAGCGAAAAGATAAACTAAAACGAAGATTAGGGCAGAAATCGCGATCGAAAATAATCGCGGAAAAACCCTGGAAAATAAAACGAGACGAAGAGGCTAACGAATGAACGTTCGATGTCTGCGGTAACTGACGAACATCGTTCGTTAAAATGAATGTACAGGCAAACGTCCGCTAAATAATAAACCGACAAAATACCGAACCGAAATCTAAAAAACGAATCTAGGGTTTACTTAAAAACCGATCGGTTTTTCCCGAGAAAAACCGGACGGTGGCGGCGGCTACCTCGGCGTCAGGGTCGGCGGCGGTGGGGCGACGGAGGCGGCAGGGCAACGGCGGTGGTGGCGAGGCGACGGGGTGGCGACGGACGACGGCGGCGGCGTCGCGGCGGCGCGAGTTGGCGGCGGCGGGGCACGGATCGAGGTGGCGGCGTGGCGGCTAGGGTTTGGGGCGGCGGGACTGGCGGCTGTGCTGGCGGCGTGGTCGGGCTGCGGCTTATAAAGCCTGGTCGGGCAGTGTCCGGATCGGGCACGGCCCGATTAGGTCTGTGCACTTTTCTTTAAATGATCCTGACGCGGAAAAACAAATAAAATAAATACTAAACAGAGTCCAAAAATCCTGAAATAAATTTTCACGGTCCTCTAATAATATTGCGGACAAAGTGAACATTTATTTGGGCCTCTAATGCAATTGTGACAAACGCATATTTTTTCCTAATTCAAATAAAATAGCAATAAAAGTCCAAAAAGAAATAATTATTTGATTTTAATATTTTTCCTCCATTATTCCCTTTATTTTGGAGAATTCATATTATCTCCTCTCATATATTTTAATATGAAATATTTTTGGAGAGAAAAATAATTAAAACCAAAGTGATCCTTGTTTTAATATTTGATAAAATTCAAACATGAAAAACGTGAAATCCCCAACTCTCTCCGTGGGTCCTTGAGTTGCTTAGAATTTTGAGGATCGCAAAGCAAAATGCAGTGAAATATGATATGCATGAATGACCTATGTATAACATTCCAAATTGAAAATTTGGGAAGTTCCAGAAGAGCTTGGCCACCTTGTCTCAAAATCAGGAAAGTCTTGAGAGGATTATTGAGACTAAGTTCCATGACCTAGATGTGAAGGTCACTGAGGTTCAAACAGTTGTGGAGAAGCTCAAGGATGATGCTGAAGATCGTGATGATAGACCCACTCCAGATACATTTCAGAGAGTGCCAAGGGCACAACGATCATCAGATGTGCCAGTTGCTAGAGACTCCAGGACTACCACTTCAGCGCCTGCAACCACTGCCATAGTTGCCCCTCCAATGTCAACTCCTCCAGCTCCACATACTTCCTTAGAGGCATTTGCAGATGCCCTCCTCTCCACGCCATCTACATGTACTGGAGCAACAAGCCATAAGACCACTTCAGGAGCTCCCGGAGGTCGTGCTTAGAGTGTCGCATAGCACCATACATTTTTGAACTTTTTGGTAACTTGTTGCTAAAGGGGGAGAAAGTGTATAGATCATAAGCTTTGAGAGAGAGAGAGTGCCTCTTGCTTTTGTTGGTTTTATTTGCCTTGCTACTCTTGTTACTTTGGTTATTTTGGTTGTTTCCTATGCTACAATTTGTGTTATGCTCATGAGATACTTATGTGATCATGTGTTTAATCATATTACGCTTATTGTGTGCTTGCATGTTATATCCATGAATGTTTGTGTACCATCAATCACTTGTATCCTTGGTGATGAGTGCATGACATTTAGTTCTTATCATTTTGAGCGCTCCACCAAGATGTATGTGACATGGAAGAGTGATCCATGATCCTAATCGATTGTGCATTGCATTCAAAAGCAAATTTTAAATAATGCACAAATTTAGGGGGAGCTCTTGCTTATCACATACTTCTAAAAGGGACGATGTATTTCATTCACATTATCATTTGTCGAAAGCTTTGATCCATATGTTGTAATCAATTATCAAAGGGGGGGGGGGATTGAAAGTGCAACTAATCCCCGGGTGGTTTTCGTAATTCATAACAACATATAGCTCATTGAACTAATATCCATTCAAGTTTAATATATCAAAAAGTTCAATGGATGGCATGGCATGGACTAGAGATGTGGACCCCTCAAAATTCTAAGGACACATATTGGCGAAAGCTCAAGACTCTTCATTTATATTTTAGTGATCCAAGATCATATTGCATGCATAGGAAAGCAAATACTATTAAAAGGGGATGAGGTGTTGCTTAATGGTCTACTTGCTCAAAATGCTCAGTGATATTGCTCCAAAGCCCTCAACCACTTTATCATTTCCAAATATGTCCAAAACCCAAAGTCAAACTCGACCCCATCGAAATCTTCTATCTGACGCTGAGTTCATTTGACCTAGCCACAGCTAGAAACCCTAACTCCTCGGTCACACCGATACAGATCTTGGTCTCACCGACATGGCCCTGCAAACTCTCTGTTTCCCTTTTGTAACATTTTAGTCTCACTGAAATGAGTGATCGGTCACACGGAGTTTGCTTGACCAACTCTTTGTTTGCTCTTTCTTGAAATCGGTCTCACCGAGTTCACGCGATCGGCTTCGTAGAGATGGGGTTTTGCCCTAGCCCTAGCACATCGGTCCCACTGAGTTGTTCCAGTTGGTCCCACCGAGATTCCTAACGTTCACATTTTGACCTAAACTGGTCTCACCGAGTTCTTCTATTCGGTCTAACCGAGTTGGGTCAAATGTGTGTAATGGTTAGGCTATATATACCCCTCCACCCCCTTCTCCATATGTGAGAGAGCCATCAGAACGTGCCTATACTTCCAGCCTACATTTTCTGAGAGAGAACCACCTACTCATGTGTTGAGATCAAGATATTCCAATCCAACCACAAGAATCTTGATTTCTAGCCTTCCCCAAGTTGCTTTCCACTCAAATCATCTTTCCACCATATCCAAATCTGTGTGAGAGAGAGTTGAGTGTTGAGTGTTGGGGAGACTATCATTTGAAGCGCAAGAGCAACGAGTTCATCATCAACACAACATCTATTGCCTTTTGGAGAGTGGTGTCTCCTAGATTGGTTAGGTGTCTCTTGGGAGCCTCTAACAAGATTGTGGAGTTGAACCAAGAAGTTTGTAAGGGCAAGGAGATCGCCTACTTCGTGAAGATCTACCCGAGTGAGGCAAGTCCTTCATGGGTGATGGCCATGGTGGGATAGACAAGGTTGCTTCTTCGTGGACCCTTTGTGGGTGGAGCCCTCCATGGACTCGCGCAACCGTTACCCTTCGTGGGTTGAAGTCTCCATCAACGTGGATGAATGATAGCACCACCTATGGGAACCACGCCAAAAATCTCTGTGTCATCATTGCGTTTGCACTCTCCAAACCCTTCCCTTTACCTTCATATGCAATCTTTTACTTTCCGCCGCTACACTCTTAGAATTGCATGCGTAGGTTGATTGCTTGACTTGTGTTAATTGCTAAAATCTGCCCACAACTAAAATTGGGAGAAGGTTAGATTTTTATTTGGTCAAGTAGTCTAATCACCCCCTCCTCTAGACCTACTTTTGATCCTATATCCTGTCATGCCCGGAACTGCCTTAGCTGGGAGAGTGTCTTCGGCCTGCTCGTGTTCGATGACGCCAGTTATCTTGCCTTCTTCACCAGGATCATGGAGCGGCTTGAAGGAGGCGTAGATAGGGTGAGCAGGCTCATGGAAGAGGAGAGCCTTGATCTCCTTGCGCGGGTGTCGACGCGCGTCTTCAGCCACCTCCTTCGTTCCGACCTCGATTTCGACTTCGAGGTCGTGATAGCACCTGCCCAGGGTGATTCAGGATGCCGTGAGGGAGTGGGTGGGACCATGTGGATGATCTGATCGTGCAGTTTGGCCCTGTCAACATTTTGAGAATGGCCCCTCGAAGGTGTAAAGGGTATTGATGAACATTCCTGAATGATGTACCGAACCGTATTTGTGCCCTCCCAGGCTGCCTTTTCCTTGTGCTTGTTCCATGCCCGTAGCCCTCGAGCGAGGATTGATCATCGCTGGTATGCCGGGTCGTGCTGCTCGAACAAGGCCAGGAGATGAGCCCTCCTAAGGTGAGAGGCCAATGGCAACGTGTGCATGTTGGCTCGCCCGTTAGCGTTGCGCGAGGATTTAGGCACCAGAGTCCTGGTGAGGTGGTGTGCACTAGGGCATACCTGCGGCCTGAGTTTTTAATGCCGCTGGGGCTGGCCCAAGCAGCGACACTGTGCCTAGCCCCCGCACGTGGAACGCTCGGGGGGGGGGGGGCGATAGGCAGCTATCACTGCTCTTTCAGAAAAAAGATTCAAGAAGGGAAACACCGCAGGAAAACAAACCCCCACCCTTCTCTCAGCAAATACACAAAAAACTTCAAACTTCATTAAGGGGAATCACAAAACGGTTTACAAGAAATAGGGGATATGCTTCCATGTCCGGCGCCTACACTAGTCTTCCCACCAGCGTGGAGCATGGGGCTTCCACTTGGGCGTGGGCATAGTCGCTGTTCGACCATTCCGCCAATGGGGAGCATGGGGCTTCCACCTGGGAGTGGGCGGGAGCTCCCGCAATGTCGTGGAACGGTGCATCGGGAGACTCCGGGGCATGTACAACCACACTCATTATTACGTGAGAGTGTCACAGGTAGAACTTGTGGAGGTGCTCGATGTTCCAAGTGTTCTGCACAGGGACCCCTTCCTCCATCTCCAGGTGCGCTGCGCCAGGCCTGAAGACACGGGCAACCCTTAACGGGCCCTTCAACATGGGAAAGAGCTTGTGGAGTCCCTCCCTAGAGAGGATCTGTCGATGTCAAAACCGGCGGATCTCAGGTAGGGGGTCCCGAACTATGCGTCTAAGGTCGATGGTAACAGGAGACGGGGGACACGATGTTTACCCAGTTTTGGGCCCTCTCGATGGAGGTAATACCCTACTTCCTGCTTGATTGATCTTGATGAATATGAGGATTACAAGAGTTGATCTACCACGAGATCGTAATGGCTAAACCCTAGAAGTCTAGCCTATCTGATTATAATTGCCTCTACAGACTAAACCCTCCAGTTTATATAGACACCGGAGGGTCCTAGGGTTTGTAGAGAGTTGGTTTACAGAGGAAGGAATCTTCATATCCGGACGCCAAGCCTGCCATCCACACAAAGGAGAGTCCCATCCGGACATGGGAGGAAGTCTTCTATCTTGTATCTCCATGGCCCATCAGTCCGGCTCACGTCACATAGGTCGAACGTCCGAGGACCCCTTAATCCAGGACTCCCTCAGTAGCCCCTGAACAAGGCTTCAATGCCGATGTGTCTGGTGCGCATATTGTCCTCGGCATTGCAAGGCGGGTTCCTCCTCCAAATACTTCAAAGTAGCCCTCGAACACAGAAAACGTGTCCGGCTCTACAAAACAAGCTCCACATACAGCCGCAAAGAGTTTAATATTAACAAGTCGCATCTACTGACATATTTCATAGTGAGACGCCACATCCCTGCACGGTCATTCTTTCGAACTATTTTTTAGCCTCCCGCTCCATGTTTCGAGATGCAGTTTCCATTGGCACATCTTGTCGAAGCAGAGATCATGTCCCCTTATCACGGGATTCTTATCAATACGGGCGTGGGTAATCCCACCATGCCGGCCGTCCGCCCGACCCTTGGGGAATAGGCGAGTTTTAAGGCGAGTGGGGAGGCACTTGATATTTGCTGCCTTTATAAAGAGATAAGGATTCACCCTTTCACCCACGCCCTCTTTCTCTCTGCCCACCCATTCTCGAGCCCCAGCGCCCAAGCCTCCATCATTTCCACCCCAAAAAGCACTCCAACCAAGTCGGGATCTGGAGCACAGAGCAAGTGGATGGCCTCCTCCATCATGGAGAAAGACATCACGAAGCTCCGGGAGGCAGGGTACTTGGCCCAAGAAATCTCCCACCGGCTTCCGGCCAAGGGGCAGATCGTCTTCAGCCCGAAGCCCAAGGAGGGGGTGGTGTTCATCCCCCACTTCGTTCGCAGATTGGGATTTCCCCTCCACCCATTCGTCCGCGAACTCATGTTCTACTATGGGCTAGATTTCCATGATCTGGCCCCAAACTCCTTCCTCAGCATCTCGGCATTCATTGTCGTGCGCGAGGCCTTCCTCCTCATGCCACCCCACTTTGGATTGTGGCTAAAGACCTTCAATGTGAAGCCGAAGGTGGTGGGTGGTCAACACGCAGAGCGCGGAGGTGCTATGGTGATCAAGATGTCCAATGTCACATGGCCCAAAGGCACCTTCGTGGAGACGGTGAAAGGGTGGCAGCAGTGGTTCTATGTCACAGAGCCCGACGACACCACCTGGGGCGCGGCTCCCAAATTCAAGTCCGGGGCCCCAATGCGGATTACCTCCTGGCTAGAGAAGGGCCTGGACTGGGCCTCGTCGTACGAGCTGACGGCGCTGCAGACACGCATCAAGAGTATGGTGGACAAGAACATCAAGCTTGTCAATGTGATCCAGGTGATGCTTTTTCGCCGGATCCTTCCTTGCCAAAGCCGGACTTGCAATCTGTGGGAGTTCGATCCGTCCAAGCACCAGACCTTGCAAAAGTTCTTCAGCGCTACGCATGAAGTCATTTGGAAGGTGCTTTTTAAGGCCAATGAGACATGGCCGAAGACAATCGAGGACAGTGGGAACAACTTGACCCATCCCGCCATTCCGGTAAGTTTTTCATATTTCAAGGTGCATCCTTCACCTGTTCATTCAAGGAAGATGTCTAAGCTTCCCTATCTGTCTTTTCAGGGCTGGACGACGAAGGCGGAGCGGATCCAGTGTCCGGCTCCGCTGCCCGAAAACCCAGCAATCCCACTTTCGACGAAGATGCTGGTTTCGGCGCCCTACCAGGCGCCGGAGAAGAAGGCCAAGGAGACCAGAAGTGGCCTCCCCGTAAAGTCACTTCGGACGTGACGTCCAAAGACGCCGAAACCCACTCCTCCCCCGCCACCAAGGAAGACGACGAGGAGGAGGAGGAAAGCAACTATCCCCCCGAGGGGGAAGGAAGAAAAGGACGGCCTCCAGGAATCTGGAGGCAGAGGCGTCCAAGAAGGGGAAGATCTCCCTCGCGGACAACTCCGCATTGGACACTGACAGCAGCTCCGAGTAGCGCCCCAGGGAGAAGCCCCTGGCTGAATCGTAAGTACACAAAGGCACTTATGCACACATATATCCAACTTATTTACTTCGTGGTTTTAATATGTCGAATCAGCAGTCCGGCCCACACCCGCCCCCAGCGATCCTCATCTTCGGGGAATTCGATGGATCCAAATGTGATGGATAGTGGGTCGCTTCCTGCGGCCTCCTCTCCCAAGGACATGGACGACGCCGAGGTGTTGCCTCGAAGGACCTCCCTAGGCTAGGGAGAGATACAGGAGGTCGTCAGGGCGACGCTAGAGGGTGATACCTCGGCCACCGGAAACATGGGGGAGCAAATCCCCTCGGAGACTAGCGATGGGGGCCATATCCAATTTGGCCCCTAGCCGAATACTATTCCGAAGGCCCATACGGCTCTGGAATAAAGTAAGCTGCTTCTTTTGAAAGAAGGATGTGCACCTATTCCGCCGGTGACCTCTGCCCATCCAGAGGCGCCGGATACTCTACTGGAAGCGATGCAAAGTGCTTCCGTTGTTGAGGAATACCGTATCCTTATGGGTACAGTGGCTGAGAGGGTTCGGTCTGTTAAGAGTGGATTGACCGAAGCCTGCACTAGCCGTCTAACAGGCTTTGAGGTATCCGACGTAATTATGCAAAAAGAATGTCATAGTATAGACAGTAGCCCCTGAGACTCTGTCCAGTGTTCGAAAATAAAAGCTGGACAGAGGATAAAATAATTTTCGCAGGAGACTAACCATGCATGTCTATGAAGGAAATATGCCCTAGAGGCAATAATAAAGTTGTTATTTATATTTCCTTATGTCGGGGGATATCTGCCTCCACGAGCACCTATGGGGACGGAGCCCCTTGTCGGTTCGGTGGGGGGCGGAGGTTGCACAAAGAGCAGATCGAGGCGACACACACACACACAAAGATTTTACCCTGCTTCGGGCCGCATGGATGCGTAAAACCCTACTGCTGCATGTCTGGTTGATTGGAGTTCTTGCTCTGGAGCGCAAGAAGCTACAGTAAGCTGGAGCAGGACGTAGACGAGGGTCTACTGAGCGTCCTCCTGGTTTTCTGTTCTCCTCTAGGGTTCGATCTCTCTCTCCGGGTCTGGATCCCCCTCTACGTACGCATGGGCCTCCTTTTATATGCTAAGGGGTTTCCCACAGGTAGCGACGCAGGTGAGGGTAAAATTGGCAAGGAACTGTGCGAACAGTGGCCGCACAGTGCTATCGCACCTAACTCTGACGGCGGGGGAAAAGGCATTAAATGCCCGTCTGGATCGCCTGAACAGTGCTGAGGCGGACCGTTAGGGGCGCCTCCGCTGGCCACGGGGGCGGCTCCGCCAACGTCGCATGCCATGCGCGCCCCAGGTTGCGCGGCGCCCCGCCACGTGTCTCCGGGGAAGCTCCAGAGTGACGCGTGGGCAGGTGAGCTGGAGCGCATGCCTGAGGTGGTGGTTTGCCGCGGCAAGTGGCTTGCCGCGGCGGTTGTCTTGCCGCACCTAAGAGCTTGCCGCTCGTCAGGCCTTGCCGAGGCGCGCGGAGCGCCGCGGCGGGCTTCTCTTGGGGTGCCTTGGCTTGGCCGCCCCGGCGAGCTCCTCCCGCCGGGGCCTTGGTGCTTCGGCTTGGTCGTCCCGGCAAGCTCCTCTTGCCGGGGCCTTGTCGCCTTGGCCCGGCAAGCTCCTCTTGCCGGGGCTCGCCTTCTCGGCCCGGCAAGCTCCTCTTGCCGGGGCTTGGTCTTCTAGGCTCGATCACTTGGCCTTCGTCCGGCCCAGAAAGGGCCGTGGAGACTCTTGTCGCTCCCCTGGCCGGCCTTGCCGCGGGACGCTACTACTGCCCGTGCACAAGTTCGGGGTACTGAGGTACCCCTACTTTAGTACACCGACAGGAGCCCCCGGGTCTGGGCCATACACGGTGCCGAGCATTGTTGGGCCAGGCCCTAACAGTGCACGGGCACGCGTGGCCTGGGTTGCGCTACTCCTTAACTCTGTGCTCGTCGCGCCCTCCCCAAGTGGCGCGCGCTTATCGCAGCGTCGTGGGGGGGCGAGGCGTGCGAGACGTGCGTGACGTGGGTGGCGTGCGCGGGGCTTGAGGCCCGCAGGCATGCGTCACGTCACGCACGACTCCTTTATCTGGAAAGGCGGAACGTCCGCCCCCGCTCCTTCCCCCCTTTATAAGCGGAGGGGAACAGGGGCAGCTCGCCATTCCGCCGGTTGCTGTTCCTCGAAAATCTCCGCCACTTCCTCCTCACCAGAGAAAGCAGCGATTCGCATTTGCAGCCCCCGGCACCGCCCACGCCGACAACTCCCCCTCCCCGTTTCTGCCATGGCCCCGAAGAGCGACAAGGCGAAGGGGAAGGTCGTGAAGTCGGCCGAGGCGCTGCGGCTGGAAGCGCTTCGGAAGGAGACGGCGACGTTCCCCCCTCAGCTTGATGCGCTGAGGCTGAAGAACGAATACCTCCTCTTCTGGTCGACGGCGACGCGAGCGCATCCGCGCACGCGAGTTCTTCCTGCCATCGCCCAGAAGCTGTACCCGACCGGGTACCCTTTCTTCGCCGTGTTCTTCCTCTGCGGGCTCTGCCCGCCTTTTTCGGAGTTCTTCTGCGACATCATGCACACCTACGACCTCCACCTCCTTGACTTCACCCCCAACGCCGTTCTGACAATGGCGGTTTTCGCACACCTTTGCGAGAACTTTGTCGGAGTCCGCCCCAACGTAGCCCTCTTCCGGCACTTCTTTACTCCCCGGGTGGAGAAAGGAGAGCCGCTGTCCGGCGGAGTCGCTTGGATCTCCAGGACCGGCAAGAAAGAGGCCTACTTGGAGGGGGAACTCCGTGGCAGATGGGAGGAGTGGAGGGCCGAGTGGTGCCTGATCATCGAGGAGAACCCACCGCCGTTCACCGTCGTGCGGCGAACTCCAGTGGTGCGCGGCCGCGACTGGAGCGACCTGGCCCCGGACGACGCCAAGCTGAAGATTGCCGCCACCCGAATCCTGTGCCTCAGGTTTGCCGGGCTCACCGTCAGCGCCTTCGGCGCGTATTTCCTTCGCCGGCGTATCGCCCCCCTGCAGGAGAGGGGGAAACCGGCTTGGGAATTCCAAAACGCGGCGGACATCATGAGGCTGCGCCCGGGCCTTAACTACAACTTCACCGTTCTGGAGCTCGACGGAGTGTTGAAGGAGCTGTTCAAGCACGACTCCGAGCACCCAGAATGGTTCAGGTTGCCGCCGGGCATCGTCCCCCTGTGCAATAACTCGGCGCTCAGGCGCATCCTCGCGATGATGCCGCTGTGCGACTCGCACGGGATCGACGCGACCTGGCAGGAGCCGGCGGACGACGTCGTGCAAGCCTTCTTCGACAACTTGGAGGAGGTGCCGGTCGACCCCGACGAGAAGAGGGGCCTCACGCGGGACACCACCCCCGAGGAGCTGGCCTACATCGCCTCCAGGATGGAGGAGGCAGCGGCCGCCGCGGCCGCGGGCGAGTCTGGCTTCACCCTTGCCGAGGCAGACGCGGCGTAGGCGGAGAGCCTCGCCGACCAAATGGAGCTCGCCGGCGCGGAGGAACCAGCCGGGCACGGTGGTGCGGGCGAGCCCGCCCAGGACGCGGGTGGCTTGCCGGAGGCTGACGCGCCCTCCTCGCATCTCCCGGGCAGCTCGTCGCAGGCGGAGCCCCCTGCCCAGCCGAGGAGGCGTCTCCGCAGGGCCGGAGAGGTGGTGCGGCAGGCCGACCAGCAACCGCAGCCCCGGGTGACGCGCGCCTCTGAAGCAGCGGGAGCGGGGTCCTCACGGGCCACGGCTTCTGCTCCTGCCGCTCCCCGTTCCGCGGCGGCAACGGGGGCGGGGTCGTCCACCGCCCCCGCCAAGCGGTCCCGGGAACCCACTCCCCTGTCTCCTCGCGCCTGGAGCAAGCCGGTTTTTGATTATTCCACGCTCAGCTCCGACGACGAAGAGGAGGACGGAGAGTAAGTCCCTGGTAGAGCTTGTATCTTCTTGATTTCTGTTGCTTCGTCTTGTTTCGCAGCCCATTCATCCTCCCCCGAAACCGTTCCCTTTTCAGGACTCTGGCCCAGAGGAGGGCGAAGAGGGCCAAGGTCCCGCTGGTCGTCCTTGAGGACGAATCTCCCCTGGCAACTGGGGAGGTGCCGGAGGCGACCTTGCCGGACTCGACAGCGGGTCCGCAGGGCAGCCCACAGCGCAGCCTCCAGGGTGAGTGCACGGCTAGTTCCTGCCGTTCGGCGCGCGCGCGAGCTTCCCTTCTCTTTGTTGACATGTGGTTGTTGTTGTTGTCGTTGGGTAGGAGCAGAGCAGCCCCAGCAGGCGACCCCGGGGGGCACTCCTGCCGCGCCGTCTGCGTCGACCACCTCGCCTAGGGAGAAATCTCCGGCAAGGGAGGAGCCCCCGGCAGGGGAGACCTCCCCGGCAAGGGAGGAGCTCCCGGCAAGGAAGACCTCTCCGGCAAGGGAGGGATCTCCGGCGAGGGACGCGGCCAGCGATCCCCTAGCAACGGGGGCCGCGGCCACGGACCCTGCCACCGGTAAGCCCCCCTGCACGGAAGACTTTCCCTGGTTATCTTTCCTTATGAGCCTCTTCGTTGGCTGTTCAGCTGACTCTTCTCCCCTCCTCCGGCCGTCAGACCCGCCCACCGCGGACCCGATGGAGACCGAGGTCGTCGTGGTGGAGGGCGCGCGTGGCGACGCCGACGACGTCATCGTCGTCGAGGAGGCGGACAGCGCCGACGACCCCGCAGGCGGCGGGGAGGCCGAAGCCGCCAAGGCCGCCGCGGCGGCAGACGGCGAGGGGACTGGCGACCGTGCCGACGGCCTCGGGGAGGCAGGGGCGTCAAGCACTCCGCCGTTCGGCGATCCCGCCGCTGCTACCACGTCGGGCCCCGAGGAGCCCCCGGCAGGCGCCTACCTGCAGGCCGGCGATGGCGTCTTCATCAGGCTCCCCTGGGAGCCTAGCTCCAGGGCGCCGGTTGAGGGGGAGGCCTTGGACGGAGAAGTGCTCACCTCCGTCGGGCTGACAGTGGTCGACGCGCCAAGTACCGGCAGCGGCGAGCCCGAGGAGGAGCGGCTGCTCCGGAAGCTTGTGTCGCTCTACCACGCCCGGCAGGCCAAGGTGGAGCGCCAGGAGGCACTCGTCGCAAAGGCCGGCGCGGACATGGAGAAGCGCGCCGGGGAGCTCCGGGAGCTCAACCAGGAGGCTCTCCGGTCTTTGGCGGAGGAGCGGAGGCTGCTCGACGAGGCGCGGACGGCCTTCCTCCTCGAGAAGGCGGAGGCCGAAGAGCAGCAAAGGCTTGCCGCTGTGGGGCTATCCGCGCGGGAAAGCGAACTGGTGCAGCAGAAGGCCAGCCTCGCCAGCCACGAGGAGGAGGTTGCCGCGCGCGAGCAGTCGCTTGGCGGGGCCCTGCAGAGAGCGCAGGACGCTGCCGCGGCCGCCGAGGTCGCCAAGGGGGAGCTGGAGACGAGGGTGGCGCAGCTCGCCAGCGACATCAAGGCGAGCGGCGAGGAGCTTGCCGCGCTCAAACAGGAGCGCGAGAAGGGCGCTCACACCCTTGGCGAGCTGCAGGGCCGCTTCACCGAGAAGATCCAGGAGCTCGACGCCGCCAAGGACTCCAAGGCTGTCCTCGAGCTGAAGCTAGACACCCTGGCCAAGGCGCTGGAGAGCGCCAAGGAGCAGGAAGCGGCCTTGCGGAAGGAGGTTGCTGGCAACGAGGAGCTGTTGAAAAGCGCCGCCGTTACCCAGAACGCCTTCCGGGAGACGGTGGAGCGGTGGACGGAAGGCCTCGTCGACATCGCCACCACCATCGACCAGGAGCTGAAGCTGCTGGGGATGGAGGGCCACGAGTACCCCTCCGGCAAGGACGTCCCGCCGAGCGCCAAGCTCACTTCCTTCTTCAAGGGCTTGGTGGGGGTGCTCCGGCACCTCCGGGAATCGATCCCAGAACAGCTGGCCGAGGAGACGCGGGAAGCCGTCTCCGGGGCCCTCGAGAGGGTGTTGGTGAAGATCGTCTTCCGCAACCCCACCATCAGGCTCACCAACGTCCTCAGGCACTTGCCGGAAGACGCCGACCTGACGGAGATCAGGGCCCCCATCACCCCTATTGTGGAAAGGGTGGCGGGGATCAGGCGGGTCGAGGGCGACCGCGTGGATTAGGCCGCCCACCTCTTTCTTTTCTTCCCTTGTCGCCGCTGAGCATGTCATAGAAACAGCTGGTTAGAGCATCGGCAAGTCATTCTGTAATATAAATTTTATCTTAGGCAGTTCATTGCGCTGTTATCTCCCTCATTCGACCTTGTGCTTCGTACGTTCACGCCCTACGCTTCCGGGAACTTGTCGGCGAAAGTCTCCGCCTTGCCACGGGTGCCGAGTGCGGGACATCGGCAACCCGCTGACGGGGCTTCCACCGGCAAGAAACCTTGCCGCGGCTGGCGCAACTCACTTAAATGTTGAGCAGGCTCAGGGCGAGGTAGGTGTGGCGACTGCAGTCGCGGCACACTCAAGCTGCCGAGCGAGCTCGAAACAAGTAAGGACGCTACTCGGGATGTAGCACACTTAAGTCGTTGAGCGGACTCGAAACGAAATAAGGGCGCAACCAGCCACGAGCCGGCCCCTCCGCGCACAGGTTTCCCATACGAAGCTCGGCCGTTTGAGGAAGATAACTTAAGAATAAAAAGGAGCTTAATTGCTCAAACTTTGGCAACTTAGCTTCTCTGTCGTTTGCAGCCCAGCAAGGCGCAGCTTCCTCGGGCGGCGCCCAGCCTATCCTGTCATCCCCCCTTCTCGCGGTAAGGGAATAACGAAGGCTCGGGGCCTCGCGGCCTGCCATCGCTTGCCGGGGTCGAGTGCTGCACAATCGTGTCGAGTGATGCATGCGCCAAGCGGAGAGGCGCGAAATCGACAAGATGTGCGGGGCACATAAGCTATGCTCGGGACCTGCGCCCGCCTCTGTACCAAGGATTACAGCAACTGCGGCAAGACTTGGACAGAGGGGATGGCCGACGGAACGGGTTCCGACTGCCGCGCTGGCAAGGTTCCTCCCACGGTCGGCGTCGACTCGTTTGGATCTTGGCGGCCTGGGCTCGCCGAAGAACGAGGTCGCCTTTCCCGCAACTTCCGGTGCTAACTTCTGCGGCTACGGGAGCGGCGCAGAGTTTGCTGGAGGCGAGAAACTCGCTCAGCGGCCGGAAGGCGGTCCTCCTCAAGGAGCAGCTGCTCTTGCCCGGACTCTGCGTGAGTGGGTACTCGAGGAGGGCCATGCGCGAGTCTGTGAGGAGGAATGCCTCCGCCTCGCGGGTCGGAACCGAAAGGTTCCTGGCCATACCTGAGCTTGCCTGTGGTCGCCAAATCTGGTTCGCACAACCTCGACGCACCCCCTACCTGGCGCGCCAGAGATGTCGGGGGATATCTGCCTCCACGAGCACCTATGGGGACGGAGCCCCTTGTCGGTTCGGCGGGGGGCGGAGGTTGCACAAAGAGCAGATCGAGGCGACACACACACACACAAAGATTTTACCCTGCTTCGGGCCGCATGGATGCGTAAAACCCTACTGCTGCATGTCTGGTTGATTGGAGTTCTTGCTCTGGAGCGCAAGAAGCTACAGTAAGCTGGAGCAGGACGTAGACGAGGGTCTACTGAGCGTCCTCCTGGTTTTCTGTTCTCCTCTAGGGTTCGATCTCTCTCTCCGGGTCTGGATCCCCCTCTACGTACGCATGGGCCTCCTTTTATATGCTAAGGGGTTTCCCACAGGTAGCGACGCAGGTGAGGGTAAAAATGGCAAGGAACTGTGCGAACAGTGGCCGCACAGTGCTATCGCACCTAACTCTGACGGCGGGGGAAAAGGCATTAAATGCCCGTCTGGATCGCCTGAACAGTGCTGAGGCGGACCGTTAGGGGCGCCTCCGCTGGCCACGGGGGCGGCTCCGCCAACGTCGCATGCCATGCGCGCCCCAGGTTGCGCGGCGCCCCGCCACGTGTCTCCGGGGAAGCTCCAGAGTGACGCGTGGGCAGGTGAGCTGGAGCGCATGCCTGAGGTGGTGGTTTGCCGCGGCAAGTGGCTTGCCGCGGCGGTTGTCTTGCCGCACCTAAGAGCTTGCCGCTCGTCAGGCCTTGCCGAGGCGCGCGGAGCGCCGCGGCGGGCTTCTCTTGGGGTGCCTTGGCTTGGCCGCCCCGGCGAGCTCCTCCCACCGGGGCCTTGGTGCTTCGGCTTGGTCGTCCCGGCAAGCTCCTCTTGCCGGGGCCTTGTCGCCTTGGCCCGGCAAGCTCCTCTTGCCGGGGCTCGCCTTCTCGGCCCGGCAAGCTCCTCTTGCCGGGGCTTGGTCTTCTAGGCTCGATCACTTGGCCTTCGTCCGGCCCAGAAAGGGCCGTGGAGACTCTTGTCGCTCCCCTGGCCGGCCTTGCCGCGGGACGCTACTACTGCCCGTGCACAAGTTCGGGGTACTGAGGTACCCCTACTTTAGTACACCGACACCTTATATCATGATAAATGTTTATTATTCATGCTATAATTGTATAAACCAGAAACTTAGTACATGTGTGAATACATAGACAAATAGAGTGTCACTAGTATGCCTCTACTTGACTAGCTTGTTGAATCAAAGATGGTTAAGTTTCCTAGCCATAGACATGAGTTGTCATTTGATTAACGGGATCACATCATTAGAGAATGATGTGATTGACTTGACCCATTCAGTTAGCTTAGCACTTGATCATTTTAGTTTACTGCTATTGCTTTCTTCATGACTTATACATGTTCCTATGACTATGAGATTATGCAACTCCCGATTACTGGAGGAACACTTTGTGTGCTACCAAACGTCACAACGTAACTGGGTGATTATAAAGGTGCTCTATAGGTGTCTCTGATGGTACTTGTTTGAAGGAAATATGCCCTAGAGGCAATAATAAAGTTATTATTTATTTCCTTAAATCATGATAAATGTTTATTATTCATGCTAGAATTGTATTAACCGGAAACATAATACATGTGTGAATACATAGACAAACAGAGTGTCACTAGTATGCCTCTACTTGACTAGCTCGTTATTGAAGATGGTTATGTTTCCTAGCCATGAACAAAAGAGTTGTTATTTGATTAACAGGATCATATCATTAGAAGAATGATGTGATTGACTTGACCCATTCCGTTAGCTTAGCACACGATCGTTTAGTATGTTGCTATTGCTTTCTTCATGACTTATGCATGTTCCTATGACTATGAGATTATGCAACTCCCGTTTACTAGAGGAACAGTTTGTGTGTTACCAAACGTCACAATGTAAATGGGTGATTATAAAGGTGCTCTACAGGTGTATCCGAAGGTACTTGTTGGGTTGGCGTATTTCGAGATTAGGATTTGTCACTCCGATTGTCGGAGAGGTATCTCTGGGCCCTCTCGGTTATACATATCACTTAAGCCTTGCAAGCAATGCAACTAATGAGTTAGTTGCGAGATGATGTATTACGTAACGAGTAAAGAGACTTGTCGGTAACGAGATTGAAATAGGTATTGAGATACCAACTATCGAATCTCGGGCAAGTAACATACCGATGACAAAGGGAACACCGTATGTTGTTATGCGGTTTGACCGATAAAGATCTTCGTGGAATATGTGGGAGCCAATATGAGCATCCAGGTCCCGCTATTGGTTATTGACCATAGACATGTCTCGGTCAAGTCTACATAGTTCTCGAACTCGTAGGGTCCGCACGCTTAACGTTACGATGATAGTTTCATTATGAGTTTATATTTTTTGATGTACCGAAGGTTGTTCGAAGTCCCGGATGTGATCACAGACATGACGAGGAGTCTCGAAATGGTTGAGACATAAAGATTGATATATTGGAAGCCTATGTTTGGATATCGGGAGTGATCCGGGTGAAAATATGATTTTACCGGATTGCCGGAGGGGTTACCTGAACCCCCCGGAGGCAATTGGGCCATAATGGGCCTAGTGGAGGAAGAGGAGAGGCGGGCCAAGGGGCAGCCACACGCCCCTCCCCCCAAGTCCGAATTGGACAAGGAGGGCGGGCGGCTCCCCCCTTTCCTTCCCTCTCTCTCTCTCCTCCCCCCCCCCCAAGTCCTAGTCCAACATGGAAAAGGGGGGAGTCCTACTCCCGGTAGGAGTAGGACTCCTCCGGCGCGCCTCCTCCAAGGCCGACCGCCTCTCCCCCTTTCTCCTTTATATACCGGGGCAGGGGGCACCCCATAGACACAAGAACTGATCATTGATCTCTTAGCCGTGTGCGGTGCCCCCCTCCACCATAATCCTCGATAATATTGTAGCGGTGCTTAGGCAAAGCCCTGCGACGGTAGAACATCAAGATCGTCACCATGCCGTCGTGCTGACGGAACTCTTCCCCGACATTCTGCTGGATCGGAGTCCGGGGATCGTCATTGAGCTGAACGTGTGCTAGAACTCGGAGGTACCGTAGTTTCGGTGCTTGATCGGTCGGGCCGTGAAGACGTACGACTACATCAACCGCCTTGTTATAACGCTTCCGCTTTCGGTCTACGAGGGTACGTGGACAACACTCTCCCCTCTCGTTGCTATGCATCACCATGATCTTGCGTGTGCATAGGAATTTTTTTGAAATTACTACGTCCCAACAGTGGCATCCGAGCCTGGTTTTATGCATTGATGTTATATGCACGAGTAGAACACAAGTGAGTTGTGGGCGATATAAGTCATACTGCTTACCAGCATGTCATACTTTGATTCGGCGGTATTGTTGGATGAAGCGGCCCGGACCGACATTACGCGTACGCTTACGCGAGACTGGTTCTACCGACGTGCTTTGCACATAGGTGGCTGGCGGGTGTTAGTTTCTCCAACTTTAGTTGAACCGAGTGTGGCTACGCCCGGTCCTTGCGAAGGTTAAAACAACACCAACTTGACAAACTATCGTTGTGGTTTTGATGCATAGGGAAGAACGGTTCTTGCTAAGCCCGTAGCAGCCACGTAAAACTTGCAACAACAAAGTAGAGGACGTCTAACTTGTTTTTGCAGGGCATGTTGTGATGTGATATGGTCAAGACATGATGCTAAATTTTATTGTATGAGATGATCATCTTTTGTAACCGAGTTATCGGCAACTGGCAGGAGCCATATGGTTGTCGCTTTATTGTATGCAATGCAATCGCCCTGTAATGCTTTACTTTATCACTAAGCGGTAGCGATAGTCGTAGAAGCATAAGATTGGCGAGACGACAACGATGCTATGACGGAGATCAAGGTGTCGCGCCGGTGACGATGGTGATCATGACGGTGCTTCGGAGATGGAGATCACAAGCACAAGATGATGATGGCCATATCATATCACTTATATTGATTGCATGTGATGATTATCTTTTATGCATATTATCTCGCTTTGATTGACGGTAGCATTATAAGATGATCTCTCACTAAATTTCAAGATAAAAGTGTTCTCCCTGAGTATGCACCATTGCCTAAGTTTGTCGTGCCCAAACACCACGTGATGATCGGGTGTGATAAGCTCTACGTCCATCTACAACGGGTGCAAGCCAGTTTTGCACACGCAGAATACTCAGGTTAAACTTGACGAGCCTAGCATATGCAGATATGTCCTCGGAACACTGAGACCGAAAGGTCGAGCGTGAATCATATAGTAGATATGATCAACATAGTGATGTTCACCATTGAAAGCTACTCCATTTCACGTGATGATCGGTTATGGTTTAGTTGATTTGGATCACGTGATCACTTAGAGGATTAGAGAGATGTCTTTCTAAGTGGGAGTTCTTAAGTAATATGATTAATTGAACTTAAATTTATCATGAACTTAGTACCTGATAGTATCTTGCTTGTCTATGTTGATTGTAGATAGATGGCCTGTGTTGTTGTTCCGTTGAATTTTAATGCGTTCCTTGAGAAAGCAAAGTTTAAAGATGATGGTAGCAATTACACGGACTGGGTCAGTAACTTGAGGATTATCCTCATTGCTGCACAGAAGAATTACGTCCTGGAAGCACCGCTGGGTGTCAGGCCTGCTGCTGATGCAACTGACGACGTTAAGAACGTCTGGCAGAGCAAAGCTGATGACTACTCGATAGTTCAATGTGCCATGCTTTACGGCTTAGAACCGGGACTTCAACGACGTTTTGAATGTCATGGAGCATATGAGATGTTCCAGGAGTTGAAGTCAATATTTCAAGCAAATGCCCGGATTGAGAGATATGAAGTCTCCAATAAGTTCTATAGCTGCAAGATGGAGGACAATAGTTCTGTCAGTGAGCATATACTCAAGATGTCTGGGTATAATAATCACTTGATTCAACTGGGAGTTAATCTTCCGGATGATAGCGTCATTGATAGAATTCTCCAATCACTGCCACCAAGCTACAGGAGTTTCGTGATGAACTATAACATGCAAGGGATGGATAAGATGATTCCCGAGCTCTTCACAATGCTAAAGGCTGCAGAGGTAGAAATCAAGAAGGAGCATCAAGTGTTGATGGTCAACAAGACCACTAGTTTCAAGAAAAAGGGCAAAGGGAAGAAGAAGGGGAACTTCAAGAAGAACAACAAGCAAGTTGCTGCTCAGGAGAAGAAACTCAAGTCTGGACTAAGCCTGAAACTGAGTGCTTCTACTGCAAGCAGACTGGTCACTGGAAGCGGAACTGCCCCAAGTATTTGGCGGATAAGAAGGATGGCAAGGTGAACAAAGGTATATGTGATATACATGCTCTGTTGGAAAAGGCAGTGCCTAGGAGGCGCTTAGGTACGCCTACGCGCTAGGCAATGACCAAATGCCTCGCCTAGGGCATAAATGGAGGTCTAGGCAGGGCAAGCAAGGAATTGCCTACCAAAGCAGGAAATCATGCCACATACTGCAATGACATGCCAAACGGGTTATATTCCAATGGCAGTAGACGGTAATTAACTTATTTATATGCCCTCAACTAATATCAACACCCCTATAATAATCAAAAATACATTACGAGTAAAAACTATATTACCGCCTAGGCCCCGCCCAGGGCGCTTAGGCACTGCCTAGGAACTAGGCGAAGGCCAACCGCCTCGCTTACGCCTACCGCTTTTTCCAACCGTGTATACATGTTATTGATGTGTACCTTACTAGAGCTCGCAGTAGCACCTGGGTATTTGATACTGGTTTTGTTGCTAATATTTGCAACTCGAAACAGGACTACGGATTAAGCGAACACTGGCCAAGGACGAGGTGACGATGCGCGTGGGAAATGGTTCCAAAGTCGATGTGATCGCTGTCGGCACGCTACCTCTACATCTACCTTCGGGATTAGTATTAGACCTAAATAATTGTTATTTGGTGCCAGCATTAAGCATGAACATTATATCTGGATCTTGTTTGATGCGAGATGGTTATTCATTTAAATCAGAGAATAATGGTTGTTCTATTTATATGAGTAATATCTTTTATGGTCATGCACCCTTGAAGAGTGGTCTATTTTTGATGAATCTCGATAGTAGTGATACACATATTCATAATGTTGAAGCCAAAAGATGCAGAGTTGATAATGATAGTGCAACTTATTTGTGGCACTGCCATTTAGGTCATATCGGTGTAAAACGCATGAAGAAACTCCATACTGATGGACTTTTGGAACCACTTGATTATGAATCACTTGGTACTTGCGAACCGTGCCTCATGGGCAAGATGACTAGAACGCCATTCTTCGGTACTATGGAGAGAGCAACAGATTTGTTGGAAGTCATACATACAGATGTATGTGGTCCGATGAATCTTGAGGCTCGTGGCAGATATCGTTATTTTCTCACCTTCACAGATGATTTAAGCAGATATGGGTATATCTACTTAATGAAGCATAAGTCCAAAACATTTGAAAAGTTCAAAGAATTTCAGAGTGAAGTTGAAAATCATCGTAACAGGAAAATAAAGTTTCTACGATCCGATCGTGGAGGAGAATATTTGAGTTACGAGTTTGGTCTACATTTGAAACAATGCGGAATAGTTTCGCAACTCACGCCACCCGGAACACCACAGCGTAATGGTGTGTCCGAACGTCGTAATCGTACTCTACTAGATATGGTGCGATCTATGATGTCTCTTGCAGATTTACCGCTATCATTTTGGGGTTATGCTTTAGAGACGGCAGCATTCACATTAAATAGGGCACCATCAAAATCCGTTGAGACAACGCCTTATGAACTGTGGTTTGGCAAGAAACCAAAGTTGACGTTTCTTAAAGTTTGGGGTTGTGATGCTTATGTGAAAAAGCTTCAACCTGATAAGCTCGAACCCAAATCGGAAAAATGTGTCTTCACAGGATACCCAAAGGAAACTGTTGGGTACACCTTCTATCACAGATCCGAAGGCAAGACATTCATTGCTAAAAATGGATCCTTTCTAGAGAAGGAGTTTCTCTCGAAAGAAGTGAGTGGGAGGAAAGTAGAACTTGATGAGGTAACTGTACCTGCTCCCTTATTGGAAAGTAGTTCATCACAGAAACCGGTTTATATGACACCTACACCAATTAGTGAGGAAGTTGATGATGATCATGAAGCTTCAGATCAAGTTGTTACTGAACCTCGTAGATCAACCAGAGTAAGATCCACACCAGAGTGGTATGGTAATCCTGTTCTGGAAGTCATGCTACTAGATCATGGTGAACCTATGAACTATGAAGAAGCGATGGTGTCGCGGAATTGTCACGGCAGATGTCCTTAGCGTGAGGACTTAGTCGTGAGGCCAACGCATCTATGTGGTAGCTTGAAGGGGTTAGTCAGAATCAAGGGACGCGCGGCGGATCAACACACAAGATAAGAACTTAGACAGCTTCGGCCCCCGGGAAACATCATCCGGTAATAACCCTACATGCTGTTTGTGGCTAGGTCTCATTATGATCATGAACGAGTCGCCGGTAAACCGGCTCTTTGTGTCTAGCCCTAGAGATTGTTTCTTGTCGCATGTCCCTCTTTGGGGAGCCCCGCCCCTCCTTATATAAGTTCAAGGGGCGGGTTACATGACTAGTCATAGTAGGATTAGGATTACTCAATTACAAGTGGAGTCCTAGTCTTGCTTCCTTTGTAAGGGAATATTCCTTATGCTTTCCTCTAAAGCCGCCCCACCATAATATGAGCCGGCCTACTGGGCCTTGGGCCTAGTCTTCTATGTGACCCGTCGTCGAGGTCATCCGTGAGTCGTTTGACCAGTGAGCCGCCAGACCCGTGAGTCGCTAGTCCTCCGGCGGGTCATCGGTGAAGCGCCAAGTCCGGCCGGGTCATACTTCCGGTCGGGTGATACCGCGGGGTACATCCCCGACATTAGCCCCCAGTTTAATTTGGATTTAACCATGTTAAACTGATCCTGTAAAACAAACACCGTAACAAATTTGACAGATTGTGTTTCGCGTTAAAAATTCTTGTAAGCCGGCACCTGATCATCCTTAATTCCTTGTGCTCCGGGTTAAATATTCTCCTGAATCGGGACCTGATTATCCTTAAGTCAAATTATCATTTCCTTCATCTATAAAATCCGGGTGAATAAGCTAGTTCCATACTCAATTTGCTGATGTTGGTTTCTCAGAGAAAATATTCTGAAGAATAATCCACTTGAGTCGGCTTCCAAGGCATCGGCTTAATAAACATATTGGACTCAAGATTCATCTGGTGATCCGCCGGTTTAAAGATGTAGAGGCTGGCGAGCAAAATTGTCGGCTTGTAAATATTGATAACACCGGGTCATAACTGTTGCTGATGCCGGGTTAATCTTATGATGACGCCGGGTCATAAACTTTGCAGATTTCTCTGATAATAATATAATACCTGATTTGCTCAAAACGGATAATTTGAAGTTATTCCTCCCTTATATGCATATCACCTGTAGGCCCCAAGTGCCGGGTTGTCATGCTTGCAGCAACCTGGGACTTGTAATTGCCTTATGCTCATAAAGATTTCAACCAGTGTAGCCCCCAAGGGCCGGGTCATTATGCAATAATGAGCAGGGACTTTGTAAATATGATCATGTAAACTTGAGCAACGTGTAGCCCCCATGGGTCGGCTCAGTAAGATTATATTGAGCTGGGACCTTATATATACTTCATTGAGAATAACATTATATGATATAACTCCATCATGGGGCTTGAACCCACGTCCACAAGGTTGAGAGCTTTGTGCTTTACCAATTGAGCAGTGGATCCTTCAATAATAGATGAAAAATTATGTACCTTGAATTGTTGACAGGAGCAATTGGTAGCCCCCAAGGGCCGGCTCATTATGATGTGATGAGTCGGGTCTTTCAATAAGACTAATAAAAATAACTTTGCATTAGCCCCCAAGTGTCATGGTGCATGCTTGCAGCGACATGAGACTTGCATATTTGATATAATCTTGAGTTGAATAATGTAGCCCCCAAGTGCCGGGTTGTAAGCCTGCAGCGACTTGGGACTATTCCTTCAATTGTAGAATAAATCATATCCATTGATAAAAATAATAGCCGTTGCGCTAAAGCGACTTTCAAAACCTCAATCATAACACTGGTTATTGATAATCACAATAGAAATCCAGCCATGTTGTCTATTCAAGATTTGAATAATTTAATCCGGTATGAAAACCTCAATCATTCAATATCATCATAAAAATCCAGCCAGTTTTGGCTATTAAAGATTTGAATACCTTATCGGTTGACAAGTAAATCCAGAGTTTAAATACCTGGCGGCTCTTGGCCGATGACGACTTAATGCGCATTCATCGTAAGCCGGAATTTTTGTAACCCGGTGGCCTATAGCCCTTGAGAAAATCAATAATTGATAACCCTTTTGAGACACCAATTTCAGTGATGAGCTTGGACTGAAGCATTTATATAAGTCATAATTCTGCAAATCCTGCACAGAGTTTAAACAACATATGCCCTGGCGACTTAACGTCAAGAGCCAGGGCGGGTAACCACCCAAATGCAGTCTTACCCTGCACACAAGTAGATCACAAGAACCCTTGGCGGTTTGTCGCAGGGCGGGTCATAATACCTCACATATAACCACTGTGATATTGAATTTGTACTACCGGTTTACATGACCTGTGCAGTAAGGGTGATAACCCAATCCTTAGAAGCCAATGCTTCCACATAGATGATGATTGTCATAAGCTGGCGACTTATAGTCAAAAGTCAAGTCGGGTTAAGCATAAAACACTTATATACATTTGAGATATAATCCAAAAAAGGTCTCAAGTCAAACCCAAAATTGTTCGCAAAAAAGACATAAAGCATTTAAGGCTTCTGATTCGTATACGATCAGAAAACCGTTCCAAAGGGGTTGAGCTAAGATTCGAATACGATCATATAGCCTCTAGTGGCTATGGCGTTGCCGATCAAGAGGGTACCGACGGCTATGTTCACTTTGGTTCGAATACGACCTATGTTTGAACAGGAAGCCCCCAAATGACCTTGAGAGTTGTTTAACGATGTTGATTCGAATACGATCCATGTCGGACCCAAAAGAGGTTAAGCTATGATTTGGATACGATCAAGAAGCCCCCTAGTGAGTTTGGTAGTGTACCGATCAAAAGGGTTTCGACAGCTATGTTCTCTTTGGTTCAAATATGACCTATGTTTGAAAAGGAAGCCCCCAAGTGACCATAGAGTCCTACTCCTACTAGGAGTCGGACTCCCCCCTCCTTGGTGCGCCCCAAGGGCCGGCCGGCCTCCCCCCTTTCTCCTTTATATACGGGGGCAGGGGGCACCCTAGGACACACAAGTTGATTGTTCCAAGCCGTGTGTGGTGCCCCCCCCACCACCATAATCCACCTCGGTCATATCGTAGCGGTGCTTAGGCGAAGCCCTGCGTCGGTAGCAACATCATCACCGTCATCACGTCGTCGTGCTGACAGAACTCTCTCGCGAAGCTCTATTGGATCGGAGTTCATGGGACGTCATCGGGCTGAACGTGTGCTGAACTCGGAGGTGCCATGCGTTCCACACTTGGATCGGTCGGATCGTGAAGACATACGACTACATCAACCGCGTTGTTATAACGCTTCCGCTTTCGATCTACGAGGGTACATGGACAACACTCTCCCCTCTCTTGGCTATGCATCACCATGATCTTGCGTGTGTGTAGGAATTTTTTGAAATTACTACGTTCCAAATCAGTCTATGTGAATAAGCAGGCGTCGATGCTGGTTGCGACCTCCCACTCTGCCGAAGTCTCCAAACTGAAGCAGAATCTGGAGTGGGCCGAGGAAGAGGCGGCCGTGTGAAAAAACAACTAGAGGACAAGAAAGGTATGCAATGACCTATTCAGATCTAGAAAGATATGAATTGCTTGTGTTGATCATGTTATCATGATATTTTGTAGGAGCTGCGACCGAGGTGGAGTCCCTCAAGAACGCGCTGGCCGAGGCCCAGAAGAGAGCGGCGAAGGAACAAGCCGCCTGTGAAAAACACGAGGCAAGGGTTGGGGAGGTCCAGCAGGAGCTCCAGGACACCGTAAAGAAATGCGAGTCCTTGGAGCGCAAGTTTGCGGACCAAGAGTCCAAAATTGCTAAGGCCCACCAAAGCGCACAAGAGGCCCGGGTTGAAGCCCAGGGCGCCCTCCAGGACATCCAGGAGGCCAGGAAAATCGAGGCAGGTAAGGGCTTTATTATGTAGAGCAAATTTGTGAAGAAAAGGTACCTCTTACTAACCCGGATTTGGTGTACTCCAGGAGCATTTGCGGATCTACCGCGCAGTGTTGCTAATGCTGCGGAGTTCTTCCGAGCCGAAGAGGGGAGCTCAACCGAGAAGTTGTACTGGTCGCAATACCTTGCGCCAGAGCATTCGTTGCCCTTTAGCGATCAGCTGAAACAGCTGACCGAACTGCATAGGGTGGCCCAATTGGCCATGAAAGATTTGATAATCCGTCTATGGCCTGCCAAAGCCATACCCAGCAGCTACTTCGGGCTCATTAAGCGGCTGGTCAATGCCTACCCTCGGCTTGATGCCATCAAGCGGTCGGTCTACATCGAAGGTGCATGGATGGCCTTCGCCCGTGTCAAGGTGCAGTGGGCGAAGATGAACGTCGTCAAGCTCGCGACCGAGGGACTGCCCGTGGGCAAGGAGCACCGTATGCCTGAGCGGTATTTTGATGATGTCCTGGAGGGATCCCGCATTGTAGAGGGCCAATGCGCAAAAGACATTATCTTTGAATGAATACATTCATGTTATCCCGTCCTGTATTATGAAACAAAGCCGATATGTAATATAATGCTTGTTGTTTATTAAAATTTCGCCTCCAGTGTGGCCGTTTTATTAAATTTGAGAGTTGGCCAGTCATCGGCTTCAGCCCCCACGTAGTTAGTAGGGGGGTGTTCGGGTTGAAACCTAAACACTCTTGATCCAAGAGTTTGGTCCTTGAAGGAGGTGTTTAGCACAGCGAACCAGGCAAACGGACTATGTAGCTTTATCACCCTCACTTAGCCATAGGAGCTTGACAATAGAAATGTAGGCTCAGCCCCTGGTTAGGATAGGTTAATCCGGACTAGGGTGCTGTAGACACTTGATCGGGTGGAGGCCGATCCGTCGCATAATGCGGGGAAAAAATCGCAAGAGATTTTAATCTCCGAATAGTTGACCAGCTCTCGCCGCATCATGACAGGCAGTTTTCAGCTTTCTCTACTGAGGTGGTTACTCGGATAAACTAGAAACACAATAGCAGTAGTTCTCCCTTTACTACCCTAGCCGATAGGATGGAACATAAGGTAGCAAGCACAGGAGCCGGGCAACCCAACTATTGACCAAAGACATGATTCGAAGCCGATGCATATAATGCTAAATTCGGGGTGCCGAACTATACTGTAAAAAGTGTTCGGACTTTCTCGCCGTAGTACGGAGCGCAATGAAGCCCGTGGCAAATTAAAGCATACCAAAGTGTACGGGTGCAATCAATAAGAATATCGAAATAAAATGAAGTAGTAAGCCAGTGCCACATAAGTTGGGCCGCAAACTATTTCCATTATAATTTGATTAATACATCAAAGCGTAGTTGTACAAATAGTGCGATAGGCAACAGGGCTATTTAACATGCCGAGACCAAGGGGGAGCTGCATGCGGGTCTTGAAAACAGGTAGAGTGATCGTCAAGAAGATCAACTAGAGATTCCCCCACACGTCTATGCTGCTTGCCGCCTTGGTGTGTCCATCCTTCGAAAGGGTTGATGATTAGGCCATCGTGAGGGGCATGTGGAAAAGAAACATAAAAACGATAAAAAGAAAACAGAAAGTAAGTGTGCCCGAGGAAGGTCGAGGCATATTATGGACCACAATCAAGTTGTGCCTCCGTCTTTGCCCATGGTATCTTGAGTGCGTAGTTATGTACGCGCGGTACGTATGCCGCCATTTGGTCGGGACTGAGACGGAGGCCGAATTGCTAGTCGAACTCCTGACGAGCTGGACTGTCAATATGCGGAGTAGTCCGGACTCGTTTGGCAGTGTCCGGGAGCTTGGCCGCTGAATTAAAATTCTGCTTGATATGGCCGCTCTATACTTCTGCTGCCAGGGCTACGGTGTGCTCCTCGGTATGAAGGGAGCGTTTAGTGTTTCCATTGACTGTTATGACACCACGTGGTCCGGGCATCTTGAGTTTGAGATAAGCATAGTGTGGCACCGCATTGAATTGAGCAAATGCAGTTCGTCCGAGCAGTGTGTGATAGCCACTATGGAAGGGGACTATATCGAAGATCAAGTCCTCACTTCGGAAGTTGTCCGGAGATCCGAAGATGACTTCCAATGTGATTGAACCCATGAAGCGGGCCTCTACACCTGGTATTACTCCTTTAAAGGTAGTTTTTGTGGGCTTGATCCTTGATGGATCGATGCCCATCTTGCGGACTGTATCCTGATCGAGCAGGTTGAGGCTGCTGCCACCGTCCATGAGGACTCGCGTGAGGTGGAATCCATCAATGATTGGGTCGACGACCCGTGCGTCTGAACCACCATGACGGATACTGGTCGGATGGTCCCTGTGATCGAAAGTGATCAGGCAGGAGGACCATGGGTTGAATTTTGGGGCGACTAGCTCTATCGCATCGACGTCCCTGAGCGTGCGTTTGTGCTCCCTCTTGGGGATATGGGTAACATATATCATGCTCACCATTTTAACTTGGGGGGGGGGGACTTCTTCTGTCCCCCTGTGCTTGGCGGACGGGGATCCTCATCGTCGTACTCACTTTGTGACCCTTTCTCCTTGTTATCGATATTTAACTTACCGTCCTGTTTAAGGACCCAACAACTTCTGTGGGTATGATTGGCTGGTTTATCGGGGGTGCCGTGGATCTGACATGGACGATTGAGTATGCGGTCCAAGCTGGATGAGCCCGGATTGTTTCTTTTAAATGGTTTCTTCCGCTGGCCGGACTTGGAGCCACTGAATCCAGCATTGACCGCCATGTCATCGGTATTATCACCGTTGCTTTGGCGCTTGTGCCTATTGCGTCTGGGCTTGCCGTTGCTATTTCTGGCTTCAGAGGTGCCAGGTTCGCTTGCATTATTATTGCTACGGGCTATCCAGCTATCTTTGCCCACGCAAAAGCGGGTCATAAGTGTCGTGAGGGCTGCCATGGACTTCGGCTTTTCCTGGTCGAGGTGTCGGGCGAGCCATTCGTCGCGGATGTTGTGCTTAAAGGCCACTAGGGCTTCGGCATCCGGACAGTCGACGATCTAGTTCTTTTTAGTTAGGAACCTAGTCACGAATTTCCTAGCTGACTCTCCTAGCTGTTGGACTATGTGACTTAAGTCACTGGCATCCGGAGGTTGGACGTATGTACCTTGGAAGTTGTCGCGAAAGGCGTCTTCCAAGTCCTCCCAATTGCCAATAGAGTTTTCTGGCAGGCTGTTTAACCAGTGCCGAGCTGGTCCCTTAAGTTTTAGCGGGAGGTATTTGATGGCATGAAGATCATCGCCGCGGGCCATATGAATATGGAGAAGAAAGTCCTCAATCCATACCACGGGATCTGTTGTTCCATCATATGATTCGATATTCATGGGTTTAAACCCTTCTGGGAATTCATGCTCCATTACTTCATCAGTGAAGCAGAGGGGCTGTGCGGCGCCTCTATATCGGGCCAAATCGCGACGTAGCTCGGATGGAGTCTGTCTGCAGTTTTCGGCTCGGACGTGGTTATGTCTAGCTAGATATCCGTCGTCGTGCGTCGGGGCACACCCCCGCGATCCGTAGATTGATCTGGTCTGACCTACCCTATTTTCCAGGTCCTGTCGCAGGTCATATATATATCCCTGAGCTGTTGTGTCTCTACCTTGACGGCGAGGTGGTATGGGCTGGTGTTCGGCTTGACTTGCCGTTTTGCCCCGGCCGCGTGGTGGTCGGTCAGCCGCGTTACGCGCTGATGGTACGGGCTCCAGTGCCTCGTCATCAAATTGAGGTAGTAGTTTACGCTTCGGGTAACTTTTGGTTGGGCGCTCGAGGCCGTATTCCTCGGCTGCCAGGACATTAGTCCACCTATCGTTGAGTAGGTCTTGATCAGCTTGAAGCTACTGCTGCTTCTTTTTCAGGCTCCTTGTAGTGGCTATTAGCCGGCGCTTAAAGCGCTCCTGCTCGAGAGGTTCCCCAGGCACAATAAAGTCTTCGTTGTCGAGGCTCACCTCATCCTCGGAGAGTGGAAGATAATTGTTGTCCTCCGAGTCTTCGTTTACGACCTGCTCATCAGGGCTAACTTGCCTGTCTTACCGATCGTCATGTTCGAAGGTTGGCTCGACGGGTTCTTCTTGGTCTTCGGCATCGTCCAGAGTATTGTTGTCTCTCGTGCCGGTATTGTTGTCTTTTTCACGGCGTGAGTTAGAGCGGCGCCGCTGATGTTGGCGCTTTGGTTGTATCTCAGGAGGTTTATCCTCGACTGCATTCTTCTCGTTGACGTTACCCTCTTTGGGTGTATCCACCATGTACATGTCATACGAAGAGGTGGTCGTCCAGCGTCCGATAAACGGCGGGTTTTGGGCCTGCTCTTCTCCGGCATCGTTGTCCATACCGTCGATGTCTTCGGAGCCGTAATCAAGCATGTCAGTTAAGTCCTCGATAGTGGCTATGAAGTGGGTGGTGGGTGGGACATAAAATTCCCCGCTCTTAGCCCCTAGTCCGGGCTGGGCGTAGTTCGGACGTTGCTCCTCTGTAATGACGAGGGATCGCATCAAGTCGAGAGCCTCGCTTAAAGGCGAGGTTTGGCCAGGGAGAAAAGAGTCCGTGGAGTACGACGAGAAGGAGACTTGGCCGAGCTCACACGATGCTGACTCCGAGGGTTCGGAGCCAGTGTCCGGAGAAGGGTCCGGCTTCCTGATGGTTGCCAACGACTCTACTTCCTCCTGCTCTCCCGTATTGGGCTTAGTGGCCGCAGATAGTCCGGCCGGCTCAAGAATCCTGTCTTCGGACCTGGCAATGTGCTCCGGATCTAAGGCCAGAGCGGAGCTTGGGGTCATGAACCCTTGGAAGATCAAGTCTCCTCGGATATCAATGACATAATCCAGATTTTCAACACTAATCTAGTGACCTGGGGCATAGCTCTCGATCTGCTCTAGATGGCCAAGCGAGATGGCCCGCAGTGCAAAGCCGCTGAACACAAAGATCTGGCCGGGGAGAAAGACATCCCATAGGGCAGTATTTTTGTAGATGATGGATGGAGCCATCAAACCTTCTGATGACGACACAGCGAACTCTCAATGAAAGCACCAATGTCGGTGTCAAAACCGGAGGATCTCGGGTAGGGGGTCCCGAACTGTGCGTTTAAGGTCGATGGTAACAGGAGACGGGGGACACAATGTTTACCCAGGTTCGGGCCCTCTCGATGGAGGTAATACCCTACTTCCTGCTTGATTAATCTTGATGAATATGAGGATTACAAGAGTTGATCTACCACAAGATCGTAATGGCTAAACCCTAGAAGTCTAGCCTGTCTAATTATGATTGCCTCTACGGACTAAACCATTCGGTTTATATAGACACCGGAGGGTCCTAGGGTGTCACACCCTGCATTTTGTAACATTTCATTTGCATTAATAAAGCATGAAAATTTGGACCAACAAAAACTTTTGCATTAGTTGGCTTTTCATTTTGGAGTTGGTTTTCTCTCTGTGGTTTTTCAAGTGCTCTTTAAAGTCAACATAGTTTAACCTTCTATACTTCATATCCTTGCCCCAAACTCCTGCCCAATCATCATGCCATGTGTATAGTGCAATATAGTACTTTCTTACAAACATAATTTGGCCAAAAAGTATTTTCAAAAATTAGTTTTCCAAAAACCCTGAATTAAGGATTTCACTGCAAGTACTTGATTTGGGGGATGAAAAATATTTCAAAAGGTATATTTGAAACCTATTAGATATAGGACACCCAGAAACCACAAAAATATAATTTTAAAAGTTATTCTTCTATTTTATTTAAAGGCTTTTTCTTAAGGCCAGAAATGGTCTTTAATAGGGAAAAATTATTTTATTGTTTTAAAAATATTTGAGAAAAATCAGGGAAACTCAGTGGGCATATATTTTCCATATATATGAGTTTCAACACATGGGTTGATCAAAACATTGGACAAAACCTCCCAAAACCATTTCTGCCCATTTCAAGGATTTGAAATATTTCTACAGGAAATATATTCATAAAAAATCCAAGGAAAATCCAGCAAGTCACAAATGCATATTGTGATCACCTTGCAAAGCCTCATGTCAATTAAAGTCATTTTGGCTCACCAAAATGCCCCAAAACCCTCTCTGACCAGAATCAAATTTGATCAAGTTTGTACTACCAACTTTCTCTCCTTGACCCCAACTTTTGTGAGCATGTTCACATGACCAAATGAGGCCACTAAACCAAGTGGTGCATCAAGGAGAAGTGATTTGCTCAATTAGATCTACACAAGTCCATTTCTGCTAATTTCTAGGGTTTACAAAAGTTGCATTGGCAACTTTGCCCAAATAAGCTCCAAATTGGTGGAAGGCCCTAATTATATGTGTAATTTCACCCTGTGGAGTATCATGGCAATTGGAAATCATTTGCTTGCCAAAACCCTTATCAAACACCTTCTGCCACTTTTCAAAAATCCCCATTTTGACCACTAAAACTATTCTCCTTGAGCTAAGCCTTTTACCACAGCTCCTCCTAGACCCCTTTCACCTCCATTAACAATGGCAAGTCCCCAGCTCAATAATTGAGGGGTGAAACCACCTCTTTCTCTCTCTGGACAGCCATTTTCTCTCTCTCCCTCACCCTCTCTCCTCCCCTACTGGCTCTCCAGGGCATCCAAAGTCCCTCCCCTCTTCTTTACTCCCTCCTAGAGCTGCCAGACATCAGTGGCCGCGCCCACAGGGCATATAATATGCCATGGCATGCCAAATGCACGCTCCAGAGCGCGCTACAGTGCGGCTAGGCATTGTAGCCGCTCTCTGCCCAACGCCTCCGACCACCTCGGGCCACCCCCGCACGCCTGCCGATGCGCCTCGGCGTTCGCAGCACGCTACACGGTCGGCCCCCTCCTCTCTTCTCCTCCCCGCGCCTCCGTGCTAGCAAATAGAGGCCGCCCGAGCGCGCCAATGGCGCGGCTCACACGCGCGCGTCTCTGGCCCTCCCCCGCTCTCTCCCTTAGCTCCCCTCGGCGTAGTCCACGCCCAGAAACACCCCAGACACGGCGCCTTCTTACCCCGAGCCCTACAGCGACGAGCGTGAGCTCGCCGGCGCACGGGTCTACGGGACCCCGCCGTTCGCCTATTTGAAGGCCTCCCCGAGCCTTCCTCTCATCACCACTCGCCCTGTGCACCACCAAAACACCCCCTACAACCCCAGTTCCTCCCAGAGCCACCCAAGCTCGAGATCAAGCTCGAGCTCCGCTGCCTCGGGTCGTCGTCGATCTCAGGGTACGGGCTCCCTCCGGCCCTCTTCTCTCTCGATCTGGACCCTCCACACCTGCTTGATCATTTCCCCTCTGTTTCCCCTCTCTCTTGCAGTCGGAAACGGCCAGAGCCATCAACGCCCGACGCCTCTCCGCCGCAAACCTCGTCACCGGCGAACCACTGCTCCCCTCCGGCCAACTCCGACACCACCCGAACGGCGACACGACAAGGAGTCCAGCGGTACCATCAGCTTCCCCCGCCGTGCCCGGAAATGTCGCCGGTGAGCCGCTACCCCCCCCCCTCGCTAGGCAGAGGTAGACAACGACAGCCGTGGGCCCTGTCCGTCAGCCTCACGCCCTCACGGGTGGGACCCACCCGTCAGGTTTAAGCACGCACGCGCGCGCACCGGTTCGCTGCTTCGGCTGAAGGCGTATTTCGCCTTTACGCCATCGACGTGGCAGCCTCGCGTGGGCTGAAACCCATCTGGGCCTGCTGCACTGTCGCCCTTCTGGCCAAGTTGCACAGTGCTGCTTCTCCTTTTTCTTTTTCTGGATACTTGCAAAAATTCCATAGGATTAAATATTAATCCAAATGCAACAATTCCAGTTCCTAAAATCTTGTAAAAATCCCACCTATTTAATGGTAAACTTTCATTCAAATCCAACCAACTTTTATGTACTGTTCAAATTTAAATTCAAATTTGAGCAGTTTAATCTCTGTTTGGAAATCCATATCCCCTCTTATATAACTCCAAATCCAAAACTAGGAATTTTCCCCTTCTTAGTTTTCAACCTAGTATTTAACAAAAATGAGTTGACATTTTTCTGAGCACTTTGGTTTTTCTGTTTTATTATTGCCTTATTTTCTCGTTATTATTTTGCGACGATAGATTGCGTTGCTGACGAAGAAGTTGGACCAGAAGACTTTGAAGACCCAGAAGACTTTGTTGAGCCAGGCAAGCAGCCCTTTGACCATGTCTATGAAACCCTTTTTATGCACCTCATATAGCACTTTATTATTGTTGCAGCAGAGACATGATGAGATGGTAGCCACCTTGGTGGGTTGCCTTCATTTCTTCCCCGTTGATACTTGCATTGTGCATGACCCTACCTTCTTATGAGGGCTATGCTGGTGGGAGTAGATAGGATGCTAAAGTAGTGCTACGCAAAAAGGGACGGGAATATGCATAGTGATGGAGGCAAAGTATTTTCAAAGGACTTTCGAAAACCCCGTCGGGTGCCACTTATGCCCGAAGGAGATGATGAGTTGGGTAACCACTTGATGACGAAGTGGCGTACGAGGCAAGTGTGTGTGTTGTTTTCAAAAACGGATTAGATTTATGATTTGTCGACTGTCCCAACCTTACATGCGCAACCACTCTACCCTTATATGGGAAAGGGCATTATTGATTACTTAGGCCGATACTAGCTTGGAGCCCGCATTACTAGTGACGGGGGAGAGTTGGTGCTCTCTCTCGGGACGGGGTCGTACCAGGTAGGGCGGCCATGACTGTTTTCACAGGGCACCGGATACACCGTTGTGTCCCCTCTCGGATGTTACGACCTCGAGTGAGTCTCGTATGGTGTACATCGTGAGGATACGGAGCAACGAGTGGACTCCTTGTTAGTGTCGTCTAGGGAAAGATAGTGATCGGGTGCTTACCCCGAGTACTTGAGGTACCGCGGGACGTGGATGACATGGAAGTTCCCCGGATCTTGTGGGTAAAGTGTGCAACCTCTGCAGAGTATAAACCTATTCGAATAGCCGTGTCCACGGTCAAGGACAGTTGGGCGGTGCTGCTTAAACTACGTCCACATGTTTACAAACCAGTGTGTGTGTTTGGATAAGTGGGACGAACTACTTGGGTCAAGTTGAGGACTTGACATGATTGATGTGGGTTGATGCCCATTCTATTTATGTTGATATCTGTAACCTGTCCTCATGGTTACTTGAATTCTCCTGATGCATGTCTTACAAGTTGTTGAACATGTCATTGCACTCAAAACTATCTTTCCGCAAAAATTTACCTATATCATGCATTATTGTACCTTGAACCAAAACATGGGTTGCTTGTGAGTACATTCAAAGTACTCATTGGCTTGCCACTGGTTATTTAATTGGCCAGGCATGGAAGAACAGGAGTTCGAAGAAGAATTCTTTGGAGACGAACATGCGAACTAGGACGTTTCCCAGTCAGTATGCCTGTAGGGTTAAGGCAGATGGCATGGGTTCTACTTATCGACGAAGATTTCCGCTGCTTGTGTTTCATTTGATGTTCAGCCCTTAAGGCTTTATCGATGTAAGACTTGACCATAATGGCCATAATTTGTGTAAGACGGTATGTATGGATGTAAGACTCTTGTTATTCAGCTTCTGTGTGTTCAGTGAGCATTGATCTCTGGGATCACTGTACACGTGCATTCGGTGATCACGACTCATGAGTCGGGGTCCCCACAGAGCTGGTATCAGGGACATCCTGACTGTAGGAAGCCTTAGTTAGCATGGACGTTAGTAGCTTGAGACCATCTAAACTTCTCTTCTTTTCTAAAGCTTACCCACCCAAGATATATTTCCCTTATTAACCTCTCCCATTCAACCTTTGTAGATGGCTGCCGTACTCGAAGACTTCCTGACCACCGGATTTTCCCCATTTTCACCTACCATGAGCATTGGATCAATGACACCTAGACGGAGTATCATGTGGAGGTGATCGTGAAGGCCAATGACTCTCCAACAAGCTGGTTCTTCGAGGGACCCCAGATGGCAACACTAGTTCTTGCCGTCGAGACGGCAACCCTCAAGGCACTCACCCGCCTCCGAGACCTTCTTCTAGAGATGGCAGACGAGTTGGCAACCCGCTTCTTGCCTTATCGAAAGGAAGGTGAGGATGAGAGCAGTGCACCAGCTCCACCGTTAGAAGAAGGACTTCCACTCCGATTCCAGACCTACTTCAGCCTTTGTGCCGATAGTTTGGCACAACACTTGGCCTCGGAATCAATGGAACTCCGAAAGGAACTTCATGAGACCAAGGCACTTCTTCGCCAAGCACAAGAGAATACAGATAGGATCAAGAAGGAAGGTGCTTCCCCTGGACAACCCGCAATTGCATACAGAGGCGGAAGACCCCCAAAGGATGGAGAACCACCACAGCAACACCGCATGAGCGCAAAGGAATACCGCAAGCTCTTCGCACCACCGTCAAAGCAACGCCGTGTTGAGATCCTCCACTCTCCCACCCCTTCAAGTGAAGAGGAAAGTCAGGCCACCGATGACGAGGAGGAAGAGCCAGAAGAGCCAGACTACGTGACCGAGCATTGCACCACTTAGGCATCATTCGCAACCCGGATATGCCCGTTAGTAACCCCTACGGTAGGATAGGTCGTGTACCCCTATGCGAAGTCGAGTCCTTGTAATGGTTCATATGAAACCATGTAGTGTTGTGTTTGCTTTTGATGTGTTTGGTGGACGTCGTACTTTCCTACGGGAACTTGTAAGCGACTACATCACCCATTTGGATTTTAATGAATGTGTTTGGCCTTTTGGCCCCTGCATGAAAACAACTAGTGTCATACCAACCCCCTTACTAGGCATCCCATCTGCATTGCTTTCCCCATCTTTCCCAATCATGAGACCTTGACCGCTCCAACAGGATGCCTGTTGTAACTCGTACCGGTACCTCTACCCAGCAGCAAGAAGCCGGAGAAGGAGCCAGTCAGGACCAAACCCAAGGACAAGTTCCACCACCACCACCACCTCCAAACATGGACATGGCTCAACTTCTCCAAGCCTTCCGAGAGGAACGCCAAGCCAACACTGCAGCCCTCCAGATGATTGCTCAAGCTGTCAACCGCCAGCCGGCGGGGAACGACAATGGACGTTCCACGTTGGTGGAGTTCAAGAAGCATGCACCACCTACCTTCATCGAGACTGCTGAACCCCTGGATGCAGACGACTGGGTCCGCACCATTGAGGATCTGCTGGAACTAGTCGGATGCACTGAGGACCGCGAGAAGGTGGCATATGCTGCTCACTATCTCGGGGGAACTGCCAGAGCTTGGTGGGATGGATTCAAGGCCATGCATGTTGAGCGAAACATCACTTGGAATGACTTCAAGGCAGAATTCCGCAAGGCCCACGTTCCTTCCGGAATCATGGCCATCAAGAAGCGTGAGTTCCGAGCCCTGAAGCAAGGTAGTAGCACTGTCAAGGAGTACATGCAGAAGTTCAGTGTTCTCTCAAGGTATGCCCCTGAAGATGTCAGCGCTGATGCTGCCAAAAGGGAGCGCTTCATGGAAGGCCTTAACCAGACTCTGCAATACTCACTTGTTGTGTGTGACTGCCCGACCTTTCCTGATCTGGTGAACAAGGCACTCATGCTTGAAGACAAGCGACGTGCTTTGGATGATACCCGCAAGCGCAAGATGATTAGCAAGGGTAGCTCCAGCAACCAGAAGCCTCGCCCATGGCAGTCAGCCCCGGTCAAGCCAACCTATCAGCAGCCAAGAGCTCCTGCACCCCGCACCAACTATCCACCTCAGCAGTATGCCAACCCCAGGCCAGCTTACAACAACCCCAATAACAATGCCGGCAAGAGCAGCAACCCCAACCAAGTCACTTGCTTTGGGTGTGGTCAGCCAGGACACTACTCCAAGAATTGCCCCAACAAGAAGCCCGATGCCCCGTGCCCCAATGCGCAGAACCCAGGACAAGGCCGTGGAATGCCACCAAGGAACCAAGCTCCCCGCAACCCGCCCAACAACGGCAAGGGTCGTGTGAATCATGTCACTGCTAAAGAAGCCCAGGAAGACCCCGGACGTCGTGCTGGGTACGTTCCTTGTCAACTCAACACCTGCAACTGTCTTGTTTGATTCTGGAGCCACGCATTCATTTGTCACCCAAAGGTTTGCATTAAAAAGTGGCATGACCCCTACACCCCTGAATAACCCTATGGTGGTACAAACCCCCGGAGCGGAGATGAGAGCCAAGATAGGATGTAAAGGAGTCGGGATTGTCATTAATGGGGTAGACTTCCTAGCAGACCTTATCATCTTAAGATCGCAAGGCTTGGATGTGATCTTAGGGATGGATTGTCTCATCAAGCACCAAGGCTTGCTAGATTGTGCCAACCGGACTGTCACTGTGACCAATGACCAAGGAGTTGAAGTTAAGTTTGCTCCCAACCCCTCCTCTGCTCAAGGCACCCAAGTCAACTGTCTGTCAGAAGTTGGATTGGAGCAAGTGCCGGTAGTATGCGAATACCCCGATGTATTTCCTGATGAGCTACCGGGAATGCCTCCTGACCGAGACATTGAGTTCATCATCGAACTCATGCCCGGAGCAGGACCCATCTATAAGAAGCCTTATAGAATGGGATCGGAAGAGTTAGCAGAGTTGAAGAAGCAACTGGAAGAGCAGTTGAGGAAGGGATTTATCCGCCCTAGTGCCTCCCCTTGGGGATCACCTGTTCTGTTTGTGGCAAAGAAGGACGGTACCATCCGCTTATGCATTGACTACCGCTCCCTCAATGAAGTTACAATCAAGAACAAGTATCCACTTCCCAAGATTGAAGATCTGTTTGATCAACTCAATGGGGCCAAGGTGTTCTCCAAGATGGACCTCAGATCTGGGTACTACCAGCTGAAGATCAGACCCCAAGATATTCCGAAGACGGCATTTGTAACCAGATATGGCCTGTATGAGTGCATGGTCATGTCCTTCGGATTGACCAATGCCCCAGCTTACTTCATGTATCTCATGAATAAGGTCTTCATGGAATATTTGGACAAGTTTGTCATTGTCTTCGTTGATGACATTCTTGCCTTCTCGAAGACGGAAGAAGAGCATGAGCAACACTTGAGGATGGTCCTGGACAAGCTTCGAGAGCACCAACTGTATGCCAAGTTCAGCAAGTGCGAATTTTGGTTGTGTGAAGTTGGATTCTTGGGTCATGTTTTGACCAAAGAGGGATTGTCGGTCGACCCCGCTAAGATTGAAGCCGTGACTGAATGGCAATCCCCAAGCAATGTGAAGGAAGTCAGAAGCTTCCTCGGACTCGCGGGATATTACCGCAAGTTCGTTGAAGGATTCTCAAGCATTGCCCGACCCATGACTCAACTCTTGAAGAAGGACAAGAAGTTTGAATGGACGCCGAAGTGCGAAGAGAGCTTCCAGGTGCTGAAGAAGAGACTGACCACCGCCCCAGTTCTGGCCACACCAAATATACACAAGGAGTTTGTGATATATTGTGATGCGTCAAGAACCGGACTGGGTGGTGTTCCGATGCAAGAAGGGAGAGTCGTAGCTTACCTTTCGAGGCAACTACGGCCTCATGAAGAGAACTATGCTACTCATGACCTCGAGTTGGCAGCTGTAGTTCATGCCCTGAAAACGTGGCGACATTACCTCCTAGGGAAGCGGTGTGAGATATACACGGATCACAAAAGTCTGAAGTATATTTTCACTCAGAAGGAATTGAACATGAGGCAAAGAAGGTGGCTAGAGTTGATCAAGGATTATGACCTTAGTGTTCAATACCACCCTGGAAAGGCTAATGTGGTAGCAGATGCATTAAGCAGAAAGGCTTGTTCCTTGAATGCTATGCTTAAGGAAAGGCTACCCGCCTTGTATGAAGAACTTGAAAGCTTCGGGTTGGAACTGGTTGCACCAGGATTCTTAGCCAACCTTGAAGTCAAGCCTACCCTGATGGATGATATTAAGGAAGCTCAGGAGGGACACGAAAGTATTGAAGGCATTAAGAGGAAGATCAAGGCAGGCAAGGCCCCAGGATTCTCAGAGGATGAGCAAGGAATTGTGTGGTTTGGGGATCGCATTTGCGTACCCAACAAGATTGAGGTCAAGAATTTGATCTTGCAAGAAGCTCATGACACCCCATATTCCATCCACCCCGGAGGGACCAAGATGTATCAAGACCTAAAGGAATGATTTTGGTGGCACGGGATGAAAAGGGAGATTGCCACCTACGTTGCAAAGTGTGATGTATGCCAAAGGGTCAAAGCTGAATATCAGCGACCTGCTGGATTGCTGCAACCACTCAAGGTTCCCGAGTGGAAATGGGATAAAGTCGGAATGAATTTCATCACTGGACTACCTAGGTCAAACAAGGGACATGACTCCATCTGGGTCATAGTCGATCATTTGACTAAATTAGCCCATTTCATTCCGGTGAAGACTACCTATGATGGCAACCAGCTAGCAACTCTATACATCAACAGAATCGTAAGCCTTCATGGTGTTCCCAAGGAGATTGTGTCAGACCGAGGAACTCAATTTACCTCAAGGTTCTGGAAGAAGTTCCAAGAGGCCATGGGGACCAAGTTGTCCTTCAGCACTGCTTTCCACCCACAGACCGGAGGTCAGACAGAACGAGTGAATCAGATACTCGAAGACATGCTCCGAGCCTGTGTCTTAGCATATGGAGCTGGGTGGGAAGATTGCCTCCCTTTCGCCGAATTCTCCTACAACAATAGTTATCAGTCCAGCCTCCAGATGGCACCATTTGAGGTGTTGTATGGACGCAAGTGTCGCACGCCCCTCAATTGGTCAAAGACCGGAGAAGGACTAGTCTTTGGGCCATATATCCTCCGTGAAGCAGAAGAGCAAGTTCAGCTAGTCAGAGAGCAACTGAAGACCGCTAAGTCCAGAAAGAAGAGCTATGCTGACACTCGACGCCGACGAGTAGACTTCCACGTTGGAGACCATGTATGCCTACGAGTAACTCCTCTTAAGGGAACCAAGCATTTCCACGTTAAGGGAAAGCTCGCACCAAGATTCATCGGCCCCTTCGAGATCACCGCACGACGTGGAGAAGTGGCTTACCAGTTGGAACTGCCACCTGAACTATCCAATGTGCACAAAGTATTCCACGTGTCACAACTCCGGAAGTGTCTCCAAGTCCCAGACAAGCCTGATCTTTACAAGGACGTCAAACACCAAGCCATTGACCTTCAGCCTGATTTGACTTACCGTGAGAGGCCCATCTGCATTTTGGATGAGGCTGAGCGATGCACTCGAAGCCGCACTATCAAGTACTTCAAGGTCCAGTGGAGCAACCACACTGAAGCAGAAGCAACCTGGGAACGTGAAGACTACCTTAGATCCGAGTTTCCATATCTCTTTAAAGCCTAGTTTAGGAATCTCGGGGACGAGATTCTTGTAAGGGGGGTAGGTCTGTCACACCCTGCATTTTGTAACATTTCATTTGCATTAATAAAGCATGAAAATTTGGACCAACAAAAACGTTTGCATTATTTGGCTTTTCATTTTGGAGTTGGTTTTCTCTCTGTGGTTTTTCAAGTGCTCTTTAAAGTCAACATAGTTTCACCTTCTATACTTCATCTCCTTGCCCCGAACTCCTGCCCAATGATCATGCCATGTGTATAGTGCAATATAGTACTTTCTTACAAAAATAATTTGGCCAAAAAGTATTTTCAAAAATTACTTTTCCAAAAACCCCTGAATTAAGGATTTCACTGCAAGTACTTGATTTGGGGGATGAAAAATATTTCAAAAGGTATATTTGAAACCTATTAGATATAGGACACCCAGAAACCACAACAATATAATTTTAAAAGTTATTCTTCTATTTTATTTAAAGGCTTTTTCTTAAGGCCAGAAATGGTCTTTAATAGGGAAAAATTAATTTATTGTTTTAAAAATATTTGATAAAAATCAGGGAAACTCAGTGGGCATAATTTTCCATATATATGAGTTTCAACACATGGGTTGATCAAAACATTGGACAAAACCTCCCAAAACCATTTCTGCCCATTTCAAGGATTTGAAATATTTCTACAGGAAATATATTCATAAAAATCCAAGGAAAATCCAGCAAGTCACAAATGCATATTGTGATCACCTTGCAAAGCCTCATGTTAATTAAGGTCATTTTGGCTCACCAAAATGCCCCAAAACCCTCTCTGACCAGAATCAAATTTGATCAAGTTTGTACTACCAACTTTCTCTCCTTGACCCCAACTTTTGTGAGCATGTTCACATGACCAAATGAGGCCACTACACCAAGTGGTGCATCAAGGAGAAGTGGTTTGCTTAACTAGATCTACACAAGTGCATTTCTGCTAATTTCTAGGGTTTACAAAAGTTGCATTGGCAACTTTGCCCAAATAAGCTCCAAATTGGTGGAAGGCCCTAACTATATGTGTCATTTCACCCTGTGGAGTATCATGGCAATTGGAAATCATTTGCTTGCCAAAACTCTTATCAAACACCTTCTGCCACTTTTCAAAAATCCCCATTTTGACCACTAAAACTATTCTCCTTGAGCTAAGCTTTTTACCACAGCTCCTCCTAGACCCCTTTCACCTCCAGTAACAATGGCAAGTCCCCAGCTCAATAATTGAGGGGTGAAACCACCTCTTTCTCTCTCTGGACAGCTATTTTCTCTCTCTCCCTCACCCTCTCTCCTCCCCTACTGGCTCTGCAGGGCATCCAAAGTCCCTCCCCTCTTATTTACTCCCTCCTAGAGCTGCTAGACATCAGTGGCCGCGCCCACAGGGCATATAATATGCCATGGCATGCCAAATGCACGCTCCAGAGCGCACTACAGTGCGGCTAGGCACTGTAGCCGCTCTCTGCCCAACGCCTCCGACCACCTCAGGCCACCCCCGCGCGCCTGCCGATGCGCCTCGGCGTCCGCAGCACGCTACACGGTCGGCCCCCTCCTCTCTCCTCCTCCCCGCACCTCCGCGCTAGCAAACAGAGGCCGCCCGAGCGCGCCAATGGCGAGGCTCACACGCGCGCGTCTCTGGCCCTCCCCCGCTCTCTCCCTTAGCTCCGCTCGGCGTAGTCCACGCCCAGAAACACCCCAGACACGGCGCCTTCTTACCCCGAGCCCTGCAGCGACGAGCGTGAGCTCGCCGGCGCACGGGTCTACGGGACCCCGCCGTTCGCCTATTTGAAGGCCTCCCCGAGCCTTCCTCTCATCACCACTCGCCCTGTGCACCACCAAAACACCCCCCTGCAACCCCAGTTCCTCCCAGAGCCGCCCGAGCTCGAGGTCGAGCTCGAGCTCCGCCGCCTCGGGTCGTCGTCGATCTCAGGGTACGGGCTCCCTCCGCCCCACCTCTCTCTCGATCTCGACCCTCCACACCTCTCTCGTCATTTCCCCTCTCTCTTGCAGTCGGAAACGACCGGAGCCATCAACGCCCGACGCCTCTCCACCGCAAACCTCGTCGTCGGCGAACCACTGCTCCCCTCCAGCCAACTCCGACACCACCCGAACGGCGACACGACGAGGAGTCCAGCGGTGCCATCAGCTTCCCCCGCCGTGCCCGGAAACGTCGCCGGTGAGCCGCCCCCCCCCCCTCTCTGGGCAGAGGTAGACGACGACGGCCGTGGGCCCTGTCCGTCAGCCTCACGCCCTGACGGGTGGGACCCACCCATCAGGTTTAAACACGCACGCGTGCACCGGTTCGCTGCGTCGGCTGAAGGCGTATTTCGCCTTTACGCCATCGACGTGGCAGCCTCGCGTGGGCTGAAACCCATCTGGGCCTGCTACACTGTGGCCCTTCTGGCCCAGTTGCACAGTGCTGCTTCTCCTTTTTCTTTTTCTGGATACTTGCAAAAATTCCACAGGATTAAATATTAATCCAAATGCAACAATTCCAGTTCCTAAAATCTTGTAAAAATCCCACCTATTTAATGGTAAAACTTTCATTCAAATCCAACCAACTTTTATGTACTGTTCAAATTTAAATTCAAATTTGAGCAGTTTAATCTCTGTTTGGAAATCCATATCCCCTCTTATATAACTCCAAATCCAAAACTAGGAATTTTCCCCTTATTAGTTTTCAACCTAGTATTTAACAAAAATGAGTTGACATTTTTCTTAGCACTTTGGTTTTTCTGTTTTATTATTGCCTTATTTTCTCGTTATTATTTTGCGACGATAGATTGCGTTGCTGACGAAGAAGTTGGACCAGAAGACTTTGTTGAGCCAGGCAAGCAGCCCTTTGACCATGTCTATGAAACCCTTTTTATGCACCTCATATAGCACTTTATTATTGTTGCATCATAGACATGATGAGATGGTAGCCACCTTGGTGGGTTGCCTTCATTTCTTCCCCATTGATACTTGCATTGTGCATGACCCTGCCTTCTTATGAGGGTTATGCCGGTGGGAGTAGATAGGATGCTAAAGTAGTGCTACGCAAAAAGGGACGGGAATATGCATAGTGATGGAGGCAAAGTATTTTCAAAGGACTTTCGAAAACCCCGTCGGGTGCCACTTATGCCCGAGGGAGATGATGAGTTGGGTAACCACTTGCTGACGAAGTGGCGTACCGAGGCAAGTGTGTGTGTTGTTTTCAAAAACGGATTAGATTTAAGATTTGTCGACTGTCCCAACCTTACATGCACAACCACTCTACCCTTATATGGGAAAAGGCATTATTGATTACTTAGGCCGATACTAGCTTGGAGCCCGCATTACTAGTGATGGGGGAGAGTTGGTGCTCTCTCTCGGGACGGGGTCGTACCAGGTAGGGCGGCCATGACTGTTTTCACAGGGCACCGGATACACCGTTGTGTCCCCTCTCGGATGTTACAACCTCGAGTGAGTCTCGTATGGTGTACATCGTGAGGATACAGAGCAACGAGTGGACACCTTGTTAGTGTCGTCTAGGGAAAGATAGTGATCAGGTGCTTACCCCGGGTACTTGAGGTACCGCGGGACGTGGATGACATGGAAGTTCCCCGGATCTTGTGGGTAAAGTGTGCAACCTCTGCAGAGTGTAAAACTATTCGAATAGCCGTGTCCACGGTCAAGGACAGTTGGGCGCTGCTGCTTAAACTACGTCCACATGTTTACAAACCAGTGTGTGTGTTTGGATAAGTGGGAAGAACTACTTGGGTCAAGTTGAGGACTTGACATGATTGATGTGGGTTGATGCCCATTCTATTTATGTTGATATCTGTAACCTGTCCTCATGGTTACTTGAATTCTCCTGATGCATGTCTTACAAGTTGTTGAACATGTCATTGCACTCAAAACTAGCTTTCCGCAAAAATTTACCTATATCATGCATTATTGTACCTTGAACCAAAACATGGGTTGCTTGCGAGTACATTCAAAGTACTCATTGGCTTGCCACTGGTTATTTAATTGGCCAGGCGTGGAAGAACAGGAGTTTGAAGAAGAATTATTTGGAGACGAACATGCGAACTAGGACGTTTCCCAGTCAGAATGCCTATAGGGTTAAGGCAGATGGCATGGGTTCTACTTATCGACGAAGATTTCCGTTGTTTGTGTTTCATTTGATGTTCAGCCCTTAAGGCTTTATCGATGTAAGACTTGACCATAATGGTCATAATTTGTGTAAGACGGTATGTATGGATGTAAGACTCTTGTTATTCAGCTTCTGTGTGTTCAGTGAGCATTGATCTCTGGGATCACTGTACACGTGCATTCGGTGATCACGACTCATGAGTCGGGGTCCCCACATAGGGTTTGTACAGAGTCGGTTTACATAGGAAGTAATCTTCATATCTGGACGCCAAGCTTGCCATCCACGCAAAGGAGAGCCCCATCCGGACACGGGAGGAAGTCTTCTATCTTGTATCTCCATGGCCCATCAGTCCAGCCCACGTCACATATGTCGGACGCCCGAGGACCCCTTAATTCAGGACTCCCTCAAGATCCACCTCAGCATGATGTCTCTGACCTCGAGAGTCTAGGAGCAGATGTTGCGGCTGTGTTAGCGCCGCAGGGCCTGCTGGTACCTCGCAGCATGAAGGGAGGCTTGGCGGCGGGTCTTCTTGCCAAGCACGAGATTGGTTCCGCGCGCGGCATCCTAGCGTGCCTCGTCGAATGCCAAGACCCACAGGGAACCATGCTGATGTCAAGCAGAAGGACCGCCTCAGCCCCGTAGATGAGGAAGGACGGAGTTTCGCTGGTGGGCTTAGTTGCGGTGGTGTGGATAGACCACAACACAGACTGCAGCTCATCTAGCCAACCCTTGCCGCATGCCTCAAGCTTCTTCTTAAAGCTTCTAGTCTTGAGGCCCCTCAGGACATCTATGTTGGCATGCTCGGCCTAGTCATTACTCCGTGGGTGTGCCACCGAAGCGTAGCATATCTGCGTTCCAAGCTTAGCACAATACGACCTGTAGAGGTTGCTTGTCAACTGGGAACCGTTGTCGATGATGATTCGATTGGGGACGCCGAACCGGCTCGCGAGGCCCTTCATGAACTTGACAGCTGAGCCTGCTAGGATGGTGCGCAGATGTTCCACCTCCGCCCACTTGTTGAATTTGTCGATGGCTACGTAGGGGTAACGACCCCAATATGTCCAGCCCCGAGACCGCAAAGGGCCACGAGAGCAGAATTGTCTGGAGCCCTGCATTGGCTGGTGGATTGCTACCTCTCGAGCACGCGTTGGTTTTCCCTTGAAGAGGAAAGGGTGATGCAGCAAAGTAGCGTAAGTATTTCCCTCAGTTTTTGAGAACCAAGGTATCAATCCAGTAGGAGGTTACACGCAAGTCGCCTTGTACCTACACAAACAAATAAGAACCTTGCAACCAACGCGATAAAGGGGTTGTCGATCCCTTCACGGCCACTTGCAGAAGTGAGATCTGATAGAGATAATAAGATAAGTATTTTTGGTATTTTTATGATATAGATTGGAAAGTAAAGATTGCAAAATAAAATAGATAGGAAACTTATATGATGGAAAATAGACCCGGGGGCCATAGGTTTCACTAGTGGCTTCTCTCAAGATAGCATAATCTACGGTGGGTGAACAAATTACTGTCGAGCAATTGATAGAAAAGCGCATAGTTATGAGAATATCTAGGCATGATCATGTATATAGTCATCACGTCCGCGACAAGTTGACCGAAACGATTCTGCATCTACTACTATTACTCCACACATCGACCGCTATCCAGCATGCATCTAGAGTATTAAGTTCATAAGAACAGAGTAACGCATTAGGCAAGATGACATGATGTAGAGGGATAAACTGAAGCAATATGATATAATCCCCATCTTTTTATCCTCGATGGCAACAATACAATACGTGCCTTGCTGCCCCTGCTGTCACTGGGAAAGGACACCGCAAGATTGAACCCAAAGCTAAGCACTTCTACAATTGCAAGAAAGATCAATCTAGTAGGCCAAATCTAGTAGGAGAACTTTGTATTGAGATCCAAAGAGACAGAATAAGCCATCTAGCTAATAACTATGGACCCGAAGGTCTGTGGTAAACTACTCACACATCATCGGAGAGGCTATGGTGTTGATGTAGAAGTCCTCCATGATCGATTCCCCCTCCGGCGGAGCGCCGGAAAAGGCCCCAAGATGGGATCTCACGGGTACAGAAGGTTGTGAAGGTGGAAATATGGTTTCGTGGTGCTCTCAGATGTTTTCGGAGTATATGAGTATATATAGGCGAAGGAAGTAGTTCGGTGGAGCCAAGAGGGGCCCACGAGGTGGGGGCGCGCCTACCCCCCTGGGCGCGCCTCCCTGCCTTGTGGCCGCCTCTTTGCTTCCTTGATGTCCACTCCAAGTCTCGTGGATTGCGTTTGTTCCAAAAATAACTCTCTCGAAGGTTTCATTCCGTTTGGATTCCGTTTGATATTTCTTTTCTGCGAAACACTGAAATAGGCAAAAAAACAGCAATTTGCATTGGGCCTTTGGTTAGTAGGTTAGTCCCAAAAATAATATAAAAGTGCATAATAAAGCCCATTAAATATCTAAAACAGATAATATAATGGCATGGAACGATAAAAAATTATAGATATGTTGGAGACGTATCAAGCATCTCCAAGCTTAATTCTTGCTCGTCCTCAAGTAGGTAAATGATAAAAACAGAATTTTTGATGTTGAATGCTACCTAGCATAATTCTCAATGTAATTTTCTTTATTGTGGCATGAATGTTTAGATCCGAAAGATTCAAAACAAAAGTTTAATATTGACATAAAAATAATTAATACTTCAAGCATACTAACAAAGCAATCATGTCTTCTCAAAAATAACATGGCCAAAGAAAGTTATCCCTAGAAAATCATATAGTATGGCCATGTTCTATCTTCACCACACAAAATATTTAAATCATGCACAACCCCGATGACAAGCCAAGCAATTGTTTCATACTTTTGATGTTCTCAAACTTTTTCAATCTTCACGCAATACATGAGCTTGAGCCATGGACATAGCACTATATATGGAATAGAATGGTGGTTGTGGAGAAGACAAAAAGGAGAACATAGTCTCACATCAACTAGGCGTATCAACGGGCTATGGAGATGCCCATCAATAGATATCAGTGTGAGTGAGCAGGGATTGCCATGCAACGGATGCACTAGAGCTATAAGTATATGAAAGCTCAACAAAAGAAACTAAGTGGATGTGCATCCAACTCGCTTGCTCACGAAGACCTAGGGCATTTTGAGGAAGCCCATCATTGGAATATACAAGCCAAGTTCTATAATGTAAAATTCCCACTAGTATATGAAAGTGACAACATAGGAGACTCTTTATCATGAAGATCACAGTGCTACTTTGAAGCACAAGTGTGGTAAAAGGATAGTAACATTGTCCCTTCTCTCTTTTTCTCTCATTTTTTCTATTTGGGCCTTTTCTCTTTTTCTATGGCCTCTTTTTTTTCGTCCGGAGTCTCATCCCGACTTGTGGAGGAATCGTAATCTCCATCATCCTTTCCTCACTTGGGATAATGCTCTAATAATGATGATGATCACACTTTTGTTTACTTACAACTCAAGAATTACAACTCAGTACTTAGAAAAAAATATGACTCTATGTGAATGCCTCCAGCAGTGTACTGGGATACGCAATGAATCAAGAGTGACATGTATGAAAGAATTGTAAAGGTGGCTTTGCCACAAATACGATGTCAACTACATGATCATGCAAAGCAATATGACAATGATGAAGCGTGTCATAATAAACGAACGGTGGAAAGTTGGAGGACAATATATCTCGGAATGGCTATGGAAATGCCATAATAGGTAGGTATGGTGGCTGTTTTGAGGAAGGTATATGGTGGGTGTATGATAGCGGCGAAAGGTGTGCGGTATTAGAGAGGCTAGCAATGGTGGAAGGGTGACAGTGTGTATAATCCATGGACTCAACATTAGTCATAAAGAACTCACATAATTATTGCAAAAATCTATTTGTTATCGAAACGAAGTACTACGCGCATGCTCCTAGAGGGATAGATTGGTAGGGAAAGACCATCGCTCATCCCCGACCGCCACTCATAAGGAAGACGGTCAATAAATAAATCATGCTCCGACTTCACCACATAACGGTTCACCATACGTGCATGCTACGGGAATCACAAACTTTAGAACAAGTGTTTCTAAAATTCACAACTAATCAACTAGTATGACTCTAATATCACCATCTTCATATCACAAAACAATTATCAAGTATCAAACTTCTCATAGTATTCCATGCACTTTATATGATAGTTTTTATTATACCCATCTTGGATGTTCATCATATTAGGACTAATTTTGTAGCCAAAGCAAATTACCATGCTGTTTTATAGGACTCTCAAAATAATATAAGTGAATCTTGAGAGATCAATAATTTCTATAAAATAAAACCACCACCGTGCTCTAAAAGATATAAGTGAAGCACTAGAGCAAAATTATCTAGCTCAAAAGATATAACTGAAGCACATAGAGTATTCTAATAAATTCCGATTCATGTGTGTCTCTCCCAAAAGGTGTGTACAGCAAGGATGATTGTGTGAAACTAAAAACCAAAGACTCAAATCATACAAGACTCTCCAAGCAAAACACATATCATGTGGTGAATAAAAATATAGCCTCAAGTAAAGTTACTGATAGACAAAGACGAAAGAGGGGATGCCTTCCAGGGCATCCCCAAGCTTAGCCTTTTGGTTGTCCTTGAATTTGACCTTGGGGTGCCTTGGACATCCCCAAGCTTAGGCTCTTGCCACTCCTTATTCCATAATCCATCAAATCTTTACCTAAAAACTTGAAAACTTCACAACACAAAACTCAACAGAAAATCTCATGAGCTCCGTTAGCGAAATAAAACAAACCACCACTTTAAGGTATTGTAATGAGCTCATTCTTTATTTATATTGGTGTTAAACTTATTATATTCCAAATTCTACCAAAATAGGACGAACTTGATAATTTTATTATTGATCTACTGCAATGGAATCAGTATTCTATCACTTCCTTGTGACTTTTAACAATTGTTTTCATGAGAAGAAAGTTTCTGTCTTTTTCAGCAAGATCAAATAATTGTCACCCAAGAAGATCCTATAGGTTTTACTTGGCACAAACACTAATTAAAACATAAAACCACATCTAACCAAAGTCTAGATGAAATATTTAGTACTAAACAGAAACAAAAAGCAAAAAACAAAAATAAAATTGGGTTGCTTCCCAACAAGCGCTATCGTTTAACGCCCCTAGCTAGACATAAAAACAAGAATAGATCTAGGTATTGTCATCTTTGGTATGCAATCCATAAGTGGCTCTCATAATAGATTCATAAGGTAATTTAATTTTCTTTCTAGGAAAGTGTCCCGGGCCTTTCCTTAATGGAAATTGGAATCCAATATTCCCTTCCTTCATATCAATAATTGCACCAATCGTTCTAAGGAAATGTCTACCAAGAATAATAGGACATGTAGGATTGCAATATATATCAAGAACAATAAAATATACAGGCACATAGTTCCTATTTGCAACAATAGGAACATAATTAATCCTTCCCATAGGTTTCTTAATGGTGGAGTCCTCAAGATGCAAGCTTAAAGAACAATCATCAAATTCACGAAAACCTAACACATCACACAAAGTTTTTGGAATCATGGAAACACTAGCACCCAAATCACATGAAGCATAGCATTCATGATCTTTAATCTTAATTTTAATAGTAGGTTCCCACTCATCATAAAGTTTTCTAGTGATAGAAACTTCTAATTCAAGTTTTTCTTCATAAGATTGCATTAAAGCATCAATGATATGTTTGGTAAAAGCTTTATTTTGACTATAAGCATGAGGATAATTTAACACGGATTGCAACAAGGAAATACAATCTATCAAAGAGCAATTATCATAATTAAATTCCTTGAAATCCAAAATAGTGGGTTCATTGCTATGTAAAGGTTTAACCTCTTCAACCCCACTTTTACCAATTTTTGCATCAAGATCTAAAAACTACGACTCATCTCCAGTCCCATCATTATCAAGATTCATGTTGCAAAACAAAGATTTAATAGGAGACACATCAATCACTTTTAGATCTTCATCCTTATTATCATGAAAACTAGTTGAACACGCTTTCATAAAGCAATCCTTTTTTGCACGCATCCTAGCGGTTCTTTCTTCGCACTCATCAATGGAAATTCTCATAGCTTTGAGAGACTCATTGATATCATGCTTAGGTGGAATAGATCTAAGTTTCAAAGAATCAAGATCAAGAGAAATTCTATCCACGTTCCTAGCCAACTCATCAATCTTAGGCAATTTTTCTTCAAGCAAAGCATTGAAATTCTTTTGCGAAATCATAAATTCTTTAACACTAGTCTCAAAATCAGAGGGCATCTTATTAAAATTTCCATAAGATTTGTTGTAGGGATTACCATAATTATTAGAGGAATTACAAGGAAACGGCCTAGGATTAAAGTTTCCTCTATACGCGTTGTTACCAAAATTATTCCTACCAACAAAATTCACATCCATAGATTCATTATTATTCTCAATCAAAGTAGACAAAGGCATATCATTAGGATCAGAAGAAACACTCTTATTAGCAAACAACTTCATAAGTTCATCCATCTTTCCACTCAAGACATTAATCGCTTCTATCGCGTGAACCCTTTTACTAGTAGATCTTTCAGTGTGCCATTGAGAATAATTAACCATAATATTATCTAGGTGTCGGGGCGGACGGGCGTCCCCCCGCGAGCACCTATGGGGCCGGAGCCCCTTTCGTTGTCCGGCGAGGGGGGCGGAGGGAGCGCGGAGAGCAGATCGAAGCGAGCACACGGGCGGTTTACCCAGGTTCGGGCCGCGATGGACGCGTAAAACCCTACTCCTGCTTAGTTGTATTGAACTGGGGAGCTCGGGAGCTTGGGGAGCTAGCTGCACCGAGCGTATGGCTGTCTGGATGCCGAGTCTCCGAACCCCGGAACCCCTTACCCTTTGCGGAACCGGGAACCCCTCCTCTACGTTGCACACGGGCCTCCTTTTATAGCGCAAAGGGGTCACCGACAGGTGTCAACGTAGGAGAAAGGGGTAAAAGTGTAAAAGGGGTGGTAGCTGTAATAGTGCGGGAACGGTGGTGCTACAGTGCGGCACAGTGTTATCATACCTACTTCTGACGGTAGGGGACAAGGGCATTAAATGCCCGTCACGGTCGCCCGGACAGCACCGAGGCGGACCGTTAGGTGCGCCACCGTTCGCCACGATGGCGGCTGCATGCCACCGCATGCCCCAGGCTGCGCGGTGCCTCGCCACGTGCCCTCGGGGGAAGCCCCGGAGCGACGCGTGGCGGGCGGGCTGGAGCGCAGTCTTGAGGTGGTGATCTTGCCGCGGCAAGTGGCTTGCCGCGGGAGTCGTCTTCCTGAGCCTGATAGCGCGCCAGCTATCAGGCCTTGCCGGGGCGCTTGGCGCGCCACGGCGGGCTTCTCTTGTGGTGCCTGGGTTCGGCCTTCCCGACAAGCTCCTCTTGTCGGGGGCTCGATCTTCTGTCTCTCATACTTTGTTCTTGGATGGCCTTACATGGGCTCAGTCGTCCCGGCAAGCTCCTCTTGCCGGGGTCTTGTCGTCTTGGCCCGGCAAGCTCCTCTTGCCGGGGGCCTTGTCTTCTTGGCCCGGCAAGCTCCTCTTGCCGGGGGCCTTGCCTTGGATGCTTGGTCTTCTCTTGGCGCTTCCGGGGCGGGCCTTGCCGCAGGGTGCTACGACTGCCCGTGCACAAGTCTGGGGTACTAAGGTACCCCTACTTTAGTACACCGACAGGAGCCCCCGGGCCTGGGCCACACATGGTGCCGAGCGTTGTTGGGCCAGGCCCTAACGGTGCACGGGCACGCATGGCCTTGGTCGCGTTGTTCCTTAACTCCGCATCCGCCGCGCCTTCCCCAGGCGGCGCGCGCTTATCGCGGCGTCGTGGGGGCGAAAACGCCCGCTCCCTCTTTAAGTGGAGGGAGGTGCGGAGGCGCGGCTCAATAAATGAACGGAGGTGGGGCGCGGTTTTCGAGGCGTCCGTTCCCCATAGTCACGGGATGGGGAGAGGTCGTCCCACCGGTCGCCTCGGTTCTGCGCGCCCACCACGCGGTCCTCATGCACTCGGAGTCGCGGCGGCGGAGGCAGGGAGTCGGGCCGGCGCGGGCCGATGCAGTGGGTCGGCCCCAGTCGCCTGCCCTTCCTCCGCTTCTATTGGAGGAGCGGGGCGGCGGCGGTCCCACTCCGCTCCTTTATAAGGAGCGAGAGGGGGCGACGGAAATACGCACTCCATCTCCTTCCTCCTTCTGCTTCTGGTTTCCTTCCCCCATCTGCGATGGAGGGGGGGAACCCTGGTTCTTCTTCGATTGCCGCGAGGGTGTCTGCTCGGCAACGCGCCCCTCCTCCCCTTGCGCCTGCGGCGGCGGAGCCGATCGTCGGGGGAAGAGGGAGAGGGCGAGGTCGCGGACGGGGTCGTGGACGGGGCCGAGGTGCCCGGGGCGGACGGATCGGTGCGCCGCCCTCGCCCCCGCCAGCGGCTCCGTTCCTTCCCGCGGTCCATCTCGGGGACGACCCCTGTGAGTTCATCATCAGGCTACGCCGGGCGCCTCGTCGCCACCTCCGGCTTCCCGCTCCATTCGCGAACGTGTTGGAGGTGGAGCAGCCTGAGACGCTAAACCTGCGCATGAGGGGCTGCGGGATCAGCGGGACGCGAGTCCACGTCGAGTCCCGAGCCCCCGGCGTGGTGTGTCTGGGCCGCGGGTGGAAGACGTTCGCCCGGATACACAGCTTGACGGAGGGGTTCACCCTCCACTTCAAGCTAGTGGGGGAGGACCTCCTCTCCGTCAAGGCCTTCTGGGGCTTTGGTATCCGGGCCCGGTGCTGCGAAGATAGCTCCTCCGACAGCGAAGGCTCCTCCTCGAGCGAGAGTGACGAGGAGGGGAGCGACAGCGACGACGAGGGGAGCAGCCGCCGGGATGACGGGTACGACTAGGCGTCGGCCGCAGCTCCGGGTGGCGCCGGGGGCCCCATCGACCGCGCTGGGCTCCATGAACTCCCCGGGGTCGTCTCCTTGGGCGACTGGCGTAGGGGGGGCTGCTGAGGAGGACAGAGGGCGGACGTCGAAGGCCGCGAAGTCGGAGTACGGGCCGACTTCGACAGCTGGCTGACGTTCCGGTGCCTCGTGTTCCAGATGCGCCCCAGACGCCGTCATCACCCTTGCTCTCGGTGACGACCACCGGGGTCTTCTCTTCGGCCCGGCAAGCTCCTCTTGCCGGGGGGGGGGGGGGGCTTGATCTCCTCGGGCGGCCGGAGTGGCAAGGCTGCGGAAGAGGAAGAGGCTGGCGGCAAGGCCGCTGCCTCATCTTCCAGCTCTGCCTCCGGCGCCTCCGTCTTCTTCAGCCTCCGGAGACCCCCGGGCGGAGCCCCCGGGTCTTCTCTTGGTGTCTTCTGCCACCCGTAGCTCATCTAGGCGCCCCTTTCGCCCTCTTCGCCTACTTGCCCTACCTCCTGTGGAGAGAGACAAGAAAGGGATTACGGGCACCTTATCTCTTTTCAGCTTGTAAGCCTTCGGGCCTTAGTTGCGTTTAAGCCTTGTAATCCCTCTTTTCATGTTTTTCATTATCTCTGAACTGTACCTGAGGGGAATGTTTTTAATGAAAAGGGGACGTTTGCCGGATCATTTGTCTCGCGGGTGGAAACCGCGGTAAGGAGCGAATCCTTTACATCGTTAAGATAGACAGTTCTCGCCCGGCAACAGGCCCAGCCGCTCCCCCCGCACTGCTCGACCTTTCTCACGCCCTTGGCGGAGGCGGGGAGCAGGCGGGTTCCGGCCCCTCGCTTCCCTCCCTCTTGCTGCCGCGGCTGCTATCGAAACGGGCCCCAGGAACGCGCTCTGGGGCTTGCCGCTAAGAGAGCACGGTAGCTTTCCAGGAGGAAAGGAGGCTTTCAAATCCCACAGTCCATAAGAGAATGCATGATGAGGGATGCAAAAACTTATCTGAGGTTGCAGCCCCCGGCGACTCTGGCTCGCCGGGGCGTAGGTGTTGGCTCGTCCTTCTCCTCTTCCTTGTCCTTGAGCGGCCCGGCAAGGACATTCAATTCCTGCGAGCCAAAGGGAAAGGACGGGAAAAAGACGCGGACTCGACCTCTAAGTTAGGGGTTAGCGACAGTTAGGAACTGACAACCCTAACCAAGGACGAGACTCTGACTCAGCATGCATGCTAAAATCTAGGGCGCCAGCGCTTCTTTATCTTCGGCCAGGGGCTTCGCCTGGCTTTGTACGAGGGCTTAAATGCAACATCGGCAAGGCCTGCACAAACCGGTGGTTGCCGGAGCGGATCACGGCAACCGCGCCTTATGGGCGAGACTTGCGAAGATGCTCTATGTTCCCAGGAGTTGCTCACTGGTAGGCCCTCTTCGGTCTTGAGGCGGACAGCGCCGGGCCTCGCGACTCGTCTCACCCGATAAGGGCCTTCCTGCTTCGGCGTCGACTTGTTATAATTCTTGGCCGACTGAACGTGCCTAAGAACAAGGTCGCCTAACAGGGCAACTTTATCTGGTGCCAGGGGCTTCGCCTGGCTTTGTACAAGGGGTTACATGCAGCAGCGGCAAGGCCTGTACAAACCGATGGTTGCCGGAGCGGATCACGGCAACCGCGCCTAGTGGGCGGAACTCGCGAAGATGCTCTGTATTCCCAGGAGTTGCTCACTGGTAGGCCCTCTTCGGTCTTGAGGCGGACAGCGCCGGGCCTCGCGACTCGTTCCACCCGACAAGGGCCTTCCAGCTTCGGCGTCAACTTGTTATAATTCTTGGCCGACTGAACGTGCCTAAGAACAAGGTCGCCTAACAGGGCAACTTTATCTGGCGCCAGGGGCTTCGCATGGCTTTGTACAAGGGGTTACATGCAGCAGCGGCAAGGCCTGTACAAACCGATGGTTGCCGGAGCGGGTCACGGCAACCGCGCCTTACGGGTGAAACTTGCGAAGATGCTCTATGTTCCAGGAGTTGCTCACTGGTACGCCTTCTTCGGTCTCGAGGCGGACAGCGCCAGGCCTCGTGACTCGCCTCACCCGATAAGGTCCTTCCCACTTTGGCGTCAACTTGTTGGAATTCTTGGCCGAATGAGCGCGCCGAAGAACAAGGTCGCCCTCTTCGAGACTCCTGGCCTTGACCTTGCGGCTATGGTAGCGACGCAAGGCTTGCTGGTATCGAGCGGCTCGTACCGCAGCCTGGAGACGTCCTTCCTCAAGGAGCAGCGCGTCATCTTGGCGCAGCCGCTCTTGCTCGAGCTCGTCATAAGCGAGCACCCGAGGAGATCCGTATACGAGTTCCGTGGGGATAACTGCTTCCGCTCCATAGACTAGAGCAAAAGGTGTCTGTCCGGTGGCTCGACTTGGTGTCGTCCTGATTGACCAAAGAGCCGCCGGCAGCTCCTCAATCCAATTTCTTCCGCACTTGTGCAGCCTGTCGAAGGTCCTGGTCTTGAGTCCGCGCAGCACTTCAGCGTTGGCCCTTTCTGCTTGACCGTTGCTCCTGGGGTGAGCAACCGAAGCGAAACAGACCTTGGCGCCGAGATCCTGGGCGTATTGCATGAAGGCGCGACTTGTAAATTGTGTCCCGTTGTCGGTGATGACTCTGTTGGGGATTCCGAAACGGCAGACGATCGACCGGAAGAACTTGACTGCTGACTGCGCGGTCACCTTCCTTACTGGCTCCACTTCTGGCCACTTCGTGAACTTGTCGATTGCAACGTACAAGTACTCGAAGCCCCCGACGGCTCGGGGAAAAGGGCCGAGGATATCGAGCCCCCAGACCGAGAAGGGCCAGGACAAAGGGATTGTTTGGAGAGCTTGAGCTGGCTGATGAATCTGTTTTGCATGGAACTGGCACGCTTCACACTTGGTTACTAGTGCAGTTGCATCTTGGAGGGCTTCTTGCCAGAAGAACCCTTGCCGGAAGGCTTTCCCGACAAGTGCTCTTGCGCCAATGTGATGGCCGCATATGCCTCCGTGTATCTCTGCCAACAGCTTCTGTCCGTCTTCCCTGGAGATGCACTTCAATCTGACACCGTTGAGTCTCCTTCTGTACAGCTCGTTGTCCACGAACTGGTACATACTTGACTGCCTGGTGATCTTCTCCACCTCTTCTGGGTCGTCGGGAAGTTCTCCAGTTTGCAGAAAACGGACGATCTGCCGTGCCCATGCCGGAGCCCGGGGCTCGACGGCAAGGACTAAAGGCATGAAGGCCGCTTCGGGGACCCCGGCTTCTACGGCAAGAACCTCTGGTTCAGCCGGAGCCGGTGATCCCCCGGCAAGCTTGCCGGGGCAAAGCTTGTCGGGAACCTCTGCTTCCACTGGACGGACCCTCGGACCCGCAGGAGCGGACTGTTCCTCAGCGTTCGGATTGTTGATCCGCTCGCCGGAGCAAGGCTCATCGGGGACACCTGCTTCGACTGGACGGATCCTCGGATCCGCAGGAGCGGGCTGTCCCTCGGCGTTCAGGCTGCTGATCAGCTCGCTGGAGCGAGGCTTACCGGGGACACCGGCTTCGACTGGACGGATCCTGGGATCCGCAGGAGCGGGCTGTCCCCCGGCGTTCTGGTTGTTGATCTTGGGGACCTTGGCGGCGGTCTCAGGGAGGTCCGCCTGCGAGTAGTCGCCGGAGACCAACTTCCTTTTCTTGGACTGCCCAACTGATGGTGTAACGGATGGTTGAGTCAGCTTGAGCAAGAAGGTCCCTGGTTCCACAGGTAACTTCAGCGAAGCACACTTCGAAAGGCCGTCTGCTATCTCATTCTGAGCTCTCGCGACGTGCTCCATTTGCAGCCCTTCAAAGTGTTCTTCCAGCTTCCTCACTTCATCGACGTAAGCTTCCATCAGAGGGCTCTGGTAGCTCTTGTTGACTTGCCGGACCACCAGTTGAGAATCTCCCCGCACGATCAGCTTTCTGATCCCAAGTTCGGCCGCAATCCTGAGGCCGGCGAGCAAGCCTTCATACTCAGCAGTATTGTTGGTAGCTTGCTCTCTTGGGAAATGCATCTGGATAACGTACTTGAGGTGCTCTCCGGTGGGCGCGATGAGTACCACGCCAGCACCGGCGCCTTGCAGCGAAAAGGCACCATCGAAGTACATTACCCACTCGCTTGTTGCTCCTTGTACGGGCGCGCTTGTTTCTTGGCCTTCTCCATCTGGCGTCGGGGTCCACTCAGCTATGAATTCTGCCAAAGCTCGGCTCTGTATGGTTGAAGTACTTTCAAACTTGAGCCCAAAGCTTGACAGCTCCAGCGCCCACTCGACGATCCTGCCTGTTGCCTCTGGATTGTGCAATATCCTCTTCAGCGGAAAGCGAGTGACTACTGTTATCTCATGCGCTTGGAAGTAATGGCGCAGCTTTCTCGAGGCCATGAGGAGGCCGAAAAGCAATTTCTGCACCCCGGAGTATCTTGATCTAGCCCCCTGCAAGAGGGAACTTACAAAATACACTGGGCGCTGCACCATCTTCTTCCGCGCTCCATCCTGTTCCTGCGCAGGGTGGCCCTTGTCGGGGCCAGAGCTTGCTGGAGCAGCCCCCCGCTCGTCGCTGGACTCGCTTGTAGGTGGTATAGGCTCCTCGTCGGCCTCCCTCTCCGCCACTAACGCAGCACTAACCACCTGGTTGGTTGCCGCTAGGTATAGCAACAACTTCTCCTGTGGTCTAGGTGCGACAAGTATTGGAGTGGAGGATAGGTACCTTTTCAAATCTTGCAGCGCCGCCTCCGCTTCTGGAGTCCACTGCATGGGGCCTGCCTTCTTCAAGATTTTAAAGAAGGGCAGGGCGCGTTCTGCAGACCTTGAAATGAACCGACTGAGGGCGGCCACACAACCGGCAAGCTTTCTGACGTCCTTGACGCGCTCAGGGGCCTTGATTTGCTCGATGGCTTTGATCTTGTCGGGGTTAGCTTCAATCCCCCTCTGTGACACAAAGAACCCGAGAAGCTTGCCGGAGGGGACTCCGAAAACGCACTTCTCGGGGTTCAGCTTGAGCTGTATCTTGCGCAGGTTCTGAAATGTCTCTTCCAGATCTTGGACCAGGGTTTCCTTGCTCCTGCTCTTCACCACGATGTCATCCATGTAGGCCTCCACGTTCCTATGGATCTGCGGCTCGAAGGCAGAGTGCACTACCCTTGCAAACGTTGATCCCGCATTCTTCAGTCCAAACGGCATGCGTATGAAGCAATAGGTGCCGCACGGAGTGATAAATGCGGTCTTCTCTTCATCTTCCTTGGCCATAAAGACTTGGTGGTATCCTGAATATGCATCAAGAAAAGAGAGTAGCTCACATCCGGCAGTGGAGTCAACAATCTGGTCAATGCGCGGCAAGGGAAATGGATCTTTGGGACATGCTTTATTCACGTCGGTGAAGTCTATGCACAGTCTCCACTTCCCATTGGCTTTGCGCACGACGACCGGATTGGCCAGCCACGTTGGATGGATCACACCTCTCACTAGGCCTGCTGCCTCTAGCTTCTTGATCTCTTCGCTGATGAATTCCTGGCGCTCCACGGCTTGCTTTCTTACTTTCTGCTTGACGGGTCGCGCGTGAGGAAAGACAGCGAGCTTGTGCTCAATCACCCTCCTGGGAACACCGGGGATGTCGGACGGTTGCCATGCAAACACGTCGTCATTTGCCCGCAGGAAGGCGACGAGCGCGCTTTCCTATTTGCTGTCAAGCGTGGCACTGATGGTGAAGGTACCGCCAGTGCCGTCCTCCTTGGCGGACACCTTCTTGGTTGCCGGAGGAGCGGTCATTCCCTTCCTGTACTTGCCGGCGGAGCTCGATGGAACGTCCTCGACGGCGGCGCAGCACTCCGAAGAGGTGCGGTTGCTGGAGTGGGCTCCAGAGCACTTACCGGGCTTGGTCTTTGTCTTCTTCCCCCCGGGGGCTTCAGCGGCAAGTGTGTCCTTCTCTGCCGCGGCTGCTACGTCCCGGTAGATCTTGTCGGCGCAGATAAGCGCGTCCTTTTTGTCGCCATGGACAGTGATGGCGCTTATCGGCCCCGGCATCTTGAGTACGTTGTAGGCGTGGTGGGAAGCCGCCATGAACTTGGCGAGAGCGGGACGGCCGAGGATCCCATTGTATGGTAACGGGATATCGGCGACGTCGAACGTGATACGCTCAGTCCTGAAGTTAAGCTCGCCGCCAAAGGTCACCGGCAGGGTAATCTTCCCCTTGGGCTTGCTCCTCCCCGGGTTGATTCCTTGGAAGGACCCGGTCTCTTCGAGCTCGCCGTCTGGGATCTGGAGTTTCTTGATCACAGCGGAGGAGATCAAGTTCAGCCCGGCCCCGCCGTCTACCAACATTTTGGTGACCTTGAGGTTGCGGATGGTGGGTGAGACCAGCATCGGCAAGCACTCGACCGCGGTTGTGCGGTCGGGGTGATCCTCAAGATCGAAAATGATGGGCGTGCTGGACCATTTAAGGAGCCTGCGCGACTCCACGGGCGGCTCTGCTGCGTTCACCTCTCGCGCCCACCGCTTAAGCTGGCGGTGGGAGGTGTGCAGAGAGGCGCCGCCGTCAACGCATAGGACCTCCGTGGCCTTCCGGAACTCCTGCTCGCTGTTATCTTCGTCTTCCACGTCTTCGTCGTCGTCTTCTTCATCCTCGTCGCGGCCCCGGGGAGGCCGATCGCCTTGCCGCTGCTTGGCCTTGCCGCGGCGTCCTCCCCGGCCGACGGGCGGCCGCTTCTTGCTTGGTTCGCCACCCCCACCCTGGGCCTTCCCCTTGTCGCGCCTCTCGTACTCAGCCTTTTGCTGCACGACGAGGTATTCGACGCTTTTGCAGTTGGAGAGATCGTGGCCCTTGGTGCGGTGGATCTTGCAGTATTGCTTGTCGGAGCCGTCCTGCTTGTCGGCTGCCGCCACGGGGGCAGGCTCCTTGCCGGAGCCGCCAGCCTGCGTTTGCTTGGCGGGAGCCTCCTTGCCGGACCCCTCGACGGCAAGCACCTCTTTCCTATTCTTCCTCCTATTATTCCGCCGCTGGCTCCTCTTCGCCGGGGCGGTGTCGTCACTGTCGCTTTCTCCTGCGCCAGCATCCTCCCCGGGGAGTTTCCTCCCCTCCTCCGCGCGCGCGCACTTGTCAGCCAAGGCATATAGCTCGCTGACGTCCCGGATCTTGGTCATGGCCATCTCTTCACGCATGCGGCGGTTGCGCACGTTTTGGTGGAACGCGCTGATAACCGCGGCAGGGTGAACGTCGGGGATGTTGCGATGCACGCGGCTGAAGCGCTGGATGTACTTGCGCAGGGGTTCTCCTTCCTTCTGGGCTAGGATGTGGAGGTCGCTATCCTGGCCATGAGGTTTGTGGCCGCCTGTGAAGGCGCCAACAAACTGGTGGCAAAGATCCGCCCAGGAAGAGATGGAGCCTTCCGGCAAGTGCATAAGCCACGAATGAACGTTCGGCTTAAGCACGAGCGAGAAGTAGTTCGCCAATATCCTCTCGTCGCGCCCCCCGGCGGCTTGTACAGCGATTGTGTAGATGCTGAGAAACTCCGAGGGGTGCGTCCTGCCGTCGTACTTCTCCGGTACGTCGGGCTTGAAGTTCTTCGTGCTGGGCCACTGGACGCGTCGCAGCTCGCGGGTGAACGCAGGGCAACCTGCCGCGTATGGTAAGTCACCTGGTTCACCGGGCGCGTACGCGTCGACAGCGTTCCCAGCCCGCTGGTCTGATTGTCGCCGAGTTTCTCGGCGGCGCTCAATCCTTGTTCGAGCGTCTTCTTGCTGCCGCTCGTCGAGGACTTGGCGCTGGTCCCGGCGAGTCCGCGGGTCCGACGACGCTGTGGAGCCGTCGTCGGCGTTGTTCCAGCGGGGCGGCGTCTTCTGCTTCTGCGCCGGGGAGTGCACGGTGGTCGCACCTCCGGCGGTCTTGTCGCCGTCGGCCTTCGTCTTCTCGACCTGCCGGGGCCGTGAGGTTGCCGGCCGCTGCGGCGTGTCGTTGTTGGCGAAGGCGATCAGGCTCTGGATGGTGGCCCTCCAGCTTTCGGCCTTGCCAGCCGCTGGAGGGTAGTCGAGGAGCAGTTGCGCTCTCGCGAGCGCTTCTGCCGGAGTGGAGGGGAGCGGGGGCGAGTGGCGCGAGGAGCGGGATGCGCTCGGACTCCTAACAATGTTAGAAAGAGCGGGGTCCCTCCCCGGCGCCTTCGCCTTGCCCGTGTCCGGACAGGGGCCCGTGGCGTCCCGCGAACCTCCTGTTTGCCCTTGTTCCAGCAAGCGGATGCCACCTCCCGTGGCATGGCGCTGCTGGGTCGTCGTTTGAAGGGACGGATGCGGCGCGTCCTCGGAGGCCGAGGCTCGGTCGTCCGCCCTGTTCTTGGATCTGGTGGCACCGCGAGTGTTCTCGCCGGTGGCCACCCCTCCGACGGCGTCTCCCCCGCCCACCGTCGGCTCCGGTAGCGGCGGGAGTGACGCGGACGGGCCCGCGGCCTCCGAAGCCTTCTTCTTCGGGGCCATGGTGTTGATGAAGCTAGCGAGTTCGGAGAAGCTGACGAAGAGCGCGCTCGCGCGAACGCAGGATCTGATCCGCACAACCTCGACGCTCCCCTACCTGGCGCGCCAAAGATGTCGGGGCGGACGGGCGTCCCCCCGCGAGCACCTATGGGGCCGGAGCCCCTTTCGTTGTCCGGCGAGGGGGGCGGAGGGAGCGCGGAGAGCAGATCGAAGCGAGCACACGGGCGGTTTACCCAGGTTCGGGCCGCGATGGACGCGTAAAACCCTACTCCTGCTTAGTTGTATTGAACTGGGGAGCTCGGGAGCTTGGGGAGCTAGCTGCACCGAGCGTATGGCTGTCTGGATGCCGAGTCTCCGAACCCCGGAACCCCTTACCCTTTGCGGAACCGGGAACCCCTCCTCTACGTTGCACACGGGCCTCCTTTTATAGCGCAAAGGGGTCACCGACAGGTGTCAACGTAGGAGAAAGGGGTAAAAGTGTAAAAGGGGTGGTAGCTGTAATAGTGCGGGAACGGTGGTGCTACAGTGCGGCACAGTGTTATCATACCTACTTCTGACGGTAGGGGACAAGGGCATTAAATGCCCGTCACGGTCGCCCGGACAGCACCGAGGCGGACCGTTAGGTGCGCCACCGTTCGCCACGATGGCGGCTGCATGCCACCGCATGCCCCAGGCTGCGCGGTGCCTCGCCACGTGCCCTCGGGGGAAGCCCCGGAGCGACGCGTGGCGGGCGGGCTGGAGCGCAGTCTTGAGGTGGTGATCTTGCCGCGGCAAGTGGCTTGCCGCGGGAGTCGTCTTCCTGAGCCTGATAGCGCGCCAGCTATCAGGCCTTGCCGGGGCGCTTGGCGCGCCACGGCGGGCTTCTCTTGTGGTGCCTGGGTTCGGCCTTCCCGACAAGCTCCTCTTGTCGGGGGCTCGATCTTCTGTCTCTCATACTTTGTTCTTGGATGGCCTTACATGGGCTCAGTCGTCCCGGCAAGCTCCTCTTGCCGGGGTCTTGTCGTCTTGGCCCGGCAAGCTCCTCTTGCCGGGGGCCTTGTCTTCTTGGCCCGGCAAGCTCCTCTTGCCGGGGGCCTTGCCTTGGATGCTTGGTCTTCTCTTGGCGCTTCCGGGGCGGGCCTTGCCGCAGGGTGCTACGACTGCCCGTGCACAAGTCTGGGGTACTAAGGTACCCCTACTTTAGTACACCGACACTAGGAGGTTAGTAGCTTATCCTAAAGTAATTTCCATAAAAGTGCCTCCCGTGGCCGAATCTAAAAGATTTCTAGAAGCAAAATTCAATCTAGCATAAAAAATTGTATAATCATCCATAAATTCAAACCATGTGTAGGGCAATTATGTATCATTAATTTCATCCTCTCCCAAGATTGTGCAACATGTTCATGATCAAGTTGCTTAAAATTCATAATATCGTTTCTAAGAGAGATGATCTTAGCGGGAGGAAAGTACTTAGAGATAAAAACATCTTTGCACTTATTCCATGAATCAATACTATTTTTAGGCAAAGACGAAAACCAAGTTTTAGCATGATCTCTAAGAGAAAACGGAAATAGCTTCAATTTAACAATATCATTATCCACATCTTTCTTATTTTGCATATCACACAAATCAACAAAGTTGTTTAGATGGGTAGCGGCATCTTCACTAGGAAGGCCAGAAAATTGATCTTTCATGACAAGATTCAACAAGGTAGCATTAATTTCACAAGATTCAACATCGGTAATAGGAGCAATCGGAGTGCTAAGAAAATCATTGTTGTTGGTATTGGAAAAGTCACACAATTTAGTATTTGCTTGAGCCATCGTGACAAACAATCCAACACACAAGCACACAAGAAGCAAGCGAAAAGAGAATGACGGAAAAAGAGGGCAAATAAAACGGCAAAGGTGAAGTGGGGAGAGGAAAACTAGAGGCAAATGGCAAATAATGTAATGCGAGGGATAAGAGTTTGTGATGGGTACTTGGTATGTCTTGACTTGTGCATAGATCTCCCCGGCAACGGCGCCAGAAATGGCTAGTTGCCAGGAGATCAAATCTTGACTTGACTTGGCGTAAGCCTCCCCGGCAACGGCGCCAGAAATCCTTCTTGCTACCTCTCGAGCATGCGTTGGTTTTCTCTTGAAGAGGAAAGGGTGATGCGGTAAAGTAGCATAAGTATTTCCCTCAGTTTTTGAGAACCAAGGTATCAATCCAGTAGGAGGTTACACACAAGTCGCCTTGTACGTGCACAAACAAATAAGAACCTTGCAACCAACGCGATAAAGGGGTTGTCAATCCCTTCACGGCCACTTGCAAAAGTGAGGTATGATAGAGATAATAAGATAAATATTTTTGGTATTTTTATGATATAGATCGGAAAGTAAAGATTGCAAAATAAAATAGATAGGAAACTTATATGATGGAAAATAGACCTTAGGGCCATAGGTTTCACTAGTGGCTTCTCTCATGATAGCATAATCTACGGTGGGTGCACAAATTACTATCGAGCAATTGATAGAAAAGCACATAGTTATGAGAATATCTAGGCATGATCAGGTATATGGGCATCACGTCCACAACAAGTAGACTGAAAGGATTCTGCATCTACTACTATTACTCCACACATCGATTGCTATCCAGCATGCATCTAGAGTATTAAGTTCATAAGAACACAGAGTAACGCATTAGGCAAGATGACATGATGTAGAGGGATAAACTCAAGCAATATGATATAAACCCCATCTTTTTATCCTCGATGGCAACAATACAATACGTGCCTCGCTGCCCCTGCTGTCACTGGGAAAGGACACCGCAAGATTGAAACCAAAGCTAAGACTTCTCCCATTGCAAGAAAGATCAATCTAGTAGGCCAAACCAAACTGATAATTCGAAGAGACTTGAAAAGATATCAAATCATACATATAAGAATTCAGAGAAGAACAAAATATTGTTCATAGATAATCTTGATCATAAACCCACAATTCATCGGATCTCGACAAACACACCGCAAAAGGAATTACATCGAATAGATCTCCAAGAGAATCGAGGAGAACTTTGTATTGTGATCCAAAGAGAGAGAAGAAGCCATCTAGCTAATAACTATGGACCCGAAGGTCTGTGGTAAACTACTCACACATCATCGGAGAGGCTATGGTGTTGATGTAGAAGCCCTCCGTGACCGATTCCCCCTCCGGCGGAGCGCCGGAAAATTCCCCAAGATGGGATCTCACGGGTACAGAAGGTTGCGGCGGTGGAAATTGGGTTTTGTGGTGCTCTCGGATGTTTTCGGGGTATATGAGTATATATAGGCGAAGGAAGTAGGTCGGTGGAGCCACGAGGGGCCCACAAGGGTGGGAGGTGCGCCTACCCCCTGGGCGTTCCTCCCTGCCTTGTGGCCGCCTAGTTGCTTCCTTGACGTCTACTCCAAGTCTCCTGGATTGCGTTTGTTCCAAAAATAACTCTCCCGCAGGTTTCATTATGTTTGATATTCCTTTTCTGCGAAACACTGAAATAGGCAAAAAACAGCAATTTGCACTGGGCCTTTGGTTAGTAGGTTAGTCCCAAAAATAATATAAAAATGCATAATAAAGCCCATTAAACATCCAAAATAGATAATATTATAGATACGTTGGAGACGTATCATGGATCTGCTTGGCATGGAAATGGCAGGCCTCGCAAGACCGAACCAGCTCGGTGGCATCACGAAGTACCGTGGTTCAGTAGAACCCACTGCGGAACACCTTGCCCACGAGAGTGCACGACGAAGAGTGATGCCCGCAGTCTCCCCCGTGGATATCGGCCAATAGTTCGCGCCCTTGAGCTTCTGAAATGCATCTTAGCGAGACGTTGTTAGGACGCCTGCGGTACAGCTCGCCATCCTGCAAGCAGCAAGCGATGGCCTGGCGAGCCACGCGCTCCACATCCTCCTCCTTTTCCGGCAGGGTGTCGTGAAGCATGTATGCCTCGAACTCCTTGGTCCAACTATCCTCTTGAGGTGCCAATGCCAGGAGCAGGCGGGCTCCTGAGGTCGGGCCGTAGGGCGGGGCGCCCGTAAGCGGCGCGAGAGGCAGCTCCTCCTAAGGTAGCAACATGCCAGTCGTCGGGGGTGCATCTGATGGCTGGAAGAGCTGATATGTCTCTGTCGTATCTATAATTTTTTATTGTTTCATGCCAATAGTATACAACTTTCACATATCTTTGGCAACTTTTTATATGATTTATTGGACTAACCTATTGATCCAGTGCCAGTTCCTGTTTTTTGCATGTTTTTTGTATCGCAGAATATCCATATCAAACAAAGTCCAAATGCAATAAAATTTTACGGGAGTTGGAATCATCGCAAACGGAAGCCCACACAGCCCACAAGACACCAGGGCACGACCCCGGAGCCAGGCGCGTGGTCGTGGGTTGTGCTCACCTCATACATCGGTTGGAGCTCTACTTCGGACGCAAGGAAGCTTATATCCGGAAAAAAATCGTGTTAAAATCTCAGCGCAATCAGAGTTATGGATCTCCTGGAATATAAGAAACGGTTTTCGGCCAGATCTAGGGAACGCAAAACAGAAGAGAACAGAGAGAGAGAGATCCCATCTCGGAGGGGCTCCCACCCCTCCGCGGCCATGGAGGCCATGGACCAGAGGGGGAGCTCTCCTCCCGTCTAGGGGGAGGCCAAGGAAGCAGAAGGAGGGGGGCTCTCTCCCCTCTCTCCCAGTGGTGCGGGAGTGCCGCCGGGGCTAGTATCGTGACGGTGATCTACATCAAAAATCTTGCCACCGTCAACACCAACTCTCTCCCCCTCTATGCAGCAGTGTAACACCCCTTCTCCCCGCTGTAATCTCTACTTAAACATGATGCTCAACTCCATATATTATTTCCCAATGATCTATGGTTATCCTATGATGTTTGAGTAGATCTGTTTTGTCCTATGGGTTAATCGTGATCTTGGTTGGTATGATTGTATATTTTATATATGGTGTTGTCCTATGGTGCCCTCGCTCCACGCCTGCTCGCTTGACACGTCACAGGAGGGTGTCATCTGTGGGTTTTTCCTGTAGGGAAAGGCTGCCATGTGGCGAATGGCTGCCACTTAGTCACTCTGCGGCTTGACACCGCACTGATCGGAGACGTGGGTCGTTGTGGAGTGGTTGGTGAGGTAGTTTTACCTTCGTGAGTCCCGGCAGACCCTGCCGGGATGCCTTGGGTGTCTGCTTCTATGGGTGGCCTTGCCCTTTCCCGGGCTCGCCTGCCCGGCAGAGGCCCTTCTCTTGATGATATACTGCTTCTCTGGCTTGATCTTGGTCCCTCTGATCTGCATGTTGGTCCTTCAAATCTCTTGGTCCCTTGTGCTCTGACTTGGGTTGGTGCTTTAATATCATCCTCATGCATGTGCATAGTTTGGGCAATAGACCCAGGGTTTGTTGCACCGACAGAAGCCCCAGGCCTGCCCCGAACGCGTTGCTGAGCGTCATCGAGATAGGGCCTAATAAGTGCACAGGCGGGGTTGCTGAAGAGGCTGGTCTCTTGAGGTCTTCTTTTCTTATTTATTAGCCTTGATTTCGGGCTAGTTTCTGGTTTCTTCGCGTGTCCTGTAAAGCCAATAATGGTGGGGCCGCTCCAGTAATGGCCCGTGAATGACTTTAATGTACGGGGTAGAAACTGCCAATTCACTCTTCCCACCATGCCCTTATCCTTGGCCACGTACGCTACATGCATCGCGCGGGGTAGGTAACGAAGGCGCGTGGCGTGGGAGAGCATTAAGGTGAGGGCCCGGTCGTCTTGAATTGGCGGAGGAGGACGGTGGCCGCCCATTGAGGGAGTGGCTCCCCTCCCCGGCCTGCCTATAAAAGGAGGGGCGGAGTCATCTACACTCGCGCTCTTCTTCTTCTGTCTTCTGCTTCTGCTGGTTATGCTGAGAAAAATGGCTTGGGGCCATGCCCCGGGCTCCATCTTGAAGTCTTTCATGGATCTGAAAGGGGGACTCGGGCGGCGCGGCAACAACGCCGGGGGATGGCAACTCCGGCGTGCTCGCCGCCGGGCTGCCCATGGCCTTGACTTCAGTGGGAGGGGATGTGAACGACACCACGTCAAGGCTCGAGGCGGGCATGGCGCGTGGTAGTCGATCGCTCCCCATTCTTCTTCCCTTCGCGGTGCTGGGGAGGAGTCATGAAAAGAGATTCATCGCTGGTAGAGGCGAATCTGACTCCTCCTAGGCATCGTCCTCCTGCCGCGTAGGAAGGCTCCTTGCTTTCATATACGTCTCCGGGACGTGCGGTGACTTCTAACGTCAGGGCTCCTGGGGACGACCATGCTCTTTGTGGGAAGGCCCAGAGAGCATGGTGTCCGGCATGATGGTTGTGGTAAGGTCTTTGGGTGGTAGTGATGCGAACGGCAGCAGCAACCCACGACGCGTCAAGAACGGGGACGACCGTTCCAGCGAGTCGTGTTTGCCGGTGACTCTGTGCCTCCCAACTGGTCCTCCTGTAGCGTCACCATCCACGCCTGCCCTCGGTTTCTTCCTCCTTGTTGGGGAGCGGCGGCGTCCTGATCCTAGGGAGGCGCCGAATCCCAGCTGTGCCCGCCTCCGGCCTCTTCGACCTCTTCCTGTAAGAGATGGATAGAGGCAAAGGCATTACGGGGCACTTATCTTTTTTCAATCTTAAACCTGTCGGTACTTGCCAAATTTTAATTCAAATAATGTAATCTCTCGAGTCCATGTTTGTGTTCTGTAATGCTTGTACTTGTATCAGCATATTAATGAAAAAGATGAACCTTGACGTGAACCCGTGCATGTGTACGTCCATGCAGAGGCGAGATGCTTCTTTAATAGAAATAAACGAGTTTTTTCCCAGCGGGCTATCCTGCTGGTACCCTTTTTGTCTGCCAGAGAGCTACATCTGTCGGGTAACAGACAAAGGGACCAGCCCCCCGCCAACTTCTTTTTACCAAAGGTCACTACGACCATCCCGACCGAAGCAACGTTCGAGTCAGGGACGGGAGCACCTAAGTCTCAAAAGAGTGACAAGGTTTTCCTATGCACAAGTTATAGCTTACAAAAAACTAATGGACAGGAGGTAGAACTTATCTGTTTGGCTTGTCGGGATCGTAGTGCCGGGCAGTCTTCTCAACTCCTTGTCAAAGCCAAGTTCACGGTAGGAACCTGCAACTTCATCCAGATGAGAATGAATGCAGGATGCGATCCTATCTATATGCGTATGCAAATGCTCATGAAATGCTTATGCGGTGATCTTGGAATGCTCATGCATGCATGCAATTTTGGTCGGGGGCCCCCACAGCTCTTCTTTATTTTCTCTTGCACATCCTAATCCAAAAAGTCCAACTCGGCCCCACCGAAATTTCATATCCGGAGCCACCGAGTTCAGTTGTCATAGCCACTGCCAGAAACCCTAATCAATTCGGTCTCACCAATAGGGATCTCGGTCCCACCGAGATGGGGTTGTAATCTCTCTGTTTCTTTTTCGTAACGTTTCGGTCAAACCGAGATGAGCAACCGGTCCCATCAAGATTGCAATGCAAACTCTCTGTTTCCCTTTCGTAACGTTTCGGTCCAACCGAGATGAGCGAATCGGTCCCACCGAGTTTGCCTGACCAATTCTTTGTTTGACTATTACCAAAATCGGTCTCACCGAGTTTGTGTAATCGGTCTCACCGAGATTATGTTATGCCCTAACCCTAATGACATCGGTCCCACCGAGTTGATCCAGTCGGTCCCACTGAGAATCCTAACATTCACATTTTGAACTAAATCGGTCCGACCGAGTTTCATGATTCGGTCCCACCGAGTTTGGTGATTTGTGTGTAACGGTTAGATTTTGTGTGGAGGCTATATATACCCCTCCACCCACTCTTCATTTGTGGAGAGAGCCATCAGAACATGCCTACACTTCCAATACATATTTTCTGAGAGAGAACCACCAAGACTTGTGTTGAGGTCAAGATATTCCATTCCAACCACATGAATCTTGATATCTAGCCTTCCCCAAGTTGCTTTCCACTCAAATCTTCTTTCTACCAAATCCAATCCTATGAGAGAGAGTTGAGTGTTGGGGAGACTATCATTTGAAGCACAAGAGCAAGGAGTTCATCATCAACACACCATTTGTTACTTCTTGGAGAGTGGTGTCTCCTGGCTAGGTGTCACTTGGGAGCCTCCGTCAAGATTGTGGAGTTGAACCAAGGAGTTTGTAAGGGAAAGGAGATCGCCTACTTCATGAAGATCTACCCGAGTGGGGCAAGTCCTTCGTCGGCGACAGCCATGGTGGGATAGACAACGTTGCTTCTTCGTGGACCCTACGTGGGTGGAGCCCTCCTTGGACTCGCGCAACCGTTACCCTTCGTGGGTTGAAGTCTCCATCAACGTGGATGTAAGATAGCACCACCTACCAGAACCACGGATAAAAAATCTCCGTGTCAACATTGTGTTTGCTCCCTCAATCTCATCCCCTTTACCTTCATGTGCAATTGTTTTACATTCCACTGCTATACTCTTAGAATTGCATGTGTAGGTTGATTGCTTGACTTGTGCTAAGTTGCTAAAATCTGCCAAGAACTAAAATTGGGAAAAGGCTAGATTTTTATTTGGTCAAGTAGTCTAATCACCCCCCCTCTAGACATAACTCCGATCCTACAAGTGGTATCTGAGCTTTGGTCTCCATTTGCTTTGAATTCCATAGCTTTTGGTGGTCATAGCCTTGGTTTCACAACCTAGGAGAGTATGGCGTCTAGCGAGGGAAATTATCACCATAGAGGTCCTTACTTTGATGGTACTAATTTTGCTAGTTGGAAGCATAAGATGAAAATGCATATTCTTGGACATAACCCCGCCGTTTGGGCTATTGTGTGTATTGTCTTGCAATGTGAATTCTTTGATGGGAGAGAACCGAACCGTGAAGCTACCGCGGAAAAGTTGAAGATGCTACAATACAATGCTCAAGCTTGTGATATTCTCTTCAACGGATTGTGCCCCGAAGAATTCAACAAAATCAGCCGTCTTGAGAATGCAAAGGAAATTTGGGGTACTTTGATTGATATGCACGAAGGTACCGACTCCTTCAAGGAATCCAAATTGGATGTGCTTCAAAGTCAACTTGACAAGTTCAAAATGAAGGATGGTGAAGGTGTTGCTGAAATGTACTCTAGGATTGATCTCATCACAAATGAGATTGCCGGCTTAGGAAGTGAAGAGATGACCAATAGATTCATAATCAAGAAGATCCTAAGAGCCTTGGATGGAAAATATGATACCGTGTGAACATTGATCCAAATGATGCCCAATTACAAAGATCTCAAGCCAACAGAAGTCATTGGAAGAATTGTTGCTCATGAGATGTCACTCAAGGATAAGGAAGAGCTTCACAACAAGTCAAGTGGTGCTTACAAAGCCTCGTGTGATGCTCCCACATCAAGTGAGAAGCAAACCTTCAATGAAGAATTGAGCTTAACGGTGAATAACTTCAACAAGTTCTACAAGAGTAAAAGCAAAGAAAGAAGCTCCAAGTCAAGGTCCTACAATGACAAAAGTTCTTCTAGTCATGTTACAATTGTGGAAGACCTGGACACTACTCCAATGAGTGTACGGCCCCCTACAAAAGAAGAGAAGATTCTCCCAAAAGAAGAAGTAGAAGAGAAGAATCACCACCAAGAGAAAGGAGGAGTAGAGATAATCGTTATGAACGAAGACCCTCTCGGAGAAGCAAGGATTCAGAAAGAAATGAAAATTCATTAGGAGCTACACAAAAAGAAGACATCAAGCTCATGTTGGTGAATGGGTATCCAGCTCTGACTCCGACAATCACTCCGAAAGAAGTTATCACTCCGGCTCTAAATATACTCAAGATGAAGGTGTTGCCGGTCTAGCACTCGTGTCAACCAACTCCTACGACATATTTGACTCACGAAATGAAGGAATTGGAAGATGCCTCATGGCCAAAGGTCCAAAGGTAACACATCCCGAGTATGTTGATTTCAATAGTGATGAAGATAATTTGCTAGGTGATGATGATTTACTTGTTGACAACTCTAGTGATGAAGACTATGATGAAACGTCAATTAATCATGCTAATCAAGATAAAACGAATGATGATGATAAGACGGAGATTGAGCGTCTAACTAAAGAACTAAACACTCTTAAGTTAGCTCATGAAACTACCTTGGGAAATCATCGAGAACTTTTAAAGACTCATGATAAGCTACGCTTTGAAAAGCTCAACCTTGAGCAAGAGCATGAGTTTTTAAAGGAAATCAATGATGATCTTCGCAAGAAAAGTTCTTATTACATTGCCAAAGCGTTTACTCTTGTCTACTTACATGCCACAAGTTAAATCTAGCAACAAGAACAAGAAAGATTCTTCATCTAGTAGTAACAACAATCATGCTAAATCAAATGTTGTTGCTTCTAGTAGTTCTCTTGATTCTACTAATGATTCTCTTAGGCAAGTTACACTTGAGCAAGAAAATAGCTTATTGAAGGGAATTATAGAGAAAGGTGTTTACAAGAGCCTTGCCGGAAGTAAGCAATTTGAGGAAATTGTGCGCAAGCAAGGAAGACACCGGAAGAATCAAGGTGTTGGTTTTGAACGAAATTTCAATGCCAATGGATTTGAGTGGTGTCGGATCACGGGTTCCGGCAGACCCTTAAGGTTCGAACTCTGGGGTGCGCGCGGAGATTCTGCCCTCTACTCACCGTCTCGCAAAGAACTAACTGCTGAAAGAACGACACGAGAGACACAGGGTTTATACTGGTTCGGGCCACCGATGTGGTGTAATACCCTACTCCAGTGTGTGGTGGGTGGATTGCCTCTTGGGCTGATGAAGAAGAACAGTACAAGGAAGAACAGCCTCGCGAGGGTCTGTTCTTGGCTAGGGGATGAACTGCTGGGGGAGTTCAGCCTCCCTTCTCTATCTCTACTTGTTCTCTGCTTGCTCTGAATACTCATCGATCTCTCGATGTCAAGATGCCTCTACCCTGGGGGTGGCTAGTCCTATTTATAGGCAAAGGCCCTGGGCCTCTTCCGAAATATTTGAGCGGGAAGGGCGCCAACAATTGGCCAATTTGAAGGGGAACATCTAGTACACTTATCCTGACTAAAGTTGGTCTTCGCCTGCCAAAGGCCCTGTGGTGACGCCGTTCTGCGCTCCATGGTGACCTCCTTTTTACCGTTGGACTGGTCTTGGTCGTGTTGCACCGAAATGGGTGCCTTTGCTTGATCCTCTCGCCTGCGCTTGCCCCCTTTGCACCAAAGAGGAAAGGGGAGGACACTGCGCGGCCTGGCGCCCGCCTGGCACCCTTGATCGTCACGGCTTGCGTCAGGGGCACCTCGCGAGGCAGCCCGCCTTGATCTCTCCGCCTCCTCGTGAGCCAGCCTGAGGAGGCCGTGCTTGAGGAAGCGCCGTGTCGTCCGCCTCGCGAGGCTTGGCCCCTCGCGAGGGTCTTGAGCCTTGTGTTGATGAAGATGGGCCGCGCTGGGCGCCCATTCGAGCCACGCCGCAGGCCGCAGGCAGGCAAGTTTGGGGACCCCCGTTCCCAGAACGCCGATAGTAGCCCCCGGGCCCAAGGCGCGCGTGGACTTGGCCGTGCCGAGAGGCGAAAGGGCAAGGGCGAAGCACCGCGGGCCCTAACAGCCTGCGGCCTTGGGCGTCACGTGGCGGTTGATTGGACGCGGGCGGCACTGTTCATCCACGCTCCCTTATTCTACGCCACGCTAGGTTGCCCCACAGTTGTACACAGCCGCCCCTCTTCCTGTTGCTCGGCCGTCTCCTGCTCTTCCTCCCCCTGAACTACGACCCTTGCCTCCAATCCCATCTCACTTCTCCTCTCTTCCGTCCGCCGCCATGGCTCCGACGAAGAAAGAGAAGGGGAAGAAGCCTGCGTCTCCATCTCGCCCGCCACGGTCGGTGGCGCCTGCTGTTGGCCGCTCGATCATACTCAATCTGGAATGCCTGGGCAAGCTCAGCCGGGCTCTGGCCACCTCCTTCAACGAGTGCGGGAGGACGACGGCCTGGCCTACGTATCGCTTCCCCACTGACAGGATAATCACCGAGGTCCATTACTTCGCCGACGCCTTGTGGGCGGGTTTGGTTCCTCCCTTCTCCGATTTCTTCAACGCCGTCCTCACCCATTATCAGATCCGCATGATGCATCTGGGTCCTGAGTCCATTGCCCTTCTTTCAGTCTTTGCTTTTGTTTGCAAGGCGCTGATGGGCATTCCTCCTTCTGTCGCCTTGCTGCGCCATTTCTTCTCTTTGCGCCTCGCCGACCCCACTCAATGCTCGGCATGCGTGAGCTTCGTAGCTTCGCCTGAGACTGTGGCCTCTGGCATTGACTTCAACCTTCCCCCGCCTTCAGCCGGGTTCCACGAGCGGTGGTTGTACGTAGATGTTGGGGTACCCAGCCCCCTGCTGGCGAAGCTGACTTCGCCTGCTGTGCCCAATTTGGGCTGGGGTTAGGAGATGCTCGTGAGCCCCCGGCTCGCCTTCGTCTGGCACCGCTTCGTGTCCTTGAAAAGGCTCGGCGTGACGGCGCCCAAGGTGGTGAAGGAGTTCCTATTGCGCCGCATCGCCCCTCTTCAGCGCCATTCTCGTCGAATGTGGGCCTTCAGCGGGCATGATGACTGCATGAGGCTTCAGGAAGAAGACTCGGCACCCGCGGTGCTGAGGGAGGTGCTCTTGGTCCTGACAGGCGATCCCAACCCCGGCAGTATCCGGCAGGGGGGCCTTGATGTACCTCTGCCAGAACAGGGATGACTTCGTGAGGCAGATGCCCCCCTTCAACGAGTGGGGGCTACGCCCCGTCGGCCTTCAAGGGCCTCGTGAGAACCCTGTGGTGGTGATTACCCCTTCGGTCGGCCCAGGTCGGGAGAGCCGCTGATGATGCGACCGCACCTGGCGATGCTCTTGATGGGGCAGCTCATGAGGCTCGTGCTGCCGAGGCTGCGGGTGAGGCGCTGCCGCTTCCGACGCTTGAGGCCGAGGCTCCTGAGCCCCCAGCCGTGGCCTCTGGCGAGGCAGCTGACCATGCGCATCAGGCATGTGTCCTTGACGCAAGTAGCCTTGGTGCCCCGCCCTCTTCGCAGGTTGATTCCTGTGCATCTCTCCTGGGCCGCTTCCGCGTGGACTTTGAGGCTCTCCGGAGAAAAAGGAGGCCCTGGGCGATGACTTCCCTTGCCGCTTGCTGAAGCGCCGGAAATACTTTGCTACCGATGAGTAAGTCTTCCCCTTCTCTGTTTCCTATCCCACTTGCCGCATCCGCTGATCCTTGCTCTGCAGGCCTCTCCCTACTCGGCTTGATGAAGCCGCCGAGTTGCCGCCTTCCCTGGCTTCGTCTCCTCCGCCGCCCCTGAGTGCCCCGAGCAGCGCTGCCCTTGTGGTTTGGGCGAGCGACGGGGTGGGCCGTCGCATAGCGTGCGGCGAACCTTCTGTTCCCGCGATCTCCTTCCGCGGGCCCTCCTTTAGCATAGGCAGCCTGCCATGGGCTTATCGTCTGGTTGCAGGCTGCGACTGGCGGAGGCACCCCTTGGGCCCTTCTCCTGAGGTCAGGTTGGACTCAGGCCGGGCTTCTGATGCGGCGCGGCCGGCCGTCGTGAGGGCGCCAGCCCCCAGCTCCCTACCCGGGGCCGGAGCGATGTTCCGAGGTCCTAGACCCCTGCTTGGGGCGGATGATGGTGTGGCAGATGTGCTTGAGCGTGCTCGGGGGCGCCGTGCCCGTCACCGTGAATTCCTCCGAAGGGCGGGTGGCGTTGTAGATCTGCTTGGGCAGGAGCTCGCCGAGGAAGACGCGCGCCTGGAAGCCGAGGGCCTGCGCCTGGCCGCGGAGAGGCGCGAGCTGGAGGCCGCCGTCGCCCTCGCGCGCCACCAGCGCGACCTTGAAGACGGAGAAGCAAAGGCGTCGCTGGAGGCCTCCCGGGTGGCCCGATCCCAGGCCGCTGAGGAGGCCCGGGAAGCTGACCGACAATGAGAAGCAGCAGAAGAACGGACCCGGGAGCTCCTGGCCCGGTGCCGCTCGCTGGAGGAGCAGGTGGAGCTGCGCGAGGCGGCCCTTGCGTCGATGAAGGTGGCTTCTGGCGACCCGGCTGAGCTTCGGAAGCGCGAGGAAGCGTTGGTGCTGGAGGCCGCCGAACGCGCCCGCGAGTACGAGCAGCTAGAGACGAGGGAGCGCCTAGTGACGCGGGCGGAAGACGATGTCGCTGCGTGGGAAACGCGTGTCCTGGAGGAGGTTTGTCGTCGGGTGGCGACAGCGCGCCGAGGCCTCGAGCGTGAGTTCGAGGGGAAGCTGGGGATGATCCGAGTCGAAGCTGAGGGCAGAACCGCCGCCTTGAGGGCCCAACGGGATGAAGCGACGCGACGAGCCGACGCCTCCCGGCTCGCTCTCGAGGTGGCAAAGAAGGAGCTGGCCACCTCCCAGGCCGAGGTGCTCCGCCTTCGCCAACGTGTGGAAGAGGCTATGGCCGTCGAGCGTCAGAATGCCGACGAGATACGTCAGCGGCAAATCCTGGAGCACGTGCACGGCCTTGGGCAACATCTGCGAGGCAGCTGTCGGCGAGCCGCACACGATCAACTATGCCGACAACCTGCAGTTCTTCACCGCTGTAGTGACGCAGCTGGAGGCTCGGTCGGTCAGGGCCGACAGGTTGGTGGAGGAGAGGAGCCGCGCCCTGCTTGGACGCGCCTTTTCTCGCGTCTTCAGCCATCTCCAGAATATAGATCCCCACTTCGACTTTGATGCCGCCATCGCTCCAGTTCCCCAGGCCGTCCGAGGCGACCTGGCCGATTGGGTGGAGAACAACGTGGATGCTCTCGTCCGGGCCTTCACTTCGGATGACGACGACGCGATCATGGCCGCCGACGAGGGTGGTGTGGTGGACGATCCCAACGCCGCTGACGGTGGTGCAGGCAACGAAGACGAGTTCAGCGACGCCAGCGACAGCTCAGGAGGCGCTCCCGAGGATGCATTGGGGGATTTGTCCGATTGACCATGTACCATCCCCGTCTTTTTACCCTGTATAGATAGAACTCAGGTGTTTGGCCTGACGGTTGTGAGAGCATTTTTGGGAGGGGAAGCCCCTCATGTAAGAACTTGTATCCATTATATCAGTAGAAATTAAATCGCGCGCGTGCCTGACGGTAGGCTGGTTTACCCTTGTTCCTTGCTGGCTCCGGAGCTGCCTGCCAGAGGGCGCCGTGCCTTGGGTGCTTTTTGGTTGAAACCTCTGGATGTGGGGTCATTGCTGACAAGAAACTTCATAGGCTTGGGCCTTCTTCACAGGCCCCGGGCCTTCTCCCGAGCAAAACGGCTTCACAGGCGTTCGCCTTCTTCACAGGCTCTGGGCCTTCTCCTGAGCGCGAGGGCTTCATAGGCGTTCGCCTTCTTCACAGGCTCTGGGCCTTCTCCTGAGCGCGAAGGCTTCACAGGCGTTCGCCTTCTTCACAGGCTCTGGGCCTTCTCCTGAGCGCGAGGGCTTCACAGGCGTTTGCCTTCTTCACAGGCTCTGGGCCTTCTCCTGAGCGCGAGGGCTTCACAGGCGTTCGCCTTCTTCACAGGCTCTGGGCCTTCTCCTGAGCGCGAGGGCTTCACAGGCGTTCGCCTTCTTCACAGGCTCTGGGCCTTCTCCTGAGCGCGAGGGCTTCACAGGCGTTCGCCTTCTTCACAGGCTCTGGGCCTTCTCCTGAGCGTGAGGGCTTCACAGGCGTTCGCCTTCTTCACAGGCTCTGGGCCTTCTCCTGAGCGCGAGGGCTTCACAGATGTTCGCCTTCTTCACAGGCTCTGGGCCTTCTCCTGAGCGCGAGGGCTTCACAGGCGTTCGCCTTCTTCACAGGCTCTGGGCCTTCTCCTGAGCGCGAGGGCTTCACAGGCGTTCGCCTTCTTCACAGGCTCTGGGCCTTCTCCTGAGCGCGAGGGCTTCACAGGCGTTCGCCTTCTTCACAGGCTCTGGGCCTTCTCCTGAGCGCGAGGGCTTCACAGGCGTTCGCCTTCTTCACAGGCTCTGGGCCTTCTCCTGAGCGCGAGGGCTTCACAGGCGTTCGCCTTCTTCACAGGCTCTGGGCCTTCTCCTGAGTGCGAGGGCTTCACAGGCGTTCGCCTTCTTCACAGGCTCTGGGCCTTCTCCTGAGCGCGACGGCTTCACAGGCGTTCGCCTTCTTCACAGGCTCTGGGCCTTCTCTTGAGCGCTGGGGCTTCACAGGCGTTTGCCTTCTTCACAGGCTCTGGGCCTTTTTATGAGAAGGCAACCTCCGTAAGCACCAAAGGTCACCTCGAGAGGGAGCGACAGCGGCAGTCTGGGCTGCGCTCAAGCTAGGCCAGGCCCGACTCACGAGGAGCTCGCGAGGGGAGGTAGCTGTGGTGAGGTGGCGACCAGAATGCAAGAAATGGTTCAAACAAGACCAAGCACCCCTTCCCCGAACGCACGCAAAGCTCAAATTCGAATTTCAACTTAAATCCAGCGGGGGAAAAGGTTACAACCAAAGGGAAAAGGCAATGAAAGCAGACAAAAAAGGCCGTGTCCGGCACCTAATCTAGTCTTGGACGTCTTCTCACCAGCGCGGAGCTAAGTGCTGTCCAGTCGGCGTGGGAGGGAGCCCCAGGGCCTGAGGTCGGCACCCCTGAGACTCCGGGGCATGTACAACCCCACTCATTATTACGTGAGAGTGTCACAGGGCGGCAAGCTTCACAGGCACTGGGCCTTCTTCACAGGAACCGGCCTTGCTTCATATCGCCAGACGAGGGCCCCACCTTGCGCCACACTCTAGTGCCACCAATGACGACCGGAAACCAGGACGCCGCTGGTGGGGTAGAGCGGTCGCCAGCGGTTCCCCCGACGACCACGGGTCCTCCGCCAGGGGCAGGCCCTCAGGCGCCTCCCCAGCGGAGGGCCTACCTTCTAAGAACGCCTTGCTCCGAACGCCGCGGTGGTGATGTCGGATCCCTGCCCCTCTCCTGCAGCCCCCGGCGTCCTCCTCCCGAGGGGTAGGAGGCCGCGAGAGCGGGGCAGCTGCTCGCTGCGGTGACCTGCACCTCCTGTGACCCATGATTAGCGTACGCCTGTTCTTGAGGAATTAACGGTACCGGATAGTCGTCGCCCCCAGCGTGGCCGACGGAGCCGTCCTGGGGCTCCTGGAAGGGCTCGGCCTCTGGCGTCTCGTCTCCCCAGCTGGGGCTGAAGAGTGAGCCCTGCTCGCCCTCGTGAGCGTGCCCTTGGTCCATCATGTGAGGCACGTACTCTTCTGGCGCCGCCACCCCGAACGCTGTGCTGTAGTGCTCCATGCGCCATGTGGCGTTGCTTGACGTGTCGACCGCGGGGTGGTAGCGCGGTTGCCCGCCGGCGCCGTGGGCCGCATCGAGCCCCTCTCCTTCGCGCGCCGGGGGCGGGGGCAGCGTCATCACCAGTCTAGCGCCGGCGGATTCGCCGGTGTTGGGGTAGCCCTGAGGCCCGCGGGAGCGTGCGGAGCCTCCTCGTGCGCTGCCCTGGGCTTCAGGCGGAAGTTGGATGCAGAAGGGGTGAGCCCCCGAAGCGGCAAAGCCCAGGAGTTCTGCGACCCATTCCAGCAGCACGTCGCGGCCGCCCTCCAGCAGCCTTCACTGCAGCAGCTCCCGTGCTACCGTGAGCGCGGCCCTCGAGTTCGCCTGCTCCCAGCGGGTGTACGGTGTCGTAGTCGCGGCGTGGTTGGAGGCCCTCGCCGTCGACCGCGCTTGCCGCGGCGTGAGGGTTGCAGAAGCCTGTCCGCGCTGCCCGCGGCCCGCAGCGCCCTGCGGACCTCGAGCTGCCTGGGGCACGGGGTCGCCCGAGGCGGGCGGCTCTGCGCGAGCGGGCCACGCCGCCCATGGATCATGGTTGCCTGCCGGGTCGCCGGACATGGTGACGATGATGCGACGAGAGGCGGAGCGGTAGGAAGGCAAATCCCGGCGCACCCCTACCTGGCGCGCCAAATGTCGGATCACGGGTTCCGGCAGACCCTTAAGGTTCAAACTCTGGGGTGCGCGCGGAGATTCTGCCCTCTACTCACCGTCTCGCAAAGAACTAACTGCTGAAAGAACGACACGAGAGACACGGGGTTTATACTGGTTCGGGCCACCGATGTGGTGTAATACCCTACTCCAGTGTGTGGTGGGTGGATTGCCTCTTGGGCTGATGAAGAAGAACAGTACAAGGAAGAACAGCCTCGCGAGGGTCTGTTCTTGGCTAGGGGATGAACTGCTGGGGGAGTTCAGCCTCCCTTCTCTATCTCTACTTGTTCTCTGCTTGCTCTGAATACTCCTCGATCTCTCGATGTCAAGATGCCTCTACCCCGGGGGTGGCTAGTCCTATTTATAGGCAAAGGCCCTGGGCCTCTTCCGAAATATTTGAGCGGAAGGGCGCCAACAATTGGCCAATTTGAAGGGGAACATCTAGTACACTTATCCTGACTAAAGTCGGTCTTCGCCTGCCAAAGGCCCTGTGGTGACGCCGTTCTGGGCTCCATGGTGACCTCCTTCCCACCGTTGGACTGGTCTTGGTCTTGTTGCACCGAAATGGGTGCCTTTGCTCGATCCTCTCGCCTGCGCTTGCCCCCTTTGCACCAAAGAGGAAAGGGGAGGACACTGCGCAGCCTGGCGCCCGCCTGGCACCCTCAATCGTCACGGCTTGCGTCATGGGCACCTCGCGAGGCACCCCGCCTTGATCTCTCCGCCTCCTCGTGAGCCAGCCTGAGGAGGCCGTGCTTGAGGAAGCGCCGTGTCGTCCGCCTCGCGAGGGTCTTGAGCCTTGTGTTGATGAAGATGGGCCGCGCTGGGCCCCCATTCGAGCCACGCCGCAGGCCGCAGGCAGGCAAGTCTGGGGACCCCCGTTCCCAGAACGCCGACAAGTGGGAAGAAGATCAATACCCCAAGACGAAGTTTGTCCCTCAACAAGAGAAGTATGATCCTACTTCTTTCCAAGGGACACAAGCTCAAGATGATCTTCCACCACAAGACCACAAGCAAAAAGGCAAGGACAAGCTTCAAGAGGAAATTGATGCATTTGAAGAAGCACCTAAGGCATTGGTCAAGTGGGTTCCCAAGACCACATCAAGTTCTACTTCATCAAGCACAACTACGATTCCAAGGATTCCCATCAAGATTATGTGGATCCCGAAGAAGAAGAACTAGAGAGTTCTTGAGGGTGACTCCGCCAACATACTTCACTCTTATCATTTTGGCAAGGATAAGTGCAAACAACTTCCATATGTTGCACTAGTTCAAGGAGTCACAAACCCTCTTGTTGGTAAGACAAGGGACAAGGTAACCTAATGCTTTCATGGACATTATCTTGTGTATGCATCCCTCTATGTCTATGGATATCCTTGTTTGTTCCTTGTGGGACTAACCTGTGTAGGTATTGAAAGTGCAACTCACTCCAAAAGATTGCTCCGAATGATCTACATCAACATTGAGCATCTACATCTTCAACACCTACATGAAGTCATCATCGACAAAACCCAAGGTTAGTTCATCCCTTTTAGGGGGAATATCACATCTACGGGGAGCTTTACTCAAACCAATGAGCTAAAGCAACTCTAATGATGTGATCACAACAATGCTTTATGTAAAAGTGGTAACCCCCACTTGTGCTTAAACGATGAGTATGACCTATGATCAAGTGTTCTCATTTGATTCCTAAGTCAATATACTCATATATAGATGACCTAGTAATCGTCAATTGCTTGATAGATGCTAGAATGCTTGTGCATGCTTTGTCACATATTTCATTTGCCATTTTATTGTGTGAGCATGTTGGTTGCATATTTTACTCATTCGAGGACATCCATTTGTTGCTTTGATTTTTTGGCTTTTTCTCTTTTTGCCAAATGGATGGACAAGAATGCCTAAGAACACCCTCTAGCTATCTATGTGTTTCTCATCTCAAACCCTATTCATGCTACATCACAAAGTTTGATCAAGTCAGATTTGAACCACTCTGTGTGAGGAGCACTCGGAGATCCCGATTCGTCGTAGACTTAAACCTCCAAAACCTCTTTGTGCATCTAGATCTGACCGATTCATCCTTTCGGTCCTACCGAGTCACCAAGTTGATCTAGGGTTTTCAATCTCGGTGCAACCGATTAGAACTTTTCGGTCACACCGAGTTGCAGTAACTGCTTGCAGTTTTGCATCTCGGTGCCACCGAGTCGTTCCACTCGGTCACACCGACAGGGTCAGGTTATATATATACCGTTGGGCCAAAATTTGGAAATTTCTCCGACCCCCTTCGCTCGCGCGTAACCTACTCTGCCTCCTATGGTCTCCGGATCGTCCTCTCATCGCCAGCGACCTCCCACCGCTAGTCTCCGCCGCCGTCAACGGAAATCTTCACTGCCATTGCCGCCGTAGTAAGTTCGTCGCCGAACTAGGGTACGAACTTGATCATTGTGCTAATCCCTAACTCCGATTCTTAGCACATTACTTTGCCATGATTGAAATCATCCTGCCCAGTGAAATCATCTCGTAGATTAGTTTTGATTTGAAAATTTAGGGTTAGGTCTCCGCCAAACTCATCTCGGACCGACCAAGTTGTAGAAATCGGTCTCACCGATTTTGGCTTAGGCCAGAGCACATGTGTTTTTGGTCTGACCGAAAATTACAAATCGGTGTGACCGAGTTCAATTCTCTGTGAAACCCTAGCAGTCTCGGCACCACTGAACTGTGACTCGGTCTGACCGAGTTCACTAGTTCAGGTTCCAAAAGCTGCTTCGGTATCACCAAGTTTAGTGAGGGCACTAGTCCCTCTAGCAGCTATGATGATGGCAGCAGGAGCACACCAAGAAATTTGCCAAAGGCTGCTACCAGGGCAAGGAAGAAGAGAACTTCTGACTCTGAAGATGAAGATTATGTGGCTGTTGAAGATGAAGCCACTTCAAAGAAGAAAGTGCTGAAGAAAGAGTATGGCTCAGCTGCTACAACTAAGCCAGGTCTGAAAACAAAGATGCCAGCAAGAAGACAACCCATGTCTAAGCCAAGAAAAGTTGCCACAGGAGAAACAATGGAGTTCACTCTTGAACCCAAGGAAACTAGAGATGGCAAGAAGAGAAAAGAAAGGGTCAAGAAGACCATTGCCAGAGTTATTGGGAAGCCATCAATGATGAGAGATTCTGAAGAAGAGGAAGAGGAAGAGGATGCTGCAACAGCACCCAAAGCACAAAAGCTTATGGGAGATGCAATCAGATCAGGGGTTGCTCCATCTAAGCCCAAAGATGCTCACAAGGCTGCTGCTCCAGCTCCAAAGCCAAAACCCAAGAGGAGCACTAGGAACATCCCTGCTGAGGAGAAAAACAAGGCTCCGGTGCCTCAAGCTGCAGAAGAAGAAGAAGATGATGATTTTGTTGTGTTGAGGAAGCTGAAGCCCAAGATCCCTGATCACAATGATGCACACCCAGTTGCAGAGAACATGAAAATCAGGAAGGATTCAGGATTGAGACTATGGAGAGAGTCTGATCCATATGCTACCAGGAGAAGGACTGCTGTGGACTACAGATTTCACACTAAGGAATAGTAGGACTTCTATGAGACAATTCTGCTTGATAAGAAGACCATAGTGTGTGACATGAGATGGGTTGACTGGGATTTCATCAAGGAGAATGAGGATCACTTCCCTGGTGTATATGATAGCTTCAAGGCATGTGAGTTGATAAGTTTGTGGCTCAAAAGTTCACCAAGTGGAATGATGAGCTCATTATGCAGTTCTACTCCAGTGCCCACTTCTATCCAGATGGAAGGATTGTGTGGATGTCTGAGGGTACTGGGTACCAGTCTATAGTTGAAGAATGGGCTCAGCTGATCAATGCTCTTGAAGAACATGAGGATGACTTGGATATCTATGCAAAGAAGAAGAAAGACCACAACTCTATGGCCAACATGTACAAGGAGATCCCAGATGCTGCTTTAGATACACATAAGTTTGGATCTGTACACTATTTGTTGTCTGGTCTGCCAACTATCAATTGGATTCTAAGGCACACACTGCTACCCAAGTCAGGTGATCACAAGATGATCATAGGACATGCTATCAACTTGCTGCACATATTTGATGTCCCACAGAAGTTCAAGGTTATGAGCCTGATTGTGGAAACAATCAAGAGGAGTGCAGCTGATCAGAAGAGAAGTTGTGGATATGCCCCCACACATCTAGGAGCTCGTCAACTCAAAGATGGGCAAAGGCAAGTACATTTTGGACAAGGAGCACCTGCTCATCTACCCTGAATTTGAGGACAGCACAGTTGTCATGACTGAGAATGAACCATCATCTGTGCAAGCACAAGAAAAGAGAGAGAGAAGGCTACGGCTGAGAAGGCTGCAAAGATGCCAACTGTGGAAGAGGCATCTCATGTATTCTTGAAGAGCAAGCAAGACCAGCTTGGATATCTGATCCAATCCACTCTGAGGATTGAGCAGGGCTTGGCCACCCTGACCAAGAACCAGGAGAGCTTGGAAAGGATTATTGAGACAAAATTCTATGACCTTGATGTCAAGGTAACTGAAATCCAAACTGCAGTTGAGCAACTTCAGGAGGAAGCAGAGGAGAAGAAGGGCAAGTCTATCACAGATGCATTTGCTAGAGTGCCCAGAGGACAGAGGTCTGCTGCAGTGCCAGTGACTGACACCCGAGCTACAACGTCAGCACCAGCAGCTACAGCTCCAGTTCCAACTCCAGCAGCTACTCCACCAGCTCCAGCTACTTCAGAAGCCTTCGTCCTTGGAGTTCTCTCAACACCACCTCCCGAAGATCAAGCCTGAGAGTTGTTTAGCACTATACTTTTTTGAACTTTTTGGTAACTTGTTGCCAAAGGGGGAGAAAAATGTATAGATCGTAGGCTTCGAGAGAGAGAGAGTGTTGATTTTTATCTCTCTTTGCACTTATTTGGTTTGGTTTGAAACTTTATTGCGTGCTTGTGTGAGCTACTTGTGAGATACTTGTTTGATCATGTGTTTGATCATATGCTACCCTTAATGCTTGTTGGATGATATTATCTCTTATATCCTATTATGATCATTCACTTTGCTTGGTGATGAGTGCATGCTTTAATCTCTATCATTTTGAGCGCTCCACCAAGACGTATGTGACATGGAAGAGTAACACATGATCCTAATCGATTGTGCATTTGCATTCAAAAGCAAATCTTAAATAATACACAAATTTAGGGGGAGCTCTTGCTTATCACATACTTCTCAAAGCGACAATGTTTTTAATCTTATTATCATTTGTCGAAGCTTTCATCTATATGTTGTCATCAATTACCAAAAAGGGGGAGATTGAAAGTGCAACTACCCCTGGGTGGTTTTGGTAATTCCTAAAAACATATAGCTCATTGAGCTAATGCTATTCCAAGATAAATATTTTAGGAAAGCTCAATGATTGGCATGTCATGGATTATAAAGTGGACCCTTCAAAATGCTAAGGACAAAGGATTGGCTCAAGCTCAAAGCACAAGACTCTACATTTTCTATTTTAGTGATCCAAGATCACATTGAGTCTATAGGAAAAGCCAATACTATTAAGAAGGGATGAGGTATTGCTTAATGAGGATCTTGCTCAAAATGCTTAGTGATATGCTCCAAAACCCTCCACTACTTTCTCATATCCACATATGTCCTAATCCAAAAAGTCCAACTCGGGCCCACCGAAATTTCATATCCGGAGCCACCGAGTTCAGTTGCCATAGCCACTGCCAGAAACCCTAATCAATTCAGTCTCACCGATAGGGATCTCGGTCCCACCGAGATGGGGTTGTAATCTCTCTGTTTCCTTTTTGTAATGTTTCGGTCAAACCGAGAAGAGCGATCGGTCCCACCGAGATTGCATTGCAAACTCTCTGTTTCCCTTTTGTAATGTTTCAGTCCAACCGAGATGAGCGAATCGGTCCCACCGAGTTTGCCTGACCAACTCTCTGTTTGACTATTACCAAAATCGGTCTCACCGAGTTTGTGTAATCGGTCTCACCGAGATTACATTATGCCCTAACCCTAATGACATTGGTCCCACTGAGTTGATCCAGTCGGTCACACCAAGAATCCTAACGTTCACATTTTGAACTAAATCGGTCCAACCGAGTTTCATGATTCGGTCCCACCGAGTTTGGTGATTTGTGTGTAACGGTTAGATTTTGTGTGGAGGCTATATATACCCCTCCACCCACTCTTCATTCGTGGAGAGAGCCATCAGAACATGCCTACACTTCCAATACATATTTTCTGAGAGAGAACCACCTACACTTGTGTTGAGGTCAAGATATTCCATTCCAACCACATGAATCTTGATCTCTAGCCTTCCCCAAGTTGCTTTCCACTCAAATCTTCTTTCTACCAAATACAATCCTATGAGAGAGAGTTGAGTGTTGGGCAAACTATCATTTGAAGCACAAGAGCAAGGAGTTCATCATCAACACACCATTTGTTACTTCTTGGAGAGTGGTGTCTCCTAGATTGGCTAGGTGTCACTTGGGAGCCTCCGTCAAGATTGTGGAGTTGAACCAAGGAGTTTGTAAGGGCAAGGAGATCGCCTACTTTGTGAAGATCTACCCGAGTGAGGCAAGTCCTTCGTGGGCGACGGACATGGTGGGATAGACAAGGTTGCTTCTTCGTGGACCCTTCATGGGTTGAGCCCTTCGTGGACTCGCGCAACCGTTACCCTTCGTGGGTTGAAGTCTCCATCAACGTGGATGTACGATAGCACCACCTATCGTAACCACGGATAAAAAATCTCCATGTCAACATTGTGTTTGCTCCCTCAATCTCATCCTCTTTACCTTCATGTGCAATTGTTTTACATTCCGCTGCTATACTCTTAGAATTGCATGTGTAGGTTGATTGCTTGACTTGTGCTAAGTTGCTAAAATCTGCCAAGAATTAAAATTGGGAAAAGGCTTAATTTTTTATTTGGTCAAGTAGTCTAATCACCCCCCCCCTCTAGACATACTTTCGATCCTACAGTAGCACAGTGCTGACAAACTACACCTGGTTCTCGACGAGGCATGGGGCATCGGCGGCGGCCTGCTGTGTGCGGGGTGCATGGGGCCCAGGCGCCTCGTCGGGTGACAGAGGGGCAGAGCCCCCAGTGGCGCCGCCCTGTGGTGACGAGGGCTTGAGGGCTTTATGACGTCGCACGGGCCCTCAAGCCTCCCTCAGGTGCTGACGCATTCCTCCCGGACCGCCACAAGCGTTGCGCTGGCCGAATGCGGGGTGGCCGCCAAGTAAAGCACCAAGGACACGCGGGAGCGGGGCGCTGATACGTCTCCAATGTATCTATAACTTTTTATTGTTCCATGCTATTATATTATCTGTTTTGGATGATTTATATGCATTATTATGTTATTTTATATTATTTTTTGGACAAACCTATTAACCTAGAGCCAACTGCCAGTTCCTGTTTTTTCCTTGGTTTTCAGTTTCGCAGAAAAGGAATACCAAACGGAGTCCAAATGGAATAAAACCTTCGAGATGATTTTTCTTGGACAGAAGACAACAAGAAGACTTGGAGATGAAGTCGGAGGATCCATGAGGCGGCCACAAGGATAGAGGGCCCGCCCAAGGGGGTAGGGCACGCTTCCCACCCTTGTGGGCCCCTCGTGCACCTCCTGACCTAATTTCTTCGCCTATATATACTCTTATATCCCCAAACAAACAGAGAGAGACACGAAAACACTTTTCCACTGCCGCAACCTTCTGTACCCATGAGATCCCATCTAGGGGCCTTTTCCGGCATCCTGCCTGAGGGGGATTCAATCACGATGGGCTTCTACATCAACTCCATTGCCCTTCAGATGAAGCGTGAGTAGTTTACCACAGACCTACGGGTCCATAGCTAGTAGCTAGATGGCTTATTCTCTCTCTTTGATTCTCAATACCATCTTCTCCTCGATGTTCTTGGAGATCTATTAGATGTAATACTTTTTTGCGGTGTGTTTGTCGGGATCCGGTGAATTGTGGATTTATGATCAGCTTATCTATGAATATTATTTGAATATCCTCTGAATTCTTTATGCATTATTTGATATCTTTGTAATTCTCTTCGAATTATTGGTTTGGTTTGGCCAACTAGATTGGTTTTTCTTGCAATAGGAAAAGTGCTTAGCTTTGGGTTTAATCTTGCGGTGTCCTTTCCCAGTGACAGTAGGGGCAGCAAGGCATGTATTGTACTGTTGCCATCGAGGATAAAAAGATGGGGTTTTCATCATATTGCTTGAGTTTATTCCTATACATCATGTCATTTTGCTTAATGGTTACTACGTTCTTTATGAACTTAATACTCTAGATGCATGCTGGATAGCGGTCGATGTGTGGAGTAATAGTAGTAGATGCATAATCATTTTGGTCTACTTGACACGGATGTGATGCCTATATTCATGATCATTGCCTTAGATATCGTCATAATTCTGCGCTTTTCTATCAATTGCTCGGCAGTAATTTGTTCACCCACCATATATCTCTATCTTGAGAGAAGCCTCTAGTTAAACCTATGGCCCCCGGGTCTACTTTCTATCATATAAGTTTCCGATCTACAATATTAGTTTCCAATTTACTCTTTTTGCAATCTTTTACTTTCCGATCTATAAACCAAAAATACCAAAAATATTTACTTTACTGTTTATCTATCTCTATCAGATCTCACTTTTGCAAGTAACCGTGAAGGGATTTACAACCCCTTTATCGCGTTGGGTGCAAGTTGTTTGATTGTTTGTGCAGGTATTCGGTGACTTGTGTGTTGTCTCCTACTAGATTGATACCTTTGGTTCTCAAACTGAAGAAAATACTTATCTCTACTTTGCTGCATCACCCTTTCCTCTTCAAGGGAAAAACCAACGCAAGCTCAAGAAGTAGTAGGAAGAATTTCTGGTGCCGTTGCTGGGGAGATCTACACCAAGTCAAGCCATACCAAGTACCCATCATAAACAATCATCTCTTGCATTACATTATTCGCCATTCACCTCTTGTTTTCCTCTCCCCCACTTCTAAAACGATTTTTGAAAAGATTTGTCTTTTTATTCGCCTTCTTTCCGTATGTCTTTTTGTTTGTGTTTCCATGTGCCTTCTATTTGCTTGCATCTTTGCTTACTAAAAATCTATTGATATGGATCCACTTAAAGTTTTCTACTTGGATCATCTTCGTTCTATTTGTGCTCGTGTTGAAACCCCTACTAGTTTAGTTGAGGGAAAATCTTTAGATGAGCATGATCATTTTCTGTGTCACCGTCTGTCTGAAAAAGGGAGACTCTTATGGAATCAAATAAATAGTTTGTTGTGTTATTCTTGGAATCTTTGTGAAATTTATGATTTTACTTGTTGCTCTAAGAACAAACCCTAAAAAACACCTTCCCTACCTATGTGAGTTTAATGATAATGAAATCTTATCTTCTTATGAAAAAGGTGTTTATAGTTACTATGATATAGAACAAATTGAAGAATTTGTTCCTTTTAAGTGTCAGGACCCCGATCCTAAGTCACGTCGATCTAGCATGTAACACATCATATCACTTTGGGGCCTCACGCACGATATTCCCATGGGTGCCACCTTACCTGGCCCGGGATTGTTCGCACCTTTTGGCTCACGTATATGATAGTGTCGCTAGCATCCATATGACAGAGAACCCGGGCTGACATGACTAGTCGTAAACCCAAAGTGGCACTAACTTACAGGGACAGGCATACATGACCCAGCAACGAACATGTCGGTCATCAGCGAGTGAATCCGGGCTATAGCAGCTGGGCTAACAGGACTCCGGAGAATCCGGGTTGTAGCAGGCTAACAGGACTCCGGTAGACACCGCGTGACATTTCCCCGAAGGGACAGACACAGGAACGAAGAAGGACACATGCCGGCCAGCCTAAGTGTTCCGGAGAAGTAGCAAGCTACCATGGCTCGGTGGAAGCACTAGGAGACATTTCCCCATAAGGGAGGCTACCAAGAATAAACAACTAGATAGTCAGATCCCACACATACCAAGCATTTCAAATCATACACACAATATGCTCGATATGTGCAAATACAACATGGCATCACAACAAAACTCTACAACTCAAAGTATTTATTCATTAGGCTTTGAAGAGCCAGATATTACTAACATGGTTCGGATGACCCATCATTCAAGTCATACAAGCAATAAGCACAAGCGGAAGCTTAAATTGTCTGAGTACAGACAACTACAAATGAAAAGGCTGAGAAGCCTGACTATCTACAAGACCCTGCCGAGGGCACAAGATCGTAGCTGAGGTAACAAGCTAAACGTCGAAGTCCACGCGGAACTACTAGCGAGACTGAAGTCTCTCTGCAAAACATAAATTAAGAAAACGTTAGTACAAATGTACCCAGCAAGACTTACATCAGAATTAGCTACATTTGCATCAGTATCAACAAGGGTGGTGGCGGAGTTTAACTGCAGCAAGCGAGCTTTGACTCGGTGGCTATCCTGAACTACGACTGCAAGTAACTGTTTTGAGGTGGCGCACATGAGTCCACATATTCACCATATCAATACAGCACTATGGATACGCTCCCGTCTCCCTACGAGAACGACATCCATAGCACTCACGCTTATCTTGCGCATTTTAGAGTATCCAGTTTCACTTGTCTATCAACTGTATAGGCAACCCAGAAGTCCTTTACCGCCAACGCGGCTATTCGAATAGATGATGTTAACCCTGCAGGGGTGTACTTCTGAAAGTGCAACTATCCCTAGGTGGTTTTGGTAATTCATAACAACATATAGCTCATTGAGCTAATGCTATTCCAAGACAATTATTTTAGGAAAGCTCAATGATTGGCATGGCATGGATGGTGAAAGTGGAACCCTCAAAATACCAAGGACAAAGGATTGGCTCAATATCAAAAGCTCAAGAATCTACATTTTACATTTTAGTGATCCAAGATCACATTGAGTCCATAGGAAAAGCCAATACTATCAAGGAGGGATGAGGTGTTGCTTAATGAGCTCTTTGCCTTATGTGCTTAATGATATTCACCAAAATCCTCAACTACTTTCCCATATCCACAAATGACCTAAACCCTAAGCCAAACTCGGTCATGCCGATTCTTTCTATCCGGCGCCACCGAGTTCTTCATATGTCATAAGACACTGCCAAACCCTAGCAAATCGGTTTCACCGATAGGGATCTCGGTCTCACCGAGATGGGATTGTAACCTCTTTGTTTCCCTTTCGTAACTTTTCGGTCTCACCAAAAGAGCGGATCGGTCCCACCGAGATTGCAATGCAAACTCTATGTTTCCCTTTTGTAACTTTTCGGTCTCACCGAAAGAGCAAATCGGTCCCACCGAGTTTGCCTGACCAACTCTCTGGTTAGCTAATTACCAAATCGGTCTCACCGAGTTTGTGTAATCGGTCTCACCGAGATTACGTTATGCCCAAACCCTAACCATATCGGTCCTACCGAGATGCATGTCAGTCCCACCGAGAAACTCTAACGGTCACTAGGTTTACCATTTTGGTCCGACCGAGTTTGTTGATTCGGTCCCACCGAGACTGGTAAATTGTGTGTAACGGTTGGATTTTAAGTGGAGGCTATATATACCCCTCCACCTCCTCTTCATTCGTGGAGAGAGCCATCAGAACACATCTACACTTCCAACTCATATGTTCTGAGAGAGAACCACCTACCCTTGTGTTGAGGCCAAGATATTCCATTCCGACCATATGAATCTTGATCTCTAGCCTTCCCCAAGTTGCTTTCCACTCAAATCTTCTTTCCACCAAATCCAAATCATGTGAGAAAGAGTTGAGTGTTGGGGAGACTATCATTTGAAGCACAAGAGCAAGGAGTTCATCATCAACACACCATTTGTTACTTCTTGGAGAGTGGTGTCTCCTAGATTGGCTAGGTGTCACTTGGGAGCCTCCGACAAGATTGTGGAGTTGAACCAAGGAGTTTGTAAGGGCAAGGAGATCGCCTACTTCGTGAAGATCTACCGCTAGTGAGGCAAGTCCTTCGTGGGCGATGGCCATGGTGGGATAGACAAGGTTGCTACTTCATGGACCCTTCGTGGGTGGAGCCCTCCGTGGACTCGCGCAACCGTTACCCTTCGTGGGTTGAAGTCTCCACTAACGTGGATGTAGGATAGCACCACCTATCCGAACCACGGGAAAAACATCCGTGTCTCCAACAGCGTTTGAATTCTCCAAACCCTTCCCTTTACATTCTTGCAAGTTGCATGCTTTATTTTCCGCTGCCTATATACTCTTTGCATGCTTGCTTGAATTGTGTGATGATTGCTTGACTTGTCCTAAAATTATTTAAAATCTGCCAAGAACTAAAATTGGGAAAAGGTTAAGTTTTTATTTGTTCAAGTAGTCTAATCACCCCCCCCCCCTCTAGACATACTTCCGATCCTACAAGTGGTATCAGAGCTTTGGTCTCCACTTGCTTTGATTTCCATAGCTTTTGTTGGTCATAGCCTTGGTTTCACAACCTAGAAGAGTATGGCGTCTAGCGAGGGAAATTATCACCGTAGAGGTCCTTACTTTGATGGTACTAACTTTGCTAGTTGGAAGCATAAAATGAAAATGCATATTCTTGGACATAACCCTGTTGTTTGGGCTATTGTGTGTGTTGGCTTGCAAGGTGACTTCTTCGATGGGAAAGAACCAAACCGTGAAGCTAGCGCGGATGAGTTGAAGATGCTACAATACAACGCTCAAGCTTGTGATATTCTCTTCAACGGATTGTGCCCCGAAGAATTCAACAAAATCAGCCGTCTTGAGAATGCAAAGGAAATTTGGGATACTTTGATTGATATGCACGAAGGTACCGACTCCGTCAAGGAATCCAAATTGGATGTGCTTCAAAGTCAACTTGACAAGTTCAAAATGAAGGATGGTGAAGGTATCATTGGAATGTACTCTAGGCTTGCTCTCATCACAAACGAGATTGCCGGCTTAGGGAGTGAAGAGATGACCAACAGATTCATCATCAAGAAGATCCTAAGAGCCTTGGATGGAAAATATGATACCGTGTGCACATTGATCCAAATGATGCCCAAGTACAAAGATCTCAAGCCAACGGAAGTCATTGGAAGAATTGTTGCTCATGAGATGTCACTCAAAGATAAAGAGGAACTTCACAACAAATCAAGTGGTGCTTACAAAGCATCATGTGAAGCCCCCACATCATCAAGTGAGAAACAAAACTTCAATGAAGAACTGAGCTTAATGGTGAAGAACTTCAACAAGTTCTACAAGAGTAGAAGCAAAGATAGAAGCTCCAAGTCAAGGTCCTACAATGACAAAAGATCTTCTAGTCGAGAGCGAAACTGCTACAATTGTGGAAGACCCAGACACTATTCCAGTGAGTGTACGGCTCCCTACAAAAGAAGAGAAGATTCTCCAAAAAGAAGAAGCAAAAGAGTGGAATCACCACCATGAGAGAGAAGGAGTAGAGATGATCGTTATGAACGAAGATACTCACGGAGAAACAAGGATTCGGAAAGGAAGGAAAGATCATCAAGGATCTACACAAAACGAATACATCAAGCTCATGTTGGTGAATGGGTATCCGGCTCCGACTCCGACAACCACTCCGAGAGAAGTTATCACTCCGACTCCGAATATACTCAAGATGAAGGTGTTGCCGGACTAGCACTTGTGTCGACCAACTCCTATGACATATTTGATTCACCCAATGAAGGAATTGGAAGATGCTTCATGGCCAAAGGTCCTAAGGTAACTCATCCTGAGTATGTTGATTTTAATAGTGATGAAGATGACTTGTTAGGCGATGATGATTTACTTGTTGACAACTCTAGTGATGAATCCTATGATGAAACGTCAATTAATCATGCTAAAATGAATGGCAATGATAAGGAGAAAATTGAGGCTCTAACTAAAGAACTAAACACTCTTAAGTTAGCTCATGAAACTATCTTCGAAGATCATTGAGAACTTTTAAGGGCTCATGAGAAGTTACGCTTTGAAAAGCTCAATCTTGAGCAAGAGCATGAGCTTTTAAAGGCAATCAATGATGATCTCCGCAAGAAAAGTTCTTCTCACATTGCCAAACGTTTACTCTTATCAACTTACATGCCTCAAGTCAAGACCAATAACAAGAACAAGAAAGATTCTTCCTCTAGTAGTAACAATGACCATGTTAAATCCAATATTGTTGCTTCTAGTAGTTCTCTTGATTCCACTAATGATTCTCTTAGCCAACTTACAATTGAGAAAGAAAATAGCATATTGAAGGAAATCATAGAGAAAGGAGTGTACAAAAGCCTTGCCGGAAGTAAGCAATTCGAGGAGATTGTACGCAAGCAAGGAAGGCACCGGAAGAATCAAGGTGTTGGTTTTGAACGAAAGTTCAATGCCAATGGAGTTGAGTGGGAAGAAGACCAATACCCCAAGACAAAGTTTGTTCCTCAACAAGAGAAGTATGATCCTACTTCTTTCAAGGGGACACAAACTCAAGATGATCTTCCACCACAAGACTACAAGCAAAAAGGCAAGGACAAGCTTCAAGAGGAAATAGATGCATTTGAAGAAGCTCCTAAGACCTTAGTCAAGTGGATTCCCAAGACTACTTCAAGTTCCACTTCATCAAGTACGACTACAACTCCAAGGATTCCCATCAAGATGGTGTGGATCCAAAAGAAGAAGAACTAGAGAGTTCTTGAGGGTGACTCCGCCAACAAACTTCACTCTTATCATTTTGGCAAGAACAAGTGCAATCAACTTCCACATCTTGCACTAGTTCAAGGAGTCACAAACCCTCTTGTTGGTAAGTCAAGGGACAAGGTAACCTAAAAGCTTTCATAGACATCATCTTGTGTGTGCATCACTCTATGTCTATGAATATACTTGCTTGTTCCTTGTGGGACTAACCCATGTAGGTATTGAAAGTGCAATTCACTCAAAAGGATAGCTCCAAGTGATCTACATCAACATTGAGCATCCACATCTTCAACATCTACATGAAGTCATCATCGACAAAACCCAAGGTTAGTTCATCCCTCTTCGGGGGGATATCACATCTAGGGGGAGCTTTACTCTAAGACTTGAGCTAAAGCAACTCTAATGATGTGAACACAACAATGCTTTATGTAAACGTGGTAACCCCACTTGAGCTTAAACGATGAGTATGACCTATGATCAAATGTTCTCATTTGACTCCTAAGTCAATATACTCATATATAGATGACCTAGTCATCGCCAATTGCTTGTTAGATGCTAGAATTGGTTGTGCATGCTTTGTCACATATTTCAATTGCCATTTTATTGTGTGAGCATGTTGGTTGCATATTTTACTCATTCGAGGACATCCACTTGTTGTTTTGATTGTTTGGTTTTATTGTTCTTCTGCCAAGTGGATGGACAAGAATGCCTAAGAACCCCCTCTAGCTATCTATGCTTTCTCGTCTCAAACTCTATTCATGCTACATCACAAAATTGATCAAGTCAAATTCGAACCACTCTGTGTGAGGAGCACTCGGAGTCCCCGATTCGTCATAGACTTATACTTCCAAAACCTCTTTGTGATTCTTGGTCTGACCGATATCCCACTTTCGGTCCTACCGAGATCATCAAGTTGATCTAAGTTTTCAATCTCGATGCAACCGATTTGAACTATTCGGTCACACCGAGTTGCAATAACTATGCACAGTTTTGCATCTCGGTGCCACTGAGTTGTTCCACTCGGTCACACCGACAGGGTCGGGCTATATATAGACAAGGGCAAAATTTTGGAAATTTCTCCGAACCCCTTCGCTCGCGCGATAGCTCGCTCTGCCGACGTGGTCTCCGGATCGTCTCCTCGCCGCCAGCAGCCTCCATTCGCTGGTCTCCGTCGCCGTCAACGGGAATCAACCCCGCCGTTGCCGCCGTAGCGAGTCTCCGCCGAACTAGGGTACGGACTCGGTCTTTGTGCTATTCCCCAATCCGATTCCTAGCACATTGTGATCATAATGCTTCTTGCCACGTTTGATAAACTTCTATCCAGTCAAAGAACTCATAGATTAGGTTTGATTCGAAAATTTTAGGGTTAGGTTTCCGCCGAAACCATCTCGGACCCACCGAGTTGAAAAACTCGGTCCCACCGATTTGGCCTATGCCATTGCACAAGTGAAACTCGGTCTGACCGAGTGTAACTAATCGGTGTGACCGATTTTTGAACTTTGTGAAACCCTAGCAGTCTCGGTGCCACCGAACTGTGACTCGGTCTGACCGAGATCACTAGTTTAGGTTCCAAATGTTGCTTCGGTAGCACCGAGTTTAGAAATCGGTAGATCCGAGATGCTTTCTGTGGGAAACTAAAACTAAGTTTTTGAATCATTCTTTTGCAAAAATCTCTGCATTTCGTGATACTCATCCACTCTACCTCATCTATAAACTATTCACAGGGTCAGCAGTCAGCAGTCAGCTTGTGCATCGTGTCAGACCAAAGTGATAGTCAGAATCAGTCAGAGCAGCCTGTGCACATGAGTGAGGGCACTAGTCCCTCCAGTTACTCAGATGATGGCAGCAGGAGCACCCCTAGCAATCTGCCAAAAGCTGCCACAAGACAGAGAAAGAAGAGAACTTCAAACTCAGAGGATGAAGATTATGTGGCAGAGGAAGAAGCAACTTCAAAGAAAGTTGTACTCAAGAAAGAGCATGGTTCAAGGCAGAGCACCAAGCTAGGCTTGAAGGTCAAAAGGCCAGCTGGCAGGCAACCAATGCCAAAGGCCAGAGCCTCTACCAAGATTCCTAAGAAGCCCACTCCCAAAGAACCAGTTGTTGCTGTAGAGAAGAAAGAAAGAAAAAGAGGCAGATGGTGCAAGAAAGTAGATCCTATGGCTGAATTTGAACAACATTCTTCTGATGAAGAAGAAGAAGAGGAAGAGGAAGGTGCTGCACCAGCACCCAAGGCACCCAAGCTGATGGGTGATGCCATTAGATCAGGGGCAGCTGCATCCAAGCCCAAGGAAGCCCCCAAGCCAGCTCCAAAGCAAAAACCAAAGAGGAATACAAGAAACATCCCAGCATCTAAGAAAAACAAGGCCCCACTGCCTGAACCTGCTGAAGAAGAGGAAGGCCAAGTGTTGAGAAAATTGAAGCCCAAGATCCCAGACCATAATGATGCTCATCCTGTGGCTGAGGATATGAACATCAGGAGAGACTCTGGATTGAGAAAATGGAGAGCTGAGGATCCCTATGCTACCAGGAGAAGGACTGCTGTAGACTACAGGTTCCATACTAAGGAACAGCAGGACTTCTATGAGACAATCTTGTTAGACAAGAAGCCCATTGTATGTGACATGAGATGGGTCGATTGGCAATACATCAAGGACAACGAAGAGCACTACCCTGGAGTGCAGGACATCTTCAAGGCGTGTGGAGTAGCAGACTTTGTTGGGCAAAAGCTCACAAAGTGGAATGAGGAACTTATCATGCAGTTCTACTCCACAGCACATTTTTACCCAGATGGGAGGATTGTCTGGATGTCTGAAGGTACGAGGTACCAATCAACTGTTGCTGAATGGGCACAACTGATAAATGCCCTAGAGGAAAATGAAGATGACTTGGATGTCTATTCCAAGAAGAAGATGGACCACAACTCCATGATCAACATGTACAAAGAGATCTCTGACAAAGCACTTGAAACTTTCAAGTATGGATATGTACACTATCTTCTGTCAGGATTGCCAACCATCAATTGGATCTTAAGGCACACTCTGTTGCCCAAGTCAGGTGATCACAAGATGATCAGAGGCCATGCAATCAATTTACTTCATATCTTTGACGTGCCTCAGAAGTTCAAAGTCATGAGCCTTGTGATTGAAACAATCAAGAGGACTGCAGCAGACCAGAAGAGGAGTTGTGGATATGCCCCTCAGATCCAGGAACTAATCAACTCCAAGATGGGCACTGGCATATATCTTTTGGATAAGGAACATCTGCCTATTCATCCTGATTTTGAAGACAATGAGGTTGTGATGAACAGAGATGAACCATCTTGAGCCCATGCACAAGCACAAAAGGAGAAGGCAAGGAAGGAGAAAGCTGCAAGGATGCCAACTCAAGAGGAGGCATCTGAATACTTCTTGAAAACCAAGCAAGAGCAGCTTAGTTACCTGATTGCATCCACCCTGCGGATTGAGAAAGGTTTGGCCAACCTAACTCAGAACCAGGCAAGCTTAGAGAGAATCGTAGAACAGAAGTTCTATGACTTGGACATCAAGGTGACAGAAATTTAGACTGTAGTGGAGCAACTCCAAGATGACATGCAGGAGAGGAGAGGGAAGACAACCACAGATGCATTTGCCAGAGTGCCACGAGGTCTGAGGTCGTCTTCAGTGCCAGTTCCTAACACAAGAGCAACCGCCTCAGCTCCAGCCGCAGCACCAACCCAACCTGCTCCAGCATCCACTTCAGCTCCAACTCCAACAGCGTCTACGGAAGCCTTCATCCTTGCAGTGATCCAGACTCCACCACCACCTGAAGATCAAGCCTGAGTGTCGATCTAGCACTATGCATTTTCTAGGAACTTTTTGGTAACTTGTTGCCAAAGGGGGAGAAAAATGTATGGATCATAGGCTTCGAGAGAGAGAGAGTTGCTTTTCTCTCTTGCTTTTATTTGGTGGTCTTTAAAACATTGTTTGCTTTTGGTTGAGATACTTTGATATGCTTGTGAGACATTGATGATCATGTGTTTGATCATAAGCTACACTTATGCATGTTTGATATATCTTATCTATCTTATGTGATCATTCACTTTGCCTTGGTGATGAGTGCATGTATTTCATCATTAATCATCTTGAGCGCTCCACCAAGATGTATGTGACATGGAAGAGTAACCCATAATTCTAACTTCTTGTGCATTTGCAGTCCAAAGCAAATTTTATATATGCACAAATTTAGGGGGAGCTCGTACTTATCACATACTTCTCAAAGCGACGATGTAATTCATTCTTATTATCTTTTGTCGAAGCTTTGATCTACATGTTGTCATCAATTACCAACAAGGGGGAGATTGAAAGTGCAACTATCCCTAGGTGGTTTTGGTAATTCATAGCAACATATAGCTCATTGAGCTAATGCTATTCCAAGACAATTATTTTAGGAAAGCTCAATGATTGGCATGGCATGGATGGTGAAAGTGGAACCCTCAAAATACCAAGGACAAAGGATTGGCTCCATCTCAAAAGCTCAAGAATCTACATTTTACATTTTAGTGATCCAAGATCACATTGAGTCCATAGGAAAAGCCAATACTATCAAGGAGGGATGAGGTGTTGCTTAATGAGCTCTTTGCCTTAGGTGCTTAATGATATTCACCAAAATCCTCAACTACTTTCCCATATCCACAAATGACCTAAACCCTAAGCCAAACTCGGTCATGCCGATTCTTTCTATCCGGCGCCACCGAGTTCTTCATATGTCATAAGACACTGCCAAACCCTAGCAAATCGGTTTCACCGATAGGGATCTCGGTCTCACCGAGATGGGATTGTAACCTCTTTGTTTCCCTTTCGTAACTTTTCGGTCTCACCAAAAGAGCGGATCGGTCCCACCGAGATTGCAATGCAAACTCTATGTTTCCCTTTTGTAACTTTTCGGTCTCACCGAAAGAGCAAATCGGTCCCACCGAGTTTGCCTGACCAACTCTCTGGTTAGCTAATTACCAAATCGGTCTCACCGAGTTTGTGTAATCGGTCTCACCGAGATTACGTTATGCCCAAACCCTAACCATATCGGTCCTACCGAGATGCATGTCAGTCCCACCGAGAAACTCTAACGGTCACTAGGTTTACCATTTTGGTCCGACCGAGTTTGTTGATTCGGTCCCACCGAGACTGGTAAATTGTGTGTAACGGTTGGATTTTAAGTGGAGGCTATATATACCCCTCCACCTCCTCTTCATTCATGGAGAGAGCCATCAGAACACATCTACACTTCCAACTCATATGTTTTGAGAGAGAACCACCTACCCTTGTGTTGAGGCCAAGATATTCCATTCCGACCATATGAATCTTGATCTCTAGCCTTCCCCAAGTTGCTTTCCACTCAAATCTTCTTTCCACCAAATCCAAATCATGTGAGAGAGAGTTGAGTGTTGGGGAGACTATCATTTGAAGCACAAGAGCAAGGAGTTCATCATCAACACACCATTTGTTACTTCTTGGAGAGTGGTGTCTCCTAGATTGGCTAGGTGTCACTTGGGAGCCTCCGACAAGATTGTGGAGTTGAACCAAGGAGTTTGTAAGGGCAAGGAGATCGCCTACTTCGTGAAGATCTACCGCTAGTGAGGCAAGTCCTTCGTGGGCGATGGCCATGGTGGGATAGACAAGGTTGCTACTTCATGGACCCTTCGTGGGTGGAGCCCTCCGTGGACTCGCGCAACCGTTACCCTTCGTGGGTTGAAGTCTCCACTAACGTGGATGTAGGATAGCACCACCTATCCGAACCACGGGAAAAACATCCGTGTCTCCAACAGCGTTTGAATTCTCCAAACCCTTCCCTTTACATTCTTGCAAGTTGCATGCTTTATTTTCCGCTGCCTATATACTCTTTGCATGCTTGCTTGAATTGTGTGATGATTGCTTGACTTGTCCTAAAATTATTTAAAATTTGCCAAGAACTAAAATTGGGAAAAGGTTAAGTTTTTATTTGGTCAAGTAGTCTAATCACCCCCCCCCACCCTCTAGACATACTTCCGATCCTACAACTTCTTCACACACGCTCTCACTACTTATTGTTGTTTACACGACATGTATCTGGCAACCTTCAAGCGGAAGCCCAGCGAGGGTGTCGGCCACGACCTGACTAACCACACAAGTTCGTAGCCCAGGTTTATCGCCTATTCAGGTTCCATCCGCAAGGAGTCCGGCCGAGGTTTCCACATACAGCCCCGAACGATGTGTGCAGGGTTCCCGGGTCACCAAACGGGCGACTCGGTACACCGGGCCACATGCCTACCGCATCACAGCCCACCCCTCGGGTCAGCGCTGCGCACGGCCTCCAACACACTACAAACACCATAAACTACTTGCAACTCCCCGACAAATGACAGGGGTGGTTAATAAGTCGAGAGGGTCCTTTGGTTTTGGGCCCAACGCGTGGTAGTAGCTGTTCATGGATCACAAACACAGAACTCAGTTCCTGAGGACGGTTTCAATGAGACAACCCACCATGTACTCCTACATGGCCTCTCACCGCTACCTTTACCAAATCGTGTTCACACACTTAGCTCACACACAGTAGGACATGTTCATCACCATTCCAATTCATCCCTGATGAATCAGACCTGACTCAACTCTAGGCAGTAGCAGGCATGACAAACAAGCATGAATGAGTAGGCACATCAGGACTCAAACAACTCCTACTCATGCTAGTGGGTTTCATCTATTTACTGTGGCAATGACAGGTCATGCAGAGGAAAAGGGGTTCAACTTCCGCAGCATGTAACAGATGAATCGTTGTTGTCCTAATGCAGTAAAAGAGAGCAGGAGCGAGAGAGTGGGATATTATCGGAATGAACAAGTGGGTTTTGCTTTCCTGGCACTTCTGAACATAGTATAGTTCTTCATTGGTGTCATCATCCCATCGTCGGAACCACGTTTACTGAGAGGGGACAAAAACCGGCAACATAGAAGAAACACAATCAATGCAATGGAACAATATGATGCATGATCATGACATGGCAATATGTTGTGGTTTGACCTAATGCAACTAACAACACAATTAAGTGTAGTTGGTTTGAACCCAAAGTTCAAATTCAAACTCCACATATGGTTATTTAAATGCCATTCATTTGGTTTGTCCTAAACAGTAGACAAAAGTTGTTCTAACATGTATGAAAAGGTACAGATGGATGATTGGATTTTTCTGATCATTTTTCATATATAACTTATTTCATTTGGAGTTACGGTTGAATTTCTATGATTTTTAGAAGTTTGTGGTATTTTTTGAAATAAATAAATCATCTCTGATTTATTTAAAATCCCAGAAAATATTTACTGCGTCAGCATTAGGTCATACTGACATCATCTAGTCAACAGGGCCGGTCCAAGTCAAACCTGACAGGCGGGACCCGCTTGTCATTGTCTATGGCTTTAACCAAAAGGGTTTATTTTTAAACCGAGGATTAGTTATCCGGTGGGGTCCAGTGTCAGCGGCTGTGGGGTTTAATTAGTGGCGCATTAGCCCCAAATGACGTGTCCACGTCATCCAAAACGGTGGTTAGCCGACGGTGCTAATCGGGACACGGCGGGGTTGCTCGTCCGGCCAACTCCGGCGATGGGAGCTCGCGCGGCTGGGTCCTGCAGATGCAGCGCGATAAGGCGCGTCGACCAGTGGTGGTGGGTGGTGCTAGGGTGGCCGGAATCACTAACGACGGTGAGTGAGGCGGCGGCCAGAGCTACTGCCTGCACGGTGCGGTGCTAGAGCAAGCAGGCGAGTGAGCAAAGGGGTTGGGTGGCCTCCTGGAGGCACCAGGAGCATGATGCGGTGCAAGGGCATGGCTGGGTTGAGCTCAGGCCACAGCGGCGATATCGCCGGCGGAGCCAGCTCTCGGGCTCGATGGGAACGGCGGCTAGAGAGGGAAATAGAGCATGGGGAGAGAGGGGTTTGGTGTATTGGCTCACAGCGAGTGCAGGGGCACCGAAGCGGGCTCGGGGAAGGGATGGAGCAGGTGGCGCGTCGGCGGCGATCTCAGGCATCCGAGGGAGGAAGAAGAGGTCAGGGACGACGCTCCGAGGGCCTTCCGGTTGCGTGGATCGGCGGAGACGACATAGAGGTCGACGACGGAGCTCGTGGACCGGTCGGAGAAGCGAGGGCGAGGCGGTGGACGCGGCGGTGCTCGTCGGCGTTCTCGGGCGCCCATGAACAGAGAGAGGGGAAGGAGCAGAGGAGGGGAGGAAAGGGCGGGGAGGAGTGAGAGGGGTCCGGGGAGTATCGTGGCGACTCTAGGCCGTCCAGGGGGAGGCGGCAAGCAGGAGGTGGCCGGGGCATGTGCTTGTGTGCGGTGGCCACTCGCTCTCGTCCTTCTGGCTAGAGGAGGACGATGACTGGCAGGTGGCGGTGTGGGCTGGGCCCCTAGCTGGGCCAGGTAAGTGTGCTACCAGGTACAGTGCCCTCTCTCTCCGGTTTTCTTTTAGTTTCTGTTTTTCTATTTTCTGTAATTGGTTTTGCTTTAATAAAAAATGCTAGAGCATTTTCAAAAATCCTGAAAATATTTGTGGGCTCTGCTTGGAATATTTCCAACAGCCTCATTTACTTTCAAGATCGTTTGGACACTTAAATTTATTTATAGCATTTAAATGTCCAAGAACAAATAATGTATGATTTAATTCAATAACCCAGAGTGTCCTAGAAAAGGGTGCACCATTTTTGGCAGAGGATCTGGACCAAAACAAAAATGATGAACAATTATGAGGGGCATTTGGGTTCATTGAAAAGATTTAACTTTGACCCTAGTTGAATTTCATTTGCTGCTAGGGTTTATCAGTCCCCATTTCAAAGTTTCATAAAACTTAAACATGATGCAGGGAAGCTTATGCAGTGACAGGCAAGGCCTAAGCTAGGGTAAGCTAGGGTTGTGACAACTTACCCCCACTAAACAAGAATCTCGTCCCAAGATTCAAGACGTGAGGTAAGAAGACAGAGGGGACACAAATCTAACACGATCTTCATGATCCAATTGCCCTTCTCGAAGATGTTGATTCATGCTTCATATTGATCTTGGCGTCTCTGCCTTCGGGAACTTCATCCAACACGATGATGACAGAAAGAAACTCTACTAGAAATGATCTTCTTGAGATCGGGCAACTCAAGATCGACTCATGGAGTGAGACGTAAGAACACCTCTTGAGTTGAGACTCAAAACACACATCAGAGGGATGGAAAAATAATAGATGACGAAGGTTCAAGTTGGTAGGCAACAATTCCACGCTTGAGTAAGACGGTGCATGGTTTCAAAGTAGCGAGGAGATGAATTGCTATGATTCCATAACGGGGCACCTTGTGGAAGGCGACTCGTAGAGTTATTCCCTTGAGTGGCAAAAAGAATTACTTTTGATACAAAGATCATTGAAACTCTTTATACCAGCCTAAGGCAATCACAAACGATCGTGTGAAGGAGATTGAAGAGATGGCATACTCATACTAGAGTGGATGATGTGGACTACCTTGTTGAAGAAAACCACTACAAAAAAATACACTTCCGTGATGATACGTGTTTGTCACAGTAGGTCGCGTTTTTTGTCATGCATGTACATCCAAGACGATTTTATGACAGAATCAAGATAGTCATACATGTGCTGTCGTAGAAGTGTTCCATGACATTACCAAAATTATCATCACGGAAGTGTCCACTTCCATGACGATAAATCGCGCGTCACATAAGTGCTTTCGTCAAGGGTGACCGACACGTGGCATCCACCGTAACGGAACGCCGTTAAGCTATCGGGTCGGGTTTTGGATCCGATAACCCATTAACAGCCCCGACCAATGGGGATTTTCCACATGTAAAATCATCATTGGCTGGAGGAAACACGTGTCGGCTCACCGTTGGGACAGATCTCATCCGCTCATTGGTCCGAAGGCGCCTATGATACATCGACACGTGGCACAACCCAACAGAGGCCCATTCCTGTGAAAAGGCCGGCCCGTTTGACTTGGTCAAAAGGTGGCGGGCCGGCCCACGGAAAGCCTGTTAATGGCATGTTCGCATATAGCCCATTTACAGCCCGCTAACCCAGGGCCCGTTACGCCCTATACGAATTAGGTCCAGTAGCGTCATCTGGGCCGTCCAATATGATTCAGCCCGTTTTAACTTCCGGCCCATGTGTGGCCCATGACTTCTTTCGGCCCATATGAGGATCTTTGTAACTCTTGGCCCATTAACGGCCCGTGGTGAAACTGGCCCGTAATGAACAGTGTATCACTTCATACCCATTAATGGCCCGTTATTCCATTGGGCCGTTTCCAGCCCAAGTTATCTTTCGGCCTTCTCAGGGCCCATTGATTCTTGGGCTCATTTGCAACATCCGGTTACATACGGCCCGTTACTGTCATTTTCTGCTTGTGGGCCAAATTCAGCCCGTCATTACAGTCGGCCCGTTTGCGGACCGTTAATACGTTGGGCCGTTTTCATGTAAAAAAAACCGTTGGGCTATTTTCATAGAGTTATCAAATACGGCCTATTAACGGCCCGTTATGGTCCATGAATAGTACGGCCCATGATTGGCGAAATGATGATACGCCCCGTAGAAGGCCCTTGGTCCTATGGCCCGTATGAGGCCCATGGATAGTACGGCCCGTAGAAGGCCCATGGATCGTACGGCTCGTAGAAGGCCCATGGACCCTAAGGCCCGTATAGAAGGTCGATGGATCCTATGGCCGGACAAAGGCCCATGGATCATACGGCCTGCAGGAGGCCCATGGTTACAACAGTCCGTGTGTTGCCATGATTATTATGGCCTAGTTACCAAAAATAGGCTATTGTGGCCACTAGAAAAAACAGAAAAAGAACTGCAGTGACTACAAGCAAACAACTAAACAAGACAATAAGGAAATAAATAAGCAAGCAATTAACGCTAGCCTATTACCGCTATTACACATATTACATCCACTGGGCATCAAAGTTCGCCACCGGTGCAAATATAGGGAACAAAGCAGCACATTACATACACTGGCCGTCAAAATTGGCCACCAGTGCAAATAAACGCGGGAGCAAAACAAGAGCATAATTGAAACAACTTCAGAAGAGCTCAAGAAACGTTATCCTGGGTATCCACCATGCTGGCAATAAGCTTAGCAAGTTGATTAGCTTTGTCCTGTATGGCACTAAAATCCTCCAACGCTTGCTGTTGCACCAGAAAGTATGCATCTGAATGCTCCAGGGCTTCCGCAGTCCTTCCGCTTCTTGTCGCAGCACAGCTGATCAATGTCTTTCAGCTTGTAGTTGAGACTCAAGAAACCGAACTGATTCAGACAGTGAGTTTGAATAGCTTGTGCAAGCGGTAGTGGCCAGTAACTCGAACACTAAACCAAGACAGGACTTTGGGGTTGTCTTGCTGTCTTCAAGATAGTCTTCCTTAGCTGTTTTATTAGCTTTGTTGGAGACCAACAAGGATGTGTCACTATCCTGAACCTTATCTGCATTACTTCCTTTACCATTGCTTAATAAGGCACTCTTCCCCAATATTCTGTCAGCATTCTAAAAGAAGAAACAAGCAGACACATAACAAGTTTAGCATGTACTAGTATATGAAACTCATTTCGGTGAACCAGTTAATTAGTAAGGTGGACAGCATTAAACTACAATGTCTTCTATTGCCAAGTACTAGTACATAATAAAAGCATCAAACAAACATATATCTATGTCCTATGGTCACTGCATTGTCTTGCCAAATCAAAATAGAGACACCATTCAAATCATATCAGTTCAAGACAAAGCAGCAGTGAAAGAATACAAAGCATGGGAAACTACACGGCACAACAAGATTTCAGATGGGTACCACGGGTCTACATGTATAACAACACTATTGGCTCTGTTGTGATGCTAGTAATGTGCATGATATGAAAGTCAACTGTATACACAATTGAAATTGAAATCAACAGAGCTATTGATAAGAGCAAACCTGTTAAAGAAACATGCGTGAACAAACCTGCTGTGCCATTGGAGTTTCGGTTGGATCCTTCAATTTAAAAATAACTTTGTATGAGTAAATACAGTGATACAAGAGCAAAGCAATCATAGTTTAAAAAAAGGCGTGCATAAGCGAGCGCTTAAGCGCGCCTAGGCTCTAGGCGTTGGCAAAACACATTGCGCATAACAATGCATAATCTGTGCATAACTGTGCATAAGCATGCGCTTTGGTCAGTAAAGCACAAGGCGGTGGCAAAACACACAATTAACGCCTAGCGCTTTTTTAAACTATGATAGCAATGGAATCTTAAATTAGAACAGTTGTTCTTTAGGTTTAGGCACTTGTTCTACATGAACAGAGTACAGTAAGACGCAAGAATATAATACTTAAAAATAGAAAATGATCTCATAGACCTTACCACATTCTTGGTTCAGGACCAGTACAGAACAACGTGTTCCCAGTCATCGTCCAGTAAATGTGTCTCAAGAGAACATATGGGAATTTGATGAGTTTCTTTGCCGATGAAGTACGTTTTCTTCAGGTAATTCTGATACTGCCACCAAGCATTCTTGAAGATAGCAGAGGTATTAGCACAGGTTACCTCATCCTGAGTTTCCAAATCGGTCCTTCTCTATAGAGAAAAATGGGAAAATTTGTTGTATTATAACCATCATGGAGGTAGGATGTATAGAAAGAAGCAAAGTAATTGCCATGAATAACATTACTTACACATAACTCCTGGACAAACACCTGCAACTGGCATTTTCCTTCATCTTCAGTATAATATTTCCAAGATGGGAAGATACGCACATACGATTTAACAACATCAAATGCGATAGATGCTAAACTACGACTAGCTGGTTGTGCTTCCTCCACAGGAATAGGCGTACTAACTAGTGGAGTTGGGGTTCGCCGTGATAGTACTGGCCCTTTGGGCACTGGAGCTGCCTTACTAATTGCTCTTGTTTGGGAGCTCTGTGGTGGAGATGGTGTTGTGTCAACAGGAACTGGGATACTATCGGCTGGGGTTGGGGTTAGATTGGGTGAAACTGGTTCTCTGTCGATCGCAGTAGGGGTACAATCTGCGAGAGTTTGGGTTATGTGTGGTAGGGCTGGTTCTTGTGCATGTACAACCGGGGTGCTATCTCCACCAAGAGGTAGCACTGTTTTATTTGAAGACCGTGTTTTTAGTCCGCTAGATACTGGCATCACCCGCTCCAATTCAAATGGCTGATAAACAGGAAACATAGTTGAATGTACAGACATTGTATGAGAGACAGATGCAATAGATAGTGTGGAAAAAAGAGGGCATGAAATAGTTGACATGTATATTGTTTAACTAAAACGGATAGCATGACATAATTTCACATATATGATGTCTATCTAAACTGGATAGCATAGCATAACATAATTCAAAGATATGATGAATAACTAAACAGGATCGCATGACATAATTCACCTACATGTTATCTAAGTAATCAGGATCGCATCATTTAATTCACATATGTGATTTATATGCTAAACAGAGGGCATTCGATATGATGTCTGAACTAAGAACATGGTGTTGAATATTGTGTATATGATGTCTAAACTATGCAATGCAAGACACCGTATGCATGATATGAGCAGTATAACCGTGCCAAGTTAGAGCATACACCTCAGTGGGGGAATAGGACTGGTCATCTGTCTCTGAATCCATCTCTAAGGAGCTATCGGGACCCAACAAGAGATCTGCTTCGATAGGTAGCACTGTCTGCTCTGAAGGCCTTGTTTTCACTCCAGATTTTTCCATCTCCCACCCAAATGGCTGATTCACAGGAAGAGTGGTTTAATGTACAAACATTATTGATAAATGGAAATGTAATGAAGAAAAGAATGGGCAAGATATCATTCAAATATATGATGCCTGGTTAAACAGGATGGCATTGCACATTTCACATATATTATGGCTGGCTAAAAGACATGAGACTGCATAATTCCCATATATGATATAGAAACTAAACAGGTGGCATTACAGAACATGTCTAAACTAAGCAGATGACATATATGATGTCAAAAGTAGTCACTGCAAGGCAACATATGCATGATATGACTAACATCATCATGCCAAGGTAGAGCAAACACCTTGGGGGGTAAATAGGAGTGGTCAGCGGCGTCTGAATCCGCCTCAGAACAGATATCTTCCTCTGGATTACAATCTGGAGAGGGGTGGGGAGGGTTTGCCATTGAACCCACCATGGAGCGATGTCTGCATGACATTGTATTGCCGCGCAAAACTCTTCTCTTTTTCTCTACATGTTCAGCATGACTGTGTACAATATCTGACATGCATACGAAAAAAATATGGTGAGATTATGTAAGGAGAGCATGCAGAAATTTAGAGTGATGGTAACAACCAGTGGGTCGACGTTTTTCTGTTGAACCAAAATAGCCCTAATGGATCGACGTGAATGTATAGTAATAAGTGATGCAACAAGTGTACAACCTCTTTGCCGTAGCCGTGTCGACCTCAGCATCATTGGGTTGGTCGCTGGAGCAGTTGAGGCAGAGGTGGCTGTCGGAGGTGTGGAGGAAGATCTGAGGAATCTGTAGATGGCGTCCAGGGCACTGTCTGTTGTGATGGATCGTTCTGTCATTGGAGCAGCTCCGGTGAGCCATAAGACGTCAAGGCTGAAGCAGCACAAGACAAACATCGTCAATCTCAAGTGGGATTCTAATAGCATCTCCAATAGATGATGCAAAATGGATGTAAAATTAACATCACCAAAAACCACCTGACTACAACAGATGAGGAAAAACTGTTGACTCTGAACTTAACTTAACTGCCGAAACTGAAATTTACTGTGGAATCTGAATGCTATTGTCGAAACTAAACGCAATGGTAGCAGAGAGGCACTTGACATGTAGTTTAGGGAGGGCCTGCAGTTCATCTTCAACCTGCAACCCCCTGAGCCGCCAGCCACCACCAGCCGAACCGCCGGCCCAGCGCCGCCTCGCCGCCCCGAAACAACTCGCCACCGCCGCCCCGGCCAGCCCTCTAGGCCCCCCACCCCCCACCCTAAACCCTAATATAGATAGTGGGGTACCTCTTCGGCGAGCCCCCGTCCTCGCTACGGGTGGTTCTTCCTTAACTCCGGCGAGCCCCCCCCCCCCAACCCCTGAAAATCAACTGACCCAAAAGTCGATTCAGTCGACTGAAGTGTGGCTTAAGCGGAGCAGAGCAGCAGCACGGGCGAGGGGGAGAGCAGCAGCAGCAGCTGGGCGAGCGAGCGATCGAGCGAGAGCCGGAGCAGCAGCAGCAGCGCGAGCGAGCGAGCGAGAGCCGGAGCAGCAGCAGCAGCAGCAGATCCGGCTGGTATGGACGCTGTCGCCGAAGGGGCCTCGCACTGGGGGAGAGCCGCCATGGAGATGTCGCCCGTGGCGCCGGCTTCAAGGTAGCCGCTCCATGGGGGTGCGGGATGGAGCATCGTCGGCGTCGGGAGGTTGAGTTAAGGAGAAGGTGTGATGCGATGAGTGTACAACCTCTTTGGTGGCACTGAGTAGGCCTCGGCTTCGTCCGAGGAGTCGGTGAGGATGTTGCGGTTCCGGTGGAGCAGGTTAAGGCGGCGCTGTGGGGATGGAGCATCCGCGATAGACGAGGCGATCGTCGGAGCAGCTCCTTGGAGGTGGAGGACGGGGCGGCTGAACCGGCGGGACGGCGATATGGACGACGGATCCTCATCTGGGGAGGTGATGTGGGATGTCGAGCTGTTGCGATGGATGACGTCGTCGGGGAAGAGGCTCCGGCTGGGCAGTGGTGACGAGGCGGACAGAGGAGGGTGGGGTTTCGCGACTGGAGCGGAGAGGTTATGGCGGCCTAGGATTTCGAATGGCGAAAAGGGGGCGATGGGAGGGGTGAAGCATGACTTAGGGACGCGCTTGTCCAAAATGCAGGGTGTGTTACAAAAGTACCCCCCACCGATTTGAACTAGCGGCCCTTTCGGCTCAGGGTTAGAAGGGGGATTTCGCGTGTCGGGATTTGGCAGCTGGAGGGAGTTTTCACGCGCGTTGTAATTTCGGGATAGCAAGGTGCGGGTTGTGAAGGCGCCAGTTTTGGGAGCACGATATCTGAATTTTCGGGATATAACAAGACGCGGGTTGAATTTTAGGGACAAGCCTAACATGTAGTAATATTGTACTTGTACGTACCAAATCAATTCGCACTTCCCTCAACCAAAAAGAAAACAAAAAATATAAAACTATTCACGCCACACAAAGAGACAGTCTTGCCCCGTTTTACTATATGAATGCTATTCAAAGCTACTCCCTATTTCCATCTATATAGGGCCTAATGCGTTTTTCGATGCTAACTTTGACCAAATATTAGAGCAATGATATATGACATGCAACTTACACAAAGCACACCATTAAATTCGTCTGTGAAAGGTTCTTTCAATGATATAATTTTCACATTGTGCATGTCATGTACTATTAATCTTGTCAATAGTCAAAGGCGGTCTTAAAAATCTCATTACGCCCTATATAGATGGAAGGAGGGAGTATGAATCCATGTTATGTCCGATTAAATTTTTTTGCTTGCTGTATAATGCATGTAACCTACTCATACCAACATTTTAGTGCATTCCAAATGTATATACTACCGCTGCAATTCGAACTAAATTTGAATTCATTTCTCTATTTCAATAAGAATCTACAATCATGATTGTTGCCAACTTCAACCATCATAGTTTCCTTGCTATCCGCCAGATATAAATCGGACGGCCTATAATACAGGATGGCAAGCACACCATCATCAACAACTCCGTTTTTTTATAAGAGTAGAGATAAAATATATTAAATGTAGTATAACATGTTCATAACCACACCATGTGTATCACCGTTATATATATTCACACATGCGTCGGTTGGAAACACTATGATAAATTCTTCAAATATCCGAATTCACTTTTTATAATGAAGTATATATGATCTCTATTCGTCTTTTACACCCACACAACCCTATTATCTTTGTAGCTAGCGCTAACTTTCTCTTGTGCATGCACACGCCCGCATCCCTCTCACCCTCCCTCAGCATTCTCTAGCTCCATCGCGCAAATTCGTCTTTCCACTTTAGGTCGTTCACCCATGGTGTGTGTAGGCCCCCCAGCTCCTTCTTTATGGCACACATCGATCTATATGCCTCTCTAGCCAGGTGTGCCTAGCACAAACACAAGCTTCCCCTCTTCTCTTGTCACCGTCCATGCCTCTCTCCCACCACTCTTTTCATCGTTCTCGTACTCGCACACTCCTCCCCCCTCGATATAGTATGCCTCTCGTACCACCTCCTACATGCATCCCTCTCTCTCTCTCTCTATCCTTCTCATCGTGCCTCATTTGCTTCTAGCACACACATGCATGTATACCGATCGATCTCCCAACATATACCTAGATCAACTTTAACTACCCCCCATCGATCGACGTACCTCACAAGTTATGTCTCTCCTTTCTCTAACGAAGGGCGATTGATCTTCCTATGTAGTTACGTCTGCTTACCACAGCCACATCGTCCCCCCCATCATTCGTGCATGCCTCTTGACCCGTCTCTCACACGCACGTGCACAGACAACAAGTAGCCATCTCCTCTCTTATTGATATTGCGGGTGTGCCCTCCGTTTGTCTAGCGAGCCTATCCCACCATTTGTTAGAAGCAACTACACTACCACCCCCTCCAACACTCTAGCTCTGTCTCTCTCCCAACCTTATTCCTCTCCTGCACATATGCATGGATGTCAATCGATCTCCCTTAATACATGAGGCAGATCGATCTCCTTAATACATGAGGTAGGCATCTCTCCTCCTCCACACATATACCAGCCATTGTACCTCTATAGTTAATTGGGCCTCCCTCTTCCCGCACCACACACCGATAGTCGAGCGCTTCAGGTAGGTAACCTTGCCACAGAGACAAACTGCACATGTCCCATCTCACGTTCCAGTAGGCCAGCCACTCTATATCTTTGACGTGGGCACACACAAATTCGATGGCACTCTTTATCGATCGCGCGCGCGCGCGCACACACACACACACAACATCCCTCTTTTTGATTCTATGGACACCTCAAACCGATGATACCTCCACTCTCTTCTCGTGGATCGCCCCCTCTATATATATGTTATATACATGACTCTATTTCACACACATTGCATATGTTACTTTTTTGACTGACCCCCCCCCAAAAAACTCTCAAGAACCCACATACTATATCCCTCTAGGTTTGTATCTCTCTCACGCAACCCCACGTAGGTGGTGTACGTATACAAGAAGAGAATAGGTGCACCGTGCACGTACTCACGCTTCGTGCCCAGCTACACCCGCGCGGGTACACGGTGGAGCTCATTTCTTTACGAAATGGCAGCCCACGTGCTAATTTGAATGCCCATAGTGGTTGTTTACCTAGGGAGGTCGTGTACCACGCGTGCACGGAACAAAGTTTGACTTGACGCGTTGCTACGTTATTTTTAAATAAAGTTATAGCGCTCAATGGCACGTACACAGAATATAAAACGATTTTTATGGAGAAAAAGGTAGTCCACTCACTATATACAATGGAGCCTGCCTGCCTGGTTTGTCGCTCTTCAGAGTATCTCACACAAGGTTGCGGTGGCCTCTCTCTCTCTCACCGTTGGTCACTGATCCGGCCGCATCCCGTCCGCCGGGGGAAAGGGAGTGCGGTGGCCTCTCTTTCTCTCGTCATTGGTCACTGATCCGGCCGCATCCCGTCTACCGGGGGAAAGGGAGGAAGTGCATCGTTTCTCCGTTCGACGGCGCCGAGGAAGCACGTCCCGATCTGCGGTACATGTCGTTCTCTCTAACCAAGCTCCAGCGCGGCAGGGCCTACGCCACCTGCTTGTAGATTCCGCCCGCCGCCGCTCACCTAGTTACATCTCGACAACCTCCAAGTATCCCCTCCGGCCTTGCTCCACTGCCCGTCTTCCCACGTCGCTGCATGTGGATCTTCCATAGTTCTTTGCCCAAAACATAGCTCGTCCGGCGTACTTTCCATATTGCATTCTCGTCCTCACACCATTTTAGACAAACACAACCGTGTTGTTATCTTCCCATAGGACAAGGAATATGCTTCTTTTTTGTCGTCGCATGTGTCATCAACTGTTATTGGCCAGTAATTGTTTCCTTCCTACCTCCTTTTTGCAAACAGGGCTATCCATTTCACCTCGTTGCTATTGCGACCTTTTGGTGAACTGCACAAATCACTTTTTTCTTAAGAGTGTTTTGTGCAGTTGTACTAAAATGTCACACGGGCAATGTCTCTACATTTCAGTGCGACTGCACAAAGGGAGATTGGTTTTGCTCTATCCTCCTCATCCAACTCCGAGCCTAATCTTCTCCAAGTAGTTAGTCTTAAGAGAGACTGCAAAGGTGATCGGCTTCTATTTGTGTGTTTATTGTTTCATCAGCAGTCCTCTATTATCGTAATCACATTTAATATCTTTGGAACAGGGACGCTCAGCTCTATTTTAGTGGAACTGCACAAAATGGTCAAAATGTTGCATGCTCCAGACAGCTACTTTTTTCCCAACATGCCTTGTTTATTTAGACAGAGCTGGGGGGACATTGCTGCCAATGAAAGCATGGATCAATTTTAATTTAACACCTTCTCACAACTCTGTCTTCAGTTGTGATGTAATTATTAGCTCTGATCTGCTAATAATTGACATGCATTAGCAAGGAAGTTAGTTTTTTATTGTTTCCGAAAGAGCATCGATGGCAAGACACGCGAAACAAAAGCTGAAAGCTCACACCATTGTACAATTTCATGTCGCTGGAAAATTATTTGTATAGTACGTCAATTATGTAAACAAATGATGGAAGCTTGATAGCATTGCCAGAAGCCTCTTCATCATCCGGTCCATGTGCCATGCACAAAATTATACTCCTTCGTTCCTAAATATTTGTCTTTTTACAAATTTCAAATGGGCATATTTCAGAGTGTAGATTCACTCATTTTGCTTCGTATGTGTACTCCCTCCGTTCCTAAATATTCTATTCGTCTTTCTAGAGATTTCAACAAGTGACTACATACGGAGCAAAATGAGTGAATCTACACTCTAAAATATGTCTATATACATCTGTATGTGCCAGTCCATTTGAAATCTTTAAAAAGACAAATATTTGAGTAGTCATTCATTGAAATCTCTAGAAAGACAAATACTCCGGAGTATATTTAAGAACCGAGGGGGTAGTGCACAACCGCATGGGAAACTCAGCCCGGTCGTTGCGCCGCATTAATAGTGAGTAATGAGCAGTCAAATCATAAGCCCCACCTTTCCCACTATAAGTTGCTCTGAAGAAGCAACCATCAATACGCTCTTCTTTGAATCCGCTCATACTACTCCATCCGTCACTGTTTATACAGCGTGCTTCAGAAAAAAGAAAAAAAATGTGGGACCAAGGCGACTAGCGATCGGCCTGAAAAATAGCATTGGTAGTTATAGCACGGCATCTATTACTAGAGGGAATAATGCATACACACTTGCATGCAATGCTTCCACCCCGGGTACACACATGCATGCACTTACTCCACTCCGTAGTAGTACAGTACATGGAGAGAAAATTGTGGACTTGATTGCGGTTACCACGCCCTAATTAATTGAGCATTAAACCAAACGCATCTAAAGTCTCTCTGGTGGTGGAAATGCATTGAGAGAAATGCATCATAATGAAGCGCGCACTGTAAACTGTGACGGAGGGAGGAGTAGTATGAAGGTGCAAAACCAAGTACGCGTATGGCCAGTCGGTCAATGCACCTCCTCTTGGCATATCACTGACATGTGGGACAGGAGTGTGAGCAAACCGACCTCAATTAACGGCAAAGAGCCAACCCGCTGTTCCTTGAGAGAGACGAGGAGCTAGAACACACAGACGGGCTCACACGGAGGCCAAGATATATTCGAGCATGGTTGGTTGATCGATATCTTTCATTACATGTTGGGCTGCCGTTTTCCTCCCTTCTCCGGAATAAACGTGTACTTTATCAAAGATAAAAAAATAAGAGTACAGACGCTCCACCATGCGGTTCTAGTAGTAGTGCTACTCGTACTACTGCGCTTGGCTCTTCGCCTCTTCGTGAAGTCGAACAATATTGGTACTCCGCATGTTTGGTACTACAGTGTATGCCTCTGACAATCTGACACCGAATGTACTGATGCATGTCCACTGAGGGTAGGTTGCATTAGTCAAAAGGCGTAAGCGAGCTTCACCTTGTCCTGCAAGCTTCTCCTCGTTCTGCAAGTTGACGGGACACACCAAAAAGTAGTGCTAGTCCATACTCCCTCCTTTCCGGTTAATATGGCTTAATCTTTTTTGCGGGTAAATGAGAGAGCTTTATTCATATATAAGCATTCTTAAGATGATCAGCCAAGACACTGGTCACTAGGAAGCGAGGTACCCCGCAAAAAAAGAAGTAGGAAGCGAGGTGTTTCATCAAGCCAGTTCTCGGCCACATTCAAAGTGCAGCAAGCACGGTTCGCACGAAGATGCGCCGCAAGGTTTGCTGACCTATTTACATGCTGAATAACAAAAAAAGAGGAAATATTACCAAGCGCTACTATTTGTAACAGGATATGAGCCAGAATTAAGCGAGAATTGTGGCGAGTGTTCCATGCAATCAACTTCCATTATCACATGCGAGAACCCTCGAAGAGAACCAAATGTGTTGAAGATTGCTTTATCACATTTTAAAATTATAATAAGAGTGCAGACGCTCCTCCATCCGGTTCCTAGTACTAGTATAGTACGTACCTTTATAGACTATAGTAGTAGTACTGGTAAACTTTGTGCTTGGCTGTTCGCCTATTCGGGAAGTCGAACAATAATAGCACTAGTAGTATAGTGTATGCTTCTGGCAATCTGACACCGAATTAACTGTTGCACGTCCACCGCCTGAGCGAGGGAGAGCTTGCATTAGTCAAAAGTTTCTCCTTGTCCCGCGAGCCACCGCGCGCAAGCTTCTCCCGTCCTGCAACCTTCTCCTCGTTCGGCAAGTTGACGGGACACAACAAAGTAATGCTAGTCCATACTACCTCCTCTCCGGTTAATATGGCTTAATTTCAAACGAGATAAATACACTGTCTATCACTGTATATTTGTAAAAATATGGTCAGTGGACTTCATAATACGCTCACTGCGCTCAATATATATATTTTCCGATGTTTATACGGTCACTAGCTAACCCTGACTGAGTATGTGTGTGCATGCACGTGTAGGTTGAGCACTTGAGCGTGACCGTGTGTGTTCCTCGTGTGCTCGGACATGCATGCATTAGGGCGTCGCGCCCGTTTTTGCGTCCATGTGTACGTGTGACTGTTACATACACGTAGGGGGAGTACGTGTAGGGGCCACTAAGGAGCAGTCAAATCACACAGTAAGTTAGTCGGAAGAAGCAACCATCATTTCACTCTTGAATGACACGTACGCAATATAAAATGGTTGATATGGAGAGAAAAAGGAAACCACTATATATACACTAGCAGGAGCCTAAGCTACAAGCCTGCTTGCTTAGGTTGCTCTCTTCACAAGCATAGAACGACGGGCCTGACCCCACAGCTGGGGGAAGGGAACAATGTTCTGTGTAGACGCGGTCGACATCGGCGAGGGAGAAAACCCACAGTCGGAGCGTCCCAATCGGGGGTCACCGCGGTATGGGCCGATGCCGCGTCCCAACCGCCCTTCTAGCTACAGCCCGACGTCCCAGGTAGCCCATCTTTCTTTTGGAGCCGGCTTGCTCCACTGCCGTAGCTCCATCTCCATGTTGATCTTTCTCTACTTCTACCGGCTTCTACTTGTGATGAGTTTATGTCTCATGAACTAGTGCCAGTACTATTATTCTAATCACACTTCTTCAATATCTTTGCCAGCAGGGATGCTCAGGTCGATTTTAGTGGAACTGCACAAAAGCATCGTATGATCCGAGGGTGCCAGTCGTCTTTCCTTCGACGGGTTCTACCTGGCCAAGAAATTAAATCATGTTTAGGGTTTAGGGTTTAAGTTGTAGTGACCCCATCAGTAGTTTTTCTTTCGTACACGCTCTCACAACTTTTTTCTTTAGTTGTGAAGTAAATATTGGCTATGATCTGTGAACCATTGAGATGCATCAGCATGTGTGTTAGTTTTCCTTTGAATTTGATGGAATGTTGTAACGGGGCAACCTTGGAATAGGAATGAAAATGGAGTGGAAAGTTTCCGTTTTTTCGGAGAAAAAATGGAATCATAGAGAAACCAACGTTTCGTTGGATCGCACCATCGAGCAAAACCAACGTTTAAATCACGTCTGTCGTGTTCGTGTCTCACTCTCCTCCACGGCTCGACCCCACACGGTCGCTCGGCATGCCATTCACCGCAAACCAAGTATACGATAACTTTCCCGCCTCCTTGTCGATGGATTGCGCCATGGAGTAATAGCACTACTGGAAGAGATTGACGAGTTGGGGGAGGACATCTAGCTGTAGCACGGACTCCCAAGAACTTTTTACATGCATGTTGTAGCCGACTATTGTGACCTTTGAACGCGGAGCAGCCGCGTGCACCCGGAAGCGACGCGGGCGACGCTCTCTTGGCTGGCGCGCCGCTTCAATGTCGGCGCCAGTGAGAGGTCGCATCCGCTCTGGCCAGGCATGAATGCGGCACTGACCGTTTCGGGCGGGAAGCACGCGTGGGTGATGAAGAGGGTTTGGGTTGGTCAGGACCGGCCGTGGCAGCGGTCCGGACATGCATAAACAAGAGATGGTGTACGTTAATATTGCTGTGTATATAATTAACAACATAAATAGTGTGCTAGTTGGACAAATATGATTGGAGATGGAGATGGAAATGGAATTTTACGTAAACACGGATATGCATGTCTATGTCTATGTGTGTGTGCGTGACGACTCTCGCGACCTGGAAGCGGGGGCGTGTTTTTGATCGAGTTTTCTTTCTTGGTACGTTAGAAAATCAGTTTGTCTAATTCACATCTAGATGTTATTTAAGGATATCACATCTAAGCTCCCACAAGTATATAATGTAGCAACAAGAAACAAAAAAACTAGTAAAAAATAGACCACAAACAGAGTGGACATCAACTTAGATGTGACATAACTATGTCACATCAAGATGTTTCCTAGACAGACCCTTAAAAAAGTGTCCGCCAGTTTTCGTTTCTTTTTTCCGAGAATGCGCGTATTCTATTTAAAACCACTGCTATGGAGAGATTTTTTTTACTCCATTATAGCCTCTTGTTTGATAGAGTTTCTCGCGTCTCGCTCTCTCACCCTCTCCATATCAAAACAAGATGACAGTGTCCACTCTATCTCTCTCCTCACCGGTGGTCACAGATCCGGCCGAATCCCGTCCGCTGCGGGAGGTGAGGAGGTGCAGCGTTGATGTTGTCGCTGTCAGTGACGGAGGAAGCCGATGCGCACCGTCCTCTCGGAGCCGACGCTTGCGCAGAAGAAGATCCTCCGTGCCCTTGTTCACTGCCGTCGTGTGGGCAGATCCCGCCTGCCCGCCTAAACGACATCTCGCCCACCTGAGGTATAACTTCTTGTACTGGTCCGGCTCCCCAGGTCGCTGCGTGTGGGTTTTCTTCTATGCGACTACTCCCCAACTCCCCATGCATAGTAGCTAGGGTTCGTCGGCTGGTCCAACATCACCTACTAGTACTATTATAGAGGAAATGCCACTCGAAAAGTTTTCCTGATTTATGCCTCGGTGGAGGTATACATGTTGTTTCGACAAAAAGTACTTGGTGGTTGTGCGGTCATTGTCCATATGGTGGTAGTACTATCACTGGTTAAATGAAGAAATGCTTTTTTTTCTCGGGTATCCTGGTTTAGTTCCCATCAAGATAATTATGATGCTTCTATTTGTTGGTGTACTTTTCATTAATTCTTATTGACAATTGAGATGTCGTTGCTAACCCTTTTTTATATTTTTGGAAACAGCGATGCGTGTCTCCATACCCGGGCATGTCTTCCTCAATTTCAGTGGAACTGCACAAAATTGGATGGCCATTGTTGTTCTGCCTCACTGTCCTCTGCCACGTGGTTCTTCCTTCCTCGTGCTTGATTACTGAGAAGAAACAGACCACAGTGAGGATTTGTCGAACTTCATAGGTGCCTCACCCAAACTTGATGCCAAATGGATGATGCATCACCATGATGACCTATCGATGCTCATGGTTGCGTCGGCTGGTGAAGCTGCTCGATTTTCAATGAAAAACAAGTTGTATTCCATTAGTGCTCTTTGCTTGTTATGCACAAAAATGATATCCTTCGTCAGTTCACCTTGGTTGCGTTGGAGACGCAGTCGTCTTTCACGTTGGTGCAATTTTATCACACAATTGGCTATGAACCAAATGTTTCCTTGAAGAAGGATCGACGTTGGTACTAAGAGCATAAGTTTTGTATTGATTTCTAAGCCTTCTCACAACTTTGTCTCCAGCTCCCCTGTAATTTTATTGGTCCAGCTATTAAATTTGATTAAAAAATGGTGTGGACTAAAAACCCAGAAGGACATAGTAGCCCTCCATTTTTATTTACTCCGCATATTAGATTTGACTGAGGTCAAACTTTGTAATACTCTCAAACCTTTCGGATAATTGAAATTAAAATTCTTTATTTGTACACACACTCACACGTTTCTGATAATTTGGCGCATGTGTGGTTGTTCACTTAAGGGAGGGTAGTGTACCACACGTGAAGGACAGGAAGTGCGACCAGGACGCGTGGGCGTGGATCATTAGTTCATCGGAAGTAGTACTAGTTTTCTTCAGTGTACATTAAATAAAGAGTTTCGTTTCGTACTTACACAATTTAAAGCGATTGTTATGGAGAGAATAAGAAAACCACTCCACTATATATTAGTCGTATACACGAGAGTACTATATGGACGCAGCTTCATTGACTTAGTGCACCTGCCTTTGGATTTATGACAGGTGGGCCCAAAATGTGGCTGGCTCACCTGTCATACAGCCAAAAGCAGGTGCAGTGAAGGCACCGGAGCTCAGTTCGTACTACAATAGTATATATATAAGTGGGAGCCTCAGTGCTTGTTCGCTAGGGTTTGCACTCTCCACACGCTCGCCGCACTACATATATGTTACACGCTGGAGGCTCAGCGTTCATTTGCTAGGGTTTTCTATATTCACAGTCTCTCACCATCTCTTCACTAGATCTAAACAAGACTGAGTTGGCCTCTTGTCTCTCTCTCCCCCACACACAGCTGGTGAAGGAGGCGTCCGTATCTCGTCGCACCGGGAAGGGGAGGAGGTGCAGCGTTCACTCTATCACCTTCGGTACTGTTTTGGTGGAACTGCACAAAAGGAGATCGAGATTTGTTTCCAGTCTTCGTGGCGAGTTGTTTCAAATCTTGGTCTCAACCACATGATGTGCAGTGTGCTTTGAGATGTCGTGCTACTTGTTTTGGTACTGTTTTAAATAAATGTTGAATTGAAACTATTGTATTGCTGTCTTTTCCCATTAAGTAGTGAACAAAAATGGGACCAACCCAGTGTCGGTGTACTAAAGTAGGGGTACCTCAGTACCCCAAACTTGTGCACGGGCAGTAGTAGCGTCCCGCGGCAAGGCCGGCCAGGGCAGCGACAAGAGTCTCCACGGCCCTTTCTGGGCCGGACAAGGCCAAGTGATCGAGCCTAGAAGACCAAGCCCCGGCAAGAGGAGCTTGCCGGGCCGAGAAGGCGAGCCCCGGCAAGAGGAGCTTGCCGGGCCAAGGCGACAAGGACCCGGCAAGAGGAGCTTGCCGGGACGACCAAGCCGAAGCACCAAGGCCCCGGCAGGAGGAGCTCGCCGGGGCGGCCAAGCCAAGGCACCCCAAGAGAAGCCCGCTGCGGCGCTCCGCGCGCCTCGGCAAGGCCTGACGAGCGGCAAGCTCTCAGGTGCGGCAAGACAACCGCCGCGGCAAGCCACTTGCCGCGGCAAACCACCACCTCAGGCATGCGCTCCAGCTCACCTGCCCACGCGTCACTCTGGAGCTTCCCCGGAGACACGTGGCGGTGCGCCGCGCAACCTGGGGCGCGCATGGCATGCGACGTTGGCGGAGCCGCCCCCGTGGCCAGCGGAGGCGCCCCTAACGGTCCGCCTCAGCACTATTCAGGCGATCCAGACGGGCATTTAATGCCTTTGTCCCCCACCGTCAGAGTTAGGTGCGATAGCAGTGTGCGGCCACTGTTCGCACAGTTCCTTGCCATTTTTACCCTCACCTGCGTCGCTACCTGTGGGAAACCCCTTAGCATATAAAAGGAGGCCCATGCGTACGTAGAGGGGGGGCCAGACCCGGAGAGAGAGATCGAACCCTAGAGGAGAACAGAAAACCAGGAGGACGCTCAGTAGACCCTCGTCTACGTCCTGCTCCAGCTTACTGTAGCTTCTTGCACTCCAGAGCAAGAACTCCAATCAACCAGACATGCAGCAGTAGGGTTTTACGCATCCATGCGGCCCGAAGCTGGGTAAAATCTTTGTGTGTGTGTGTGTTGCCTCGATCTGCTCTTTGTGCAACCTCCGCCCCCCGCCGAACCGACAAGGGGCTCCGTCCCCATAGGTGCTCGTGTTGGCAGATATCCCCCGACATCTCTGGCGCGCCAGGTAGGGGGGTGCGTCGAGGTTGTGTGAATCAGATCCGGCGTCCGCGCGAGCCAGACTCTCTTCGTTTGCGCCCGCATGGCGCCGAAGAAGAAAGCTCCGGAGGTGACCGGTCCGTCCGCGTCGAACCCACCGCCCATGGAGCAGACGGGTGGTGGGGAGGACGCCGGCGGAAGAACGGACGCGGTCGAACCAGTTCTTGGTCCCGCGACGTCCGAGCTCGCCCCGCGTCCCTCTCAGGAGGCGCGAAACAAGCAGCGTCATGGTACCCATGGTACCATACGCTCGCTGGACCCGAGCCGCGCTGGCGGGTCCCAAGGCGCTCAGGACCAGCATGCGACCCAGCGTGCCGGAACGAGCGTCGCGCGGCTGCCTGGATCGGGTGTTGCTCCTTCTAACATGGTTAGGAGTTCGAGCACATCCCGCTCCTCGCGCCGTTCGCCGCCTCTGCCCGCCACCCCAGCGGAAGCTCTCGCGCGAGCTGAGCTGCTCCTAGACTACCCTCCAACGGCGGACAAACTCGACGACTGGAGGGCAACCATCCAGAGCCTCATCGGTTTCACCAACGGCGACACTCCGCGGCAGCACAGCGCGTCGCAGCCGCGGCCAGTCACCCAGGCGAGAACCGATGGCGCCAAGAATGGCGGGGGTGCGACCACCGTGCACTCCCCACCCCAGAAGCCGCGGTCGCCGACTCGCCGGGCTCACCTCGACAACGACTCCACCGCGTCGTCGAACCCGCAAACTCACCGCGACCAACGCCAAGTCCTTCATGAACGAAGGGAAGAAGACGCTTGAACCCGCATCGAGCGCAGAAGAGAGGCGCGCCGTCAATCAGACCAGCGCGTCGAGCCCACTGGAAACATGCCCACACCGGGGGAACCAGGCGAACTGCCATATTCGGTAGGCTGCCCCGCGTTCACCCGCGAGCTGCGGCAAGTCCAGTGGCCCAGCACGAAGAACTTCAAGCCCGACGTGCCCGAGAAGTACGACGGCAAGTCGCATCCGTTTGAGTTCCTCAGCATCTACACCATTGCGGTGCAGGCTGCCGGGGGACGGGACGATAAGATCCTCGCCAACTACTTCCCGCTGGTACTCAAGCCCAACGTCAGATCCTGGCTCATGCACTTGCCGGACGGCTCCATCTCCTCCTGGCCAGATCTATGCCATCAGTTCGTTGGCGCCTTCACGGGCGGCCACAAACCCCATGGCCAGGCAAGCGATCTTCATTTGCTTGTTCAGAAGGAGGGGGAGGCTTTGCGCAAGTTCATCCAGAGGTTCAGCCGTGTGCACTACAACATCCCAGACGTCCACCCCGCCGCGGTGATCAGCGTGTTCCATCAGAACGTGCGCAACCGTAGGATGAGGGAAGAGATGGCGATGTGCAAAATCAAGGAGGTCAGCGAGCTTTACGCCCTGGCCGACAAGTGTGCACGCGCTGAGGAGGGGAGGAAGCTCCCCGGAGAAAGTGTCGGAGAAGGAGAATCCGACAGCGAAGGTGCCGCCCCGTCAAGGAGAGGCCGGCGACGGAACGGCAAAAAGAAGAAAAACCCAGAGGTACTGGTTGTCGAGAAGTCCGACAGCGAGGGCTCCGCCAAGAAAGCCCAGGCGGGAGGCCCCGGCAAGGAGGTTGTCGGGTGCGCCAACTGCCGGGCGGTGGCGGCTGCCGATAAGCGGGACGGTACCGACAAGAAGTACTGCAAGATCCACCGCACCAGGGGCCACGACCTCCAGAGTTGCAAGCAAGTCGAGCGGCTCGTCGACCTGCAAAAGGCCGAGTACGCACGACACGACAAGGAGAGAGCCCAAGCAGGCGGCGGGGGATCCGGCACGAAGCGTCCCGGCCCGGGGGAGCGCCGCGGCAAGGACAAGCAGCGGCAAGCAGACAGACCTCCCGGGGGACGCGACAAGAGCGAAGACGATGACGACGACGAAGACATGGAAGACCCCGAGACCAGCGAGCAGGAGTTTCAGAAAGCCACTGAGGTCTTGTGTGTGGTCGGCGGTGCCTCCCTACACGCTTCCCACCGCCAGCTTAAACGGTGGGTGCGGGAGGTCAATGCAGCGGAGCCACCCGTCGAGTCACGCAGACCCCTGAGATGGTCTAGCACGCCTATCATCTTCGACATTGAGGACCACCCTGATCGCACAACCGCGGTCGGGTGCTTGCCGATGTTGGTTTCCCCAACGATCCGCAACCTCAAGGTCACTAAGATGCTAGTTGACGTCGGGGCCGGCTTGAATCTGATCTCCTCTGCTGTTCTCCGGAGACTCCAAGTTCCCGACAGCGAGCTCGAAGAAACCGGCACATTCAGAGGAATCAACCCGGGAAGGAGCAAGCCGAAGGGAAAGATCATGCTGCCGGTAACATTTGGCAGCAAGCTGAATTTCAGAACTGAGAGGGTCACCTTCGACGTTGCCGACTTTCCGCTGCCCTACAACGGGATCCTCGGCCGACCGGCGCTCGCCAAATTCATGGCGGCCTCTCACTACGCGTACAATATGCTCAAGATGCCTGGCCCGATAAGCGTCATTTCTGTCCCCGGCGACAAGAAGGATGCCCTTATCTGCGCCGACCAAATATACCGGGACGCAACAGCAGCAACGGCCCGTGGTCGCTTGCCGCTGGAGCTTCCGGGGGAAAGAAGAAGTCCAGCAAGTGCTCTGGCGCCCACTCCAGCAAGCGCGCCTCTTCGGAGTGCTGCGCTGCCGTCGAGGACGTGCCATCGAGCCTCGCCGGCATGAAGAAGAAGTCCGGCAAGTGCTCTGGCGCCCACTCCGGCAAGCGCGCCTCTTCGGAGTGCTGCGCTGCCGTCGAGGACGTGCCATCGAGCCCCGCCGGCATGAAGAAGAAGTCCGGCAAGTGCTCTGGCGCCCACTCCGGCAAGCGCGCCTCTTCGGAGTACTGCGCCGCCGTCGAGGACGTGCCATCGAGCCCCGCCGGCAAGAAGACCAAGTCCGGCGAATGCTCTGGCGCCCACTCCGGCAAGCGCGCCTCTTCGGAGTGCTGCGCTGCCGTCGAGGACGTGCCATCGAGCCCCGCCGGCAAGAAGGCCAAGCCCGGCGAACGCTCTGGTGCCCACTCCGGCAAGCGCGCCTCTTCGGAGTGCTGCGCTGCCGTTGAGGACACACCACCGAGCCCCGCCGACGAACACAAGGAAACGATGGCTGCTCCGCCAGCGACCAAGAAGGTGCCCGCCAAGGAGGACGGCACTGGTGGTACCTTCACCATCAGTGCCACTCTCGACCCCAAATAGGAAGGCGCGCTCGTTGCTTTCCTGCGGGCGAATGTCGATGTGTTTGCCTGGCAACCATCTGACATCCCCGGCGCTCCCAGGGAAGTGATTGAGCACCACCTCGCCGTCTGTCCTCATGCGCGGCCCATCAAGCAAAAGGTCAGGAAACAAGCGGTGGAGCGCCAAGAGTTCATCGCGGAGGAGATCAGGAAGTTGGAAGCGGCAGGCCTCGTCAGAGGCGTGCTCCATCCGACGTGGTTGGCCAATCCTGTTGTCGTGCGCAAGGCAAACGGGAAGTGGAGGCTTTGCATCGATTTCACCGATGTCAACAGAGCTTGCCCTAAAGATCCGTTTCCCTTGCCGCGCATCGACCAGATTGTTGACTCCACGGCCGGATGCGACCTGCTTTCATTCCTTGACGCCTACTCCGGGTACCACCAGATCTTCATGGCTGAAGAAGACGAAGAGAAGACTGCGTTCATCACTCCATGCGGCACGTACTGTTTTGTGCGGATGCCTTTTGGACTGAAGAACGCAGGCTCGACATTCACGAGGGTTGTCCACACTGCTTTCGAGCCACAGATCCACAGAAATGTGGAGGCCTACATGGACGACATTGTGGTCAAGAGCAGGGACAAGGCAACCTTGGTTCAAGACTTGGAAGAGACCTTTGCGAACTTGCGCAAGATCAGCCTCAAGCTCAACCCCGAGAAGTGCGTGTTCGGAGTCCCCTCCGGCAAGCTTCTCGGGTTCTTCGTGTCTCAGCGTGGGATCGAAGCCAATCCCGACAAGATCAAAGCCATCGAGCAGATTGAAGCACCAACGCGTGTCAAGGACGTGCGAAGACTTTCCGGCTGCGTGGCGGCTCTCAGCAGGTTTATTTCCAGGTCTGCGGAACGCGCCCTGCCGTTTTTCAAAATCTTGAAAAAGGCAGGTCCAGTAAAATGGACTCCGGAAGCGGAGGCTGCGCTGCAAGACTTGAAGAAATACCTGTCCTCTGCTCCTATACTTGTCGCGCCTAGACCACAAGAGAAGTTGCTGCTCTACCTAGCGGCAACCAATCAAGTGGCTAGTGCTGCATTAGTTGCGGAGAGGGAAGCTGATGATGAGCCAGCAACCACGGCAAGCGCGTCCGACGGCAAGCAGGGAGCTTCCCCGACAAGCTTTGGCCCCGACAAAGGCGGATCCGCGCAAGCGCAGGGGGAAGTGCAGAGGAAGAGGATGGTGCAGTGCCCAGTTTACTTCGTCAGTTCCCTCCTGCAGGGGGCTAGGTCGAGGTACTCTGGTGTGCAGAAATTGCTCTTCGGCCTCCTCATGGCCTCGAGGAAGCTGCGCCATTACTTCCAAGCACACGAGATCACAGTGGTCACTCGCTTTCCGCTTAAGAGGATACTGCAGAATCCCGAAGCAACAGGCAGGATTGTCGAGTGGGCACTAGAACTGTCAAGCTTTGGCCTCAAGTTCGAGAGCACATCGGCCATCCAGAGCAGAGCATTGGCAGAGTTCATAGCAGAGTGGACGCCGACACCGGACGAAGAAATTCCAGAGACGAGCATCCCGGGCAAGGAAGCAACCAAAGAGTAGCTGATGTACTTTGATGGTGCCTTTTCGCTGGAAGGCGCCGGTGCCGGCGTGCTGCTCATCGCGCCCACCGGAGAGCATCTCAAGTACGTCGTCCAGATGCACTTTCCCAAGGAGCAAGCAACCAACAATACAGCAGAGTATGAAGGTTTGCTCGCCGGTCTCAGGATCGCGGCGGAACTTGGGATCAAGAAGCTCATTGTCAGGGGTGACTCGCAGCTCGTCGTCCGCCAAGTGAACAAGGATTACCAGTGCCCGTTGATGGAAGCTTACGTTGATGAAGTGAGGAAGCTGGAAGAGCGCTTTGACGGCCTGCAAATGGAATACATTCCAAGAGCAGAGAACGACATCGCCAACGGCCTGTCAAAATGCGCCGCACTAAAGCTACCTGTGGAACCAGGGACTTTTGTGCTCAAGCTGACTCAGCCATCCGTGAAACCATCGACTGGGCCAAGCAAGAAGAGGAAATCGGTCTCCGGCGACTATCTCCCGGCAGAGCTTCCTGAAGCCGCCGCCAAGAGAGTCCCCGAGATCGACGCCAAAAGTGCTGAGGAGCTGCCCGCTCCGGCAAGCCCCAGGGTTTGTCCCGACGAAGCAGGCGCTCCCGGCAAGCCACGCCCCGGCAAGCTTGCCGGGGAACGTCAAGCTCCGGCTGAGCCCCACGTCCTCGCCGTAGAAGCTGATGTTCCCGCGGCCGCCGACATGCCTCTAGTCCTCGTCGTCGAGCCACAGGCTCCGACGTGGGCACAGCAGATCGTCCGTTTCCTCCAGACAGGAGAACTTCCCGAAGAACAAGAAGAAGCTGAAAGAGTAGCCCGGCAGTCCAGTATGTACCAGTTCGTTGACAGCGCACTGTACAGAAGAGGACGCAACGGGGTGAAATTGAAGTGCATCCACCGGGAAGACGGACAGAAGCTGTTGGCGGAGATACACGGAGGCATATGTGGACACCACATTGGCGCCAGAGCGCTTGCCGGAAAGGCGTTCCGGCAAGGCTTCTTCTGGCCCACAACCCTCCAGGATGCAACTGCACAAGTAACCAAGTGTGAAGCGTGCCAGTTCCATTCCAAGAAGATACACCAGCCAGCTCAAGCTCTCCAGACAATCCCTTTATCCTGGCCCTTCTCGGTCTGGGGGCTTGATATCCTCGGCCCCTTCCCCCGATCCGTCGGGGGCTTTGAGTACTTGTTCGTTGCAATCGACAAGTTCACAAAGTGGCCAGAAGTGGAACCGGTGAGAAAGGTGACCGCCCAGTCCGCGATTAAATTCTTCAGGTCGATTGTTTGCCGCTTCGGGATCCCCAACAGGATCATCACCGACAACGGTACGTAGTTCACAAGCCACGCTTTCATGCAGTACACCCAAGATCTCGGCACCAAGGTCTGCTTCGCTTCTGTTGCTCATCCCCGGAGCAACGGTCAAGCGGAAAGGGCCAACGCCGAGGTACTGCGCGGGCTCAAGACCAGAAGTTTTGACAAGCTGCTCAAGCACGGACGGAACTGGATCGAGGAGCTGCCGGCGGTTCTTTGGTCAGTCAGAACGACGCCAAATCGAGCCACCGGCCAGACACCATTTGCTCTAGTCTATGGAGCAGAAGCAGTTACCCCCACGGAACTCGTATACGGGTCACCTCGAGTGCTCGCTTATGATGAGCTTGAGCAAGAGCCGTCGCGTGAAGATGACGCACTGCTCCTCGAGGAAGATCGTCTCCAGGCCGCTGTGCGATCCGCTCACTACCAGCAAGCTCTGCGTCGCTATCATAGACGCAAAGTTAAGGCCAGGAGCCTCGAGGAAGGCGACCTTGTTCTTCGGCGCGTTCAGTCGGCCAAGATACACAACAAGTTGACGCCGAAGTGGGAAGGCCCTTACCGGGTGAAACGAGTCACGAGGCCCGGTGCCGTCTGCCTCAAGACCGAAGATGGTACTCCGGTGAGCAATTCCTGGAACATTGAGCATCTTCGCAAGTTTTACCCGTAAGGCGCGGTTGTCGGACCCCGTCCGGCAACCAACTCTTTGTACAAAAGTCTTGCCGCAGACGCATGTAATCCTTTGTACAAAGCCAGGCGCAGACCCTGGCCGCAATGACGTGCTGGGGCCCCCCAAGTTTCAGCATGCATGCTGAGTCGAAGTCTCGTCCTTGGTTAGGGTTGATAGTGCCTAACAGTCGCTAACCCCTAACTTAGAGGTCGAGTCTGCGTCCTTTTCCCGTCCTTTCCCTTTGGCTCGCCGGAGTTGCATGCCCTTGCCGAGCCGCTCAAGGACGAAGAAGGGGAGAAGGACGAGCCAGCGCCTGCCTCCCGGCAAGCCAGAGATGCCGAGGGCTGCAACCTCAGATAAGTCTTTACATCCCTTATCATGCATTCTCTCATGAGCTGCGGAACGTGAAAACCTTGCTTCCTCCTAAAAAGCTGTCATGCTCTCTTAAGCGGCAAACCCCGGAGCGCGTTCCCAGGGCCCGCTTCGGATAGTAGCCGCGGCGGCAAGGGGAGGAAGCGAGGGGCCAGAACCCGCCTTCTCCCTCCCTCCGCCAAGAGCGTGAGGAGGGCCAAGGGGCGCGGGGGACGGCAGGGTCCGTTGCCGGGCGGGAAGTGTCTATCTTAACGGTGCAAAGGGTCTGCCCCTTGCCGCGGGATGTACCCGCGAGACAAATGATCTGGCAAACGTTCCCTTTTTCATTAAAAACATTCCACTCAGGTACAGCTCAGAGAGAATGAAAAACATGAAAAATGGGATTACAAGATTTAAATGCAACTAAGGCCCGAGGGCTTACAAGATAAAAAGAGATAAGGTGCCCGTAATCCCTTTCTTGTCTCTCTCCTCAGGAGGTAGGGCAAGGAGGCGAGAAGGGAAAAGGGGGCGCCTAGACGAGCTACGGGTGGCAGAAGGCGCCAAGAGAGCATCCGGGGCTCCGCCCCGGGGCTCCGGAGGCCGGATGGAGACGGCGGCGCCGGAGGCAGAGCTCGAGAAGGAGGCTGCAGGACGTCAACACGCTGTCGAGGGCATCTAGCCCTCGTACTCCGAGTTGACGGCCTTGCCGCCAGCCTCTTCCGCAGCCTAGCCACTCCAGCTGCCCGAGAAGACGAAGCCCCGGCAAGAGGAGCTTGTCGGGCCGGAGAGAAGACCCCGGTGGTCGTCGCCGCGAGCAAGGGTGGTGACGGCGTCTGGGGCGAGGTTGGAAGACGAGGCAGCGGCCTCGCCACCCGCCCTCTTCCTCTTCCGCATCCTCCCTACGCCAGCCGCCCAAGGAGACGACCCCGGGGAGTTCACGGCGCCAGCGACGCGGACGATGGGGGCCGCCGGTGCCACACGGAGCAGCAACCGGCACCTAGTCGGACCCGTCATCCCGGCGGCCGCTCCCCTCGTTGTCGCTGTCGCTCCCCTTATCGCCACTCTCGCTCGAGGAGGAGCCTTCGCTGTCGGAGGAGCTATCCACGCAGCACCGGGCCCGGGTGCCGAGGTCCCTGAAGACCTTGACGGAGAGGAGATCGCCCGCCATCAGCTTGAAGTGGAGGGTGAACCCCACCGCCAAGCTGTGGATCCGGGCGAACGTCTTCCACCCGCGGCCAAGGCACACCACGCCGGGGGCTCGGGATTCGACGCGGACTCGCGTACCGCTGATCCCGCAGCCCCTCATGCGCAGTCTCAGCGTCTCGTGTTGTTCCGCCTCCAAGACATCCGTGAAAGGAGCCGGGAGGCGGAGGCGACGGCGAGGCGCCCGGCGCAGCCTGATGATGAACTCGCAGGGGTCGTCCCCGAGATGAACCGCCGGGGGAAATGGAGCCGCCGGCGGAGGCGAGGCCGGCGCGCCGTCCTGCCCGCCTTGAGCGCCTCGGCCCCGTCCACGGCCTCGTCCACGACCTCGCCCCCTCCCCCTTCCCCTTACGGTTGGCTCCGCCGCCGCGGGTGCAAGGGGAGGAGGGGCTCGCTGCCTAGCGGCAACCCTTGCCGCCACCGAAGAAGGACCAGGGTTCCCTTTCTCCATGACAGTTGGGGAGAGGGGACCAGGGATCTAAGAGAAGGAAGAAGGAAGGAGTGCGGACCCCCGTCATCCCCTTCCGCTCCTTATAAAGGGGCGGAGTGGGGGCTCGACCGCCCCGCCCGACCAATCGAAGCAGAGGAAGGGCAGGCGACGGGGCCGACCCTCTACTTCGACCCGCATCGGCCCGGCTTCCTGCTTCCACCACCGCAACCACAAGCGCATGGAGGACGCGTGGCGAGCAAGCAGGGCCGAGGCGACAGATGAAGCGACCTCTCCTCCCCACTCGAAAGTGGGGCGGACGTTTCGCCTTTCCAGATAAAGGAGTCGTGCCCGACGTGACGCATGCCTGCGGGCCTCAAGCCCCGCGCACGCCCGAGCACGGAGTTAAGGAGCAGCGCAACCCAGGCCACGCGTGCCTGTGCACTATTAGGGCCTGGCCCAACAACGCTCGGCACCATGTATGGCCCAGACCCGGGGGCTCCTGTCGATGTACTAAAGTAGGGGTACCTCAGTACCCCGAACTTGTGCACGGGCAGTAGTAGCGTCCCGCGGCAAGGCCGGCCAGGGGAGCGACACGAGTCTCCACGGCCCTTTCTGGGCCGGACGAAGGCCAAGTGATCGAGCCTAGAAGACCAAGCCCCGGCAAGAGGAGCTTGCCGGGCCGAGAAGGCGAGCCCCGGCAAGAGGAGCTTGCCGGGCCAAGGCGACAAGGCCCCGGCAAGAGGAGCTTGCCGGGACGACCAAGCCGAAGCACCAAGGCCCCGGCGGGAGGAGCTCGCCGGGGCGGCCAAGCCAAGGCACCCCAAGAGAAGCCCGCCGCGGCGCTCCGCGCGCCTCGGCAAGGCCTGACGAGCGGCAAGCTCTCAGGTGCGACAAGACAACCGTCGCGGCAAGCCACTTGCCGCGGCAAACCACCACCTCAGGCATGCGCTCTAGCTCACCTGCCCACACGTCACTCTGGAGCTTCCCCGGAGACACGTGGCGGGGCGCCGCGCAACCTGGGGCGCGCATGGCATGCGACGTTGGCGGAGCCGCCCCCGTGGCCAGCAGAGGCGCCCCTAACGGTCCGCCTCAGCACTGTTCAGGCGATCCAGACGGGCATTTAATGCCTTTGTCCCCCGTCGTCAGAGTTAGGTGCGATAGCACTGTGCGGCCACTGTTCGCACAGTTCCTTGCCATTTTTACCCTCACCTGCGTCGCTACCTGTGGGAAACCCCTTAGCATATAAAAGGAGGCCCATGCGTACGTAGAGGGGGAGCCAGACCCAGAGAGAGAGATCGAACCCTAGAGGAGAACAGAAAACCAGGAGGACGCTCAGTAGACCCTCGTCTACGTCCTGCTCCAGCTTACTGTAGCTTCTTGCGCTCCAGAGCAAGAACTCCAATCAACCAGACATGCAGCAGTAGGGTTTTACGCATCCATGCGGCCCGAAGCTGGGTAAAATCTTTGTGTGTGTGTGTCGCCTCGATCTGCTCTTTGTGCAACCTCCGCCCCCCGCCGAACCGACAAGGGGCTCCGTCCCCATAGGTGCTCGTGGAGGCAGATATCCCCCGACACCCAGACATGATGTTTATTGCTTTGTTACAACAAATTCGGCATCACCCCCTTTATAAGCCAGTAATTGATGTCACTCTCAGAATTAACTACTGAATCTTATTTCAAAACTGCAACACTTGTTAGGGATTGGCGGGATTACCATTTTTGTGGCCGCATGTTTCATCCTCCTTTATTAGCCAGTAATTGATTCCTTTTTTGCCTCTGTTTAAACAGGGATATCTATTCAACTTGTTGCTATTGCGACATTTTGCTTTGCTACGCGAAACACTTTGCTTGATTTCAGTGCAACTGCACAAAACGAGATTGGGTTTCCTATTCGTGTTGGCAGATTCATATTTTATCTTGTCCGTCTCATGAAAGGTCAGTACAGGCCTTCATCCACATGATTGTGTAGTGTGCTTTGAGATGTTGTGCTACTTGTATTAGTACTGTTTTAAATAAATGTTGAATTGAAGCTATTGTATTGCTGTCTTTTCCCATTAAGTAGTGAACAAAAATGGGACCAACCCAGACATGATGCTTCTTGCTTTGTTACAACAAACTCTGCATCACCCCCTTTATAAGTAGATGGAAGCACATACTGTTGTTGTGCCCACTCTCCCCTGGAAATGTTTATGCTTTTCGTTAATCTAATGCCGCTGGTAAAATTAAGCAATGCATCTCTCAGAATTAATTAACTACTGAATCTTAGTTCAAAACTGCAACACTTGTTAGGAATGGTACTATCCTGCTTTGTAGTTCTTTCTACATGTTTAACCAAGGTACTGTTAAGATAATGTCTCTGTTAAAATGAATCAGTTGCATTGTTTTAGGAATGGTACTTTTCTGCTTTGTCATTCTTTATACATGTTGAAACAAGGCATTGTTAAGATAATGTCTCAGTCCATATGAATGAATCACACTAATGGAGAATTGCTACTCTCCTGCTTTGTTTCCCATTAAGATAAAGTATATCAGTAGATGCTTTTCTTCTGGGAGTACAAGTCATCAACCGCTATTTCTCCGTAATTGTTTACCTTATACCAATTGTTGCTTACAGGGATATCAAAATTAAAGCTCGGTTTTATTCCGACTTCGATTCTAGTTGAGCTGCACAAAAGGAGCCAATGTGTCCAAGGCAAACTGCTGCATTACTGGACCCAGTTGGTCATTCCACTTTGCCGAAAGAAGTAGTCACTGTTTGCACTACATTACAGAAGGAATGACCGAGAAGCTTTACAGAGTATTATTAGACATCGGTGACATGACTAGTCTGCAGAGACCATTGGCAATTTAACAACACGTGGAGTGCCCTGGGCAAAAAGTGCCCAAACAAGTACAAGAAGCTACGACAAGACTCCACGATTATAGGCATTACATATTTTGAATGGGAAAAGCTTGTCAAAGTTTAATCATTGATGTTAGCAAGAAGACGTTAGTTTAATATATTGGAATTGGAAAACCTTGTCAAAATTTGCTCATTGATGTTAGCCAGAAGACATGCATTTGATATTTTTGAGTGGGACACCCTTGCTGTGAGCAGCGTCGAGTGTTTTTTCCTATTGTTGTGTTCAGTTTAGAAGTAAAGAGTTACTCTGCTGAGATATTCCTGTGTTACGAAGTTTGTTCTGAATATTGTCTATGTAATGCCAGACCTTGTGTTTGATTGCAAAGTTGAGCTTGGAATGTTGTGGCATGCGGCATCACGAGCTGTTCACCGTGCCTCCTGAGAATAATGCTTCGTATTGTTTTGCATGTTGATATAATGCCAGTGATTTGCTTGTTAAGAAGATCATCCTCTTCTGTTGTTTCCGTGCTTAAGAAGTTCATCGTCTGATGTTTCATTCATAGCCTATACGACAAGTCGGGTAGGTTAGACGTGAAACCATATGATGTTCCGACCAACTCATGATATTAGGCCGTGATTGGATCGTCGTTTTCCAACCAAAACCGCTTGTAAAACTAACGCTTGTAAATTAAAGCAAATGGTCTCGGGCGAAGGCGCTTGGTTGCTCGATTTCGACTAGTAAAATATCGGAAGTACTTCACACATGATAAAAATGTTGAACGACACTCGGACGATTGCTAATCCAACCGTTAGCTGCTATTTCAGCCTTGCACATGGATGGCATGATACGCACGTCGTGCATGTATCATCTGGTAATGCCGTCCATATAGCAGTGCTCATAAAATATACATTGGTCTCTCAAATTACACGTGTAACCCGCCGGTTTTACTTACAGACCTCGGGCCCTTGGTTTCATTGCGCCTGTATTTTACGCGTTGTTTTCGATGACGAGTAAATTACACTTGTATGTTAATACATGTTTGAAATAAACCAGAGCTCCCAAGCGCGGCCTTACCGTTTCATGTCGTCTTAGTTTCTCAAAGGTGCTCATAGGTGTCCGATGATCCTGGCTTCCTGAATGAGCAGCGGGTGATGTATCAGACCATCCGTAGGGACCGCGAGGCCCTCTCCATTGTCCTTCGAGTTGTTGCGCTCGCCGTGGCGCCGAGCATTGTTCACATTGTCAACGAACATGAGGATTCAGGAGATGACTTTATTTTGACTGGATGACACTAGGGACCCACTAGGGCCATAGCCGTACGTACGCAAGTGCCTCCTTATTATGTACAACTATATTTTTTTTTTGCTTTCTCCTGGTTTCCTGACATCACGGTCCCACACCATTGTCAACCTATGTAGTCAATATAAACGAGAGAATTGCACAAGGTGCGGCCGACAGCTGGGACCAAGCAGCTCGAGCAGTATTTGTGTTTTTGAGGCGTCAGCACTGCAGAATTTTTCTTGGCGATGATTTCATTGTTGTTCAGAGGAGAGTAGGGTATTAACTGGGCGGGCTATGGCCCGTCTAGCCCAGGCTAGATATCCAGCCCAGATACTAATTTTTTCAAGATGAAAATGGCTAGCCCAGCTATACGTCTTTTTGAGGAATACCCAGGCAAGGTCAACTTGTTATTCTCTGCCCCGTTGGGCTGCAAATCTTTCCTAGGAGGGATGCATTAGGCTTAATAGGAAAATGGGCTTTAAAAAATAATAAATGGGATGTAATTATAAAAACTGGGCAGTAACTATAAAAAATGTACCAAACACGAAATTAGTTTATAAAATATTATTTATGGATTTTGAAAATCTTAACTTTTCATTATTGCGCGCGCAATGTTTTGTTCGATTTTTACGTAATACAAATTTATATTTAATCTGACTAGAAATTTCGGGATAAAATTATTTCGGATCCCATCAAAATGTGGGAAATTTTATTGAATTCTGTCTTGAACGGTTGGTTGAAATTATTAACCATTGTCCTAGCTAGAAAATGGGATGTACTTTTAACAAACTGTAAATGGGTGTTGTAAATTCCATTAGAATTCAAAAATGGGATGTACATTCTTACAAAACCCAAATGGACTATAAGTTCTCTGCCACACACTTGTGGGCCTACTAACTGACGCGTCCCCTAAAAAAATAAGTTGACGCGTATGCAAGGCTTTGTCAACTTATTATAGTAAACACATGGTTCTAGCAGCAGTGGCCATTGGATGTCTATCCAACGGATGTCGTGCTTCTTCTTCAATCTCGGATATTCTTAGCTGCGGCCGCCCAAAAAATGATTCCTCCCCCTGACATCTGGGGCACACCATTTCGGAGGCTGACCTGTGGGCCTACTAAGTTGGAGCATACCAAGGGCTTTGTCAACTTAGTCAATATAAACGATTCTAGCTTCAGTGACCGTACGATGTCCATCCAACGGCCGTAGTGCTTCTACAACCTCTGGTCTTCTTGGTCCAGCCGCCCAAAGCAGCGACGGTCGTGTTGCCTGCTCCTGCCTCCCGTGGCCAGCTGTGCTGCCGCGGAGGCCTCACCGCCCCCATACTACTCCCACCGCTGGCCAGGCCATCCCTCCACTCACCCACACCCCCTGTTATTCTGCGGCGACGGCAGCCTCACACCGCAGCCGAACCAGTGAACCCTCGTACTCCTCTCCATGCAGGCTTCCACTGCTGCATCTTCCCCAGCTCCGCGTCATCCCCTTCCTAGGCCTAGCCGTCGTCCACCGCCCTGGTGCTCTCGGCACGGCGTGGTCAACATGGTCAGCGACCGACCTCCATCGGAAGAGTACTGTACGTGGAGAGGCTGACAGCTGGGTCCATGGCGGCCGCAAGGAAGTGCCTCCTTATTACGCGCAAAATAATTATTCCTCCACCTGACAGCGGGGACCCACCGGATGGGCCACCTTATTTCATGAAAAAAATGTCCCCCCCACTGTCAGCTCGGACCCACCGGAACCGCCTCCTTATTACGCACAAAAAATGAATACTCCCCCTGCTAGCTGGGACCCACCTTGGTGGGAGGCTGACTTGTGGGCCTACTAAGTTGACGGGGACGGAGGGCTTTGTCAACTTAGTCAATATGAACGATTCTAGCTCCAGTGACCATACGATGTCCATCCAACGGTCGTAGTGCTTCTTCAACCTCTGGTCTTCTTGCTCCAGCCGCCCAAAGCAGCGCCGGTCGTGCCACCTGCTCCTGCCTCTCGTGGCCGGCTGTGCTGCCGCGGAGGCCTCACCTCCCCCTACTATTCCCACCGCTGGCCAGGCCCTGCGGCGACGGCAGCCTCACACCACAGCCGAATGAGTGAACCCTCATACTCCTCTCCGCATGGGCATCCACTAACGCGTCTTCACCGGCTCCGCGTCGTCCCCTTCCTAGGCCTCGCCGTCGTCCACCGCCCTGGTGCTCTCGGCGCGGCGTGGTCAACGTGGTCAAGAAACGACTTCCATTGGACATGGACTGTACGTGGAGAGGCTGACAGCTGGGTCCATGGCGGCAGCAAGGAAGTGCCTCCTTATTACGCAGAAAATAATGATTCCTCCACCTGACAGCAGGGACCCACCGGACGGGCCACCGTATTTCATGAAAAAAAGTTTCCCCCCTGACTGCTGGGACCCACCAGCTACACCTTCGCACGCAAGGAAGTGCGTCCGAGCAAAAAAACGATTCGCCCCCCTGACTGCTGGGACCCTCCAGCTACATCTTCGCACGCAAGGAAGTGCATCCGGGCAAAAAAAAACAAAACGATTCGCCCCCTGACTGTTGGGACCCACCAGCTACATTTTCACAGGCAAGGAAATGCCTGACAGTCGGGACCCACCTAGTCGAAGCGTACGTAGCGTTGTCATTCTGGTCGCGAACATGTACGTACATATATACTGGTCGATGTAGAGGCGCGCACATGTCGTAGTAGAGGCGCGCACGTGTCATAGTAGAGGCGCGCATGTAGCATGTACACGTACGTACAGTGGCCAGGGTGCAAGAAAGAAAATATGGCCACGTATGTGTACATATGGGCGGGATCTCGAACGCCTACTCGCGCATACGTACGGCCAGGGCTCGTGTACATGGCTAGGTCGGAACGGAGAAACAGCGCCGTCGTCGTGTTCATGGGGAGGCAACGGAATGCATCGTGTTCATGGGGAGGCAACAGAATGCGTTGTGTTCATGGGGAGGCAACGGAATGCGTCGTGTTCATCGGAGGCAACGGAATGCGTCGTGTTCATCGGGAGGCAACGGAATGCGTGGGAGCCAACCGGCTGGGTCGAAACAGAATGTGTGGTCGTGTTCATCGGGAAGGCTTGGACGGAACGGGCAATGGAAATGAGGCCTGGCGTACAGCAAATCGGAGGAAACGGACCTCCTACGTTCAGAACGGGGTCCTGTTGATCGGGAGGGGTGTGGCGTACCGCAAAACGGAGGAAACGGACCTCCTACGGTCAAAACGGGGGTCCTGTTGATCGGGAGGGGTGTGGCATACCGCAAAACGGACGAAACGGACCTCCTACGGTCGAAGCGGGGGTCCTGTTGATCGGAAGGGGTGTGGCGTACTGCAAAACGGACGAAACGGACCTCCTACGGTCGAAACAGGGGTCCTGTTCATCGGGAGGGGTGTGGCGTACCGCAAAACGGGACTCCATGGGATACTGTTCATGTCCACCGTCGACCTCCTCCAGCCTCCACGGGCTACCGTCGACCTCCTCCAGCCTCCACGGGCTCTTGTTCATCCAGCCTCCACCGCGCGCTACTCCACTGGATACTGTTCAACCACCCCTCCATGGGCACCCCTCCGCCGTCTACTGTTCATCCAGCCCTCCACACCACGGGGTCCTATTCAACCACCCCTCCACGGGCACCCTCCACCGTCTACTGTTCATCCAGCCCTCCACACCACGGGGTCCTGTTCATCCAGAGGCAACACCACCGCTCATTGTTCATCCAACCCCCCCCCCCCCCCGCAACACTCACTGTTCATCCAATCGATCGGCTTCAGTTAGCAGCAATAGCGAAGGAATCGCTCGATCGGGTTCAGTTAACAGCCATCGATCTATCGCTCGGGTTCAGTAACGCGTAGCCTGCAGTGCAATCGCTCGGGTTCAGTTAGACCCCAACACCTCGCTCGGGTTCAGTTAGAGCCAACGCCTCGCACACACGCACGTACGTGTACGAGACAAACGCGCATCGCTTGGCCCCCGACCTCCCACCATAACCAGGAACTCCCCGAAATTTTCCTCCCCTCGCTTCTACCACGGTTTTTTTCCGTCATGGATGGCCCAAAGAATGTCATGCAGCTGCGTCTCCGGCCCGCCCAGGACGAAAAGCCCATTTTCTGTCATGATTTTTTGTCATAGAAGTAGGAGCCCACCACACACTACTGGAATCTGGCAATTTGCCATCTGCCATGGCAGATGGCAAAGGCATGGTCGGCGGATGGCAAAGGCTTTGCCATCAACCAGCAGATGGCAAACAGTTTGTCTAAGATCCTATCGGCAAAGGCTTCTTTGCCATCTGCTGGCTGATGGCAAAGAGCCTGTGGCTTTGCCATCAGCTGGCAGATGGCAAAGCCTCTTAACGGGGTTAGCCCCGTTAGAAGACTAACGGCATACTTTGTCGTCAGCCAGCAGATGGCAAAGCCATAGGCTCTTTGCCATCAGCCAGCAGATGGCAAAGTATGCAGGCTCTTTGCCATGTGACAGCAGATGGCAAAGGCTGCATGCTTTGCCATCCGCCAGCAAATGGCAAAGGCTGCATACTTTGCCGTCTGCCGGCAGATGGCAAAGTTTGCCATCTGCTGGCAGATGGCAAAGAGCCCAAATAGGCCAGACCAAAGTTTGCGTGTAGATGACACGTGGCCTCTTTGCCATCTGCCAGCTGATGGCAAAGCTCTTTGCCATCTGCCAGCAGATGGCAAAGTGACTATATTGCCCCATTTAATTTTGTTTTTTCTTATATCAATTCATTTTCATAGAATATCAAACACAAATATATTTATATGACCAATATAGCATATTCAACACATATTACCAATAGTCATGAACACATATATCCAATACATGTTACCAATAGTAGCAAGTTTCATCCGTACATATACATAGTTTCATCAATATTACACAGTTTCATCCATAGGTAACAAGTTTCACAAGGTCAAAACAAAAACTAAATACAAGCACTCCATCAACCCAAGCTTCCATGATCTTAAGCAAATATGTAAAATGGGAAAAAAGAAAGTTAAAAGAAGAAGATTATTATGATGCAACTAAAATGTGAAGATTATTATGATGCAACTTATATCTATACTAGTAAGATGCCCGTGCTACGCTACGGGATGGTCAGGGGCTCGTACATAAAAAAGAATACATGCCCAGACTATAGATGGTAATAAAGAAGTATACTCCCTCTTTCCCGGTTTATAGCGCATTAATTGAGTGCTTTTTGAATTGAGTCCTAAAAACCGAAAAGGAGGTAGTATATCCAGCTAGCCAAATGAAAATAGAGGATACAATCTCAACAGATAACAGCCAAAATTTACAAGAAGTTCCTTTGTAACTTTCTTCAGAAAAAGGAACACTGAAAGTCTGAAGAAAACTAACACTGGAACAAGCCTGAACATTACTGAATTTCAACAACTACTGCATACAAATCGTCTGTGTTATATTCAGACAAAGGAAAATAAGCTGAGTCTGTAGAGGGTATGTAGTATATTTAAACGAAGCAAAAGAGAACATCCCTTGCAATATATTTTGTACCAAGCAAAGAAACAGAATGTACATACACACACATAAAAATTGTACTGGACCGCTTGTCACTTTCTTACATCAACCAGATTTCTGCCAGACAAAGATTGTATAACAGAGATGAAGCAAGGGGTTCATGAGAAGTAGAGAGGATTCTACTATTCTTCCACACCCAAACCATGGTCCTTGAAAATGTAGATTAGATGGTCTTCGCAACAAAAAAAAGATTAGATGGAGAATGACAGTGACTCACGCCTCCTCACACTCCGTTCGAGCTAAAGATTATGTGGCTTCTTGGGGATGTAGATTGAGGGAAAGCGTGAGTCCCATATTCGGCTACATGACATGAGTGGATTCTAGACTGTTCGAGATAGGTGTGTGGATTTGAACTTTTGGGTGACAAAAATGCCAAGTATAGGTCATTTTAGAGCTATCCTAGGTTAAATATGTCACTAGTATCCATATGGCAGAGAACCCAGGCCGACATGACTAGTCATAGAACCAAGGTGGCACAAACGTACAGGGACAGGCATACATGACCCAGCAATGCACGTGTCGGTCATCAGCGAGTGCAACCAAGTCGTAGCAAGCTACAAGGACTTCGGTGATACACCGCGTGACATTTCCCCGTAGGGACAGACACAGGAGCAAAGAAGGACACATGTCGGTCAATCCATGTGTTCCGGAGCAGTAGCGAACTACCATGGCTCGGTGGAAGCACTAGGAGGCATTTCCCTGTATGGAAGGCTACCAAAGGCACACGACTAGGTGTCGAATCCCACACATACAATGCATTTCAAACATACACACATTATGCACGATATGTGTAGATACAACATGGCATCACAACAAAACCCTATTAAGCAAAACACTTGGGAAACTTACCGTCATCATGGAGGTGTAGGTGTAGGTGTAGGTGTAGGTGTAGGTGTAGGACCGATCGCGCCAGTGGCAGACGGAGAAGGATCGGTCGATGCTTGTCGGGAGTTACGCTGCAGCAAAGATTATTTCCAATGTATCGTTAGCCGGATTTATCATGAGGCTAATAGCAACAATCATGCATAATAAAGGTTGTCAAGTTCATCATTCACTGTTGTTCTATTTTTGTTTGGTCAAACAGCATTACCAGGTTTCTGCTATGATACAGACATCCTACCATTACCCCCTGCTCTAGTCCAGAATGCACCAACTATTCACAAGATATGCATCTCATTCAAGTGGATGAAACCATGCCTGGCCCACCCTAATTAAGTGCAGACTACAACACAAACCATGAACATGTGACACGATTTCCATATGATAGCAGCATAGTACCCAACCAATGAGGTGCTTATTGCTACGCATACACGCCAACCAGAATAGTCAACACTCAACACCAGTGCACGAATGCACAAGGTTGGAGCTAAGGCGATTCCATGAACGCCTTGGCTGGTCAACAAATCCAACTGCTGACAACTAATGCCCTTGATTTCTTAAGTGCTAACAAGAGCTGTGGCATGATTACGCAAGAACTAGTTCGCCTGTAAGGCTGTAACAAAGCGACTACTCGGGCCGAGATCTCGCGCATCAACTCATTTTGCAGCGAAGATCTAAGGGAATCGCCACAACATCCTAAACGAAGCAGCAGCAAGTCGACAACCATTAGCAATTGCATCAAGACCACATCATCCTAGATCATCAGACATCCCCTATCAAAGGTAATCGCCGTAACATCATAAGCCATGCAGCATCAACCACTAGCAATTGCATCAACAACACATCAGCCTAGATCAGCAGGCCGAACCTCAAACAAACTACAGGATCCAACCAAATCTCACCGGCCGCCGAGCACAGGATAGATAAACAATTCCAGCAAAGGCTAGGCACTCACCGGCCCTCTCCGATCCGGCACGCGCCGATTCCATGGAGGGTCCGCACGCGCGCGGGAAGAAGAAACAGAGAGCGACCAATCACCACCACCGGCCTCCTCCCCGGCTCGGATCCCTCGGCTGCGGACCCCGATCCGGTGGGCGCGGCGCTCCCGCGGTCGGATCGAGCTCGCTCGCACGCCCGCGGCTCCTCGGCGGGGTCCGGTCCGATCGGGGGCGCGCGGGATCGATCTCAAGCCCTCCCTCGCTCCATCCGGTGGCGGGGAGCCCGAGGCGAGACGGGGGGCGATGCGGGTGACGGATGCGAGGCCGCTGCTCTGGCGGATCTGGCGCGGCTTGCCGAGGACTTCCCGTGGCGGGCGGTGGAGGGGAGGGGAGGGGTGGGAGGAGGACACGAGGGAGGGGAGACGCGAGCGCAAGCAAGAATAGCGCAGGCGGAGGAGGGCTTCCGTGGCGGGGAGGGGCGGGCCGGCGGCGGTGCTGGGCGGTGACAGGGAGGGGCGGGCTGGCGACGGTGCTAGGCGGTGGCGGGGAGGGGCGGGCGCAGGGGCGGGCTGCGGTGGCGGGAAGGGTCGGGGAGGGCTGCAGTGGCGGGGAGGGGCGGGCCGGCGGCGGTGCTGGGCGGTGGCGGGGAGGGCGGCGTCGAGAACACGGGGCTGGGGGCGCGGTTCGGGTGGCTGGGAGAGGTGGGGAGGAAAGAGAGGGGTGGGGCCGGGCTGGGGGAGAGAGAGGGGTGGGGGAGAGAGAGAGGGGTGGGGCCGGGCTGGGGGAGAGAGAGGGGTGGGGCCGGAATGGGAGAGAGGGGATCCTCTTTGCCATCAGCCAGCAGATGGCAAAGGCCCACTTCTTTGCCATCAGACAGCGGATGGCAAATCCCCACCTCTTTGCCATCAGCCAGCTGATGGCAAAGAATGTTTGCCTTCAGCTGGCAGATGGCAAAGAGGTTGGGCTAGCGGGCCGTTACACCACCGTTACCCACTGGGCCCACCCACTTCTTTGCCATCTGCCAGCGGATGGCAAAGAATCTTTTCCGTCTGCTGGCAGATGGCAAAGAACTGGCTGATGGCAACCAGGTTCTTTGCCATCTGTTATTTCTTTGCCATCTGTTTTTTGTAAGCAGATGGCAAAGACGTTCTTTGCCATCTGCTGGCAGATGGCAAAGAACTGACTGATGGCAAATTCTATGTTTCCAGTAGTGACATCTATGATGATACCGGGTTTTGTCACAATTATCGTCATAGAAGTGTCATATGTATGACAGAAAAATTTTGGTTCGGCCCAAAATGCCACGGATGTGTCTTTTTTTGTAGTGAATGCAATGGATGATTTTTGCTTATCATCGGAAATGGATGGGACCCATGGTAGGACCACTCTTGAAGATGATCCTGAACAACAATTACTGAGAGGGGCAGCCCATGGAAAATTGGCATAATGGCGGGTGCAAGCTAGGAACAAAATACAAATGTTGGGAATGATTCTAGTAACTGGGGAAAACTCAACAGTCGAGAGTGATTCCACCGTTTGAATGGTTATAGCATCATCGAAGAAACTGAGAGCACAAGAATCCCTAAGGAACAACTTCTAGAATGAGTTGCACGAAATCCTCATGGAGAAGATGGATAAATTTCTCATTCAAGATACTATAATAATAGATCTTTCAGCTAAGTGTGTTGGCCAAAACATCAATGTCGGTGTCAAAACCGGCGGATCTTGGGTAGGGGGTCCCGAATTGTGCGTCTGGGCGGATGGTAACAGGAGACAAGGGACACGATGTTTTTACCCAGGTTCGGGCCCTCTCGATGGAGGTAAAACCCTACTCCTGCTTGATTGATATTGATGATATGGGTAGTACAAGAGTTGATCTACCACGAGATCAGAGAGGCTAAACCCTAGAAGGTAGCCTATGGTATGATTGTTGTTATTGTTTTCTACGGACTAAACCCTCCGGTTTATATAGACACCGGAGGGGGCTAGGGTTACACAGAGTCGGTTACAAGGAAGGAGATCTACATATCCGTATTGCCAAGCTTGCCTTCCACGCCAAGGAGAGTCCCATCCGGACACGGGACGAAGTCTTCAATCTTGTATCTTCATAGTCCAACAGTCCAGGCAAAGGTTATAGTCCGGCTGTCCGGATACCCCCTAATCCAGGACTCCCTCAGTAGCCCCAGAACCAGGCTTCAATGACGATGAGTCCGGCGCGCAGATTGTCTTCGGCATTGCAAGGCGGGTTCTTCTTCAAACCCTGAGCTCCTGTTAGATAGTGTCCGGCTTCTCGTAAATGTTGCGTTTCTTGGCTTCTGCGCCCAATAATGGCCATCTTCCACGTGTCAAGCGAATGTGAGAAGCCAGGGCGTTTTTACATTTACCACCCTAGTTGTGTGAATGAAATGTATATTTAAAGAGACGAGGATTCTCATATCCAAACCACACCATCCTCCCTCATCGAGCATTCATCGGAACGCGCCTAAAAAAATCCATCCCAGCATGGTCGGCCAGCGCAGCTCCTCCTCTCGCTCCCACAGCCCCAAGCCCGGAGATTGGGAGAGGTGTTCTGTTTCGCACAGTCAATTAGTGAAGCGTCAGACCCAGGGATTTCTCCCGCCAGCGTATATGGTCCCGGTTCGAGCTGGTCTCGCCACCTATAATGGCGGGGAGCAGGCGGAGAGCTTTCCCAACCCCTCTAAGGGAGAGCGGGCATGCCTTGTCCCGTATTTGTTAAGGGGACTCGGATTTCCAATCCATCCGTTTCTCTACGGGCTCCTGGAGTTCTACGGCCTCCAGCTGCATAACCTCACCCCTGGCTCCATACTGCATATCGCGGGTTACGTAGCCCTTTGCGAGCTGTTCTTGGGCTGCGAAGCTCATTTCGCACTGTGGAAGAAGTTGTTCTGCCTTGTGCCCCGTTCACAGAGGGGGTCAATATATCAAGTGGGCGGCGCCGAAGTATGGGGCATCGGCGGGACCGGATACCTATCCGGAACCCCGAAGAAGGCGTCCGAAGACTGGCCTTCAGAGTGGTTTTATATAGAGGACGTCCCTCTTCCGGATCCTATTCGGATCGGCCTTCCCGAGTTTGACAATGCTCCTTTGAAGAAGCGCCTGAGCTGGCGACCAAGGAGCCCTCAGGAGGAAGATGATAGAGATGTTCTTTACCTGATGGGCCGGATAAAGGTATTGGCTCAATCAGGACTGACCATAATCGAGGTTATGGAAATATGCATTATGCGGGGGGTGCAGCCGCTTCAATATCGAGGCCACCCTATGTGGGATTTCAACGGGGAAGATGACGCCACCCGCTATTGCCGCAAGGGGCCGGATTCGACCGCTGCCCTAGCGAAAATCTTGTCCGGTTTGTACAAGGGGAAGGAAGAAGAATTCTTCCGCATCAAGCCACAAGATGGATTTTCCATGTACAATCCTCCGAGTTGGGTAGGTCGCCACTTGTTACGCCCATCCGTTCCATATTCCCACAATTAAATGTTTTACCTTGCAAATTCATCGCAGGAGCTGCGCAAGGCTGTAAGGGAGATCAACAGCCCACCTCCACAACCCGAGGATCCTGAGCGGTCCCTCGACTCGGTCTTCAAAGAGGACCCGGACATATCCGTGGAGCTTATTGACAGGGTATTCTACCAATTAAGCAGCGATGACGCCTTGGTGGCCATTACGGCCGACTACCCTGGGCTACTCCCAGCTTCGCAGGTGAATGAGACCAAAGTCCCAACCTTTTGAAAAGGATTTGCCTTTACACACTTCACTTAGCGTATACAAACGGTGTTTTATAGGGAAGGCCCTTGGGACGCCATGCCGAGCCCGCGGCGACTAGCCAACAAGGGGCTCCGAGGCCGGGCAAGCTAAAAAGGAAAGCGGTCCGGATGGAGACGCCGGCGCAGAGGTATGATGCAACACCTCACTCCATGGTTGTCGTCTTTAAAGACATAATAACGCCCGTGCTTCCTAGAAAGAAGAACGCTCGCCGGACTATATCCCGAGAGGTCGCCAATCATGCCTCAACCAGTCGGGCTCCAGGGCCAGACACAGAAGCGGAAGCGAACACGAGGTGCACGCCAGATGCTCCTCCGACAGAGGATGCGGATAAAATATCCGCCACAAATTCCGAAGTGGAGAGCACCGTGAACCACGGGCGTCGCCGAGCCGTACTCCGTGACGCTTGTTCCTCCCAAGAGGCGTTTGATGCCTTCAACTCAGGAGACGCGTACATCCGTGCTGCTCAAAATGGTCTAGCCAGAGCCACGGACCAGTATGTAAAGGATATACGGGTAAGAAAATTTGATGATTACATATAGCAGTAGCCCCTGAGACTTGAAACAATTAGGATTACTGATTTAAGGATCATCTATTATGCAGGTTCTTACATAGAAGAATACCCAATTGTCTCATGAGCTTGAAGAGTGCAAGGCCCAGCTACGGGCCGCAGCTGCCATAGCGAAGGAGTCCAAGGAGGCCTCCTCTGGTAACTCTTTTTTTTTAAGAATGATAGGTACCATATAGAGTGCGGCGTAGCTGCAAATCTGACAATAAATATTGCAGATGACGCCGGAGTGAATTCGGATAAGCAACATCTCCTACGCCAGCTAAAGGCTGGCGAGCGCGTGCTTACAAAAGTTAGGCAGGAGAAAATCAATCTCCAGGATGCCAATACCCAACTGAGCGTGGAATTAAAGGATGTTCGCGCCCAGCTGTTGGACTCCGTGAAGGAGAGCGGCTTCGACGCAGCATATTTAGTAAGTGCTTGAGCGAACTTTTTTTAAAAAAAATAGTTCGCCGAAGAAGCCAGCTAACAGAGTTATGTCTGTACGTATGCTGACAGGTCGTCCCGCGGATGAGATGCCCGGGTCGGCGGGTGATCTTCTACTAGAGCTCTCACAACTACACGAACAAGTGCGGCAGGTGATGCGAGGCATTACCCAGGCCTTGTGGCCCTCCGTCTCCCTGCCTGAAGGCCTTGGAGAGCTTATGGAGAAGCTCAAGGGAGCGCGGCGGCGCTTCCGATTATAGAAGACATCGGCCTACCATCAAGGTGCCAGGGAAGCCTGGGCCATGGTGAAGACGAGGTATACCAAGGCTGACCCAAACCACATGGACGAGGTCGGCCCTGTGGGGCCCGATGGGAAGGAAATTCCCGTTAGCTTAGTGTATGGGCAAGTAGAATTAGCCGCAAAGTATTCCCAAAAGGATTGTAGACTAGACAGCCTATTAGATGGTATAGAAGAGGAATTTAGCCAGTATAAGTGACTATATATTTGAAATGACATGTAAAATGCCTTCTAGCCGGATTGTAAATCATTTGTCATGGCGGACCTTTTCGCTTCAACCTGTGGACCCGATAGTCCGGAGTGTTTCTGAATACCCTCTCAGTTATATAAGAACCTGGGCATGCATGGAAACCAGGCGTAGGGGTCATTGGTGCTTGAACAGACAAGTGCCCAACTAGTTATGTTATATTACATGGGTAGTAAGAAACATCTTCCAGGGAGAATAGTTCCGTTAAGGACTGCGAAAAAGGACGCAGGAAAAAAAGTTTGGGGGCGCGTATAAAAAATAAAAAATAAAAATCATCTTTTGTTCACCGACCGAATATTCCCTTAAGAACGCTAGCTTTCGGCTTCACGCAGTCTGAGGTACACATCCGGCTGACCCGGCAGTAACAATCGCAGAGGTGCTCCCCTTATGCCCTAGCCGAATTAACGAGAACGTAGGGCATAAATACAAGAGCCAGGCAACCCAGCTTGGCCAAAACTTAAGTCATATTGATCCATATAATGGCGAAGAAAAGGTACATGCGGAAGAGTAACACATGTGCTAGGCATGAAGCCCAGATAGATAATTTAAGCTTCTATGTAAGAAGCCCCCAGGTATAGTGAGCGCGGTTAGCGCATCAATAGTGTGCAAGCAGGGCACAAGTTGGCTTTTAAGGGCCTCGAGAAAAAAGAAAGAGGGGGGAGAGAGAGAAAGAAAAGACAGATAATGTATATGCAAAAAATGGACACAGGAAGGAGACGAACTTAGAGTCCGGCACTAGGCGTAGAATCTTCGGAGCCTGGCTGCGTTCCATGGGTTCGGCTCAAGTCGGTTATCCGATGCATCCCGCAGACGGTACGCTCCACCAGTCAGAACTTGGTCCATAATGAAGGGACCTACCCATTTGGGCTCTAGCTTGGTCTTTTTCTTCTCCGGCAGGCGTAGAACTAGTTCGCCAATGTTATAAGTTTTGGCCCGTACTTCTCTGCTTTGGTATCTTCGAGTCTGTTGCTGATAAAATGCAGAACGGGCTATGCCACGTCGTGCTCCTCCTCCAGGGTGTCCAGACTATCTTGCCGATCAAGCTCGGCTTCTCTTTCTTCGTACATGCTCTAACGCCCTGGATCTGATGCGCCAGGTGTCCGCCAGTTATTCGTCGTCGTTGCCATGTCATGTGCTTGCGTGTTGCACTTTGTCATGTCATCATCTGCATTTCATATTATGTCATCATGTGCATCGCATTTGCATACGTGTTCGTCTTATGCATCCGAGCATTTTTCCCCGTTGTCCGTTTTGCAATTCGGCGCTCCGTTGTTCCCCGACGTCCCCTTTTACCTTTTTCCGTGAGCGGGTATTAAACTTTCTCGGAATGAACCGAGGTTTGCCAAGCGGCCTTGGTATAGCACCGGTAGACCGCCTGTCAAGTTTCGGGTCATTCGGAGCTCGTTTGACAGCCCAACCATCATCCGTAGCGGCACCGTTGCCGTTTATTCGTCTGACGTTTCGGTCTCCGAAACTGTCGCCAGGCCTCTCTCTCTTCTCTCTCGCAGCCCAACTCCTTTTCTCAGTCCACCTGGGTCCACCCTAACCCCTCTCTCGATCGGATCCGTCGGATCGCGATCGGAGGCTCCGAAAACCCCTCCTAACCCCCTCCAAACCCTAATCTTAACCTCCTGCCCTATATAAACCACCTTCCCTTCCATTTTTGGGCAGCTACCTACCCCTCCTCCTAAATTTCCGCCCCCTAATCATCAGCCGCCGCCACCTCCCACCTCGGCCTCGTTTCCCGCGCCGGCGAAGCCCACCGTCGCCAAGTGGCACGCCCCCACTGGTCGCGCCGCCACCTGAGCCCTTGCGCCATCGTTCCTGGCCACCCGCGGTGCGCCACGTCGCCCCTGTCCTCCCCGCGCCGCCGCGAAGCCCGCGGGCCTGCCAGTACCCGGTTCGGGCCCTAGGAAGCCCATCGGGGCCCGGGCGCCCCGCGGCCGCTGCCCGAGCGCCCCAGCGCTCCTGCCGCACCCAACCCCGTAGCCCCTACGCCGCCGTTCCCAGCGCCACCGCGCCGGACTCCGCCGCCTCGACGTGTCGTCGCCCGGCGACCTCCTCCGCCGCCAGGTCACCTCACCTCCTTCTCTCCCTCCTTCTCCCGTGCTCTCCCTCTCCTCTAAGGTCTGCGCCGCTGCCATTTTGTTTGCAGGAGCCGCCGCCGAGCTCGTCGTCCCGAGCCGCTCCCGTCTTTTTCCGCACCGGATCCGGTGAGCCACCGACCGGATCTATCCATCCCCGGCGCTCCCCGTCGCTCTCCGGCCGTCGTCGTGCCCTCCACCCTCGCCAGGAACCCGGTGTGTCGTCGCCGCCATGGATCGGGAACCAGCCACCCCGATCGACGTCGTTGACCCTCCGCGTGGGCCTCGCCTCCGGCCCAGCGCAGGCGCCAAGGCCCAGCGCGCCCAGCCGGCCTGCCCCGCCTCCTGCTCCACCGACTGGGCTTAGCCCATGGTGAGCCCCCAAGCCCAGCTCCCCAACCAGCAATTCAGCCCGTTGTTTTTTCCTATCTGCGAATTTTGCTATTTATCTAGAGAATTACCGTTTTGCAGAATAGCCCCTAAACTTCATACATTTAATAACTCATCAACGGTGCATCATATTAAGATGTTTTATATATGAAACTTGCTCAGAATTTTGTGTAGATTAATAATATGCCACTTTCACCCATGTTTAAAATGTTTAAAATGCTGTTTGGTTAAATTTGCTCCTATGCCATGTTAAAATGATTTAATTCATAACTATTTAACCGTAACTCGGATTTTAATAATTTATATATGTAAATGGGGTGGAAAAATGCCTAGTTTGACATGTTGCACTTTATTTTCCTGTTTAACAACATTAAAATAATGCTTTAGGTCAGATCAGTACCAAATCTAAAATATGCATATGAGGTCTTTCCGGAATTGTTGTTTGTTGTTCCGGCCTCATTTAAATTTTCCTAGATAGGTAGTTTTTCATATGCTTATTCCCTCTTGTAATGTTTAACAACATTTAATATTGTTGGGTACATAAACGAGATCGAACTAAATAACTTGTTGTGGTGTTTTCTCTAATATGCAACCCGTTGCATATTGAGCTCCACTTAACTTGTAGTATTGCTTGTTGCACTTTGCCATGCCATGCTATTTAAACCGGACATGCATCATACTTGATTGTGCATCATGCCATGTTCATGTGTTGGTTGTTTACTATGTTGTTTGTTTCTTTCCGGGTTGCTTCTCGCGTTAGCTTCGGTTTCGTTCCGGAGTTGTGAGGATTCGTTCGTCTTCGTCCGTTTATCTTCTTCATGGACACGTTCTTCTTCCTTGCGGGATCTCAGGCAAGGTGACCATACCCTCGAAATCACTTCTATCTTTGCTTGCTAGATTGCTTGCTCTTTTGCTATGCCTATGCTGCGATACCTACCACTTGCTTATCATGCCTCCCATATTGTTAAACCAAACCTCTAACCCACCTTGTCCTAGCAAACCGCTGATTGGCTATGTTACCGATTTGCTCAGCCCCTCTTATAGCGTTGTTAGTTGCAGGTGAAGATGAAGTTTGTTCCTTGTTGGAACATGGAGTTGTTGTTCCTTGTTGGAACATGTTTACTTGTTGGGATATCACAATATATCTTATTTAATTAATGCATCTATATACTTGGTAAAGGGTGGAAGGCTCGGCCTTATGCCTGGTGTTTTGTTCCACTCTTGCCGCCCTAGTTTTCCGTCATATCGGTGTTATGTTCCCGGATTTTGCGTCCCTAACGCGGTCGGGTGATTTATGGGACCCCCTTGACAGTTCGCTTTGAATAAGACTTTTCCAGCAAGGCCCAACCTTGGTTTTACCATTTGACTACCACCTATCCCTTTCCCTTGGGTCTGATCAACCCGAGGGTCATCTTTATTTAGCCCCCGGGCCAATGCTTGTCTAAGTGTTGGTCCAAACCGTCAGCCGCCGGTGGCCACCAGGGGCAACTCTGGGTTCGCCTACCGGAAGTTTGGACAATCCGGTGTTGCCCTGAGAACGAGATATGTGCAGCTCTTATCAGGATGTCGGCGCATCGAGCGGCTTTGCTGGACTTGTTTTATTACTGTAGAGATGTCTTGTAGCCAGGATTCCGAGACTGATCGGGTCTTCCCGGGGAGAAGGAATATCCTTCGTTGATCGCGAGAGCTTATAATGGGCTAAGTTGGGACACCCCTGTAGGGTTTGAACTTTTGAAAGCCGTGCCCGCGGTTATGGGCGGATGGGAATTTGTTAATGTCCGGTTGTAGAAAACCCGAAGTTGATCTTAATTAAAATACACCAACCGCGTGTGTAACGGTGATGGTCTCTTCTCGGCGGGGTCCGGGAAGTGGACACGGTTGTTGGAGTTATGTTTGACGTAAGTAGTTCAGGATCACTTATTGATCATAGTTGTTTGACCGTGCTTTGCCTTCTCTTCTCGCTCTCATTTGCGTATGTTAGTCACCATATATGCTAGTCGCTTGCTGCAGCTCCACCTCATACCTTTTCCCCTACCTATAAGCTTAAATAGTCTTGATCTCACGGGTGTGAGATTGCTGAGTCCCCGTGACTCACCAGATACTTCCAAAACCAGTTTGCAAGTGCCGCTGAGACCGTGCAGGTGACATACCCGAGCTCAAGGAGGAGTTCGATGAATATCTTGTGCTTTGTGTTGTTTCGTTATAGTCGATCAGGGGTGGAGCCCAGTTGGGGTCGATTGTGGACCTTTGTCGCTTTTGGGGTTTCTTCTTTTATTTTGGCTCCGTAGTCGGGCCCTGATTGTAACTGTATGATGTAATGTTTTATTCATGTATTTGTGTGAAGTGGCGATTGTAAGCCAACTATGTATCTCTTTCCCTTATGTATTCCATGGGTTGTGTGAAGATTACCTCACTTGCGACATTGCTTTCAATGCGGTTATGCCTCTAAGTCGTGCTTCGACACGTGGGAGATATAGCCGCATCGAGGGTGTTACAAGTTGGTATCAGAGCCTTCCCCGACCTTAGAAGCCCCCACTGATTGATCGTTTTTAGTGGCCGAGTTATGTCTAGAAAAATGTTTTGAGTCATTTAGGAATTATGTATCATAGAGTTTAGGAATTCTTTTTACTTCCCAGTCTCCTCATCGCTCTGGTAAGGCATCCTGACGTAGAGTTTTGACTCTTCTCTTTTCAAATTTCACTAATTTTTTTTTAGGATCACGCGTGTATCTTAGAATCGTTCCGATGGTTTTATGATGATAACATTGTCTTGGTTGCCTCCCGTCAGCAGGGGTTTTAGTGGAGGTGTCCCGGGGAGTTGAGCTCCGAGGTGTTGTTGTCATAATTTTATCGTTGCAGTTCTGGAATACCTGAGTTTAGTACGCCGACATCGAAAATATTTTTTGTACAGTTGTTGGTGAGATAACCCTGATAGCCCAGTACTGAGGCGAGTGCGGGAGTATTGCCATGACTCGTATAACGGATGCTTTTCGAAGGTTGAGGTAGATGATTTCCGAAGGTTTCTTGGTTATGTGTTGAAGGATGGATACAGCTGGATCTAGGTATTGTTAGTTTGGGTGATATATTTTTGTGTCCCCTGTATCCCCAACACCTGATTGCATAACCAGAAAGTTTCGGGAGTTTATAAGTGGGAATTCAAGTAGCTCCTAGATAATTCTTTCCAACAGACACATGATACGATATGGGATCTATCATATGTTTGTTTCCGGCTTATTCTGCAAGCCAATTCTTTGTTTTTGTATTGTTTTGTGGTATTCGAGTTGCTTCAATGTCAAGTGTTGATCCATACCTTCCCTAAGCGGTGTTCTCATATTGCTATGTGAATACTAATCCTTCTTGATCATCAAGATTACCATGCCAATTCTTTTTCAACCGGTGTGTCTCTCTTCAAGTGGATCCGATCATTCCAACATTCGCAAGATCAATTATCAGTTCTTCTCAACGGTGTTTGCTTCATCCGTTCCAAGTTGTCTTTGTTTATCCCGCCCTCCCACCCTTATTTCTTCAAGGACGCAGATTTCTTGATCAAGTACCCATTTTATTGATGTGAAGCCTCTCCATTCTTCTCCTTCGTGTTCTTACCCGGTGTTTCCATGAAGATACTAACGGAGCTTCAAGTTCATCAAACTTCGTTCTTTTTCTTCTCCGGTGGATTTAATTCAAGATTTCGGTGTTGATCTTATCCCTTTTCCTCTTTTCACAATGCTTTCCAATTCCGGTGCACCAATTAATCATCCACTTCTTGCTATTCAATTGTTCCGGAGTGATGAAGATATCCCAGAAGATTCAAGTTTCCATTCTCAATTCACTCAAGTTCTTTTGAGGATGCTATCTCATTCAAGCCATTTAATTCAACCGGTGCAATCTCTCCTTTCAAGCAATCGTTCAACGGTGGTTCTTTTGAGTGGGCCCTAACCCACAGGTCTTTTCCCAGGATCTTACCTGGCTCTTCTAATTTGTCCGGGGCTATTCCCAAATTCTTTCAAAGTTTGACATAAGAATGCTTTCTCATATGTCAAATATATCCTTCCAAGTTCGCTTTCATATTATTTTCATCGTTGGTTCAACCTTTTTCCAATTCTCATTCCGGAGTGCCTCAACAATTCTTGGTGTTTCTCATCATCATTCCCAGCATTTGAAGACCGAAGAAGAGTTTCTCTTAAATCTTGGTCCATTCTCTTCAAGACTCATTGTTCTAGCTTGTTGCCATCATCTCATAATTGTTTCGATTGTGAGAAGTCTTTTCACCCATCCGGAGCATTTCAGGAGTCTTTGCAGTTTGATTCTCCGAAGGCCATCATTTCATAATTCCTCATTCTCAGCTTTCAGCTCGTGTTTTCCAAATCTTACCGGTGCATCATTCAAGTTTTCCCTAATCAGCTCGGGACCTCTACGTTCACTTGTATCTAAATTCTCTCAAGTATCTTCGTTCATTTTCAATTCTTACGGTGGTTCGTCAAGATCCTTCTTCCTTTGTTAATATATAGATTCATTCTTTCTTTCCTAATCCTACCGGTGGCTCGTTGAAGACTTTTCTCAAGTTTACGCTATATCTATCTTAATCCTTTCTATGAGAATAAGTGGTATGCCAAATCCGTTGCTTGTCATCAATTTAAATTGGTGAAGGATACGCATAACATAATTCTTGTTCTTGTTTCATCCAAGTGATCTAGTTTCTTCTTTCAAGAGTTGTTCATCATGTCACATTTCTCAGTTCGAGATGCTTCATCTTTTTCATTTCCGGAGTTCCAAGTTTTCCGCATTATCTCGTCGCGAAGCTCCATCTAAATCATCGCAAGGCTTCACCTTGTGTTTTCAACTTCTCTTTCTTTCTATCATGTTTTTATTACCGGAGTTCTTCATGGAGGCTCTACATGATGATTCACAAAGGATTTAATTCCTTCTTGATGTGTTCATCGAGATTCTTTTCAGAGGAGCTAAGTATTCTTTATATTGCATTTTAAAGTGCAATTCTTTCTATCTTATCTTTTGAGGTGGTATTATGTCATTCTTGATAATTGGAGTTCATGTCTCATGACTCACATGTTGTCAAGAATGAGGTATTTTAAATCCATCAATCTCTTCATTGGAGTTATCTTGGGTTATATTTCACCTAAAGCCTTCCCTAAGGATTGTTGCTATTTATGTTGCTTATAAATGAACCAAGTTCTTCTTTTATCCTCCCGGTGAAATAGTTTCTAATCTCCTTGTTTTTATCAACCCAATCTCTTCCGTGAGTGGCAGGTTGTCACCTCATCATAATTTTGAGATGTTTCCATAAGCCCACTACAAACTTATTCTTTTCGTTGTTGATTCTCCAACAACTCCGTTCAATTCTTCTTTGCAAGGATGCTTTTCAAACTCATTTGTGGCAGAAGTTATCATTTTCTTCTCCATTCCTTTATTCCAATGATCTATCTTCTTTTCGTTCTTCCGGAGGCATGGTGATGTTGCTCTCTTCTCTCATCATCTCGAATTGTGAGGATCGTGTTCTTTTCATGCATATCCATTTAACCGGAGTGTTGTACCCTCTGCTCAAGTTCTTTTAATCTTATCAAGTTTCGTATCACTTTTCAACCTGAGTGCTGTCTGAAATCATTCTTACCCCTTGTTTCATTCATTTAATTGTTGTGGAGACAGTGCGTTGTTGATTTCATCAAGTTCCATTTTATCTTCTCAAGTTCTTGTTAATTCCTTCCATTTTCTACCGGAGTGCTGTCCAAATTATGTCATTCTTGTTCCTTGGCTATCTCGTTATACCGGTGTGGCTCCATATGTTTTTGGTCCGTTGATCTCTTGTTTCTTGTCTTTCAACCTACAAGGTTCTCATAATGTTCCTTGTTCCTCTTTGATAATGGAGTGTTTTCCACTTCGTTCATCTTCATTGTATTTCTTTTCTCTCAATTTGTTCAACCTCGCAAGGTTCATTGGTTTCACTCGTTTGTCAAAGTAGCAACTTTTTTTTACCTCTTCCTCTTCCGTTTTCCCTCCGGTGCCATTCTAGATCTCGGGACGAGATCCTCTCATAGTGGTGGAGTGTTGTAACGCCCCGGATCTGATGCGCCAGGTGTCCGCCAGTTATTCGTCGTCGTTGCCATGTCATGTGCTTGCGTGTTGCACTTTGTCATGTCATCATCTGCATTTCATATTATGTCATCATGTGCATCGCATTTGCATACGTGTTCGTCTTATGCATCCGAGCATTTTTCCCCGTTGTCCGTTTTGCAATTCGGCGCTCCGTTGTTCCCCGGCGTCCCCTTTTACCTTTTTCCGTGAGTGGGTATTAAACTTTCTCGGAATGAACCGAGGTTTGCCAAGCGGCCTTGGTATAGCACCGGTAGACCGCCTGTCAAGTTTCGGGTCATTCGGAGCTCGTTTGACAGCCCAACCATCATCCGTAGCGGCACCGTTGCCGTTTATTCGTCTGACGTTTCGGTCTCCGAAACTGTCGCCAGGCCTCTCTCTCTTCTCTCTCGCAGCCCAACTCCTTTTCTCAGTCCACCTGGGTCCACCCTAACCCCTCTCTCGATCGGATCCGTCGGATCGCGATCGGAGGCTCCGAAAACCCCTCCTAACCCCCTCCAAACCCTAATCTTAACCTCCTGCCCTATATAAACCACCTTCCCTTCCATTTTTGGGCAGCTACCTACCCCTCCTCCTAAATTTCCGCCCCCTAATCATCAGCCGCCGCCACCTCCCACCTCGGCCTCGTTTCCCGCGCCGGCGAAGCCCACCGTCGCCAAGTGGCACGCCCCCACTGGCCGCGCCGCCACCTGAGCCCTTGCGCCGTCGTTCCTGGCCACCCGCGGTGCGCCACGTCGCCCCTGTCCTCCCCGCGCCGCCGCGAAGCCCGCGGGCCTGCCAGTACCCGGTTCGGGCCCTGGGAAGCCCATCGGGGCCCGGGCGCCCCGCGGCCGCTGCCCGAGCGCCCCAGCACTCCTGCCGCACCCAACCCCGTAGCCCCTACTCCGCCGTTCCCAGCGCCACCGCGCCGGACTCCGCCGCCTCGACGTGCCGTCGCCCGGCGACCTCCTCCGCCGTCAGGTCACCTCACCTCCTTCTCTCCCTCCTTCTCCCGTGCTCTCCCTCTCCTCTAAGGTCTGCGCCGCCGCCATTTTGTTTGCAGGAGCCGCCGCCGAGCTCGTCGTCCCGAGCCGCTTCCGTCTTTTTCCGCACCGGATCCGGTGAGCCACCGACCGGATCTATCCATCCCCGGCGCTCCCCGTCGCTCTCCGACCGTCGTCGTGCCCTCCGCCCTCGTCGGGAACCCGGTGTGTCGTCGCCGCCATGGATCGGGAACCAGACACCCCGATCGACGCCGTTGACCCTCCGCGTGGGCCTCGCCTCCGGCCCAGCGCAGGCGCCAAGGCCCAGCGCACCCAGCCGGCCTGCCCCGCCTCCTGCTCCACCGACTGGGCTTAGCCCATGGTGAGCCCCCAAGCCCAGCTCCCCAACCAGCAATTCAGCCCGTTGTTTTTTTCCTATCTGCGAATTTTGCTATTTATCTAGAGAATTACTGTTTTGCAGAATAGCCCCTAAACTTCATACATTTAATAACTCATCAACGGTGCATCATATTAAGATGTTTTATATATGAAACTTGCTCAGAATTTTGTGTAGATTAATAATATGCCACTTTCACCCATGTTTAAAATGTTTAAAATGCTGTTTGGTTAAATTTGCTCCTATGCCATGTTAAAATGATTTAATTCATAACTATTTAACCGTAACTCGGATTTTAATAATTTATATATGTAAATGGGGTGGAAAAATGCCTAGTTTGACATGTTGCACTTTATTTTCCTGTTTAACAACATTAAAATAATGCTTTAGGTCAGATCAGTACCAAATCTAAAATATGCATATGAGGTCTTTCCGGAATTGTTGTTTGTTGTTCCGGCCTCATTTAAATTTGCCTAGATAGGTAGTTTTTCATATGCTTATTCCCTCTTGTCATGTTTAACAACATTTAATATTGTTGGGTACATAAACGAGATCGAACTAAATAACTTGTTGTGGTGTTTTCTCCAATATGCAACCCGTTGCATATTGAGCTCCACTTAACTTGTAGTATTGCTTGTTGCACTTTGCCATGCCATGCTATTTAAACCGGACATGCATCATACTTGATTGTGCATCATGCCATGTTCATGTGTTGGTTGTTTACTATGTTGTTTGTTTCTTTCCGGGTTGCTTCTCGCGTTAGCTTCGGTTTCATTCCGGAGTTGTGAGGATTCGTTCGTCTTCGTCCGTTTATCTTCTTCATGGACACGTTCTTCTTCCTTGCGGGATCTCAGGCAAGGTGACCATACCCTCGAAATCACTTCTATCTTTGCTTGCTAGATTGCTTGCTCTTTTGCTATGCCTATGCTGCGATACCTACCACTTGCTTATCATGCCTCCCATATTGTTAAACCAAACCTCTAACCCACCTTGTCCTAGCAAACCGCTGATTGGCTATGTTACCGCTTTGCTCAGACCCTCTTATAGCGTTGTTAGTTGCAGGTGAAGATGAAGTTTGTTCCTTGTTGGAACATGGAGTTGTTGTTCCTTGTTGGAACATGTTTACTTGTTGGGATATCACAATATATCTTATTTAATTAATGCATCTATATACTTGGTAAAGGGTGGAAGGCTCGGCCTTATGCCTGGTGTTTTGTTCCACTCTTGCCGCCCTAGTTTTCCGTCATATCGGTGTTATGTTCCCGGATTTTGCGTCCCTAACGCGGTCGGGTGATTTATGGGACCCCCTTGACAGTTCGCTTTGAATAAGACTTTTCCAGCAAGGCCCAACCTTGGTTTTACCATTTGACTACCACCTATCCCTTTCCCTTGGGTCTGATCAACCCGAGGGTCATCTTTATTTAGCCCCCGGGCCAATGCTTGTCTAAGTGTTGGTCCAAACCGTCAGCCGCCGGTGGCCACCAGGGGCAACTCTGGGTTCGCCTACCGGAAGTTTGGACAATCCGGTGTTGCCCTGAGAACAAGATATGTGCAGCTCTTATCAGGATGTCGGCGCATCGAGCGGCTTTGCTGGACTTGTTTTATTACTGTAGAGATGTCTTGTAGCCAGGATTCCGAGACTGATCGGGTCTTCCCGGGGAGAAGGAATATCCTTCGTTGATCGCGAGAGCTTATAATGGGCTAAGTTGGGACACCCCTGCAGGGTTTGAGCTTTCGAAAGCCGTGCCCGCGGTTATGGACGGATGGGAATTTGTTAATGTCCGGTTGTAGAAAACCCGAAGTTGATCTTAATTAAAATACACCAACCGCGTGTGTAACGGTGATGGTCTCTTCTCGGCGGGGTCCGGGAAGTGGACACGGTTGTTGGAGTTATGTTTGACGTAAGTAGTTCAGGATCACTTATTGATCATAGTTGTTCGACCGTGCTTTGCCTTCTCTTCTCGCTCTCATTTGCGTATGTTAGTCACCATATATGCTAGTCGCTTGCTGCAGCTCCACCTCATACCTTTTCCCCTACCTATAAGCTTAAATAGTCTTGATCTCGCGGGTGTGAGATTGCTGAGTCCCCATGACTCACCAGATACTTCCAAAACCAGCTTGCTGGTGCCGCTGAGACCGTGCAGGTGACGCACCCGAGCTCAAGGAGGAGTTCGATGAATACCTTGTGCTTTGTGTTGTTTCGTTATAGTCGATCAGGAGTGGAGCCCAGTTGGGGTCGATCGTGGACCTTTGTCGCTTTTGGGGTTTCTTCTTTTATTTTGGCTCCGTAGTCGGGCCCTGGTTGTAACTGTATGATGTAATGTTTTATTCATGTATTTGTGTGAAGTGGCGATTGTAAGCCAACTATGTATCTCTTTCCCTTATGTATTACATGGGTTGTGTGAAGATTACCTCACTTGCGACATTGCTTTCAATGCGGTTATGCCTCTAAGTCGTGCTTCGACACGTGGGAGATATAGCCGCATCGAGGGCGTTACACATGCGCACTCTAGGTGAGTCATGGATTATGTCGCAGGACAGAACCGCATCTGCGTCGTACACCATAAAGAAGGGTGTGTATCCGATGGTGCGATTCGGCATGGTCCGCAGCCCCCAGAGTATGGAGTCGAGCTCCTCTACCCAGTGCGTGTTAGATTCCTTTAAGGACCGCACTAATCTGGGTTTGATGCCACTCATGATAAGACCATTTGCTCGCTCGACTTGACTTCACGTTATATACGTACAATATATACGGCCAACATCATATAGCCAGCAGTTTAGTTGTCAAAGAATTTCAGGGTGCTTAGTTTTGTCAAAGAATTCCAGGATGCTTAGTTTTATTTGAGGGGTGGGTTGTGCACTTGTGCTGGACACCATTATTGTGACAAGCCTTTTTAATAGTATTGTATGCATAATTTGGCGACGAGCGCTCTCTATATGTACCACCTTTTTTAATTTCAAGTTTTGCTCCATGGCGCAATCCATCGATACTACTACTATACAAAAGTGGAGTATATACATTTTTTAAAAGGCTAGAGGGCGGGGCAGTCTAGCTCGGTCGGTTTCACGAGAGGCGAGGGCCTTTGTGATTTGACGGCTCATTACTGTTGTCAAATCAAATAGTACTACGCCGCCCGCTGCATGCCTGGCGCCTCCATTAAACCCCTCCGTTAAACCCGCATGCAAACTGAGAATCCTACTCCGGCCACACGTCCATTCATGAGCGGGCCGGAATTAAACGCAACATTGGCCGAGCTCCTCCCGTCCGCCCTCAGTTTAAACGAGGCCAGACGCCGGCCAAGCTCCTACCGTCTGCCCTCTATTTACACGAGACCAGACAGACAGCGGGCAAGAATCGCACCTCTCCACCGCTCCCCCATCTCCTCCTTCACCATTTTCTCCACTCTTCCTATGGCTTCCGATGAGCCATTCTCCGGCATATTACCCGTCTGGGTGGCCCGCCGAGCCCTTCGGATACGGGCGAGGCCGCTCGGTGCTTCACCAACCTTGCTTGGCCCGACGGAGCCAGTTGCCGCCCCAAGTAAGCGCGTGGTTCAGCAAATCGCCGCTCCAGTTCAGCTCGATGAGGAGTGGCGAGTTGCTCCACGCCGGCACGGTGGCGAGCATGCCGTTACGGGCGCCGTCGCTGCCGCGTCGTACCGCGCCACCAGTGTCTGCGATGGCCGCGCCTCCCGTGTCTGTGGGCGCGCCTCCCGTGCCTGCGGCAGCGCCATGCAGGCAGAGACAGAAGCCGGGTGCGTGGAGAGCGATGAGTCGGTGGCGAGCTTCTCTGTGTCCGCCGCAATCATCGAGGAGAAGTAGAACAAAGGAGGCCACCGCCGAGGCGACGACCACGGATTCAGGTGGTTTCTTTGCTGCTTCGTCTCTTCCGAGGAATTTCGTCGACCCCGCAAGTGTCTGACGGACATGAGGAAGACAAAGGGATCCGCCGGCGGCCATTTAGAACTAAAATAAGTCTAGATACATCCATTTCTAGGACAAGTATTTCCGGACGGAGGGAGTATTAATTATACAAGAGAGCCGGATTGGCACCTCTTAGTTCATGTAAATGTAATGAAATCCATCATGTTTATATGAAGATCCGGCTTTTTTATACAAAATCCTTCATGCTTGTATGAAATCAGTCCGTGTTTGCACGAATTTCATCTGGTTGGTTAGAGTTGTAAAAATGTATGCCACTGGCGTTTGATGTCGTCCTCCGCTTAAGGAAGCAGGAGGAAATTTGTCGGCTGCCGTTGGAGATGCTCTTTATGTTGGAAATAATAGAGTGCCATACAATCCATTTGAGTTAATTGCATGTATGATTGTCCCTCTATAAAAAGTTAATTGCATGTACAGTGTACACGTCACTTGCAGGGTGGCTACAGCTTCGTATAGAAAGTTAAAAAGAAACAAGTCCATCCTTAATCTTGTATTCTAAGTACTCTGTGGGTTCCACTATCAGTACAGTAGCGAAAGAAGTATATATTAAATAAGTAGAGTAATATATAATATAAAAACATAAAGTTAAAAGACAGAATTCGAACTCATGTCATCGCGTTGCGAGCATCTGGCGCTAACCAGCCCAGCACATTTTTGTTGTAGACCATGCTGGAGATATATCTCCATGTCTACTCTTATATATACTCCATTCTTTCCTAAATATTTGTCTTTTTCAGATTAAGAATGGACTACCACATACGGATGTGTATGTAGGAATATTTTAGAGTGTAGATTCACTCATTTTGCTCCGTATGTCTTTTCAGGAAGGGGTCAGATTTGTCCTTGATTTATTTATGAGGTATCCAGATGGCACTGCACCGCCAAGAAAAGAGGGTAACATCAAAATTATGGACTACTTTTTTGAGTATGTTGGTAAGGTCCGGTCATAGTCACTTGTTGAAATCTCTAAAAAGAAAAATACTCCCTCCGTCTGGAAATACTTGTCATCAAAATGGATAAAAGGAAATGTATCTAGACGTATTTTAGTTTTAGATACATCTCTTTTTATCCATTTTGATGACAAGTATTTTCGGACAGAGGGAGTAGAAAACAGAGTTGGTGATGATGGTGTGCGTGCCATCCTGCAATATAGGCCGTCGGATTTATATCTAACAGATATGAAAGAAACTATGGCAATTTTGCGAAAAATATACCCACACGTCTCTCCACGTTCACAAATAAGGCCTTCCCTCGTTCAACCTTTTCTCTCACAAGATAAACTACTCATACAAATGCATCTTGATGTTCCGTGCAACGCACGGGCAGCTAGCTAATTACTTTTAAAATAGTTGCTGTGATAATTGGGTTGAAGTGATATATTTTATGTCTGCCCCGAATGATTTCAGATTCACTAGTAGTAACAAAGAAAAGGTTGCCTTGTTAATTAACAGAAAACAGGGTGAAACTATCACATGAGGCCGGTAAAAACAAGGCACACTGGGTTCAGCGTCATCGTCACTACAGCTGTGCGCGCGCGAGAAGTCTACATATCGAGGGGGCTACCGAGCGAGGCACCGAGACACAATGTTTGAGAGAGAAACCAATTGGCAGATTATGATCAGATCGAGTTGTCACCCTTCTGCTGTCATTGTTGGGGGGGACAGAAAGAGTATCGAGAGTGTGCGCGGTAGGCACAGAGGCACAACTAGCGAGTGTGTGTGTGTGTGTGTGTGTGTGTGTGTGTGTGTGTGTGTGTGTGTTTGAAAGAGGAGTAGATAGATTATTATCAAGATCGATGTGCCACCCTACTCCTTCGGTGTCGGGTAGTGTGTGTGTGTGTGTATGTTTGAGAGAGAAGCCAGTCGATAGATTAGTATCAAGATTGAGGTGTCACCCTACTCCTTCGGTGTTGGGAAGTGTGGGTGTGGGGGGGGATGTGACACTCACATATCTCTACTCTTATAAAAAAACAGAGTTGGTGATGATGGTGTTCCTGCCATCCTGCAATATAGGCCATCCGATTTATATCCGACGGACAGGAAGGAAACTATGGCAATTTTGCAAAAAGATACCCACACCCCTCTCCGCATTTGCAAATAAGGCATTCCCTCGTTCATCCTTTTCTCCCAGAAGATAAACTTCTCATACAAATGCATCTTGATGTTCCGTGCAACGCATGGGAATCTTGCTAGTAGGGAGAAGGAGTTTGTGTGACACATATCTAGCTATATTAAGGGATAGGTAGATAGCATATGTGTGAGAGACATTATTATACTTTGAGACATTAGTGGTTGTGGGTGGGCGGAATTGAAGGGGTGTGCGTGTTAGACATAGAGAGCGTGTGTGTTTCTGTGTGAGAGACTTGTAGGACGGGGTAGAAAGACGAATTTAACCCTGACGGGGGGAGAGAAATACACGAAGTGCGCGTGTGTTATTCCGATGCCCACAGGGAAATGAGATATGTATGCGTGTGAGAGAGATTGCACAATTCATTCACGTATCACTATCTAGCGATCGTGGACGTGCATCGCTTGAACATAAGTCAATATCTACTTCGTATCGTGGCCAAAGGTACAATATCGATTCAACGCTATAAAGATTGGACACTCACATATCACATTTTTTTCTATTTAAATAAACCTTTTCAGTTGTGCATGCCAAAGTTAAAGTGATGTTTCTTCAAACAACCAATGTAGCTATCATGTACATGCACCATTGTTACTCTTGCATTCAAATTCATTAGTCTTGGATGATTTAAGTTTCTATTTTGAAGTAATATATGTAATATTCATATATGAATTCAACGGGTACGCAATTTATGAAATGGAGGCTATGTAATCATATGAGGTAACACTTTTAAGTAGCTGACTACAATATCCATTTCTTTTTGTGCGCCTCTACACTAAAACGTCAATGCATTATGTTTAAAGTAAATAACCAATGGCACTAAATTATCTATTTACACGAGAAATACATAGGCTGAGCGTTTGATCCCTTTTTTGTGAACGCGCCACTACACCCGTACGATTGGCCGCGCGCTTGTGAACATCCAAGTTATCAGCGCATCATCCCGAGTTATTGTCTTTTTTTCGGGGTGGACTTCACACCAGTTATTAACTGCTGTCGCGTGCCCCTGTACACAGTCTAGCATGACCTTCCCGCTAGCACGATCCAAAATTAGTTGAAACTGGATACGAACGATCCCGCGGGCGGCAAAACCTCCCGCCTCCTTCTAAAATTTCCGCCACCTTAGTCTTTAGCATGCGAAATCCCTCTTTTGTCCTTGGTGCACGGAGACCAACAGTTACAATACCGCCCTCATCTACATGATAGGTCGGGGCTGCTTTGGTAACTTCCGGTTCCCCACTACACGGCACCCCCATTTCCTCTCTCCCTCCCGCAAAAACGACTAACTCCACAGCACCAGAGCATCTTACATCACGCCGTTCGTACTTCATCGCCCTTTCTCCCCTCCCCTCTCGAAACCCTAGACTGCTCATCCACCGGCGTACCATAGCCCATTCACTGCCAGCGGCGTCCACCTCGCCGGATATGCTTCTGTGGCCGCATCTACCCCTCCCACCTCCCCTAGAAACAAGTAGACTGCTCATCCACCACTGTACCACAGCCCATTCAGTGCCGGCCTTGTCCACGGCGCCGGATCTGCTTCGCCGGTACTCTCGTCAACCGCCGCGCATCTGCAGCGGCTCATTCGTACTCCCCACCGCAGACGCTTCGTCCACACCCCCCGGAGCCGCCCCACCAACGCCCCCGTCGACAGCCTCTGATCCTCTTCGTCGAAACCTTCCTCAACCCTACCAGAGCCGCTTCGCCGACACCTTCCTCAACCCTACCGGAGCGCTTCACCGACACCATCGTCAACCCTATCGGAGTAGCTTCGCTTATACCATTCTCAACCCTACCGGGGCCGCTTTGCCAACTCACAAGTCCACGGCCTCAGATCCGCTTCCTCGCACCCTCATCCAACCTACCGGAGCAGCTTCTGACGCCCCGTCCACGGCCGCAGATCCGCATCGTCGACACCACCCTTAACCCAACCACCGGAGCAGCTTCTGACGGCCCGTCCACGGCCGCAGATCTGCATTGTCTACACCATCCTTAACCCAACCACCGGAGTAGCTTCTGACGCCCCGTCCGCGGCTGCAGATCCGCGTCGTCGACACCATCCTTAACCCAACCACCGGAGCAGCTTCACCTACACCCTCGTCCACGGCCACAGATCCGCTTCACCCACACCGTAGTCCACCCTACAGGAGCCGCTCCACAAACACCCTACTCGACGGTTCTAGATCTCCTTACCGGACCCTGACAGCCAGCGCATCGTCATCACCCTCAACGTTTCTAACCTGATTCCCACCGTCTGGAGAGATGCCAAGCACCCGCCACGGCCTAGGTACTTGTCACCTTTAAACACGTGCAGCATCACCTGCCCGATGTACTTCAAATATACTAATCAGTCGCTGTTACATGTTATGCAGCTGGCAAAAACTACAAGGACGATGTTTCTTCTAGATCTAACAGCTTGGCCAACCAAGATCCTGGACTGAGGCATTGCTATGATCTTGTAAGCGCGTCTCTCTCTCTTGTATTGTTCTGTGCCTGCCAGCGTGCTTTGCTAGGATTTTTGACCAGTAATCCCTTTGTGTAGACAATGATTTCTACTACTGGCTGCTAAACTAGATATGTAGATGTCATACATGATACTACCTCGTACCTCCGTTCCTAAATATAAGTCTTTCTAGAGATTCCACTATAGGCTACATACGGAGCAAAATGAGTGAATCTACACTCGAAAATGCATCTATATACATCTGTATGTGGTCCATACTGGAATCTCTACAAAGACATATATTTAGGAACAGGGGCAGTACATTACACAAAATCGTAGGTGGCATGTAGGAATTCCAGTGCACTACATTAGGCTCCCTTAGAGTGCCTGCTAGTCCAGCATACAGAGTCATGGCTAGTTTATGGTACGCACACAATCGTTAATTGGTGGTTTAAATATGCGCAAGGGATATGCAATGTAGTATCATGTAGAGATGTCTGAAATTATCCGTGTCAACTTGCAGATAGGGTTACACAATGAAAAAGTACAAGATGTATGTGGCAGTTTCATGGAACATCGCAAAAAAGGAGAGGCAGCGGTGAGCCTATACAGTGTGCTATGGTACGTCACTCCTCCATTGCAATCATCATGACATGTTATTTGTATGCCAGTTCTATTAGCCAAGTTTCTTAGGGATAGTTATTACGAGTTATCCTAAGAAAATAAGCACCTGTTAATATAAGCTCCATGTAATAAGCCAACCAGTTCTTTTCATTGCGTTTTCAGCTTATCTTTGGTATGATCAGTGGAAAGTCTAGATTGCATTTTTTTCATTTTGCTGCCCATATGGAAATTAATTTGACTTGCAAACATCACAAATTGAACCCAGTGCAGTAATTAATATGATAGGAAAACAGACCATCACTATTTGCTCAAAATGCAAATACAAAGATACCATCTACTTGGCACAATCTACTTTGGTCAATGTTTTCCATAGAGATCCCATTGCCTAATTTAAACGAAGAACGCATGACCCACATTTAAATGAAGAACAATTATTTATTGAAATTCAATAGTCCGAGTGGCTGGTTATTATCGTATAGCAGCACCACCTGAAAGCATCATATAGCAGCAGCAGCAGCTCATAGCAACTCATCATACAGCAGCATCAGTCTACAATTCATCATATACCAGCAGCAGCTCATAGCAATTCATCATATAGCAGCAGCAGGAGCAGCTCATAGCAATTCATCATATAGCAGCAGTAGGAGCAGCTCATAGCAATTCATCATATAGCAGCAGCAAGAGTAGCTTGTAGCAACTCATCATATAGCAGCAGCAGCTCATAGCAATTCATCATATAGCAGCAGCAGCAGCTCATAGCAACTCATCATACAGCAGCAGCAGCTCATAGCAATTCATCATATAGCAGCAGCAGGAGCAACTCATAGCAATGCATCATATAGCAGCAGCAGAAGCAGCTCATAGCAATTCATCGTATAGTGGATCAGAATGAAAATTTGGCAAAAAATTAGAGGAGATCCTCACCTTGTTGGATGAGCTCATCCTTCAACAACACCTCAAGGCCATGGCCTGGGAGGAGGGGAGGGGGAATAAGGTGCCTTCTGCCGCAGTGTGGCATCAGCCGTAGTTGTGCAGCGCCCGCCGGAGTAGTGTGTTGGGAGAACCACAGTGGAGTAGCTGCTGGAGACCATGAGAATGAGGGGCGGCGCCAGAGGGAGGAGCAGTCAGGGAGATTTACCCCTACCCACCGGCCATGTAGCCTAGCTGGACATAGCATCATCGAGGACCAGGCCAGATGGGACTAGTGGCGACGGCTCGCTGGAGGAACCCTAGTGCTGCAGGCAGGGGATCGAGGTAGAGGGAAAGGGGAGAGGAGATGCAAGCGGGCAGGGTAATGAATGCTTGCATGTTTGTATTTACTTGAGGGTCAGGTGTGACACGGGCGTCAGTAGTTGCATTTTGAGTGTAATATAGGCAGACAATAGAGTCATTTCACTATTCCCCTTCCCTTCAATTTTTAGTGAGATTCTACCCGAAACACCCCCCTCCAAAGCGAAATTAGTTAAGCCCAAGCCCATAACTCAAAAATGACTTCTTTACATCTTTTATGGCTTATTTTGACAATATGCCCTGAAAAGGCGGAATAGAACTGGCCCTTAACCTGCAATTCAATTGTGCGTGCAATGATGAATCACTCCTGCCTGCTATTTGTACATTTAGGCATCATCATACATGGCATAAACTAATACATGTGCATTCCATTGTAGAATCTGGAATATGCAATGTTTATGTTAGTTCATACGTTGCACATGATGTTTAAATGCCCCTTAAATCTGGTCAGTCAAGTGATGGTCTTTAAGCCTCCTTCTTTGCTTCTTTTCTTGATATGTAAGATTTGCTCACACATCTGTTCAATTGCTTGTTTGCATCAGCCAGCCATACTAGGACTGTTTGCTTTGACTACTTGTTGTTCTTGACCTAACACTCTAACAGAGCTTGTCAACGATTTAAACACTAAGGGCTGCTGTAGTGGGGCCTTGTCTAACTCATAGGTGACATAAAGGTTTGGCTGTACACTACAGTAGGCTCTCCAAGAGTACCTGGAGATCTAGTTCGAAGGTATGCCTAGTTTTTATATAGTGCGGACATAGTAAATGCTCGTTTCATTGTGTGCAAGTGCAAGATATGCGGCATGTTTCATTATGTGGTGTTGTTTTATTATAATCTCATCCTTTTGTGTTCACAAACTGGAAAGTATGCATATTTATCTTCCAAGGAGACGAGTAACTAGTTTGTGTCACCTTGCAGAGGGGGTGCAATGAAGATAAGATTGAGGATTTCCAAGTACAAGATGTTAGGAAGGAGCCTTGCAAAAGAAGTAGGAGCTGCGCTGAGCCTCTTCAACCTGCTAAGGTAAGTCACTGTATGCAACTCAACAGTTCAATTCCTTGTTTGTTTCAGGCATAGTTAATTTTCTCTTTTCAATTAATTTATTTGTCCTCAGTTAATGAGATGCCCAAATAATCATGCCTGATGTTCGGTACTTGTATCACTATTAGTTGACATAATTAAAGGCCTTACCATTTAATTACTCTGCCGAAGTGTGCCTGAAGCTTTGAAGTCTATTAACCAACTATTATTGCATGAGGCTCACAATCTAGTTTATACTACGCTAATGATTGCATAGTTTTGCCTGCTGTAGTATGTTTGTATGAAACCCTCTGTTGTTCATTATGCTCCCTAAGACTTTAATTGAGGCATAAAATGGCCAACTGCTTGCTTACTTATACGCAACGTGCTATCTAAATTTGTAACTTGTTTGTGTTTTCGATTGGGCCCCAACATCATGCTCCTCTGGTGAGCTAAGAGGGATTTTTGTATGCAGGCTGCACAGACTATCTTTTTTATAATTTTTAAAATATCACCTGCTTACTGCTTCATGACGTGTAACATTTTTTTTAAAGTGACGTGTAACATTATTGTTAGTCCTGTTTTGCCATGTAGTACAAAATAGTGTCTTGTTCGCTTCACTGTTGTAACTATATTTTTGCCCTAGTCATGTGTACTTACAGAAACATTTCAGGATGACGTGACATCAACATAAAGATCTACGAGCAGTGCGGCATGGCCGTTACCGAATGATTATGGATTGGAATTGGAATGTGCTGATGTTCTCGAGCATCAACTAGAGGTGGCAAGACAACGTGTACATGATTGTCAACGTATAGTCAACACGTTGAGACTGGACATGCAGGTATTAGATGCAGGAGTCAAAAAATGAAACAAGACACTGAGGTAACCATGAAGGAATTGGAGATTTTGCAGACTAAAATTTGTGCTATCTGAATCCGGCCAATCCTATTTTCTGAAGAGATTATAGTTCAAATGGAGTTAAGTTGATGCGCGTCCATGATGTATGAGCTGTATTTGCCCAGTGTATGTAATTTGCTGTTTGTGTATGCTTTATTATCACCTGTGCCGAACCATAATGCCCAGTGGGTATAGTCGGCTGTAATTTCTTTATTGTATAGTGTAGGATTATTCTACCTTTCTATGCCTTGATCTCTTTGTTGTACAGTGTATGCTTTTTAGAGGTGATAATATTGAGTAGGATAATTCTTTGAATATGCTATATCGTTCAAACGGGGGCCAACTCGCTCGACCATGGCCCTTCACGGGTCGTCGGATCCATGGGCCTTCTACGTCTCGTAGGATCCATGGGCCTTCTACGTCTCGTAGGATCCATGGGCCTTCTACGTCTCATAGGATCCATGGGCCTTGTACGTCTCGTAGGATCCATGGGCCGCCGACTCATTTATGGGTCTTATACGGGCCTTTAATGGGCCGTAGACGGGCCTTTAATGGAAATCGTACGTTTTATGGGCTGGCCATAACGGGCCGTTAATAGGCCGTATTTGGTGATGCTATGAAAATGGCCCAACAGACTAACGGTCCACAAACGGGCCGACTGTAATGACGGGCTGAATTTGGCCCACAAGCAGAAAATGACAGTAATGAGTCGTAAGTAACCGAATGTTGCAAATGAGCCCAAGAGTAAATGGGCCCTCAGAAGGCCGAAAGTTAACTTGGGTTGGAAACGGCCCAACGGAATAATGGGCCGTTAATGGGTATAAAGTGATACACTGTTCATTACGGGCCAGTTTCACCACGGGTCGTTAATGGGTGTAAAGTAATACACTGTTCATTACCGGCCAGTTTCAGCACGGGTCGCTAATGGGCCAAGAGTTACAAAGGGCCTCATATGGGTCGAAAGACGTCATGGGCTATACATGGGCCATAAGTGAAAATGGGCTGAAATCATATTGGATGACCTAGATGACGCTACTGGGCCTAATTCGGATAGGGCGTAACGGTCCTTGAGTTAGCGGGTTGTAAATGGGCTATATGCGAACATGCCGTTAACAGGCTTTCCATGGGCCGGCTCGCCAGCTTTTGACCAAGTCAAACGGGCCAGCCTTTTCACAGGAATGGGCCACTGTTGGGTCGTGCTATGTGTCGACGTATCATAGGCGCCTTCTGTCCAGTGAGTGGATGACATCTGTACCAATGATGAGCCGACACGTGTTTCCTCTAGCCAATGATGATTTTACACGTGGAAAATCCCCATTGGTCGGGGCTGTTAACGGGTTATCGGATCCAAAACCCGACCCGATAGCTTAACGGCGTTCCGTTACGGTGGATGCCACGTGTCGGTCACCCTTGACCAAAGTACTTCTGTGACGCGCGATTTATCGTCATGGAAGTGACACTTCCATGATGATAATTTTGGTAATGTCATGAAACACTTCTACGACAGCACATGTATGACTATCTTGATTCTGTCATAAATTTGTCATGGATGTACATGCATGACAAAAAACGTGACCTACTGTGACAAACACGTATCATCACGGAAGTGTATTTTTTTGTAGTGATGTCAGTGTGTATGTGTCTTTTTTTGTTTCATTAGTTGCAGAATTCAAAGAGACATATGATGTATTTTCATCATGGCATTGACATGTTGAACCGAAGGTGTTGCAAACTCTAAATAGACGCGAGATATGAGAACTAAGAGAAAAATACTAGCACATGTTGCAACACAATTAGAAACCGTAAAAAAATGACACTTTACTGCACGCATTTGTGAAGTTGAATGGACCATTGAGAATGTTCTTTTAGTTATTTCTTATTTTGTGGCAATAATATGTGTTAGTTTAACCCACTCTATTATACTATAAATATGAAATTTTTTGTCTCTATTGCAATGAAGACAAAGGTGAGGTTGGCGTCATCCTGTTTTAGAGGGGATGACTCCAACGAGAAATGTCCAGCTACAGTGGAAAACCCAGCGGGAAGGGGAGGGTTCGACAGGAAAAGAAGAAGGGTGCATCGTAGGGTGGAGTTTTTGTATTAGGCCTGCGTGTTGGATATAACATGGCGGATAGTCCGGGTAATGACATTTCCCTCCCACACATAGTCTGGATTTGGGGACACCGGACTGTCCACACGGTCGGCGCCAGCTTGATGTCTCAACACACCCAAACATATGAGAGGAAAATGAATTACGGCTTTGATTCATTTATGTATGCATTATAACCTGTAGCAACGCACAAATTTTTTATAAAAGAAAAATCCATTTTATTAATTAGAAATAACAGTTACATCATCAATAAGAAAAGATATAATATCATCCATAGACTCCCCGGACCAATCCCTTGTTATTAAAAAAATTCGCTAGTTATTACAATGTTCAAATCTAGAAAGAGGAAAATCATAAGCCATAAAATAACAATCATCAAACACTGTTGCCGCCTCTCCCATAGATTGTCCTCCACTCTTCATTATGTCTATCACCTTCAAATTGTCGGAGTTAAAAACAATACGATTGCACCCCGCCTTTTGTGTAAGTAATAAGCCATACCTTAAAACCAACGCCTCAGTTGTCAATACATCGGCATACCAATCAATCATCCAATTCCCATCAACAATGAACCTTTCTCTATCATTTCTAAAGACAACCCTAGCTATGCCCCTAAGCATATCATGATCAAAAGAAGTATCAACATTCAGCTTCACAAAACCCATAGAAGGTCTACTCCACCCCCCGTTTTATTAGTTGCCTTAGGGGAGTACGCGTTAACATAGTTTGTCGTTATAGCACGAGCCCCCATCGAAGTTTGGTATGCATCTTGAACCTTTCTTCCATGAACCAGTTTATGTCTATCCCACCATAAATACCAAGTTGTTATAACAATCAATTCATGTGCACTCTGGAGAGATAATTCTTGATCTGGCATAAGAAGCAAGAATTCGAGTACCGCCTCTCCCCCATGATCAACAACACAAGCTTTATTAATCACCTCATACAACTCCAACTTATTCCAAACCTCTTTCGCCTTTTGACACAAAAACACCATGTGTTTTATATCTCATGGCTCCTTCGAGCATGATGGGCAGATGAGCGTAACTTTCATGGGTCTATTAGCAAGCATAACACGACACGGGAGGGTTCCATGCAAAGTATGCCAATGGAAGTTTTTACCTTTGCTAGACAAGATAGTTTCCAAATTTTACCCCAGATAGGACTGACATTGGTTCTACCCATACCATTTGTATATTTCAGCTTCCTCCCATGTTGTTGGCTCCATTCATCCAAGTAAACTGATCGAATAGTGAACAAACCCTTTTTTGTATAACTCTAAGCAATAAAATCCAACATATTATGCATCGGTAGTGGAATTGCGAGTACCCTTTCGGCATCAATTGGTGATAGAGGCGGGGGTGTCCTGATCTTTCCATGAGATGATAACTATTGATTTGGTGGAGACGACTTTGACGATCCGACTACAAATGTGCATGATGTTGCATCCTAGCAATCGCTAAACCAACTTTGAGAGGTTATTGACCATGCCAGAGCACGATCAACCTGACCACGAATGTCTATTCCTGCAAATAATTGAAGAACAAGCAAGAATATGATAAAGTAATCTGAATATTGCAAATATATATGAAGTATTGATAAACGTGGGGATCCGGAAGCGGTCTTGGTCTGGTTGTTGGACAGAAACGAAGTACACGAAGTTGCAATGGCTAAGTTTTAACTAAAAAAATCCCAAGTAATAGGTATATAACCAGGGTTTAACCGACAATACTCACTCCACCAAACTGAAGCATAACCAGTGAATGAACCAACCGCGACCTTAAATTTTTTACAATCAGCAAAATTACGGTAAGCAAATATATTATTTATGTGGAACTCCCATGCAATATATAAAGCAGGTCTAAAACGACCATTAAATGGTGGCATAGAAACATTAACCCGATCATGTGTGTTTGGATGTTTGTGTACCTCTCGTGACGGTTGTAGTATTGCTTAGGTGGTGGCACGTCTCCCACGATCGATGAAGCCCAAGAACTAACAACTCTAGAACTTGTCATAATTAGTAGAAAACAAGAAACAAAATCCAAAAATAATGTTCCTATGAAATACTAGGATGTGGTGGTAAAACGCTCACGGTATATCAAATATCAATGCCTTACAAGTTCTTACCATGCAGCAGGTAGTGACAGGCAACCAACGGTGTCAAATAACTCCGAAGATTAAGTAAAGTGATTGCTAGGGGAACATACATATACACGGTGTATAAATATGTGGAGCTTGGAAGGCTTAAATATATGGTAGCAAAAGATTAACAATAATCAATTCAGAGAAGCAATGTTGAATAAACGCTCAACGACAGTACTGTGCTGGTCCTAGGCTAGATCGGACTAAAAATGCGAGCCTAGAACACTAATGAGGTCATGGCGTAGCACAACTCACATCAATAAAGGATATGAAGTAGCTCTGGACAGCAAGATATAAGTGAAGATCACAATGACAGTAAAGACAATGATGAGAAACAACTGCCAAGCAGGATATACCAACAACTTTCTCTCCAACTTTTCTCTAGAAAAGGTTGTGCCAATTTTATGATAATTTTTCTCAAGAATGGCCCTGACCCAAGCTTTCAAACGTAAAAAGAATCACTCAATTCCGAGTTGATATGAGGAGTAAAAAAATTTCTAAAACAGGCCTGAAAAACTAAAACAAGTTGTGTTCGCAAACTTCGTAGGGCAAAATGACCTATTAAGAAGCTGATTTTGAGGTGTCAAATATTGAACTAGTTTCTGCAACTATTCAGATGCGGCTCGTTGCTAGATTTAATTTGAGTACTCGCAGAGCCAAAGCGGACTTCGTATGAGGAAGATATGTCTGTTTTACTAAACAGTGCACAAAATATATTCCAATCCGAATTCAGGTACGAGATTGAATCTAGGTAGATCCGATTTTTTTCTTCTCTTTTTTGTCACACTTTTTTCTTTTTCTTTCTCTCCTTTTTTTTCTCTAACTTTTTTTCTCTGACTTATTTCCTCTCTCCCTCTTTAAAAAAAACTAGATAAGATGTAGATTGGATGAAGCTAAGATGTGAACGACCTCAATTATGATTATGACAATGAACGATGGGTAGCACGTGGAGAAAATTGATGGATGGGTGGTGGACAACGAAAGGGATAACGATGTAGCGGCGACATGACTAATGTGAACAGAACTCGAAACTCTAAATAAACTAGAAAGTAATACCAACAACTCGACACGACGATGCAACCGATAATTCAACTATGCAAGCAATGATTTTTTTTGCAAAGACTCAGACCAGCTTGGAAAAATGATGGGCATATCTAACTTTTTATGTCTTTTTCTTGGACAATAGGTAAGAAAATAAATCCAATCTATGGATAACTGGAAATTCTCATCGAGCAACCTGAAAACTGATACCATTTGATAGAGGCAAAGGTGTCCCGCCTTTTGATAAGAAGGTGATTATCGTTTCTGTGGGAGTAGACTTTGATGATCCGACGACAAACGTGCACGACGTTTCACCTTAGAAATCGCTAAACCAACTCCAAGAGGTTATTGACCACGCCAGAGCACGATCAACCTGACCACGAATGTCTATTCCTGCAAGCAATCGAAGAACATGCAAGAATATGATAAAGCAATCTGAATATTGCGAATATATATGAAGTATTGATACAGGTGGGGATCCGAAAGCGCTCTTGGTCTGGTCGTTGGACACAAACGAAGTACACAAAGTTGCAATGACTAACTTTTAACTAAACAAATCCTAAGGAAAAAGCTAATAGATTGATCTACTTATATAGGAGCAAGGGATGGCGACCAAGGATGTGGGAGGACGTCCCAAGGTAGCCTAAAACTGACCCTAGGTCTTACAAGCCCATGGGCCCAAATGGAGGTGATGCAACACCTTTGGACTTGTAGTTTGACTCGGATTCTACTGCAGTTTCAGATTGTTTCGTCATATCTCGACGCTCCGGATGAATTTGAAGGTGAATCTAATTAGGTTGGAAAGAGTATGAAATCTATTTTCCAGCAAAAAAATCACCCAATTCGGAGTCCGGATGAAAGAGATCTTGACGTTTTGAGTCAGGTATGTCTGTGCAGTATGTATCCGAGTCCAGAACGTGAGAGACTTGGACTCAATCTTCTCTTGGCCAAAAAGTAACGTGAGAGGACTTTTTGAACAACACCTAAACTTCTCCTTTTCCATTATCTTCATATGTGAATTGTATAAATGTCCCATACACTTGTAATTAGACATGACACAAAAGTCTGTGAAGTATTTTTGTCCTGGATAACATAAATAAATTATTACATAGTTTGCATTACAAATCACCTCACAAATATGCATGTATGCAATATTTTTAGTCGTATTCAAGGTAATCATGTCCTCATCAATTGGCCATAATATTTGTCTCACGAAATCTTCATCCCAAAAGTTCGTGACTGCATCAATAAGATCAGATACCTTTGACAGAAGGTGCCCTCTTCTAGGAGTAATAATTTTCCTGTTCGCACAATCCAGAATCTATGCATCTCTCCAAATATCAATATTCTGTCCATTTTCAACTCTCCAGATATAATCATTTTTAGAGAATTTACTCCCGCCATGATACTTTGCCAAGTAAAAAAGGAATCATTTTTCCTACTTGCATTCATTAAATCGACCTCTAAATAATATTTAGCTCTCAAGATAGTAGCACATAAAGAATTTTGATTATCAAGTAGCCGCCACGGTTGTTTGGCTAATAAAGCTAGATTGAAAGAAGGTATATCTCGAAAGCCCATACCTCCTTGATCTTTTGGGACACACATCTTCCACCACGTCATTCAATGCATTCTCTTTTGATTGTCCTTATCACCCCACCAAAATTGCGACATCGCGTCAATGATTTGTTTGCAATTTTTTTAAGAATTTTAAAGATGGACATGACATAAGTTGAATAGCTTGCACAAAAGATTTGAACAAAATTTCCTTTCCTCCAGCAAATAACAAATTTCTTTTCATCCAATAATCTTCATGATAATTCAATCAATTAGGAATTGAAAGCAATCACTTTTATGCATACCTGGTAAACCCAAATATTTGTCATTAAGAGCTTCAATTATAATATTCAAAATTATACAGATTTATATTTTGTCATCCGCTTTTCTATTGGGACTAAAAAATATGCTAGACTTTTCAACACTCACCATTTGCCTTGAGGCGATTACCGTCAAGATAGTAATACGTAGCTTTTCTTTCTATCGCTCGAAGGAAGAACAGACGCCCTTGCCGCTGCGAGGAGTCTCCACCGCCGCCGCCCTCCGGCGGCTCCCCTCCGTCGGCGGCCTCGGTCGTCAGTGGTGAGGGGGGGTCGCCGCATCCACGCGTGTGGATCTTTTTTTACTCTCGTAGTTTAGATATTTAGGTTGTTCATCGTCTTGACTTCGGAGGCGGCGATGGCGGCACTGAATAAAGTTTCTTCATATCCTACTCCGGTGAGGCGACCAGTCTTATGATTGGGGATGGATTTGGAAATTAGTCTGTTGAATCAAGGATGGCGTGACGGCGGCGACATCCTCGTGGTGGACCTGTGTCCTCGGGCTCCGCCATTGCGACGACGTTTGCTCCAACGCCGATGCGGAACTTGGGAGGTAGTCCAGGAGCGGATGCAGATTGTGGTCTACATCGGCGACATCTGAAAGATGGTGGAGTGTGCTGGGTTCGTGGTTCATGGATGGCAGGTGTGGTTTTCTCCTCCAGTGTCTTAGTCGTGTGGGGTGCCAGATCTGAAGTTCGATGGCGTGTCTGAGGTGTTGCCCCAGTCTGATTCGTTCAACGGTGATTATTTCGCTTTTGGTGAGCCACCTTGGAGGTCCGCAAAGCTGCATATTAGCGATGGAGCCGCATCGGGCTCGGGTGTGAAAGTGATCTATCATTTTTCCTTTTGATGGCTGCTATGGTGGTTCCATAGGCAGGTGACGAACGTTGGTGTCAAGTTCAGAGGCTTCTTCGGTCTTGATTTTAATTTACTTCTTGGTTGTTGTTCGTTTGTGCAAAGGCTAGCGTTTTGCGATCTTTTTAATTTTGCCAGGTCAGTTTATACGTGGCTTGTATCATGATCCTTATTATGATATAAAAGAGATACATATTATTACCATGAAAAAAACCATTTACCTTGAAGCCGCATAATAAAAATTCAGGACACAAAGACTTCACATTCATAACCTTGGCTTGCATAAGAATATCACAGAGTCATCATTGCATAAGAATATCACAGAGTCATCAACAAAGAGAAAATTTGAAATTGATAGAGCATCTCTACTAACCTTTATTCCGGAAATATAGCTTAGAGAGCACAAACGTTCTACTAGTACATCTTCTATTGGAGCGAAAGAAAATATGCTTAATGCCTAAAAAGAAAGTAAAAACAAACTTCATTCTTCTCACTTGTCCCGTTTCGTCTTCCTCCGCTTCCGTGCGAGCCCACGCCTTAGGATGTCCATGGCGACGAAGCAAGCGACCCTGCCCAGGTCGGGAGCTTTCTCAAAGGGCTACAACTTCGCGTATGCGTGGGAGAAGGTTGGTACCCGCCTATGCCCCCCTCCCCCCTCCGCGATTAACAGTTCGGGTGGATCTGATCTGAGGCCTCGTTTCTGGCAGAACGCGCCGGTCACAGAGGAGCAGAATGCCGCGATCTCCGCGCTCTCGCACGCTGTGGCAGAGCGGCCGTTCCCGGTCAATCTGGTAAGACGCCGATCTCGCATTTGTTGTTTAAGCTACGCCTCACTAACTGAGATGGCAAATAATGTGATCTCGTCTGGGTCTCTGTAATTCGGTTTCAGTTTGTCCCTTGCTGTGTTTGTATTGTGTCGGAGCGCTGTCAAATTCATTCTGTTTTGAAGGATCTGAGATATTTTATTAGCAGTAATAGTGTTACAGACTTTGCAGTACAAGGGTTTAGTGAATTAACAAAAAATGGCAATCACTGTAACATCATTAGCTCATGCCTCCCGTTCTATATTACATTGCCATCAGGGTTAGGCTAAAATTGATCGGGCTGTTATATCAGGAAGATGGAGGTACGGCCGTGCCAGAAAAAGAATCTGCTTTGGAGGAGGCGGGTGCAATGGATGCGGTCTTGGTGAATACACATCAGGTAAGTTTTCCCTCGTTGCTATTTATATTGGTTGACTAGGGAACTTTGCGATCTCATTTCTTTGTTGTCCTTAGGTTTCATGTTTAACCTTAGGTTGTTTAAGGATAAAAGGTACAAATTTTCTGCAGATTGAGCTAATATTTTGATTACCACCTGTAGTTTTACAAATGGTTTGCTGAACTGGAATCAGCTATGAAATCTGAGGTTTGTGCATATGCTGTTCTTCAGTAAGTAGTGCACAGCTTGGAACGGCGTGCAGAGTTTTAACCCCTCCTTTTTGTTTTTTGACAGACTGAGGAAAAGTATCGCCTCTACGAGAGTACATTAGAGGAACGTGTTAACACATGTGATGGCATCCTTCAACAAGTAGGACTGTGTGAACTTTTCTGTTAGTTTATGTGGATGAAATTTTATAGTGAACATACACATCCTTCATTTTAACATTAAGTACCTCCATTCAGGTGGATGACACACAGAACTTATTTGAAGAACTACAATCCTTGCACTCGAGTGTTGCCATAAAGACACAAACTTTGCATGATGCTTGCGACCAACTTGTATGCCCCTTCTACTCATTCTTATCTGAATTAACTATCCATTGTGAGATTTCCACAAGAAATGATATTTAGTTTATAATTTATTGTGCATTCATGCCTACTTTAAGACTAAAATTTGTCAGGTTACATTGACGTGCGTGTCTTTTTGCCATCTGTTCAGTTCGAATCCCATGTTAATGTTCTGATTATAGATTTTTTTGTCTCCCTACTTATTGAATCATGCGTGTCTTTTGCCATCTGTTCAGTTTGAATCCCATGTTAATGTTCTGATTATAGATATTTTTTGTATCCCTACTTATTGCATCAACTAGATATTTTGTTGGAAAATTTACAATTTGTTTTGACATTTCGATCAGTTGATTGTATGTGGTCTCCTCTCCTGCTATACCAGTTCCTGTATGGATCCTTATAAAATATTTTCCATAAGTTGATACTGTGATTCAGTGTTCAGGATATCGGTAACTTGTAGCTGCTCGGTCGGGTGAGGAGTAGGGATTAATCGGCAATCGACCTATTAACTGAATTTGTTGGTAACCCATTTATCGGTAGGTTAATTAGGGCCATATCTATATGTCTTAGCTACATATAGCAAAAATGCAGCAGCAACAGCAATAAAGGAGAGGCAACAAGCAGTAGCAGCAGCATATAGCACAGAGCAGGAGCAGCATATAACATAGCACAAAGCAGATCAGCATATAGCACAGACTGCTTGGGTAGGGGGCGGCGACCTGGAGCAGGAAGAAGGGATGCGAGCTCGGGGAGGGGGAGGCGAGCTCGTCTGCCGTGCTGCTGGTGCTGGTCTCGGGGAGGGGGAGGCGAGCTCGTCTGCCGTGCTGCTGGTGCTGGTCTCGGGGAGGGGGAGGGCGGAGGGGGTGGCCAGCTTGAGCAGGAGGAAGAGGCTCGGTGCCTGTATCCTTGAGGAATGCAGGCGCCTCTGGCGGATGGCCCCGGCAGCTGCTCGGGGCGGCGGCGGCTGCTCCTAGCCTCTCCAACGAGGGTTACAACGGGAGGGGAGGGGAGAGTGAGAAGGGAGGGAACGGGCTGATCTAAAACAAAATTTTGGAGCCCAAATTTCTCTCTCCCTCTATTCAGTTGATCGGCCCAGTGGGATAAATTGGCCTTACAGCCGATTAATCCGCTGGATCAGTTAACGCGATAGATAAGGTGTTATCGCATCCGTGACCTAGGGCTTCAGGATTAACTGGCCGATTACCTTAAATATCGGCCGATATTTTTGACAGTGCTGTGAATTGTGGGATTAAGATAAACTATCATATTATGTAATTACTCTGGTAAGGATATCATAGGAAATCAATCCAAGTTAGGCTATTGGGAAGTTCTACAAGGAAGACTTAGGTTTCTCAACTAGCTGGACAGCTTACAGAATAAATGCTGTAATGATGATCTCGCATTTTCTTTTTTGTGCATGGCTGTATTATCAACTTGTCATCTGAAAACATATTTTATTTCCCCTGCTGGAGACAGGTGCAACTCTCATTTTAACTTTTTTATTTTAATTTTGTGTTCTTCTATTTCTAGTAGTATACTACGGTCCTAAAAACTTATTTATCTTGTAACTTGGCCATCTTGGTCTGTTTTTTGCTTTCAAATGCTTATGCAGTTGGTGGAGAAACAAAGGCTCATTGGGTTCGCTGAAGCACTCCGAAGTAGGTTAAACTACTTTGATGAATTGGAAAATGTAAGATTTGGCATTCTAGTCTGTCTCTTGAAAATAAGTTTCTGTTTGACATCATGAATGTATTTGGTTGAATAAATACCTTTTTGACAATTTCTTCAGTTCAGATGAGAGCATCCTTAACCAAACATACTGGATTCTGCAATGCTCTAACCCTTATCCTATAATTGAATTAACAAACTTAAGAGAAAGCCTACATAATGAACATACTTGTGAAGTTTCTGCTGGTATTTGCATCCTTGCTCTTTCTCAACTGGGTGACTGGTGCTCATTTGTGCAAAGAAGTGAGCTGTCATTTGGTTGTTGAAAGAATATATGGATATGATTTAGGCTCCATGGATTCCATATCTTTGAGATCTAGATCTTTTCTGGTTGCTGACCACACTTTGCCACTTACCAAGCACTGCAGTTTATCAAAATACTGACATTCAGGCTACTATATATATGTGACGTGATGACACGTGAATCTGTAGTCAAGTTCCATTTGTCTCCATAGGCTGATTCATTTTGTCTAATTACCTATTTCCACTTTTCAGGCCTCTACTAGCTTCTATTCTCAGACTATGAACATTGGAAATGAACAGTTTCTCCCACTGTTGAAAAGACTTGATGATTGTATCTTGTAAGTAGTTGTTGCATAACAGTGACATTTTCTCCTTTTCTGTGTTGAGATTTATGGAGCTCATGTTCTATCCTCTGGTGGATATAGATATGTTGAAAATAATCCACTGTATGCTGAATCTGCTGTTTACTTGGTCAAGTTTCGCCAACTTCAGGTGAAGGACTACGTGTGAGGCAAACTACATTTCTAGTCATAACGAATAAGAGCGTGTTAACCTATAGTTATCTACTTCTTGTATTGCAGTCTCGGGCATTAGGTATGATCCGGTCACATGTCTTGTCGACACTGAAAGCCGCTTCATCCCAGGTGCTCCTCCATTGCATTTAATATGTAGAGTGCTGTAGCTAATATTTACTGGATAGTAGGTTTACTTATTAGCAGGTTCAAGCCGCAATTCGAGGCAGTGGTTCTGGCAAAAATGCTGTTACAGAGGGTGTGGAAGCATCTCTTATATATGTTCGTTTCAAGGCAGCAGCTGGGGAGGTATACTTTTTCTACATGATCTATGGTTTTTTCCGAACACATCTGTAGTCCATTGAAAAGTTTAAACCATCTGTAGATACTCTATCCATGTTGTTCCTGATTCTTTCTTCTTTCCAGCTAAAACCGGTTTTCAATGAGATTGAAAGTAGATCCTCTAAGAAAGAGTACGCGCAGGTTCTTTCAGAATGTCACAGTTTGTTTTGTGAGCAGAGGCTGTACTTGGTAAGTTAAAACCTTTGTACCCTGTTTTGACCTTAAGTCCTTAACTTGATTATATCCTATCGCTTGCAATATTGCTTTTAGATACGAGGTATGGTGCAGCAACGCATTTCTGAGTTTGCTAAAAAAGAGGCCTTACCTTCTTTTACAAGGTCTGGTTGTGCCTATTTGATGGAGGTAACCACATATTTAGCTAATTATTCTATTTAGATTTCATTTGCTTCCTAAGTTACAACTTACTGTTATATGTGGTAGCATACAGAGAAGTGTAAGGTAGAGGACATTGAGCATCACACTTTGTATATTCAGTGGCCTAGTATTGTGTGTTTACATATGAAATCTCTACTACTTATCTATATGCTTATTACTTACACTACTAAAAAGAACATAAGGTTCCCATTTTGTTCTTTCCTTCGTGCAACCTCTCTACGTACGTTATCCCCCTTCCTCCTCTCCGTTTTGACTTCCCCCTCCCATCTCTGTTTTTTCTCCCACGCCCCCCCCCCTCCCCTCCCCTAAAAACGCCTCAGCTGTTCCACATCTTATTGACAACCAAATGAAATCATGTTCTCTTTGGTAATCCAATGTTAACAAATAAAATCCAGTTTTTTGGGTACGCAATCGCATTAACAATAAATGGCAGCTAAATCACGGTGATTGTGTAGAAAAACAAACTAACTTTTTTGCGCACAATGTACAAAGGATAGACGAGCGGTCACGGGCTAACTTACTAGAATATTTATGCCGCCGCTGAAACGCACAGGAAATTATCCAGCTTGTTAAAACGTAAGTAGTTCTATGTTTTCTGCAATATGCATTTTCAGTATCACACTTATATTTTATCGAAGCTTGTAGCATTCTTGTGGTCTGATTTGTTTTTGTTATATCTTCTTTACTGTTAAAAAAATGTTATACTTGGTTCTCCCATTTCTTCTCAGGCATGCCAGTTTGAGCACCAGCTTTTTGCTCACTTCTTCCCAGCATCCGCATCAGATGTTTCAAGTATGGCTCCTTTAATGGATCCATTGTAAGATTATTTAACCCCCCTTAGTTCTGTTAAAGCCATTTACATTCATGCTGGCAATCCTACAAGTTACAAGTGATTTATTTGTGCAGTTCAGTAACTTGATTTGGTAATCCTCGCAAAAAAAGAAAAAAAAAACTTGACTTGGTATCACGTAAAGTTAGTTTGACAAACCAAGAGGGCAATGACCAATAATGTGTCCTAACACCTTATTACAAGTTTTACCGCATGTTGTATGTTGCCAGGAAGTATTGTTTGGTTACTTAGCAGTATAGATGTAGCAAGTCTTGTTTATGTTCAGGTTTACACGCAATATATGGTAGCTATAACCCTTGTGTGTTGTGCTCAATTAACTCAGTATTAGTGTAGGTCTGTATAGACCAATACTTGGCTAGTAGGAGTATGTAGTTGTCAGCTAGTAGTCAATTTGGTTTTTGCTTGTTCTGCCACCTGTTAGAGATATAGGAATCTGATAACGCCCGGCTGTCAGGTACGGGCACATGGCAAATCGAATGTTTCCGATGGCAAGTTTAGTGACGTGAGGATGGCAACTTTAGTTGGTAAGCATGTCTTCGTTCTTTATTTTGACAGAAAATTGCCGTGTGTGTCAACTAACTTGCCATCCTTGCGTCACTAGAATTGCCATCGAAAAATTCGATTTGCCATGTGCTCGAACCTGACGTCAGGTACTTATCATTTTCGGAGATTCAAATGGCAGGGTTGTGATAGGCTTGGCAAGCCAACGTCAAAACTCGGCCACTCTCATGGAGATGAAACCCAAAAGATTTTCGTTGGGGCGTAACCCTCTCAGCGACGTGCCACATCGGAACCCGGGTGTGGTGTCAAATAGGCAAGGCCGGGCCGTCACCTCCTCGGTGGCGCGCCGTATTTTGACCTGGATACTGTGGCAAGTGAGCAAGTATCGGGTCGTCGCATCCTTAATGGCACGCTACATCGACGCCCATGTGTAGTGGGAAATGAGCAAGGGTCTTCGCATTTGACTCGACGAGTGCGAAGTGTAAGGAAGCTAGCCGAGCCTAGGAGGATTCACTTAGGTAGCTGAAACGTAGGGTCCCTGACAGGTAAGCTCCAGGAGCTAGTTGATACAACGACGAGGAGATGTGTTGATATCCTTTGCGTCCATGAAACCAAATGATGGGGGCAGAAGGCGAAGGAGGTGGAGGATACCGGCTTCAAGCTGTGGTACACCGGCCGGTTGCAAACAACAATGGAGTAGGCATTTTGATCAACAAGAGCCTCAAGTATGGAGTGGTAGACGTGAGACGTGGGGAACGGATTATCCTGGTCAAGCTGGTAGTTAGGGACTTAGTTCTCAATGTTATCAGCGCGTATGCCTCGCAAGTAGGCCACAACGAGAACACCAAGAGAGAGTTTTGGGAAGGCCTGGAGGACTTGGTTAGGAGTGTACCGATTCGTGAGAAGCTCTTCATAGGAGGAGACCTCAATGGCCACGTGGGTACGCCTAACACAGGTTTTGAAGAGGTGCACTGGGACTTTGGCTATGGCATTAGGAATCAATAAGGAGAAGATGTCCTAAGCTTTGCTCTAGCCTATGACATGATCGTAGCTAACACCCTCTTTGAAAAGAGAGAATCGCTAGTGACTTTTAGTAGTGGTCAACACTCTAGTCAGATTGATTTCATCCTCTCGAGAAAAGAAGACAGGCGCGCGTGCCTAGATTGTAAGATGATACCTGGAGAGAGCGGCTTCCACTTTCGGATTCATGTCCAGCGAGACAAGCGTGCCAAAGTCGCTAGAACGAAGTGGTGGAAGCTCAAGGGGAAGGGAGCTCAGACGTTCAAGGCCTTGGGAGGAAGGAGGGATGCAGACAATACGTGGATGAAGATGACGACTTGCATTTGTAAGGTGGCCTCAGAGGAGTTTGGAGTGTCCAGGGGAAGTAGAAGCAAAGTTGAAGATACCAGGTGGTGGAATGGTGATGTCCAGAAGGCTAAAGAAGAAGAAAGATTGTTTCACACGCCTATACCTGGATAAGAGTGCAGACAACATAGAGAAGTACAAGATGGCAAAGACGGTTGCAAAGCGAACTGTGAGTGAAGCAAGGGGTCGGGCGTATGAGGACCTCTACCAGTGGTTAGACATGAAGGAAGGCGAAAGGGACATCTATAATATGGCCAAGATCCGAGAGAGGAAGACGAGGGAGGTTGACCAAGTTAAATGCATCAAGGACGGAGCAGACCAACTCCTAGTGAAGGACGAGGAGATTAAGCATAGATGGCGGGAGTACTTCTACAAGTTGTTCAATGGGGAGAATGAGAGCTTTACCATTGAATTGGACGACTCCTTTGATGATACCAGCAGGCGTTTTGTGCGGCGAATCAAGGAGTCTGAGGTGAAGGAGGCTTTAAAAAGGATGAAAGGAGGCAAGGCGATGAGCCCTGATTGTATCCCCATTGAGGTGTGGAGAGGCCTCGGAGACATAGCAATAGTATGGCTAACCAAGCTTTTCAACCTCATTTTTTGGGCAAACAAGATGCCAGAAGAATGGGGACGGAGTATATTAGTATCAATCTTGAAGAACAAGGGAGATGTTCAGAGTTGTACTAATTACCGTACAATTAAGCTGACGAGCCATACAATGAAGCTATGGGAGAGTCATTGAGCACCGCTTAAGAAGAGTGACAAGCGTGACCAATCAGTTTGGTTTCATGCCTGGGAGGTCGACCATGGAAGCCATTTTCTTGGTACAACTACTTATGGAGAGATACAGGGAGCAAAAGAAGGACCTGCATATGATGTTCATTGACTTGGAGAAGACCTATGACAAGATACCGTGAAATGTCATGTGGTGGGCCTTGGAGAAACACAAAGTCCCAACAAAGTACATTACCCTCATAAAGGACATGTACGATAATGTTGCGACAAGTGTTTGAACAAATGATCGCGATACTGATGACTTCCTGATTAAAGTAGGACGGCACTAGGGGTCAGCTTTGAGCCTGTATCTTTTTTGCTTTGGTGATGGATGAGGATATACCGAAAAAGGCTTTTGCCCCGCTTTATATATAAAGCAACAACCATGCATACAACCAACCACCCAACATACGGCACCGGCACACCCGACACACAACACACACCCAAGGCAAGATACAAGGGTGCCGCACGACACTACATCACCCTAACGCTACCAAGCACAGTAAAGATAAACAATAAGACCGCTTGGAGACGTCGGCGACCTTCACTATGAGCTAGTCACCGTGAAGAAGTGAGGTTGACCCTCAACGTAGCAAAGACTCCAAGACAGTGCCTCCAAGAAGGGCACGGCACTGGAGTGCTGCCACCATCCGATCCAGAAGATCGAGTTTTCACCTGGAGTAATCTGGGGGAGACGGGAGCAGCCGCGACGGAGCCTTCAGGAAGGGAACGCCGCCACCGTTGGCCGGCCAAAGAAGCGTGCAGGTAATGCACCCCGGCGCTCATCCACCTCCACCAAACCACCATGCCGAACATCGACCACCAACAGCAATGCCACCTGTGTAGCCATGGCTGCCCGCACGCACCCGAGACGCCACACACCGTGCCTCCTGCTGCCACGAGGGGCTTTGCCCTGGCGGCTCGGGCCGGCGGTGGGAGGGGAGAGGAGCGAAGGGGGAGAAGGGGTGGGCTGGCGGCGCCGCTACTCGAGTCTCCTGCGGGGACGACGTGGGGGCCTCTCTTTCTTCGCGCTACTCTACTCGAGCCAGGTTAAGGGATATACAAGGAGAATCCTATGGTGTATGCTCTTTGCGGACGATGTGGTGCTAGTCAATAATAGTCGGACGGGGGTCAATAGGAAGTTAGAGCTATGGAGACAAACCTTGGAACCGAAAGGTTTTAGACTTAGTAGAACCAAAACCAAGTACATGCCATGCGGTTTCAGTACTACTAGGCACGAGGAAGAGGAGGAGGTTAGCCTTGATGGGCAGGTGGTGCCTTAGAAGGACACCTTTTGATATTTGGGGTCAATGCTGTGGAAGGATGGGGGTATCGATGAAGATGTGAACCATTGAATCAAAGCCGGATGGATGAAGTGGCGCCAAGCTTCTGGCATTCTCTGTGACAAGAGAGTGCCACAAAAGCTAAAAGGGAAGTTCTATAGGACGGCGATTCGACCCGCAATGTTGTATGGCGCTAAGTGTTGGCCGACTAAAAGGCGACATGTTCTACAGTTAGGTGTGGCGGAGATGCGCATGTTGAGATGGATGTGTGGCCACACAAGGAAGGACCGATCCAGAATGATGATATACGAGATAGAGTTGGGGTAGCACCGATTGAAGTGAAGCTTGTCCAACATCTTCTGAGATGGTTTGGGCATATTCAGCGCAGGCCTCCAGAAGCTCCAGTGCATAGCGGATGGCTAAAGCGTGCTGATAATGTCAAGAGAGGTCGGGGTAGACCGAACTTTTTTTTTTTTGAAAGGAAAGCCATCTGGCACTTTATTGAAAGATTGATAGAGTTACATCTTGGAGTACATGCTGGAGCAGGAAGTTCGAAGTTCGGGGTAGACCGAACTTGACATGGGAGGAGTCCGTAAAGAGAGATCCGAAGGACTGGAGTATCACCAATGAACTAGCCATGGACAGGGGTGCGTGGAAGCTTGCTATCCATGTGCCAGAACCATGAGCTGGCCGCGAGATCTTATGGGTTTCACCTCTAGCCTACCCCAACTTGTTTGGGACTAAAGGCTTTATTGTTGTTGTTGTACTGGTAGTAGAGTCGTAACTTTCAGTTTCTATATTGAACATTTCAATGAACTTGTATACGAATCTCTTCTAGATATACAAAAAGTATGAACTGGAGCAAACTTCCATAATATCACAACTCATCCGAATATCTTGAAACTTGGATAAATGAATTTCTTTGTTGAGTCATGAGTAATACTAACAATTTGGCAAAGTTCTATGATACCACTGTGGTATGTAGGCTCATGTTAGTTGTATCAAAATTAATAATACGATAGTACAAGGATCCAGAGGATCAGGAAATTGAGCAGAGTCCTAAACTCATAATGTGTATAACCTGAAAGAACAAAGTAAAGTAGCCAATGAAGAACGGAAGATATAGTATATATTACCTGCTACAAGCATTTAATCTGAAGATGAAGATCAGCTCTTCTGCCTTCTTGGATGAGGTTTCAGTGCATAAAGAACTGTCACTTGTGTCCTGAGAGTAGATATTCAACTTTTATAAACTCAAACTCTGTGATAGTTGATGCATATCTGTTATGAAGACAACTGTTTCATTTAAGTTGATTAACTGAATTGCCTTTTCATTCAGGTGCATACATTTATATGATACTCTGAGGCCTAGACTGATATATGAAGGCAACATTGATTCTCTCTGTGAACTCGTTGACATTCTGAAGGTCGAAGTGTTGGGAGAACAACTGAGTAGACGTGGTAAATCAGCAGCTGGACAACGTCCAATATTGCAGAGGATACTTGCAGATGTTCTTGAGCGTCTGGCATTTTGTGCTCGGACTCATATTCGTGAGGGGGTACTATTTCAAATCTCTTGTGTGTGGCTGACGTTGTGTTTCTTCAGCCTCTTTTGTTTTCGTATGTACTGTGAGTATGGTTCCTTCAGTCAATCAGCTGTGATGCCCAACTGAAAAAAATATAATGAAAATGTCCTCTTTGCGCACAATAATCCTTTGAACTGCTTGGTATCCATTTTGGTCATCTGTATGAACATGGTTTCTGGTTTCGCACATGGAAGCCTCTGCATGCATTGCACAGGTAATCGTGAGAGAAATCGGAGGTCGGTTGGTTGTTATGAATTGTAAAAGAAGTGTATTTGATTGTGTTATTCTCCTGAAAATGAGCAATTGTTAGCACATTGACGGCTGTTTAGAAACTTGAAAGTTGGATTCAACTCGAAGCCTCTTGAAGTAACATATTGAGAAGCTTAAGCCCATAATTAGATCCCCATAACTCCTCTGTAGCTTACCCATCTTGCTTCTGCACAAGCATGACAGCCCTTAAAAGCTGAACTGGATATGATGATGCTGACTGCCGAGGTTGAGCCATAGGATTGAAAGGTGATCTTCCATGATTAAAGTGGAAGAAACTTGATCAGCAGATCTGAGTTCATAGGATAACACTCTTGCATTACTATGTTTTGAACCTTATGTCATGTTTGCACCTAATGTTTTTTGTTTTCTATCAAATACCTCATTCCATTGTTTAAACAAGTGCAAGTTCTTTTGAAGATGAAACAGCTGTTGTTTTATCTATTGAAACCTTTTACTTAATATTTATCGTCTAATTTTTTTCTCCAGATTGCAAATTTTCGCCCTTCTGACGAAGATCTGGATTATCCTGGAAAACTTGAGAGATCTACAATTTCAAGTGCTAATGTTAGTTTTCTTCTTATCGCAATACAAATTGGTTATTTCCTGTGCAACTCCTTTTGGTCCTATACAGTCACTAAAATACTGTACTATTTTGCTGTATAGTCATGCTTGCACATTCTTGTATCTATATTTTGTCTCACAGATGTGCATGCAAGTTTATGGGTAGATTTTGGACTTAAATGCCCCCCCTCCTTGTCTGTATGTGCCAAGATTGCTTTTTCGCATGATGGCTATTTCTGATTTTAAGAAAGCAAATGGCGCTTCTAACTGAATCAGCATGGGAAGATCTAGTTGAGAAAGGATAACAAATTCTATTGCTTATGTTTCTATTTGTAGGTTAGTGACAACTCAGACATGTATGCGACATGGTACAGACCACTGGAGAAAACAGTTTCGTGCCTGTCAAAGCTATATCACTGCTTGGAATCTTCGGTTTTTACTGGATTAGCCCTTGTATTGTACCTCTCAAAGCTTATGTTGATTTCTCTGGTTAATTCTTCTTTTACTACTTGATGCCCTGTTCATTTGACTTGACATATCACTTAAATTTCACAGGAAGCCGTAGAAGTTTGCTCAGCATCCCTTCAGGTCCCTTCTCCTTTTATCATTGTCCATGATCTTAAAAACATGCTATTTGCAGTTTCTGTATATGCAACATCTTATGTTAGTCTTAGAAACGAACTGTTGGTCCTGTGAACAGAGTGCAAGCAAGGTCATTGCAAAAAGAGCAACCCCAATGGATGGACAGCTTTTCCTAATTAAGCACCTTCTCATTTTAAGGGAACAGGTGGGCATACAACTATCTAATAGTCGTAATTAAATTCATTGATTACATTAATTCATCTGGCAACTCATTGATTACATGTTTACAGATTGCACCATTTGAGATTGAGTTCTCAGTCACACACAAGGAACTGGATTTCTCCCATTTGCTGGTATGTGCAACTTTATCTTTTGCATGGGAATGGGAAGTATGGCTTATTTGTGCTGTATTCCATTGCATATTCATGTGAATTTGTTGCTGAAGCCTTGTATTCTGGATTACATTTGCTTTCATTATATATATTTTGCATACTATGTTACTATATTTTGTGCACTTTTTACTAGGGGTGTAGAATACGAAAATGCATTTCTGATCGTGAGCACAGCTGAGCCCGGAATCTAGTCCGTTGGTCTTTATTGGGATGTGCGCGTATTTTATATTCCCGAGCGTATGCGTCTACCATATTTACAATGTATTCAATGGCGGGTCCCGTGTAGTAAAGTCGTGCTCAACCACTGAGCCATAGCGGAACGGGAAAAGTGCAGATGGATCAGCCGTTTTCCCGAGCCTACCTGTCCCGCTGCCTTAAGTAATGGCAGGTGTCTGTGATCAGCGGCAGACGTTTTTGAATTTTGAATGCATGAGACTACCCACAGTGGGAGTAACATAGGTAGTAACATCACACATATCTGGATAAAATAGATGATGTGGCAAGCAATAAATGAAGAAAGAGAGGCATGTGGTAACATAGCTAGTTACTACTCCCTCCTTATCGGTTTATAAGGCTCATCTCAAAATCTTCAGATTTCCATTTTATAAGTCTTGTTTTAAAAGTCGCTTGGTTAAAGCGCTGAGGCTAGCCATAGTGGGGGTAATATAACTAGTATCATATACTTGTGACTCGCAAACATGCTTACGTGGCACAAAATTAAAGAAGAGAAAGAGGGTCATAGTAACATAGGTAGATACCGTAACATAATAAATGTTATGCTACTACTCCCTCCGTTCCCAAATACTTGTCTTTCTAGCCATCTCAAATGGTTACAACATACGGATGTATGTAGACATATTTTAGAGTGTAGGTTCATTCATTTTGCTTCGTATGTGGTCACTTGTTGAAATCTCTAGAAAGACAAGTATTTAGGAACGGAGGGAGTATGTGTCATGCATGGCAATAAATGAGACCATCTATAATACTACTTTATTACACTAGTATCATATGCATGATACTAGTATATGTTACTCCCCACTATGACCAGCCTGAGGTCTTTTCGAGTGCTGCGTTGCATTTAATTCCCTGGTGCCGTTTTCAAAAGAAAATTAATCACAGAGCGAAGTCGTTGCTCCTTTCCTTCCCTCAACTGCATGCATGCAGCAAACTGGACACTAAAACGAGATAAGAAAACGAAGACTGACCAGTGCATGCGCCATCTGGATGAGAGAGAGAGCGGGACGCATGCCGCCGTGGGGCGCTGTAGTTAATTGCAGTGGCAGTTGAACAGGCTGAGATTTAATACCATCATGCTAATTGGGCACTTTTCACATAAGCTCAGAGGGTGCTTGGATTCAAGGGACTATTTTTAGTCTGACTAAAAATAGTCTCTTTTAGAGGCTAAAGTTCCAAGCACCCCTAACTAAAAAGAGACTAGAACTAGTCTTGAGGCTAAAAAGTTTTAGTCAAGGGAACCCTACTAAAATATGGATTAGCTCTCTCTCCCCTCATTTAATTCCTCTACTTTAACACATGCAAGTTCAGGATTGGATGGTTTGGAGGATAATAAATGCTCAATAACTTGATTTTAGTCTCTTTAGTATTTGGGTCCAAGCATGGGTGAGGCTAGCAAGTTTTAGTCCCACTACTTTTAGTCATGGGACTAAAACGTATCCAAGCACCCTCTCAATTCATCTCAGCCAATAGACATTTACCTTGGTTGGTGGGATTTCAGATATATAAGCTTACGTGCGTCCAGCTGGACCCAACACAGACGTGTAATAGCAACATTTACTCGAGGAGCACCAACCAGTGATGTGTGGGGGGAAAGTTCGTCTCACCAGCACAGTTGTCTACATATTTGTAGAAATTCAAATTATTAATGTCTCAGCAAATACAACTAGACTGCAACCAGGAGGAAAAAGCATGGAGACACAAGCCATCAATTAGAAAATCCTCGATTATTATTATTCTAACGTTACACATAGCCGGAAAAAAGTATTAAGATGCATTTCCTAGGAGGGGCCTCGTGCAGGAAGTACGGCGGTGTCCGACTTGCAAGTCTGCTTTGGCACATCGCCCCTCTCTGGGTAGGTGGCCTTCTTATGGCCTGGCAGTGCATATACTGCAGAATCTCATTTGCTTACTGAATCCTTCGTATGGCGTCTTTACTCTACTTGAGCAAGGCCGCCCAACACCACACTTCTTGCTCGGAGCTGACAGTCCAGCGAGGGCATCCCAATTGTCAGAACCGGTCATGCTGTTCTCATTTGCTACCATTTCTCCTTCGATGTTATGGAGAGCAAGCTGATCCAATGTTTTTCCGGTTTGATTCAGCAGCAACCCTATCCTCGATCCCTAGGCCATCCTTGGTTTCAGCCGATGGCGATGCCTCCATGATTAAATCCTTAATCCTAGCGAGCACAAGCTCGTAGGTCGCGACTGATAATCCTGACAAGTCCCATGGCATGTAGGTACAGTGTCAAGCAAGCATAATCGATTCGTTTCAAATCAAATATATGACAGGATAAGCAATAATTGATTAATACCACATTGAGAAAATAACCTTCAGACCATGGCAACATTGCATCCCCATGTGGGCGAACTGCCCACATTCACAGTCAAACCAGTCGCCATCATCTGATATGCTCACCTCGAAATCCACTTTACTCCATTTCTCACGTTTGTCGGCGTCATTGTGCCTTGCGATGTATTTCTTCTTCCGCAAAAATTCCTCTACCTGGTATGCTGCACCTTTGAAGAGGTTCTCACCGAATAGCTCAAACATCTTTCTTGTATAAACTTTGCTTGCATGCCTATCGATAGCAACATTTGTTCTCATCACAGCACCACTCTGTAGTCGGACAAAAAACAGATAGATGTCAGCTTCTCCGACAAGACAAACAAAAACGACAAAAATATAAATGAAATATCGCTCACAATTCTTGTCCTTTTCTCTTGGTAGCTCTCATCCGATTCTCGGTCGAATTGAAGCCTCATGTATTGTCGCACGAACACATGCATTGGGCTTTGCTGGCGGCATGTAAATCTTCAACATATTGTTTGCACTCTCGCTACGCTGTGTGCTCGTCATTTTGGCGCAGAAGAGACTTTTGAAATACGGCTTTGCCCACTTATGTCGTATCTCATAAAGATTTGTCATGTAATTGTGGGACTTCAAATTGTATTTCTCAATCAGCAGGCCCCATGCAGTCTCAAACTGCTCCACACTTATCATGTGATTCACTATTTTGTGGAATTCAGGCCTGAAACTCGCTTTTGCTGGTGTACAGCTGACCAAGATTCTCTTTTGCATGACATGCTCTGCCCAGAAAACAATATATATGCTAATTGCGCGCATGGACAACATAATCTGCCTTGAAAACACTATGCAGGTCAATTTGCACGCATGGAGGATTACCAAAAAAACAGAGGACCAGTTTGCTGACAGCAGTAGTAGTGCTCAAGAGGCTTTTTAGACATAGGCGTCAATTTGCACGCATGGAGGATTACCAAAAAAACAGAGGACCAGTTTGCTGACAGCAGTAGTAGTGCTCAAGAGGCTTTTTAGACATAGGCACTAAAGAACAGAATAATGGATTCAGACAAATGAACACTGATTTTCTATGTATACCTTCTGGTCCACAGTGGCGCATCTGGGTGCAACTCTCTGGTGGACTCGGAAGGATTCAGTAGGCGGCTGCTTCCTCTTGCGGTCGGAATTGATCTGCTCAGCAGAGCCGCCGTGTTGTCCAGCTGCAACCCCGCACAACGAGTCGGCGTGTGCCACTGCCGACAGCCCAACAGCCATCAAAACCAACGGATCTAGCTGGTCAACACCACCCGTGACCTCTCTGAGCGGGAATCTATGGCGTGTTCATCAAATCGAAAAACAGTCGTTTAGACGCGCTTGCGTGTCTACGGATCGAATCGAACAAAATAATACAGTGGAGAAATTAACTGTCTATCGGATCCAGCAGAGACTCGAGCCCGCTGTGGCGTAGGTCTACAAGCTCGGCCATACTGCTTGCCGCCGCCATTGTTTCACCTTCCGCCGCCGAGGTCGGGGAGAGGGGGGAAAGGAGAGAGACAGTTTACTTACAACTGGGGACCGAGATATTTCGAAGTGGCCCACAATTTCTTGTGCACCGGTGAGCATTTAATGATCCATGGACGGCGTTGTTTATGCAGCAGACGGCGAAGACACGACTCTGATCCCCTAGCAGCTTTTCGTGACGGAGGCGATCCACGGCTCGGGTCGTCACCGTAACCTCGTTTTGAAAAAACAAGCCTGCCGGCTACCGTACATCACTGTTCATCTGTGTATAGCATCTGACACACCCATTTTCCTATGATCCTATCACCGTATATGCTTGAAAGATCCCACTAACCCATATCCCTAGACATGTGCGTACGACCAGGATACCATGTTCAGATACTACTGCTCTCAGTAACGCCGCTCTCTGTAGAATAACTTATTCTATACTCACGCTTACTTTAGCATTCCTATATATATATGTATCACATGTACCTGGGTATCACCTATCGAACTGTTGCGTTAAGATTCGGTTCCCTGGCACCCAGCTCGCTATTTTCTCTCTTCTAGTGATTTATCTTGCACCCATTGTCCGAACCGTACGTTGCCTATGCGACAGGTTTTATGCGAGCTCAGGCCTGCACATTCTGTTGCAATAAATGGTCCCGCCCCAGATGGGCCACAACTGCCCTCATGAGGTTCCACCCCGTTATATGTATGACGCGTGTTAGGTTTGCTTGTCAACGGCACACACTACGCCATCCGTTCTGCTGGCGCTCCTTGCCGGATGCGTCGCGGACAGCTCATACTCATACGGCTCCCTGTGTCTTGCTTCACAGTTCTAGCGCCGATTGCTTGTGTTGGCTATACTATGCACCACGTGATTTTATCATCGCAACTGAGGCATACCCCAACAGGCATGTCCTTGGCTCGGCATCGTCGATGCTGGCTGCAGAGTGTGCCATCCGTCACCACGTTCTCCAGGTACCGGCCACGCAACATGTGCGGCGATGATGATGTCTGATCTGGGAGCAGGGGTAGTTGTATCTGCAGCAGGGGGCTCAGCAGGCATACAACAGCGAGATCCTAGGATGTCACATCTTCGACTTTTATACTGAGAGAAAGGGAGATAAAGAGGACACAACCACCATTGTCACACGACCGTGCTCCATCTCCTAGAGTGCCGCCCAGCTCGGTCATTGGATCGGGGAGCACTGCCGCGTGATGTGGTTGCAGATTGGGCAGGGGCTAAGCGAAGCCGGCGCCGCTTGCGGTGGGGATGCAGGAGAAGTGGAGGTGGAGGGAGTCGGCACCACGAGGGTGGAAGAGGGGCAACACGGTGCGGGCTGTGGGAATGAGCAGCCAGCAGCCGCTGTGGGGGTGTATCGCGGTCATATGGTGGAATTCAGAGAAACAACAAGATACAGACATGATCATCTCATAATATAGCGAATCCAGAGGCCTCTCCTAATAATGATACGAGATTACATGGGAATGCTGGAGACTGACCATGAACAGTGGCGACTAAGGTTCGACCCAGAAGGCAAAAGATGCCAACTAGGGTTTTCAGTCGCTGGTTATATAGTCCAGAGAGCAGGTAATGGAGTAAAAGTAAAGGACATCAAAAGCAGAAAGGTAAAAGCACTTCGTCGCGGAGGATTGCGTGATGGATATATGGACACACAAGAAAGGATAGTGTACGAGGATATACGTAATAGAGTTGGGGTAGCACTGATTGAAGAGAAGCTTGTCCAACATCGTCTGAGATGGTTTGGGCATATGCAATGCAGGTCTCTAGAAGCGCCAGTGCATAGTGGACGGTTAAGCGTGCTGATAATGTCAAGAGAGGTGAGAGTAAACCAAACTTGACATAGGAGGAGTCCGTCAAGAGAGATCCGAAGGATTGGAATATTACCGAAGAACTAGACATGGACAGGGTTGCATGGAAGTTAGCTATCCTCGTGCCAGAACCATGAGTTGGTTTCGAGATCTTATGTTTTCAACTCTAGCCTACCCCAACTTGTTTGGGACTAAAAGGCGTCTCATTGTGATGAGATCATAAAAGTTTGTACTCCCTCCGGTCCAAAATAAGTGTCGCAGTTTTGAACTAAGGTTCAAAACCGCAACACTTATTTTGGATCGGAGGGAGTACTTATTACCAACACGGTGTCTCGTTTCCTTTTGCTATATTTCAGTATAATAGAAGTGATCTGTTGGCAATACCAAATAAGATGCACCTACAATCTTGTCTTCTTTAGAGAAAACTTAAACCCTATGTTTTTCAAATGCACTCCCTACTTTTTCTTTGCATCTATCTGTAGTGAGCTTGGATTTTTGGAAGCTTGATTAAGGTTTTCAATAGTGTAATATCACTTTGACTTAATCATGTGATCTCCACAGGACCAAAGCTTTTTTTATTATCATTTAGCTATCATCATGCTGATGTTATTTATCATGTTAGTTGATCATATTTCCTAGTCCTAGATAACTAAAACAAATCACGTGCTCCTTTTACAGGATCACTTAAGAAGGATTCTCAGGGGCCAGGTCTCATTATTTGACTGGTCAAGGTCAACATCACTTGCTAGGACCTTTTCTCCCCGCATTTTGGAGAATCAAATTGACGCCAGAAAAGTAAGCAACTTGAACTGACAGAATTTTGCCTTTTGGCTTACAAGTGATCATTTGCTATCAAGTGTAAGATGTTTTTGTTATTCTCCCATCGTTTGTACTATTAAGTTTCATGCACCAACCGGTAGAGTCAAGTCTGAACCGATGGAGAAGACTTACTTCAACAGCTACTAGAAATCGGCATTCCATATCGTGACAATTGGAAATAAAGTGTGCAGATGTGCATGCATTTGTGAGCATAAGTCGGACTTTGCCTGTGCTGATGTACAAATGCATCTTGACATGTCATGAAGCTGTTGACAGTTGCTAATGTCTAAAATATGGCAACACTGAATACTCAAACATGATTGTTTAACCATTTGCGCTTGCATCCACTTTCAGTTTTGTTGATTCCAGCTAATTTCCCTGCGAATACTCTTTTATTTCAGGAACTGGAGAAAGGCCTCAAATCTACTTGTGAAGAGTTTATAATGTCCATCACTAAACTAGTAGTGGACCCAATGCTTTCTTTTGTTACTAAGGTATGGTTAATTGAAACTTAGCCCTTTGTATTTTGTTTTGCTGTAATAAAAAGTTCACTTTTCTCCCCACTGTTTCCTAAATAACACACAAAAGTTCCATTTAGTCTATTTGACCTCTAAAGTTGGGTCACATCCTTGGCCTCACCTTCCCGAAGCAGTGGGTTTGTTTTCTTTACTAGTTTTGTTCTCTCTATGCCAAACCCTTCTCTTTCTCGTAAGAATGAGGTATAGGTAGGGCTAACACCGAGGCTGGTTTTAGGGTCTTTTTTATGTCATCCTGCTTTGCCCATGTGGCCTTCCCTTCAACTGGTTTTGGAGGCAGGTGCATTCTTGGTCTTGACACAGATAGGGCTAAGGACTTGCCGGTGTGTTCGGACCTCCTGCGCAGCGCTCCTCCGCGAGACTGGACATGGTGCCAGTCTGCTGGGGGTCCCCCAGCTGCATCCTGCGCAGGGTCCAGAATGAACTTGGGATCTGGTTATTGAACTTGCTGCTCTGCTACTGCTTCAGGTTTGTCTCATGCTGCCGGCAGAATAGAGTTGCCCTGCCCAGCTGGAACCTGTTTGATATTCTGCCTCAAGCAAGTGGAGCACTCCAATCGCATGGGGTTATACAGCTGGATGACCAGATGTCCAACTTGGCATGTCAAAATTTACAAGGAAAAGCAGTCGTACAACCAAAGAGTTACCAACAGTACACATCAAGAAGTGCTGAATTGGCAACCATTAGCAGGAATAGAAGACACTGGTGCGTGCATAGTAGCTCAAGACCAGCCCGTACCCAATTCCCCACTTATCACCTCCCCATTCTGCCCCTAATCCTAAATTATAATCGTCTGTTCTGCCTGTTCTCATTGTTTATAAGGCGGTAAAGCGACCTAAGGCGAGCACCACCCGCTCTGACGCCTAAGCGGCGCCTAAGTGCCTAAAGCAGGCATATTTCTAAGCCGCTGTCAGGGCGCCTTATCGCTTAAGCGTCTAAAGCAGGACGCCTTAGAAACAAGGCATGTTCTTTTGCCGTTAGTTTGACGAGCGTTTCTTTCAAGGGGACTGATCGTATGTCATGAGCACTGAGAGCAAGCTCAGGTGGCCGTTGAGCGTGTGGGCGCATGGCTGTGTATAGGTCTTCTACGTGCAGAGTATCATGGGAGTGGAAGGGAAAGATGGAGGGGAGAAAGGTCTTCTACATGCAGAGCCATGAGAGTTGGAGGGAAAGATGGAGGGATGGCAGAGACAAATAGAGAGGACGGGAGATAGAAGAAGGATGACATGGACGCCATGATGTGCAAAACAAAACCAGTAACTTTCATATGTGGCCAATATACTCGAACTTGTAGCGGGCAGAACTAGCTCTAGGGGTGGGGGTGGTGGTGGTGGTAAACAGCATGATACATTGGATGTTATGTGGACATTGGAGATGCTGCAGAAGAGTAAAGTGGACTTCTTTTTTGCTGTAATAACTGCAGCAGTCCTGAAATGTTGCCATTTTGTATTGCGAGTTGTGACTATCCGAATCTCTAGTATTAATCAGGCCATCATTTTATAGTTCAGGCCAAACAGCGAAGCCAGAATGTGAGATGTGTGACCACAATCTTAGAAATCAGTGTTATATCCAGTGTTGTAGGCTATACTCTAAAATTTTGATTGTAACACGATTCACTTGTATGGCAGGTAACTGCTGTCAAAGTTGCACTGTCCTCAGGTAGCCAGGGCCAGAATTTGGATTCTGTTCTAGCAAAACCCCTTAAGACACAAGCATTTGCTTCACCCGATAAAGTTGCAGAGCTGGTTCAAAAGGTACATGTCATTTTATGAAAAGCTATTTACTACTGTGCTGCTTTTCATATGTTATGGAACTATTCATTCTGCCAAAACAGGTTGGGACTGCTATTCAACAAGATCTGCCCAAAGCAATGACCAAGTTGATGTTGTATTTGCAAAATCCGTCGACAAGATTAATTATATTCAAACCCATCAAGTAAGGTTCTACTGTCCTACAACACCCATCAAGAATACCATGGCATTATTTATCCACTGCAGTAGTAATGCTTACCTGGCCAAAGTTAGCTACCAACTTAAGTTTTTGCCATAAGAAATCATTCATATATTGATAGAAATCAAATCCTTGTTAGGGACTTGTATTCCCAGGATGCCATAGGCCGATATATAAATGTACTGGAGCCCGAAGCGAGAGCTTGATGAAAGAACCTTTATAGATCCTCATCATCCTTAGGGGCGGTATTACACAACTATGAATAGACAACTCTTTTCATTAAGTGGAGAAGTAAATAGGTACAAGAGTTCAGCAGCATGTGCGGGGATCAAAGCCTGCAAACTAGAGGTTCTTTGATCAAGCTCTGCTTCTGCCCGTTTCTATTCTGTGTTGTCATTTATGCAAACTAGAGCACTCGAAGCATATCTCCACCTAGTACTGCTACAGACGCAATTTTTATATTTTTCAAAGGTCCCTAGTAGTTGAGCAAATTTTTACCTTACCATTCCACTGTTTTCGTAAAATCAGTACACTTCCATACATCATTGTCAATCGTGGTACTTTTTACTTGTGTGCATCATCTAGATTTTCACACAAGTACCTCGTTTAGTAAGTTGAAATGTGCTAAGCTGTACGCTGCTAACTTTTGGTTATGACTGAATACAAGATTGTCCTTTATTCATGTTTTCTTATACTATGAAATTCTAACATGTATGCTGACACTAGTGATTGTACACTGAAGAGGGTCAAACACTTTATGTACTACTAAAGTTGTTTTCTGTGAGTTTCTTCTTATGCTTTTTTCTTTGTTGTAGGTCGAATATAGTTGAGGCTCATATACAGCTACAGTCCCTTCTGAACTCAGAATACTCGGCTGAAGAAATTCAGTCTATTGGTATGCTGTCTATATCTGATCTGCAATCTCAGCTCGACAGTCTTCTGTAGCCCATACTTTTTCATCTGTTTTGTTATGGTGTGTCCTCTGAGTCTTGAGTGAGAAGTGCACTCGATTGTTCAACTAGAGTGATGTTATTTTTAATCCTGTAATCAAATTTAAACACACTTTGATATGACATCAATCATGGTGGATGGCTAACGCAAGATTGTTGCTAATGTGTTAGCATATCGGATTGATTATTCCGTAGCTCCTGTACTTCACATACTAGAAGCATATGCGTGTCGCTCTTCGATTGTTTTTTCCTTTCTTTGCTTTACCCCCTTTTATATGGAATTCGTTGCTTTGGCAATTGCCATTAGTGTGTCACAACCGTAGGTTTTGTGTTTTTTCCATGGGCTAGCTTATGAATTTTTAATTAGGCTGCAAGTAGTGGCTGCATTTTATTGGACACTGATTACATCTATTGAACGTCTGCATTTCTTGCATTCAACATCATAACAGGGCAACTAATAAAAACTACTCCCTCTGTACCGTTTTATTTGTTGTTGGGGGGTATTTTCCGACCAGGTGAAAACGAGCAAAAGTACAAAAATACCCCTGATTTGTAAACAAGTTGTCGTCTTCCTCCGCCAGGCTCCTCATACGGCCACCTCCTCCAGCTGCTAGTCCGGCCACCTCCTCCTCCTCCTTCGCCAGTCTGTTCCCCGTCGTCCTTGCCTAGTTTGGTCGCCACCGCTCCCAATTTGATCGCCGCCACCCCAGCCTGGCTGTTGCCGCCGCTCCTCCCAATTTGGTCCTCGTTGCACCAATCTGGTCCTCTCAACCGCACTGCCCAGCCTGGTCCTCGCTGCTGCCCCGCCTGGTCCTCGCCAGGTACTCCTCGCCGCTCCCAATTCTTATCAGTTTTCGCCAGGTGCATTGAAATTTATAGCAGAATTGGGAGAATTTGTCAATGCTTTTAGGTACAATAGTCTGTAAAATTGATCAGGAGACATTCAATCCGGAAGAATTTGTTAAGATCAATAATTATAGCAATCAGACAAGATCACCACCCTCACAATTGGCATCGGAAGAAATTACTGGAGTGTAATGATCAATTGGGAAACCTGTAATGCATGAGAAAATGTTGTTGTTGCTGTCCTCCTGCTGATGTTGTCCGATTGTCCAATTTAGAGATGATGATCATTGTTATACACCATTTGTCCAATTGCAAACATGCCTAAAGTTTCTATGAGTCAATGGAAACAAATTCAATAGACCATTTGAGATCAATACTTGGATATTTAAAGAACTTTCTAAAAAAACGGTGTATCCTGATGAATGATGCCAACAATAAGAAAAGCCAACAGTCTTGATAGTAAATAAGAATGAAAATTGTGAAAAGTGTGAATGACAGATTAGTCTTGTCATGCTTACACCTAGGGAGTATCAGGTTTAATCTGATGACTTCTCCAAACTCCTCCATTTTTAATCCATATATTTTTACTCCATTTTTATGATCTTTCTCTGATAGGAGAGTAGTAGGAGAGGAGATGAGTGAATTTAGAAAAGAGAAGAGAACAAGGAAAGTAGTGCTGCCACTCCTACAAGCAAGGAATAACTGAAAAAAGTTTCAGTTAATTAACTGAAAATGATGGAGGGCAAAAGGGGAGTACTTGCAAGCCCTACACTAAAACCTAAACGTTCCAGTTAATTTTAATTAGTGGAAAAGATTCACATAGCAGGGTTTATTTGACATGGAGTAGTTTATTTGATAGGAGTAAACATCCATCTACTCCATCTACAGCTAATCCATCTACTCATGCAGTACAAATAATCCATCTACAGATGGAACATGAAACAAAAACAGATCAAGATGATTTTACTCAAAAAAAAAAGATCAAGAAAATGCAAGATTACTTCTGAGTATATTGTTGATGTACTCCAGCTAAATGAGTACACACATACAGTACTCTTGCTGCTTAATGATGCATCTTAATTAACAAAAAATGTTTCAGTTAATTTAATGATGCATCTTAATTTCTCATAAATTCGACGAAAGCATCAATGCTGACAGTAGGAAGATGCAAATACTCCAGCAGCAAATTTTGAGTAGGAAACTGAATCTCTAAATACTCCAGCAGCAAATACTGATAACACTAATAGGCCAATAGCAAATACTGCATTTTTAGAGTGTTAACAAATGTTCAGTAATTTATGGAGTACAGCAGCAGCAGCATCACATTAAGAAAGTGAGCTAAATCATCACATTTTCAACTCATTACTGAATCTTTTCAGTGAAACAGGGAGTACAACCAAATTCAGTGAATTAAGCTACTCCATTTTGAAGTACTCCTCGAGTGCTCAAACATGCAGAGATACAAGTACTACTGCCATATCTTTTCAGAAGTTAACTAAGCATGCAAAGCTGGAGATTTGTACTCCCTGTTTCAGTGCAACACACCACTCCTACTCCAAACTGAATTTCAGTACTGCAGCAGTGGCATAACTACTCCTACTCCCAACTGAATTTTACTCCAAACTGAATTTACTCCAAACTGAATTTAAGAGAGTGAACTGAATTTCAGTGTTAACTTACTTGAGCAATGTGAGCATCAGTACAGAGATGCTACATCTCGTCTCCCACCTCTCGTTGGTGCAGCTAGTAGGTTGATGAGGCATCTACACAAGGCCTGCCAAATCAAAACAAGTCCAATTCGAAAAAAACATCAAATCAAGTTCAAGGGAGCCTGCATCAAACAGAGAAAGAGAGGAGAAGAGTGGAACCTGCTCTGCTTCGCTGATCTACTGCTTGAAGTGAGGAGGAGAAGAAGAGAGCAAGGCGAAGCTACTGCTGCTGCCGCACGTCGGGGAGGAGCCTTATTTGAAGCTACTGCTGCTGCTTGAACCTGCTCTGCTGCGGCTAGGCACCTGCGGCCAAGTTAAATCTGATTACTCATGTCGGGGATGAGCAACAACGAGGGAGAGAGAGGAGGGGTGGTGTGCTGCAGCTGCTGGCGTTGGAGAGGAGGGGCTGGCGTACCGCAGCTGCTGGATCGAGCCGCCGCGCTTCGGATCCAGCCACCGGAGTGGAGTAAAACTGAGATCTTGAAGAGGGAGAGGCGACGGCGCACGACAACATGGAAAAGCGGCGACGACGCGAGAGGGAGAGGCGGAGGCGCAGCGTGTGGGGTAGAGGCGCCGGCGACATGTGCGATGAGAGGCGGAGGCGCTGCTCTTCACTGGCGACGACGAGCTAGGGATTCGGCAGAGTGAGGGGGAAGCACGAGTGAGCGAGTGAGCGAGAGAGTGGGAGGGTAGTTTCGGAAACGACAAAAAGTTTATAACGTGACGGAATTTCTACTAGAATCCCCCAGCGACAAATAAAACGGTACAAAGGGAGTATTTAAGATGCACCAATCCTTTTGAACGTAACATGCACCAAAAACTACGTTCTAGGTCGCGTAAAAAACACTATGTACGTTGCAGCAGAAAACTAATCTCCAGGACATTAGACAGAGAATCTTATTCCCGTTTTGACATGCGCAAGGAAAAATGACTTAAGGCAAACGTCATCTAAGACATGGAGCTGTCGATTGTGTCTGCAATTATGTTTTCTACCTACATCCTGATTTACTAGTCCCCTTGTATTTTAGATCATATTTTAACCATAATTTTAACTTATATAATATAACTTATACATAGACATAACACTATCATTAGTAACTACATTCACATACAAATCCAGCAATATAATTTTCAGTGATGTGCATTAACATTTTGTAAGTTTAATACATGGTCGAACTTTGACAAAAATACGATGAGGACAAATAAACCTGATAGTACTCCATACACGTCAGCTCCTTAAACACTTCAATCAGTTAAAAATACTGCATTTCTTTTTAGCGAGGAGGGCTCCATGCAGTATTTTGTGTCTCATTGTCCTTGAAATATTTTGTCTCATTGTCTCACCCACTCTAGTTACATTGGCAATGACGTATTTATCCATTTATTAGATGGGATTGATCCACCGCCAAGGACGAAGAAGACCATCAAGAAAAGTTGCCTTACAACTGTTAACAAACTCACCTAGAGAAAAAAAAAGAACAGAAGTTCAGAAAAGAACAACATGAAAATAGCCACCAACATCCACCCACACGATATCAATCACCATTTTGAAGATCGGGTCAAAGAAAAATCACCATTTGAAGATCTACATTAGACTTTTCTTTGGGCTGCATCAAAGCACATACAATTTTGCCTAGATATCCAGATCAACGTGTTTTCTTTAACACAGTACAAATGCAAGCGCTCATATACACGCGCATACACTCACTCCTATGAACGCACATGTACACCTTACCCCTATGAGCACCTCCGAAATACTGAGTCATCATATCATCTTGAAATTTACGAAGTCACCGTTGGCACCTTGTCGTCGACGGGAATATCTCCTCCCATTGAATGAGCATCGCCGGAAATTCTGAAATAAATTCAGGAATAAATGCGAGCACCAGGTTTTGAACCATGATGGGCTGAGGATACCACAGTCCCTCTAACCATCCAACCACGTGTTAAACAGGCAGATTGTTAGCAGTAGCCGCACCATGACTTGTGCGTTACATCTTGTTAGGATAGAAATAGATTCTCTTTTGTTTACATATGTTGTTTATCTCTATCTCTCCCTCCTGCAAATATTTTTTGGTTACAACAATCGAACCAACCTGTACTCCACGCATACAATCAATACTAGACCTACAACACGCCCTGGCACGCGGTGCCGAGTCCAAACGTTGTGCCTAAGCGCGTGTGCCAACGAGGCAGGTTAGCATGTTTACTTGCGCATGATAAAGCAGCAGTATTTATCCTGATTAATAACAAGGAGTTGAGCACAAAGCAGAACCATTTAGTTTGATTAAGAGAAGCAGGGCATACAACTCAGTGATATAGAGCAGCAGAAGCAGTGGCAGCGAGATCAATATTGAGCAAGCAAACCACATTCAAGGCTAACAATGTCTTTTCCTTTGTAACATATGTTTCTATCTTTCTTTTAAGATCAGTGCTTGATCGTATTAGGAAAAAAGGTTCACCTTACAGAAATACAACAAAGGAAACAAAGAAACAACCTTAGTGATAAGCAGAAGCAGAATAGATAGATGCATAATACCGAATCTAACGTTTGACATGTGCGTAAATAACAATAGCCAAGGGGTAGTAGTCTTATGCAGATATACATTGCCCGCTATCATCCATCTAGAACACTGGTCCATAGTACTCATTACAAATAATTTACACTAAGGTTGGATAGGTGCATACTGCACTAATTCAGAACACTTTAATAGAGGCACTGAAGCTAAGCACGACACTTAAGCAAAGCTTGCTGATAAACCAAAAGGGCCTCAGTTTCTTCTTGTGCCTGAAGCTTCAGTCATTCTCGTGGAAGAGGAAGTCTTCATCATCAAAGCGACTTGCACCGCAGTTGTCCTTGGCCCTCAGATGGCCAGAAACCGGGGAACTCATCAAACTCAGAGCAGTTAGACTCCTCATCATATGGATAGATGCCTATGGTCCAGATCGCATCAGTTGCCATGAAAGAAATTTGGGTGAGGTCCTCAGCTTCTTGACTGGCGCCATAGAAATCCCACGCTACATCACTCACAACAGGAGAAGAACCTGAAGTCTCTCCTGAAGGAAGATAGTTGACTGTTGTTTTCTCAATACGAGCTACAAGCCTAGAACGAATACAACTGCTCTCGGTGCTCGCTTCCGCTGCCGAGATTACGACGAGCCGTCCAATGGCAACTATGTACACTGGCGACGGCTCCAAAATTCCGACCTCCACTATGATTTTCTTTACCTAATTAAAGGAATGTAAATAGAGGCAATGAATACCTAATTTACACATGATCCAGTTGACTCAGAAAGCTTATATGGAGGCTACACTAGCATACTAAAATTATGTTTGATAGGGGATAACATGCAGACTTGCTAAATTACATGTTGAATGTATGATTACAGATGTAGCGGACCGGTGACAATGTGCCACCAATTCCGACCATCAATACACTTTTACCTAGAACTATCTCTGCTTCGCATATATAGAACCTATAGCATCTGGAATCTGTTGATCCGTCTTCTCCTTTCTTCCATGTCTGGTGTTGGGGAACGTAGTAATAATTCAAAATTTTCCTACGTGTCACCAAGATCAATCTAGGAGATACTAGCAACGAGAGAGAGGGAGTGCATCTTCATACCCTTGAAGATCGCTAAGCGGAAGCGTTACAAGGAACGCGGATGATGGAGTCATACTCGCAACGATTCAAATCGCGGAAGATCCGATCCAGCGCCGAACGGACGGCGCCTCCGCGTTCAACACGCGTACAGCCCGGGGACGTCTCCTCCTTCTTGATCCAACAAGGGGAGAGGAGAAGTTGAGGGAGAGCTCCGGCAGCACGACGACATGGTGGTGGAGCTTGCAGTTCTCCGGCAGGGCTTCGCCAAGCACTACAGAGGAGGAGGTGTTGGAGAGGGGGAAGGGCTGCACCAGGGGAAGGGTGCGGCTGCCCTCCCACCCCCTCTATTTATAGGGTGAAGGGAGAGGGGGCCACCCCCTACATGCATCTAGAGGGGGGGGGCAAGGGGGGAACTTGCCCCACAAGTTAGGTGGGAGGCGTCCCCACCCCCTAGGGTTTTCAACCCGCGCCTTGGGCCCTTGGGGAGGGGGGGCGCACCAGCCCACCAGGGGCTGATTTCCACCCTTGTTTCAGCCCACTTGGCCCACCGGGGCAGGTGGCCCCACCCGGTGGACCCCCGGACCCCTTTCGGTGGTCCCGGTACAATACCGATAACCCCCGAAATTATTTCGGCGATTGAAACTAGACTTCCCATATATAATTCTTCACCTCCAGACCATTCCGGAACTCCTCGTGGCGTCCGGGATCTCATCCGATACTCCGAACAACCTTCGGTAACCACATACAATTTCCCATAACAACTCTAGCGTCACCGAACCTTAAGTGTGTAGACCCTACGGGTTCGGGAACCATGCAGACATGACCGAGACATCTCTCCGGCCAATAACCAACAGCGGGATCTGGATACCCATGTTGGCTCCCACATGTTCCACGATGATCTCATCGGATGAACCACGATGTCGATGATTCAATCAATCCCGTATACAATTCCCTTCGTCCATCGGTATGTTACTTGCCCGAGATTCGATCATCGGTATCTCTATACCTCGTTCAATCTCGTTACCGGCAAGTCTCTTTACTCATTCTGTAACGCATGATCCCGTGGCTAACTCCTTAGTCACATTGAGCTCGTTATGATGATGCATTACCGAGTGGGCCTAGAGATACCTCTCCGTCATACGGAGTGACAAATCCCAGTCTCGATTCGTGCCAACCCAACAGACACTTTCGGAGATACTTGTAGTGCACCTTTATAGCCACCCAGTTACGTTGTGACGTTTGGTACACCCAAAGCATTCCTACGGTATCTGAGAGTTGCACAATCTCATGGTCTAAGGAAATGATACTTGACATTAGAAAAGCTTTAGCAAATGAACTCCACGATCTTGCGCTATGCTTAGGATTGGGTCTTGTTCATCACATCATTCTCCCAATGATGTGATCCCGTTATCAACGACATCCAATGTCCATGGTCAGGAAACCATGACCATCTATTGATCAATGAGCTAGTCAACTAGAGACTTACTAGGGACATATTACGGTCTATGTCTTCACACATGTATTACGGTTTCCGGTTAATACAATTATAGCATTAACAATAGACAATTATCATGAACAAGGAAATATAATAATAGCCACTTTATTATTGCCTCTAGGGCATATTTCCAACATCTGGTACACCAGCTCTTTGTTCTGAAAGCAAGTGACACTAAACAATTATACATACACAGTATCAAACAAAGTATAGGAAATTATGAGTAAATAAGCTACGTGACGCAATAACCAGATAAATTTTCTTTTCATAAACATGCAACGATCATCCCTGTCTAGCATTTGCTTCTTCTGAATCCCTACCTGTCAAGGTCCTCCTCTCATAAATAAATGCAAGAGGGATCTTTGAACAGTATTACATCCTAATCAACCAAGCAACTAGAAGAACATGTGGTACCAAAGAGAACCGCTTTAAAGGGAGCCATACATACATCAAACCTAAGTAAAATAAGTTACGGGGTAAATTAGCTACTTGAATACGCAAGAAACCTATAACCAACCAAAAATGTGCCTGACAAACACGCAAGACACCAGTCCACGCCAAGCCCGGCTAGTACCTGCAGAACAAATTAGGAAGCACATAAACAATACAATGTCAATCAAGCGAACAGGAAGCACAAAAAAATAAGAGGAAGAAAATGGAAGTGAAGGGCAAAAATTCAGGAAACAAACGCCGTCCGATCAAAAGACCATAATTGGTTATTTGCTTAGTGGGGTATATGCAAGAGAAAACATATGTGTAGTTTGTAGAAAGAAGCAAAACCACCTTGCGTTGAGTCTATCTAATTACCTAAGCTGATCCAAAAACAAACTGAACGTCTGTGAACCAACTTAACTAACATAGACATAAGCCTTTTGACATCAATTAGTTCTACTAATATAATGTGAAAGCAGAATGGAGAGAAAATATGGAAGTATTGTTTAAGCAAAGCAACATGATGCAAAGTTCTCATCCTTGATATTTAAAATCTGATTTATAAGTATTATCCTGAACACAATAAAAATTTGATAGCTCCTGCCGTCAAAAGTGAAAAACTCACTGATGATACCGCTAATTAAACGGTGCTAAGAACCAAACATAACAACTCAAGGTACAATCATAAGCTACTCTTAAGACTCAGGATTTGTAAGTACGTATTTCTTCTACCCTCCATAGATGTCGGGGTGGACTGCGTCCCCCGCGAGCACCTATGGGGCCGGAGCCCCTTTCGTTGTCCGGTGAGGGGGGCGGAGGGAGCACGGAGAGCAGATCGAGGCGAGCACACGGGCGGTTTACCCAGGTTCGGGCCGCGATGGACGCGTAAAACCCTACTCCTGCTTGGTTGTATTGAACTGGGGAGCTCGGGAGCTTGGAGAGCTAGCTGCACCGAGCGTATGGCTGTCTGGATTCCCAATCTCCGAACCCCCTCTACGTTGCACACGGGCCTCCTTTTATAGCGCAAAGGGGTCACCGACAGGTGTCAACGTAAGAGAGAGGGGTAAAAGTGTAAAAGGGGTGGAAGTTGTAACAGTGCGGGAACAGTGGCGCTACAGTGCGGCACAGTGTTATCATACCTACTTCTGACGGTAGGGGACAAGGGCATTAAATGCCCGTCACGGTCGCCTGGACAGCACCGAGGCGGACCGTTAGGTGCGCCACCGCTCGCCACGGTAGTGGCTGCATGCCACCGCTTACCCCAGGCTGCGCGGTGCCCCGCCACGTGCCCTTGGGGGAAACCCCGGAGCGACGCGTGGGCGGGGGAGCTGGAGCGCAGCCCTGAGGTGGCGATTTGCCGCGGCAAGTGGCTTGCCGCGGGGGTCGTCTTCCTGTGCCAGATAGCTTGCCGGCTATCAGGCCTTGCCGGGGCGCATGGCGCGCCGTGGCGGGCTTCTCTTGTGGTGCCTGGGTTCGGCCTTCCCGACAAGCTCCTCTTGTCGGGGTCTCGATCTTCTGTCTCTTATACTTTGTTCTTGGATGGTATTACATGGGCTCAGTCGTCCCGGCAAGCTCCTCTTGCCGGGGTCTTGTCTTCTTGGCCCGGCAAGCTCCTCTTGCCGGGGGCCCTGTCTTGAATGCTTGGTCTTCTCTTGGCGCTTCCTGGGCGGGCCTCGCCGCGGGGTGCTACAACTGCCCGTGCACAAGTCTGGGGTACTAAGGTACCCCTACTTTAGTACACCGACAGGAGCCCCCGGGCCTGGGCCACACACGGTGCCGAGCGTCGTTGGGCCAGGCCCTAACAGTGCACGGGCACGCGTGGCCTTGGTCGCGTTGCTCCTTAACTCCGCATCCGTCGCACCTTCCCCAGGCGGCGCGCGCTTATTGCGGCGTCGTGGGGGCGAAACGCCCGTTCCCTCTTTAAGTGGAGGGAGGTGCGGAGGCGCGGCTCGATAAATGAACGGGGGTGAGGCGCGGCTTCCGAGGCGTCCGTTCCCCATAATCACGGGATGGGGAGAGGTCGTCCCACCCGTCGCCTCGGCTCTGCGCGCCCACCACGCGGTCCTCATGCACTCGGAGTCGCGGCGGCGGAGGCAGGGAGTCGGGCCGGCGCGGGTCGATGCCGTGGGTCGGCCCCAGTCGCCTGCCCTTCCTCCGCTTCTATTGGAGGAGCGAGGCGGCCGCGTTCCCACTCCGCCCCTTTATAAGGAGCGAAAGGGGGCAACGGAAATCCGCACTCCATCTCCTTCCTCCTTCTGCTTCTGGTTTCCTTCCCCCATCTGCGATGGAGGGGGGGAACTCTGGTTCTTCTTCGGTTGCCGCGAGGGTGTCTGCTAGGCAACGCGCCCCTCCTCCCCTTGCGCCCGTGGCGGCGGAGCCGGTCGTCAGGGGAAGAGGGAGAGGGCGAGGTCGCGGACGAGGTCGTGGACGGGGCCGAGGCGCTCGGGGCGGACGGATCGGTGCGCCGTCCTTGCCCCCGCCAGCGGCTCCGTTCCTTCCCGCGGTCCATCTCGGGGACGACCCCCGTGAGTTCATCTTCAGGCTGCGCCGGGCGCCTCGTCGCCGCCTCCGGCTTCCCGCTCCATTCGCGAACGTGTTGGAGGTGGAGCAGCCTGAGACGCTAAACCTGCGCATGAGGGGCTGCGGGATCAGTGGGACGCGAGTCCACGTCGAGTCTCGAGCCCCCGGCGTGGCGTGTCTGGGCCGCGGGTGGAAGACGTTCGCCCGGATCCACAGCCTGACGGAGGGGTTCACCCTCCACTTTAAGCTGGTGGGGGAGGACCTCCTCTCCGTCAAGGCCTTCTGGGGCTTCGGCATCCGGGCCCGGTGCTGCGAAGATAGCTCCTCCGACAGCGAAGGCTCCTCCTCGAGCGAGAGTGACGAGGAGGGGAGCGACAGCGACGACGAGGGGAGCAGCCGCCGGGATGACGGGTCCGACTAGGCGTCGGTCGCAGCTCCGTGTGGCACCGGCGGCCCATCGTCCGCGCCGGGCTCCGTGAACTCCCCGGGGTCGTCTCCTTGGGCGATTGGCGTAGGGGGGGCTGCTGAGGAGGACAGAGGGCGGACGTCGAAGGCCGCGAAGTCGGAGTACGGGCCGACTTCGACAGCTGGCTGACGCTCCGGTGCCTCGTGTTCCAGATGCGCCCCAGACGCCGTCATCACCCTTGCTCTCGGTGACGACCACCGGGGTCTTCTCTTCGGCCCGGCAAGCTCCTCTTGCCGGGGGGCTTGATCTCCTCGGGCGGCCGGAGTGGCGAGGCTGGGGAAGAGGAAGAGGCTGGCGGCAAGGCCGCTGCCTCATCTTCCAGCTCTGCCTCCGGCGCCTCCATCTTCTTCAGCCTCCGGAGACCCCCGGGCGGAGCCCCCGGATCTTCTCTTGGTGCCTTCTGCCACCCGTAGCTCGTCTAGGTGCCCCTTTCGCCCTTTTTGCCTACTTGCCCTACCTCCTGAGGAGAGAGACAAGAAAGGGATTACGGGCACCTTATCTCTTTTCAGCTTGTAAGCCTTCGGGCCTTAGTTGCGTTTAAGCCTTGTAATCCCTCCTTTCATGTTTTTCATTCTCTCTGAACTGTACCTGAGTGGAATGTTTTTAATGAAAAGGGGATGTTTGCCGGATCATTTGTCTCGCGGGTGGAAACCGCGGTAAGGAACGAATCCTTTACATCGTTAAGATAGACAGTTTCTCGTCCGGCAACAGGCCCAGCCGCTCCCCCGCACTGCTCGACCTTTCTCACGCCCTTGGCGGAGGCGGGGAGCAGGCGGGTTCCGGCCCCTCGCTTCCCTCCCTCTTGCTGCCGCGGCTGCTATCGAAACGGGCCCCAGGAACGCGCTCTGGGGCTTGCCGCTAAGAGAGCACGGTAGCTTTTCAGGAGGAAAGGAGGCTTTCAAATTCCACAGTCCATAAGAGAATGCATGATGAGGGATGCAAAAACTTATCTGAGGTTGCAGCCCCCGGCGACTCTGGCTCGCCGGGGCGTCGGCGTTGGCTCGTCCTTCTCCTCTTCCTTGTCCTTGAGCGGCCCGGCAAGGACATTCAATTCCTGCGAGCCAAAGGGAAAGGACGGGAAAAATACGCGGACTCGACCTCTAAGTTAGGGGTTAGCGACAGTTAGGAACTGACAACCCTAACCAAGGACGAGACTCTGACTCAGCATGCATGCTAAAATCTAGGGCGCCATCGCTTCTTTATCTTCGGCCAGGGGCTTCGCCTGGCTTTGTACGAGGGCTTACATGCAACATCGGCAAGGCCTGCACAAACCGGTGGTTGCCGGAGCGGATCACGGCAACCGCGCCTTATGGGCGAAACTTGCGAAGATGCTCTATGTTCCCAGGAGTTGCTCACTGGTAGGCCCTCTTCGGTCTTGAGGCGGACAGCGCCGGGCCTCGCGACTCGTCTCACCCGATAAGGGCCTTCCTGCTTCGGCGTCGACTTGTTATAATTCTTGGCCGACTGAACGTGCCTAAGAACAAGGTCGCCTAACAGGGCCACTTTATCTGATGCCAGGGGCTTCGCCTGGCTTTGTACAAGGGGTTACATGCAGCAGCGGCAAGGCCTGTACAAACCGATGGTTGCCGGAGCGGATCACGGCAACCGCGCCTTATGGGCGAAACTTGCGAAGATGCTCTATGTTCCCAGGAGTTGCTCACTGGTAGGCCCTCTTCGGTCTTGAGGCGGACAGCGCCGGGCCTCGCGACTCGTCTCACCCGATAAGGGCCTTCCTGCTTCGGCGTCGACTTGTTATAATTCTTGGCCGACTGAACGTGCCTAAGAACAAGGTCGCCTAACAGGGCAGCTTTATCTGGTGCCAGGGGCTTCGCCTGGCTTTGTACAAGGGGTTACATGCAACAGCGGCAAGGCCTGTACAAACCGATGGTTGCCGGAGCGGGTCACGGCAACCGCGCCTTATGGGTGAAACTTGCGAAGATGCTCTATGTTCCAGGAGTTGCTCACTGGTACGCCTTCTTCGGTCTCGAGGCGGACAGCGCCAGGCCTCGTGACTTGTCTCACCCGATAAGGTCCTTCCCACTTTGGCGTCAACTTGTTGGAATTCTTGGCCGACTGAGTGCGCCGAAGAACAAGGTCGCCCTCTTCGAGACTCCTGGCCTTGACCTTGCGGCTATGGTAGCGACGCAAGGCTTGCTGGTATCGAGCAGCTCGTACCGCAGCCTGGAGACGTCCTTCCTCAAGGAGCAGCGCGTCATCTTGGCGCAGCCGCTCTTGCTCGAGCTCGTCATAAGCGAGCACCCGAGGAGATCCGTATACGAGTTCCGTGGGGATAACTGCTTCCGCTCCATAGACTAGAGCAAAGGGTGTCTGTCCGGTGGCTCGGCTCGGTGTCGTTCTGATTGACCAAAGAGCCGCCGGCAGCTCCTCAATCCAATTTCTTCCGCACTTGTGCAGCCTGTCGAAGGTCCTGGTCTTGAGTCCGCGCAGCACTTCAGCGTTGGCCCTTTCTGCTTGACCGTTGCTCCTGGGGTGAGCAACCGAAGCGAAACAGACCTTGGCGCCGAGATCCTGGGCGTATTGCATGAAGGCGCGACTTGTGAATTGTGTCCCGTTGTCGGTGATGATTCTGTTGGGGATTCCGAAACGGCAGACGATCGACCGGAAGAACTTGACTGCTGACTGCGCGGTCACCTTCCTCACTGGCTCCACTTCTGGCCACTTCGTGAACTTGTCGATTGCAACGTACAAGTACTCGAAGCCCCCGACGGCTCGGGGAAAAGGGCCGAGGATATCGAGCCCCCAGACCGAGAAGGGCCAGGATAAAGGGATTGTTTGGAGAGCTTGAGCTGGCTGATGAATCTGTTTTGCATGGAACTGGCACGCTTCACACTTGGTTACTAGTGCAGTTGCATCTTGGAGGGCTTCTTGCCAGAAGAACCCTTGCCGGAAGGCTTTCCCGACAAGTGCTCTTGCGCCAATGTGATGGCCGCATATGCCTCCGTGTATCTCCGCCAACAGCTTCTGTCCGTCTTCCCTGGAGATGCACTTCAATCTGACACCGTTGAGTCTCCTTCTGTACAGCTCGTTGTCCACGAACTGGTACATACTTGACTGCCTGGTGATCTTCTCCATCTCTTCTGGGTCGTCGGGAAGTTCTCCAGTTTGCAGAAAACGGACGATCTGCTGTGCCCATGCCGGAGCCCGGGGCTCGACGGCAAGGACTAAAGGCATGAAGGCCGCTGCGGGGACCCCGGCTTCTACGGCAAGAACCTCTGGTTCCGCCGGAGCCGGTGATCCCCCGGCAAGCTTGCCGGGGCAAAGCTTGTCGGGAACCCCCGCTTCAACTGGACAGATCCTCGGATCCGCAGGAGCGGACTGTTCCTCAGCGTTCAGACTGCTGATCTGCTTGCCGGAGCAAGGCTTATCGGGGACACCTGCTTCGACTGGACGGATCCTGGGATCCGCAGGAGCGGGCTGTCCCCCGGCGTTCTGGTTGTTGATCTTGGGGACCTTGGCGGCGGTCTCAGGAAGGTTCGCCTGCAAGTAGTCGCCGGAGACCAACTTCCTTTTCTTGGACTGCCCAACTGATGGTGTAACGGATGGTTGAGTCAGCTTGAGTAAGAAGGTCCCTGGTTCCACAGGTAACTTCAACGAAGCACACTTCGAAAGGCCGTCTGCTATCTCATTCTGAGCTCTCGGGACGTGCTCCATTTGCAGCCCTTCAAAGTGTTCTTCCAGCTTCCTCACTTCATCTACATAAGCTTCCATCAGAGGGCTCTGGTAGCTCTTGTTGACTTGCCGGACCACCAGTTGAGAATCTCCCCGCACAATCAGCTTTCTGATCCCAAGTTCGGCCGCAATCCTGAGGCCGGCGAGCAAGCCTTCATACTCAGCAGTATTGTTGGTTGCTTGCTCTCTTGGGAAGTGCATCTGGATAACATACTTGAGGTGCTCTCCGGTGGGCGCGATGAGTACCACGCCAGCACCGGCGCCTTGCAGCGAGAAGGCACCATCGAAGTACATTACCCACTCGCTTGTTGCTTCTTGTACGGGCGCGCTTGTTTCTTGGGCTTCTCCATCTGGCGTCGGGGTCCACTCAGCTATGAATTCTGCCAAAGCTCGGCTCTGTATGGTTGAAGTACTTTCAAACTTGAGTCCAAAGCTCGACAGCTCCAGTGCCCACTCGACGATCCTGCCTGTTGCCTCGGGATTGTGCAATATCCTCTTCAGCGGGAAGCGAGTGACTACTGTTATCTCATGTGCTTGGAAGTAATGGCGCAGCTTTCTCGAGGCCATGAGGAGGCCGAAAAGCAACTTCTGCACCCCAGAGTATCTTGATCTAGCCCCCTGCAAGAGGGAACTCACAAAATACACCGGGCGCTGCACCATCTTCTTCCGCGCTCCATCCTGTTCCTGCGCAGGGTGGTCCTTGTCGGGGCCAGAGCTTGCCAGAGCAGCCCCCCGCTTGTCGCTGGATTCGCTTGCAGGTGGTATAGGCTCCTCGTCGGCCTCCCTCTCCGCCACTAACGCAGCACTAACCACCTGGTTGGTTGCCGCTAGGTATAGCAACAACTTCTCCTGTGGTCTAGGTGCGACAAGTATTGGGGTGGAGGATAGGTACCTTTTCAAATCTTGCAGCGCTGCCTCCGCTTCTGGAGTCCACTGCATGGGGCCTGCCTTCTTCAAGATTTTAAAGAAGGGCAGGGCGCGTTCTGCAGACCTTGAAATGAACCGACTGAGGGCGGCCACACAACCTGCAAGCTTTCTGACGTCCTTGACGCGCTCTGGGGCTTCGATCTGCTCGATGGCTTTGATCTTGTCGGGATTAGCTTCAATCCCCCTCTGTGACACAAAGAACCCGAGAAGCTTGCCGGAGGGGACTCCGAAAACGCACTTCTCGGGGTTCAGCTTGAGCTGTATCTTGCGCAGGTTCTGAAATGTCTCTTCCAGATCTTGGACCAGGGTTTCCTTGCTCCTGCTCTTCACCACGATGTCATCCATGTAGGCCTCCACGTTCCTATGGATCTGTGGCTCGAAAGCAGTGTGCACTACCCTTGCAAACGTTGATCCCGCATTCTTCAGTCCAAACGGCATGCGTATGAAGCAATAGGTGCCGCACGGAGTGATAAATGCGGTCTTCTCTTCATCTTCTTTGGCCATAAAGACTTGGTGGTAGCCTGAATATGCATCAAGAAAAGAGAGTAGCTCACATCCGGCAGTGGAGTCAACAATCTGGTCAATGCGCGGCAAGGGAAATGGATCCTTGGGACATGCTTTATTCACATCGGTGAAGTCTATGCACAGTCTCCACTTCCCATTGGCTTTGCGCACGACGACCGGATTGGCCAGCCACGTTGGATGGATCACACCTCTCACTAGGCCTGCTGCCTCTAGCTTCTTGATCTCTTCGCTGATGAATTCTTGGCGCTCCACGGCTTGCTTTCTCACTTTCTGCTTGACGGGTCGCGCGTGAGGACAGACAGCGAGCTTGTGCTCAATCACCCTCCTGGGAACACCGGGGATGTCGGACGGTTGCCATGCAAACACGTCGTCATTCGCCCGCAGGAAGGCAACGAGCGCGCTTTCCTATTTGCTGTCAAGCGTGGCACTGATGGTGAAGGTACCGCCAGTGCCGTCCTCCTTGGCGGACACCTTCTTGGTTGCCGGAGGAGCGGTCATTCCCTTCTTGTACTTGCCGGTGGAGCTCGATGGAGCGTCCTCGACGGCGGCGCAGCACTCCGAAGAGGTGCGGTTGCCGGAGTGGGCCCCAGAGCACTTACCGGACTTGGTCCTTGTCTTCTTCCGCCCGGGGGCTTCAGCGGCAAGTGTGTCCTTCTCTGCCGCGGCTGCTACATCCCGGTAGATCTTGTCGGCGCAGATAAGCGCGTCCTTTTTGTCGCCGTGGACAGTGATGACGCTTATCGGCCCCGGCATCTTGAGTACGTTGTAGGCGTGGTGGGAAGCTGCCATGAACTTGGCGAGAGCGGGACGGCCGAGGATCCCATTGTATGGTAACGGGGTATCAGCGACGTCGAACGTGATGCGCTCAGTCCTGAAGTTGAGCTCGCCGCCGAAGGTCACAGGCAGAGTAATCTTCCCCTTGGGCTTGCTCCTCCCCGGGTTGATTCCTTGGAAAGATCCGGTCTCTTCGAGCTCGCCGTCTGGGATCTGGAGTTTCTTGATCACAGCGGAGGAGATCAAGTTCAGCCCGGCCCCGCCGTCTACCAACATTTTGGTGACCTTGAGGTTGCGGATGGTGGGTGAGACCAGCATCGGCAAGCACCCGACCGCGGTTGTGCGGTCGGGGTGATCCTCAAGATCGAAAATGATGGGCGTGCTGGACCATTTGAGGAGCCTGCGCGACTCCACGGGCGGCTCTGCTGCGTTCACCTCTCGCGCCCACCGCTTAAGCTGGCGGTGGGAGGTGTGCAGAGAGGCGCCGCCGTCGACGCATAGGACCTCCGTGGCCTTCTGGAACTCCTGCTCGCTGTTATCTTCGTCTTCCACGTCTTCGTCGTCGTCTTCTTCATCCTCGTCGCGGCCCCGGGGAGGCCGATCGCCTTGCCGCTGCTTGGCCTTGCCGCGGCGTCCTCCCCGGCCGATGGGCGGCCGCTTCTTGCTTGGTTCGCCACCTCCACCCTGGGCCTTCCCCTTGTCGCGCCTCTCGTACTCAGCCTTCTGCTGCACGACGAGGTACTCGACGCTTTTGCAGTTGGAGAGATCGTGGCCCTTGGTGCGGTGGATCTTGCAGTATTGCTTGTCGGAGCCGTCCTGCTTGTCGGCTGCCGCCACGGGGGCAGGCTCCTTGCCGGAGCCGCCAGCCTGCGTTTGCTTGGCGGGAGCCTCCTTGCCGGACTCCTCGACGGCAAGCACCTCTTTCCTGTTCTTCCTCCTATTATTCCGCCGCTGGCTTCTCTTCGCCGGGGCGGTGTCGTCACTGTCGCTTTCTCCTGCGCCAGCATCCTCCCCGGGGAGTTTCCTCCCCTCCTCCGCGCGCGCGCACTTGTCAGCCAGGGCATATAGCTTGCTGACGTCCCGGATCTTGGTCATGGCCATCTCTTCACGCATGCGGCGGTTACGCACGTTCTGGTGGAACGCGCTGATAACCGCGGCAGGGTGAACGTCGGGGATGTTGCGATGCACGCGGCTGAAGCGCTGGATGTACTTGCGCAGGGGTTCTCCTTCCTTCTGGGCTAGGATGTGGAGGTCGCTATCCTGGCCATGAGGTTTGTGGCCGCCTGTGAAGGCGCCAACAAACTGATGGCAAAGATCCGCCCAGGAAGAAATGGAGCCTTCCGGCAAGTGCATAAGCCACGAACGAACGTTCGGCTTAAGCACGAGCGGGAAGTAGTTCGCCAATATCCTCTCGTCGCGCCCCCCGGCAGCTTGTACAGCGATCGTGTAGATGCTGAGAAACTCCGAGGGGTGCGTCCTGCCGTCGTACTTCTCCGGTACGTCGGGCTTGAAGTTCTTCGTGCTGGGCCACCGGACGCGCCGCAGCTCACGGGTGAACGCAGGGCAACCTGCCGCGTACGGTAAGTCACCTGGTTCACCGGGCGCGTGCGCGTCGACAGCGTTCCCAGCCCGCTGGTCTGATTGCCGCCGAGTTTCTCGGCGGCGCTCAATCCTTGTTCGAGCGTCTTCTTGCTGCCGCTCGTCGAGGACTCGGCGCTGGTCCCGGCGGGTCCGCGGGTCTGACGACGCTGTAGAGCCGTCGTCGGCGTTGCTCCAGCGGGGCGGCGTCTTCTGCTTCTGCGCCGGGGAGTGCATGGTGGTTGCACCCTCGGCGGTCTTGTCGCCGTCGGCCTTCGTCTTCTCGACCTGCCGTGGCCGTGAGGTCGCCGGCTGCTGCGGCGTGTCGTTGTTGGCGAAGGCGATCAGGCTCTGAATGGTGGCCCTCCAGCATTCGGCCTTGTCAGCCGCTGGAGGGTAGTCGAGGAGCAGTTGCGCTCTCGCAAGCGCTTCTGCCGGAGTGGAGGGGAGCGGGGGCGAGTGGCGCGAGGAGCGGGATACGCTCGGACTCCTAACAATGTTAGAAAGAGCGGGGTCCCTCCCCGGCGCCTTCGCCTTGCCCGTGTCCGGACGGGGGTCCGGGGCGTCTCGTGAACCTCCAGTTTGCCCTTGGTCCAGCAAGCGGATGCCACCCCCTGTGGCATGGCGCTGCTGGGTCGTCGTTTGTCGGGTCGGATGCGACGCGCCCTCGGAGGCCGAGGCTCGGTCGTCCGCCCTGTTCTTGGATTTGGTGGCGCCGCGAGTGTTCTCGCCGGTGGCCACCCCCCCGACGGCGTCTCCCCCGCCCACCGTTGGCTCCGGTAGCGGTGGAAGAGACGCGGACGGGCCCGCGACCTCCGAAGCCTTCTTCTTCGGGGCCATGGTGTTGATGAAGCTAGCGAATTCGGAGAAGCTGACGAAGAGCGCGCTCGCGCGAACGCCGGATCTGATCCGCACAACCTCGACGCGGCCCCTACCTGGCGCGCCAAAGATGTCGGGGTGGACTGCGTCCCCCGCGAGCACCTATGGGGCCGGAGCCCCTTTCGTTGTCCGGTGAGGGGGGCGGAGGGAGCACGGAGAGCAGATCGAGGCGAGCACACGGGCGGTTTACCCAGGTTCGGGCCGCGATGGACGCGTAAAACCCTACTCCTGCTTGGTTGTATTGAACTGGGGAGCTCGGGAGCTTGGAGAGCTAGCTGCACCGAGCGTATGGCTGTCTGGATTCCCAATCTCCGAACCCCCTCTACGTTGCACACGGGCCTCCTTTTATAGCGCAAAGGGGTCACCGACAGGTGTCAACGTAAGAGAGAGGGGTAAAAGTGTAAAAGGGGTGGAAGTTGTAACAGTGCGGGAACAGTGGCGCTACAGTGCGGCACAGTGTTATCATACCTACTTTTGACGGTAGGGGACAAGGGCATTAAATGCCCGTCACGGTCGCCTGGACAGCACCGAGGCAGACCGTTAGGTGCGCCACCGCTCGCCACGGTAGTGGCTGCATGCCACCGCTTACCCCAGGCTGCGCGGTGCCCCGCCACGTGCCCTTGGGGGAAACCCCGGAGCGACGCGTGGGCGGGGGAGCTGGAGCGCAGCCCTGAGGTGGCGATTTGCCGCGGCAAGTGGCTTGCCGCGGGGGTCGTCTTCCTGTGCCAGATAGCTTGCCGGCTATCAGGCCTTGCCGGGGCGCATGGCGCGCCGTGGCGGGCTTCTCTTGTGGTGCCTGGGTTCGGCCTTCCCGACAAGCTCCTCTTGTCGGGGTCTCGATCTTCTGTCTCTTATACTTTGTTCTTGGATGGTATTACATGGGCTCAGTCGTCCCGGCAAGCTCCTCTTGCCGGGGTCTTGTCTTCTTGGCCCGGCAAGCTCCTCTTGCCGGGGGCCCTGTCTTGAATGCTTGGTCTTCTCTTGGCGCTTCCTGGGCGGGCCTCGCCGCGGGGTGCTACAACTGCCCGTGCACAAGTCTGGGGTACTAAGGTACCCCTACTTTAGTACACCGACAATAGATCATCTTAAAGATACTAATGAAAATTTCAAAGTAAAAAGAATATACATGACCATGCAAAACAGAAATTTATCATATTTTTTTCCTCTTTCAGATATTATTAGGTTTAATTTTGAGAATAATGCATGTCTTACTGTAATGGATCATCAAGAAGAGAACAGTCAAAACTTTTGGAAATGGAAGGTTGAAGTTTGTGATAACCTTTGTAAAAATGGAACCACCTAGATAATTGAACACAAAAAAATCATAAATGAAATTAACCTTCCCCTACAACCTGCTTGGGTGCTAGGTGACTATTTCAACAGAGAGAGGTAGGAATCGTATCATCCACAACAACCTGTCACCTAATGATGCATATCCATGGAAGATTTCTGCAGAAAATAAAAAAGAACACACAAATTACACAGTAGCAAGTAGTTACTATTTCAACTAGAAACTAAACCTATGGTCTAAATCCACTGCTAGTGTACCTCGTCATCTCCTAGCAAGTACCACACCAGGTGGCTACCTGCAAACCAAGATGATGTAATGAGCATAGTCAGGGAGAGACGGAGATAGAGAGTGACTTACCGGTGGGCGAGAGGGCGAGCCAGCGTGGAAGGAGGGGCAATAGAGAACTGTCTAACGCGTAGTGGTGGAGAGGTGGTCGGGCCTGGATGCCTCTTTCCACCAGAGGTCTCATCCTTGGTGTGCCCATTGTCAAACGTTCTAGTCATCCTCCTGCCAACTAGTGAGAGGAGTGGCAGTAAGGGAAGGAGTGCAACAGCCACGCAAGATCGGTGGGGAGAGCTCACCTCAAGTGGTTGCCTAGACAACGTCAGATTCATCCACGACCCCATATCCTAGGCCTCCGCATCCAATCTCTCATCCTCCGTCACCTGGGGGAAGGAGATGGAGCTCGACCGGTCACCGCGCATAGGTCAAGACTGGAGGAGATGGATCCAGAGGAGGGTAATGGGTGTCGGGGATGTTGCCGATGAGGACGAGGACGATGAATTTGCTGAGTTGCCAGCCAAGGGATCACACACCTATCATACAGAGAGGCTTAAAATCATCAAAACCCTAAGTTCATATGGGGTCAACCTAATGATCCAAGTTCACCCATGTACATGGGAATTAATCCGTGACACTATTTTTATGCCTATTCTGCAACTTAATTCATTCAATTTAGAATGGTCGCATGTACTGAATTGTGAGTTATGCCCGACCTTCTGTTGATCTAAGAACGGTTAATATGTTGACCTTAATATGTTGTCTTATACCCTAGAGCTAGCACACTCAATTGTTTTCACTCCAGTATGTATGAACATGTCGTGGGTACGACCATTTATGGGATCATGGCGATCCCTTTGCGGTTCGACTGGAGGAATGGACAGGCACAAAGAGCATGGTCAGCGGAGAACACTCGGTGTATATCCAGGTTCGGGCCACTACGAAGCATAAAACCCTGCTCCTACTTTTTGTATTGATTGTGTATATGAGTCCAGCTACAACGTGCACATGTCCGACAAGGTGCTGGAGGGGGGGGGGGGTGCAGCTATGCACGTAGAATGGACAGGGTTTCGACCTTTGTTAAGGTAGCCATGGGCCTCCTTTTGTAGACTAAGGAGTCACCACAGTGGCATAATGGTAAATCTACAATGTAAATAGTGGCTACAATGCCAAATACCTAACTCTCACGAGTTAGGACAAATGCATTAAATGCACCATGAGGTGTCTTGTGGATGGAACTCCCCGGCAAGGTTGGTCTCTCCTTCTGTGTCATTCGTCCATCTACCTTATATTCCTTCGACACCTCACTTGGACGGTTGTCATTAAAGCTGTATCTTCAGATGTGAGCCGCCACATGCCCAGACAAGTTTCAGCTAACTACCTGCTTGCTTGACACCTGATCGACAAGTGACAACCTGATCAATGAGGTGGAGCAGTGGCAATGTAGTGGGAAAATTTGCCGGGCTCAGAACTTGGGGGGCTTGAGTCTTGGCAGCTTTCCTCGGCAAGGATCTTGCCGGGCCCTCGAGCCGTATCTTCAATATTTCTGATCCCCCTTTCCCGAGATCTACTTTGCTTCTTCATGAATCTGGTGTTTGTCTTTGGTTAACCTCCGTCAAGCCTTGTCATCGGGAAGGCTACTACTGCCTGTGCATAAATCTGGGGTATTAAGGACCCCATTCTTAATACACGATAGTAGCCCCCGGGCCTGGGCCGCACACGCATGCGAGGCGTCGTTGGGCTAGGCCCAAACAATGCACAGGCACACGCGACAGAAGATAACTGCCAACTCTGTCATAATTTTATCTTTTACCGTGCCCTCACGATAGGCGCACTGCACGCTGCTACCTCTTGAGCACTGCGTTGGATTTCCTTGAAGAGGAAAGGATGATGCAGCAAAGTAGCGTAAGTATTTCCCTCAGTTTTTGAGAACCAAGGTATCAATCCAGTAGGAGGCTACGCGCGAGTCCCTCGTACCTGCACAAAGCAAATAACTCCTCGCAACTAACGCGATAAGGGGTTGTCAATCCCTTCACGGTCACTTACAAGAGTGAGATCTGATAGATATGATAGGATAATATTTTTGGTACTTTTGTGATAAGAATGCAAAGTAAAATAAAAGCAAAGTAAAAAGAAAATCAAATAACTAAGTGTTGGAAGATTGATATGAAGTGTTGGAAGATTGATATGATGAAGATAGACCCGGGGGCCATAGGTTTCACTAGTGGCTTCTCTGAAGAGCATAAGTATTTTACGGTGAGTGAACGAATTACTGTTGAGCAATTGACAGAATTGAGCATAGTTATGAGAATATCTAGGTATGATCATGTATATAGGCATCACGTCCGAAACAAGTAGACCGACTCCTGCCTGCATCTACTACTATTACTCCACTCATCGACCACTATCCAGCATGCATCTAGAGTATTAAGTTCAAGAAAACAGAGTAAAGCTTTAAGCAAGATGACATGATGTAGAGGGATAGAATCATGCAATGTAATAAAACCCCATCTTGTTATCCTCGATGGCAACAATACAATACGTGCCTTGCTGCCCCTACTATCACTGGGAAAGGACACCGTAAGATTGAACCCAAAGCTAAGCACTTCTCCCATTGCAAGAAAAACCAATCTAGTAGGCCAAACCAAACTGATAATTCGAAGAGACTTGCAAAGATAACCAATCATACATAAAAGAATTCAGAGAAGATTCAAATATTGTTCATAGATAATCTTGATCATAAACCCACAATTCATCGGTCTCAACAAACACACCGCAAAAAGAATATTACATCGAATAGATCTCCATGAGAGAGGGGGAGAACATTGTATTGAGATCCAAAAAGAGAGAAGAAGCCATCTAGCTACTAACTATGGACCCGAAGGTCTGAGGTAAACTACTCACACTTCATCGGAGAGGCTATGGTGTTGATGTAGAAGCCCTCCATGATGGATGCCCCCTCCGGCGGAGCTCCGGAATAGGCCCCAAGATGGGATCTCGTGGGTATAGAAGGTTGCGGCGGTGGAATTAGGTTTTTGTCTCCCTTTCTGATCGTTTGGGGGTACGTAGGTATATATAGGAGGAAGAAGTATGTCGGTGGAGCAACAGGGGGCCCAAGAGGGTGGACGTCGCGCCCCCTACCTCGTGGCTTCCTTGTTGGTTGCTTGACGCAGGGTCCAAGTCTCCTGGATCTTGTTCGTTCCAAAAATATCACGTTCCCGAAGGTTTCATTCTGTTTGGAATCCGTTTGATATTCAATTTCTGCGAAACTCTGAAATAGGCAAAAAACAACAATTCTGAGCCGGGCCTCCGGTTAATAGGTTAGTCCCAAAAATAATATAAAAGTGGATAATAAAGCCCAATATTTTCCAAAACAGTAGATAATATAGCATGGAACAATAAAATATTATAGATACGTTGGAGACATATCAGGCATCCCCAAGCTTATATCCTGCTCGTCCTCGAGTAAGTAAATGATAAAAATAGAATTTTTGATGCGGAGTGCTACTTGGTATAATTTCAATGTAATTCTTCTTAATTGTGGTATGAATATTCAGATCCGAAAGATTCAAGATAAAAGTTCATATTGACATAAAAATAATAATACTTCAAGCATACTAACTAAGCAATTATGTCTTCTCAAAATAACATGGCCAAAGAAAGTTTATCCCTACAAAATCATCTAGTTTAGTCATGCTCCATTTTCGTCACACAAGAATGCTCTCATCATGCACAACCCCGATGACAAGCCAAGCAATTGTTTCATACTTTAGTAATCTCAAACCTATAAGCTTTCATGCAATATATGAGCGCGAGCCATGGACATAACACTATGGGTGGAATAGAATATGATGATGGGGGTTATGTGGAGAAGACAAAAAAAGGAGAAAGTATGAAGCGGGGAGATGCCCATCGATTGATATTAATGCGAGGAGTAGGGATTGCCATGCAAAAGATGCACTAGAACTATAAATGTATGAAACTAAGTGGGTGTGCATCCAACTTGCTTGCTCACGAAGACCTAGGGCACTTGAGGAGGCCCATTGTTGGAATGTACAAGCCAAGTTCTATAATGAAAAATTCCCACTAGTATATGCAAGTGACAAAACAAGAGACTCTCTATCATGAAGATTATGGTGCTACTTTGAAGCACAAGTGTGGCAAAGGATAGTAGCATTGTCCATTCTCTCTTTTTCTCTCTCTTTTTCTCTCTCTTTTTTTGGGCCTTCTCTTTTTTATGGCCTTTCTCTTTTTTTTTATTCCTCACTTGGGACAATGCTCTAGAAAATGATGATCATCACACTTCTATTTATTTACAACTCAATGATTACAACTCGATACTAGAACAAAAGATGACTCTATATGAATGCCTCCGGCGGTGTACCGGGATATGCAATGAACCAAGAGTGACATGTATGAAAGAATTATGAACGGTGGCTTTGCCACTAATACTATGTCAACTACGTGATCATGCTAAGCAATATGACAATGATGAATGTGTCATGATGGAATGGTGGAAAGTTGCATCGCAATATATCTCGGAATGGCTATGGAAATGCCATAATAGGTAGGTACGGTGACTGTTTTGAGGAAGATATAAGGAGGTTTATGTGTGAAAGAGCGTATCATATCACGGGGTTTGGATGCACCGACGAAGTTTGCACCAACTCTCAATGTGAGAAAGGGCAATGCACGGTACCGAAGAGGCTAGCAATGATGGAAGGGTGAGAGTGCGTATAATCCATGGACTCAACATTAGTCATAAAGAACTCACATACCTATTGCAAAAATCTACAAGTCATCAAAAACCAAAGCACTACGCCATGCTCCTAGGGGGATAGATTGGTAGGAAAAGACCATCACTCGTCCCCGACCGCCACGCATAAGGAGGAGAATCAAAGAACACCTCATGTTTCAAATTTGTTACATAATGTTTACCATACGTGCATGCTACGAGACTTGAAAAATTCAACACAAGCATTCCTCAAATTCACAACTACTCAACTAGCACGACTTTGATATTATTACCTCCGTATCTCAAAACAATCATCAAGCATCAAACTTCTCTTAGTATTCAAAACACTCATAAGAAAGTTTTTAGTAATCTTGAATACCTAGCATATTAGGATTTAAGCAAATTACCATGCTATTTAAGACTCTCAAAATAATCTAAGTGAAGCATGAGAGATCAATAGTTTCTATAAAACAAATCCACCACCGCGCTCTAAAAGATATAAATGAAGTACTTGAGCAAAACTATATAACTCAAAAGGTATAAGTGAAGCACATAGAGTATTCTAACAAATTCCAAATTATGTATGGCTCTCTCAAAAGGTGTGTACAGCAAGGATGATTGTGGAAAACTAACAAATAAAGACTCAAATAATACAAGACGCTCCAAGCAAAACACATATCATGTGGTGAATAAAAATATAGCTCCAAGTAAAGTTACCGATGGAAGTAGACGAAAGAGGGGATGCCTTCCGGGGCATCCCCAAGCATTGAATTTTTGGTGTCCTTAGATTATCTTGGGGGTTCCATGGGCATCCCTAAGCTTAGGCTCTTGCCACTCCTTGTTCCATAATCCATCAAAAAATTTCACCCAAAACTTGAAAACTTCACAACACAAAACTCAAAAGAAATCTCGTGAGCTCCGTTAGTGAAAGAAAACAAAAGACTACTTCAAGGTACTGTAATGAACTCATTATTTATTTGTATTGGTGTTAAACCTACTGTATTCCAACTTCTCTATGGTTTATAAACTATTTTACTAGCCATAGATTCATCAAAATAAGCAAACAACACACAAAAAACAGAATCTGTCAAAAACAGAACAGTCTGTAGTAATGTATAACTAACGCAAACTTCTGGAACTCCAAAACATCTACCAAAATAGGACGACCTATGCAATTTGTTTATTGATCAGGAGCAATTGGAATCAGTATTTTATCATGTTCTGGTGATTTTTAACAATTGTTTTCGTGAACAGATAGTTTCTGGAAATTACAACAAGACCAAATAACTATCATCCAAGAAGATCCTATAGGTTTAACTTGGCACAAACACTAATTAAAACATAAAAACACATCTAACGAGAGGCTAGAACAAAAATTTATTCCTAAACAGAAGCAAAAAGCAAAAGTCTAAAAATAAAATTGGGTTGCCTCCCAACAAGCGCTATCATTTAACGCCCCTAGCTAGGCATAAAAGCAAGGATAGATCTAGATATTGCCATCTTTGGTTTTCAACTTTTTAGAGGAATCAAGCTCGAATCCTTGATGTTCTTTATGTTTCCCTTCATATTCTGAAATTTTTAGATCTAAAGAATCCAACCGCTTATTGCAAAGAGTAATCAACATATTCATGTGGTGAATATTTCCGCTGATGTTCTTAAGAGGTTCAAGAGACTTCTGTAAAATCTTAGTAACTTCGCAAATTTTTTCAAAAACTTGTGTCTCTTCCTGGGTAGGAAGGCCCTTTTTATTGAGGTAGTGTTCCCACTATACCTTCTATAATTTCAAGCGCAATATGATGATCAATTTCAATAAAATTGCCTTTGGCAACGCAATCCAAGAGTTGTCTATGAGACATATTTAATCCAACATAGAAATTGCGAAGCAAAATTCTCAGGTTCACTTCAAAGGTATAATTACGATAAGACTCCATTATCCTCAACCAGGCATCTTTTAAGTTTTCTCCTTGTCTTTGTTTAAAGTGAAAGACTTCAAACTCAGGGGACAATGGAGTGGATAAAGGACTAGCCATAGCGACAAGCGACAGAAAAGAGGCGAACGGAAAAGAGAGGGCGAATAAAACGGCAAGGGTGAAGTGGGGGAGAGGAAAACGAGAGGCAAATGGCAAATAATGTAATGCGGGAGATAAGGGATTGTGATGGGTACTTGGTATGTTGACTTTTGCGTAGACTCCCCGGCAACGGCGCCAGAAATTCTTCTTGCTACCTCTTGAGCACTGCGTTGGATTTCCTTGAAGAGGAAAGGATGATGCAGCAAAGTAGCGTAAGTATTTCCCTCAGTTTTTGAGAACCAAGGTATCTATCCAGTAGGAGGCTACGCACGAGTCCCTCGTACATGCACAAAGCAAATAACTCCTCGCAACCAACACGATAAGGGGTTGTCAATCCCTTCATGGTCACTTACGAGAGCGAGATCTGATAGATATGATAGGATATTATTTTTGGTATTCTTGTGACAAGAATGCAAAGTAAAATAAAAGCAAAGTAAAAAGCAAAGGGAATAACTAAGTGTTGGAAGATTGATATGATGAAGATAGACCCGGGGGCCTTAGGTTTCACTAGTGGCTTCTCTCAAGAGCATAAGTATTTTACGGCGGGTGAACGAATTACTGTTGAGCAATTGACAGAATTGAGCATAGTTATGAGAATATCTAGGTATGATCATGTATATAGGCATCACGTCCGAAACAAGTAGACCGACTCCTGCCTTCATCTACTACTATTACTCCACTCACCGACCGCTATCCAGCATGCATCTAGAGTATTAAGTTCAAGAAAACAGAGTAACACTTTAAGCAAGATGACATGATGTAGAGGGATAGATTCATGCAATATGATAAAAAACCCATCTTGTTATCCTCGATGGCAACAATACAATACGTGCCTTGCTACCCCTATTGTCACAGGGAAAGGACACTGCAAGATTGAACCCAAAGCTAAGCACTTCTCCCATTGCAAGAAAAACCAATCTAGTAGGCCAAACCAAACTGATAACTCGAAGAGACTTGCAAAGATAACCAATCTTACATAAAAGAATTCAGAGCAGATACAAATATTGTTCATAGATAATCTTGATCATAAACCCACAATTCATTGGTCTCAATAAACACACCACAAAAAGAAGATTACATCGAATATATCTCCACGAGAGAGGGGGAGAACATTGTATTGAGATCCAAAAAAGAGAGAAGAAGCCATCTAGCTACTAACTATGGACCCGAAGGTCTGAGGTAAACTACTCAGACTTCATCGGAGAGGCTATGGTGTTGATGTAGAAGCCCTCCGTGATGGATTCCCCCTCCGGCGGAGCTCCGGAACAGGCGCCAAGATGGATCTCGTGGGTACAGAGGGTTGCGGCGGTGGAATTAGGTTTTTGGCTCCCTTTCTGATCGTTTGGGGGTACGTAGGTATATACAGGAGGAAGAAGTACGTTGGTGGAGCAACAGGGGGCCCACGAGGGTGGAGGGCGCGCCTGGGGGGGGGGGGGGGTAGGCGCGCCCCCTACCTCGTGGCTTCCCTGTTGGTTGCTTGACGTAGGGTCCAAGTCTCCTGGATCTTGTTCGTTCCAAAAATATCACATTCCCGAAGGTTTCATTCCGTTTGGACTCCGTTTGATATTCTTTTTCTGCGAAACTCTGAAATAGGCAAAAGACAACAATTTTGGGCTGGGCCTCTAGTTAATAGGTTAGTCCCAAAAATAATATATAAGTGGATAATAAAGCCCAATGTTGTCCAAAATAGTAGATAATATAGCATGGAGCAATCAAAAATTATAGATACGTTGGAGACGTGTCACACGCAAAGCGCAGATTGCTGAATCTGGGCGGTCGCTGGAGTAGTGCACCTGGCAAGGACTGCAAGGCACGGGATTTGCGAAATTGGGAAGTCGCTGGAGTAGTGCGCCTTGTGAAGACTACAAGGCACGGGATTGGCGAAACTAGGCAGTCGCTCCAAAACAGTGAAGAGCCAGCCCTCGCGCCTTCCCTATAAAGAGGGGGCAGCGGAGAACAATGCTCATTCACGTCTTCCCATTAGAATCTCTCAGCCATTGTCACCTCTTGCTTCTACCTTCTCCCCGGAATCTATTGCCACAATGGCAAGGGGAAAAGGTCAAGCTCGTGCATCCGTCGTTGCAGCGAGAGCCTCTACTCAGCACCACGCCCACGCGCTGGCCGCGGCCGCAGAGGCTGGCTCCAATGCTCGAGGAAGGGTTGCTGCCCGCGGTTGTGGGAAATGCGGCGTCCGAGGGCGGGGCGGACATGGTGGAGCACTCTTCATCTCGTCCCCAGCCACTCCACCTTAGGTGGAGGGCCATACGGAGGACACGGTGCACGAGTTCATCATGGAACTGCGTCATCGGCCGCGTAGCTGGTTGCGCCTTACCCACCCTTTTGCCAGGGTGATGGAGGACAACCATCTGTGTGGTCTGTGGCTGCAGGTGGACAGTTGCTACAACGATCTTGTCTGGGTGACTATCACGACCTCCACCAACGACATCATGTACTTCACACGTGGATGGAAATCCTTCATCCACGCTCGCAGCTTGGGGTAGGGGCACCTCCTTCACTTCAGGCTGGTCGGATCTGACATGCTCTTCGTGAAGTTCTTAGGGGCTTCAGGCGCCCGCCTGGAGTGCTGCGCAGAGAGCTCAAGCAGGAGCGACACCGCTTCCTCCAGCGAGAGCGACGATGAGGACAATGACGACAATTCCCCAAGCATCAAGATTGCGGACGACGACCCCGACTCCAGCTGAACACTGGCAACACCATCATCTGGTCTTCTAGGAGCGAGTCAAGCTTCGCCTAGTGAAAGTGCAACTAATCCTCAGGTGGTTTTGTTAATTCATAACAACATATAGCTCATTGAACTAATATCCATTCAAGAAAAATATTTCAGGAAGTTCAATGAATGGCATGGCATGGACTAGAGATGTGGACCCCTCAAAATGCTAAGGACATATATTGGCAAAAGCTCAAGACTCTCAATCTTTATTTTAGTGACCCAAGATCACATTGAGTCCATAGGAAAGCCAATACTACTAAAAGGGGATGAGGTGTTGCTTAATGGCTTGCTTGCTCAAATGCTTACTGATATTGCTCCAAAACCCTCAACCACTTTCTCCATCCAAATATGTCAAAATCCTAAAACTCCAACTTGGCCCCACCGATTCTTTCTATCCGGCGCCACCGAGTTCTTATGACATAGCCACAACCAGAAACTCTAACAGTTCGGTCTCACCGAGATGGCCCCGCCAACGCTCTGTGACTTGTTGCATTTATTTAGGTCTCACCGAATTATGCGATCGGTCTCATCGAGTTGGCTTGGCAAATTCTCTATTGCCTTATTGCTTCAGTTCGGTCTCACCGAGTTGATGCAATCGGTTCCACTGAGATGATGCTTGCCCTAAGCCCTAGCACATCGGTCTCACTGAGTTGTTCCAGTAAGTCCCACCGAGATTCCTAACATTCACATTTTTGAACTAATCGGTGCCACTGAGTTTAATCATTCGGTCTCACCGAGATGGGTCAAATGTGTGTAAGGTTGGATTTTGTGTGGAGGCTATATATACCCCTCCACCCCTTCTCCATATGCGAGAGAGCCATCAGAACGTGCCTACACTTCCACCATACATTTTCTAAGAGAGAACCACCTACTCATGTGTTGAGATCAAGATATTCCAATCCTACTACAAGAATCTTGATTTCTATCCTTCCCCAAGTTTCTTTCCTCTCAACTCATCTTTCCACCATATCCAAATATGTGATACAGAGTTGAGTGTTGGGGAGACTATCATTTGAGCATACGAGCAAGGAGTTCATCATCAACACACCATCTATTACCTTTTGGAGAGTGGTGTCTCCTAGATTGGTTAGGTGTTGCTTGGGAGCCTCCGTCAAGATGTGGAGTTGAACCAAGAAGTTTGTAAGGGCAAGGAGATCGCCTACTTCGTGAAGATCTACCCAAGTGAGTCAAGTCCTTCGTGGGCGATGGCCATGGTGGGATAGACAAGTTGCTTCTTCGTGGACCCTTCGTGGGTGGAGCCCTCCGTGGACTCGCGCATCCGTTACTCTTCGTGTGTTGAAGTCTCCATCAACATGGACGCACGATAGCACCACCTATCGGAACCACGCTAAAAATCTCCATGTCATCATTGCGTTTGCCTACTCCAAACCCTTCCCTTTACCTTCATATGGAATATTTTACTTTTCGCTGCTATACTCTTAGAATTGCATGTGTAGGTTCTGCTTGACTTATGCTAATTGCTAAAATCTACCCACAACTAAAATTGGGAAAAGGTTATTTTTTATTTGGTCAAGTAGTCTAATCACCCCCTCTAGACATACTTTTGATCCTACACCTAGGCGCTCCTTTTGCGCTGCATCGCACTCGATGTAAACCCTCTGGGGTAATGTTAAGAAATGTTATTGGGCACCCCAAAATGAATATCTATTGTTTATCATGTTTGATGAATGTGCGATGTTTTCCCTTTGTCGGTGCAACAAACCCTGGGTCCGTTGCCCAGACTATGCACATGCACGGGAGCAAGATTACAACACCAAGATCAGGCCAAAGTACAAGAGATCAAGATCTTCAAAGGACCAACGTGCAGATCAAGAGGACCAATACCAAGCCATAGAAGTAAGAAACCACCAGGAGAAAAGCCTCCCTTGCTGGGCAGGCCAGCCTGCCGAGGACGGGGTCACCCCTGGAAGAAAACCTCCAAGACGCCTCGACAGGGCTTGCCGGGACTCGCGAAGGCGGAGCCACCTCACCAAGCCACTTCACCACGACGCACGTCGTCGATTAGTGCAGTGTCGAGCCACAAAGTGATTAAGTGGCAGCCATTTGCCACATGGCAGCCTCTTTCTACAAGAAATACCTACAGACGACACCCGTCCTGCGACGTGTCAAGCGACCAGGCGCGAAGCTGGCAAAACAGCCCGGCCGCCGGGCAAGCGGCGATGTGACGTTGAGCGGTGCATTTAATGCACTCTGTCAGCCTGCAGTGTTAGGTATGATAGCACTATTTGCTACTTATCAGTGCATAATGACTAATTTGCCTCTTTGGTGACCCCTTAGTCTATAAAAGGAGGCCCAAGGCAAACTTAGAAAGGGTTGGACCCTGCGTTAGTGAATCCACCCCCTGACATTCCATACGCCCGTAGCCGTTTCGCCCCAAGGCAACCCTGCCGGGCAAACGCGCTACAACCACCACCATTTTCCCACCATCAATCCACCAAAGCAGGAGTAGGGTTTTATGCCTCACGGTGGCCTGAACCTGGGTAAAAACTGCCTGTGTGATCTCTGCCATGCTGCCCCATGCTCCTTTGCTCTTTGTGCAACATGCCATCCCCCGCAGAACCAGCAAGGGACCCTTGGTCCCATAGGTGGCCATGGTTTCCCGCGACATCTTTGGCGCGCCAGGTAGGGGGATCACTTGCACGAACCTGAAAGCGTGAGCAGCGGATCATCTTCATCGCCATCTTCATCTTCGATGGCGCCATCGACCATGGCGCCCAAGAAGAAACCCCGTGCTTCAGCTCACTCGTCCACCTCGAAGGCTCCTCCACCCAAAGCCACCAATGCTACGAGGAATGCGGAGGCGCGCGAGGATGTGGACACTGCTGGGGATGTGGTTAGAGCAGGCGGCACCGTCACCACCTCCCCCGCGGCCGAAGCAGGACCAGGAGACACCAGAGGAGAGCAACATTAGCAACATCCCGGTGGCCATGCTCCGCGAGGTACGGATGAATGGGTTATCCCATCCGCGCCCCTTCCTCTCGCTGATGGGCACAACCAAAGTGATGGCGCTCGGTATGGGGCGAATTGTCGCCCTCCGACCGCCCCGCCATGGGAGCGACCGCAGCGCGTGCACCTCCCCTGGAGCGAGTCGACCAGGTCGCTATGCCCAACGGAGCCGCTGGCCCTCAAGCGCCTTCGCCACATCACCATGCCATCCAAATGGGCGCCTCGCAACAATGAGGACGTGGTCCTGTCTCCGCTGGCACCGTCAGTAGCCGAGCGACGGTGAGGTCCACGTCATCACCATCCATGCCAAGCACTGCTACGGAGGCCATGGCGCGGGCTCAGCTGCTACTGAGGTTTCCGCCGACGGCCGAGCAGATGGACGAGTGGCGTGCCACCATCCAGAGCCTGCTCGTTTTCGCTGAGGCTGGGGGCTCATAGCGAGCTGGCCCGTCACGGCCTCCCCAAGCGACGACGACGGCTCGCGCTGCTGGTCGTACGGAAGGGGCCACCCCCACGGTATAGTCCCCACCACGGCAACTAGCGCGAGTGCGGTAGAATCAAGAACCTAATGACGTCTCGATGGCCTCTTCTAACCCTCGAGCTCGTCCAGGCCAATGGCGAGCCCCGGAGGACAGGTGGAGGGGAGACGCGCGCATCGTCATTGAGCGATGCCGCGACGACCACCGTCGGACCAATGGGTGCGATGGTCCTGATGTTGACGAGCCTGCACTCGAGATTGGCGGGTGCCCTGCCTTTACTCGTGAGCTGAGGCAAGTCCGTTGGCCGTCCGTTCGCACGTTCAAGCTAGAGATACCTGAGAAGTATGATGGGAGGCTAAACTTGGCAGAGTTTCTGAGCATCTACACCATCGCTGTTCAACCTGCCGGGGGAAGAGATGAGAAGGTGTTTGCCAACTACTTCCCTTTGGCACTCAAGCCCAATGTGAGGTCTTGGCTGATGCACCTGCCAGAGAACTCCATTTCGTCATGGGCTGATGATGTCGCTTGAAGCTACGTCAGTATTTCCCCAAAGAGGAAGGGATGAAGCAACACAGCGGCGGTAGGTATTTCCCTCAGATATGAAACCAAGGTTATTGAACCAGTAGGAGAACCAGGCAACACAACGTAAACAACCTCTGCACACAAATAACAACACCTCGCAACCCGACGTGTTAAAGGGGTTGTCAATCCCTTTCGGGTAACGGTGCCAGAAACGGTGCATGGACGGGAGAAAATTGCAATATATTGAATAAATAGATCACAAATAAAATAAAGTGCAGCAAAGTATTTTTGTATTTTGGTTTAATAGATCTGAATAAAAAGTGCAAATAAAATAGATCGCAAAGCAAATATATGAGAAAGAAGACTCGGGGGCCGTAGGTTTCACTAGTGGCTTCTCTCGAGAAAGATAGCAAACAGTGAGTAAACAAATTACTGTTGGGAAATTGATAGAACCTCAAATAATTATGATGATATCCAGCCAATGATCATTACATAGGCATCACGTCCAAGATTAGTAGACCGACTCCTGCCTGCATCTACTACTATTACTCCACACATCGACCACTATCCAGCATGCATCTAGTGTATTAAGTTCATGAAAAAACGGAGTAATGCAATAAGAACGATGACATGATGTAGACAAGATCCGTTTATCTATGGCGGTAGATATAGATCCCATCGTTTTATCCTTAGTAGCAACGATACATATGTGTCGGTTCCCTTTCTGTCACTGGGATCAAGCACCGTAAGATCGAACCCACTACCGGGCACCTCTTCCCATTGCAAGATAAATAGATCAAGTTGGCCAAACAAAACCCAAATATCGGAGAAGAAATACGAGGCTATAAGAGATCAAAGAAACTCAAATAACTTTCATGGATATAAAAAGATATGACTGATCATAAACTCAAAGTTCATCAGATCCCAACAAACACAACGCAAAAGAGTTACATCATATGGATCTCTAAGAGGCCATTGTATTGAGAATTCAGCGAGAGAGCCATCTAGCTACTAACTACAGACCCGAAGGTCTACAAATAACTACTCACGCATCATCAAAGAGGCACCAATGGAGGTGGTGAACCCCATCCGAGATGGTGTCTAGATTGGATCTGGTGGTTCTGGACTCTGCGGCGGCTGGATGAATATTTCGTCGACGCTTCTAGGGTTCTGGTATTTTTGGGGTATTTATAGAGCAAAGTGGCGGTCCGGGGGCACCCGAGGTGGGCACAACCCACCAGGGCATGCCTGGGCCTCCTGGCGCGCCCTGGTGGGTTGTCTCCTCCTCGCGCCCCAGGTGCAACCAGGGCCCAACTTCTTCCTTATGGCCCATAAAAAATCATCGCGGAGTTTCATGGCATTTGGACTCCGTCTGATATTGATTTCCTGCAATGTAAAAAACACGGAAAAAATAGCAACTGGCGCTTGGCACTATGCCAATAGGTTAGTACCAAAAAATGATATAAAATGATTATAAAACATCCAAGATTGATAATAAAACAACATGGAACAATAAAAAATTATAGATACTTTGGAGATGTATCAGCATCGCCAAGCTTAACTCCTTCTCGTCCTTGAGTAGGTATGTGATAAAAACAGAATTTTTGATGTGGAGTGCTGTTTATCATGTCATATCATATTATTTTCTTTATAGCATGGGCATTTGGACTTTTATGTGATTCAAAGCAATAGTCTAGTTTTGACATAATAATTTAGATACTCAAGCATATCAACAAGCAACCATGTCTTTCAAAATATCAACGCTAAAATAAGTTATCCCTAGCCCATCATGCTCAAACATTGATCCATTCATGAAACACACTCAAATATTAGCTACACCCAATACTTAAGTACGATCATATTGCCTCCTAGTTGGTGCTTTTATAAGAGAGGATGGAGACTCAGATTCAAAAATAAAAATTGCATAAAGTAAAAGAAAGGCCCTTCGCGGAGGGAAGTAGGGATTTGTAGAGGTGCCAGAGCTCAAGCGAAAAACTTAGAGGTAAAAACATTTTGGGAGGTGTATCCATCCCACCAACGAAAACGACTCAGAGTTTCGAACACTTTCCATACTAGATATGCCATAGGAGGTTCCCAAACAGAAAATAAAGTTTATTCCTTTTTCCACCATACTTTCACTTTCCATGGCTAAGCGTATCCATGGGTGCCCTCCATACCAACACTTTCCAAGGAATTTATTATTTGACAACATAAAGTAAATTAATTTTTGCATTTCGGGACTGGGCACCCCTAAGACCTTTGCCTTACTCTCGTGCAATGACAAGTGAATAAACACTCATCGTGAGAATAACACATCCAACATGGAAAATATTAGCCACCCGTTACCGTTCCGCGAGCGAAACAAACACACAAAAGAGAAGTTTATTTTGAAAATTAGAGACGGCACATGCAAATTTTCTTAGAACGGCAAAAGAATACCACATATAGGTAGATATAGTGGACTCATGTGGCAAAACTGGTTTAAAGGATTTTGGATGCACAGGTAGAGATCATACTTAATGCAAAATGAAGGCTAGCAAAAGGATTGAGAAGCGACCAACCAAGAAACGAGTAATCTCATAAGCAAGCATTAAGCATAATTAACACCGGATAATGCACCACAAGTAGGATATAATTTTCATTGCATGATTATTGACTTCTGTGCATGTATAGGGAATCACAAACCTTAACAACAATATTCTTAGTAGAGCACAATTACTCATCAACATAACTCACATATCACATCATCATATCTCAAAAATATTACTAAGAATCAAGTTTATTTTGTCCAATGATCTTCATGACATTTTTTCTTTATCCTTCTTGGATATCTATCACTTTGGGACTAATTTTCGTGTGTTGCTTTTCATAAGCTCAAACAAATATAAGTGAAGATCATGAGCATAACAAATTTTCTTTCTCTCAAAATAATTTAAGTGAAGCCAGAGAGAATTTCTTCAAAATTTTACTAAATCTCAAATAAATCTAAGTGAAACAAGAGAGCATTTCTTCAAAAATACTAAGTACACCGTGCTCAAAAAGATATAAGTGAAGCACTAGAGCAAGTCCTAGCTCATAAAAGATTTAAGGGAAGCACAGAGAGGAATTCTAACAAGTCATGATATATTTTTGGCTCTCTCAAATAGGTGTGTCCAGCAAGGACTGATGACTTAAAACACAAAATAAAACAAGCAAAGACACATATCATACTAGACGCTCCAAGCAAAACACATATCATGTGACGAATAAAAATATAGCCTCGAGTAAAATACCGATAGTTGTTGGAAGAAAGCAGGGATGCCACTCGGGGGCATCCCCAAGCTTACTTGGTTGCTCATTCTTGGATAATAGCTTGGGATGCCAGGGCATCCCCAAGCTTAGGCTCTTACATCCTTCCTTCATCCATCATAAGATAACTCAAAACTGAAAACTTCAATCACACAAAACTCAACAAAACCTTCGTGAGATCCGTTAGTGTAAGAAAAATAAATCACTACTATAAGTGCTGTATCAAACCAATTCATATTTTGTTTTTGTATTATATCTACTATATTCCAACTTTTATATGGCAAAAACTCATCAAAGAAAACCATAGAGCCATCAAAATAAGCACACAACACAAAGAAACAGAATCTGTCAAAACAGAACAGTCTGTAGTAATCTTACTTTTGCGAATACTTCTGGAACTCCAAAAATTCTACCAAATTAGGACGACCAGGGTAGTTTGTATATTAATCTTATGCAAAAAGAATCAGAGCAAAAGATCTTTTCTGTGATTTATGAAAATTATTTTCGTGAGTGCAAAGTTTTTGTCTTTTTCAGCAAGATCAAACAACTATCACCCAAGAAGATCCTAAAGGCTTTACTTGGCACAAACACTAATTAAAACAGAAAAAATACAATAATAAAAGTAGCATAATTGTGCTAATACTCATGAACAGAAAGCAAAAAGCAAAAATAAAATTTACTCGTTGGGTTGCCTCCCAACAAGCGTTATAGTTTTACGCCCTTAGCTAGGCATAAAGCAAGGATCTAAGTTTTGTTATCCTTCTTCTTCTTAGTTTTCTTAGATGGGTTTTCATCATGGGGTTTTGTAAACACAACATAAAACATATTATCCATAGAAACTTTAGCATTCCTTAATTGGTTTTCGTCATAACCCCTTTGATTTCCCGCAACAATCCAAGAGTAGTGTTGATTGACATTATTAAAAACTTGTTGGATTATTTCTAGAACGGGGACCTCCTTTTTAAGATTCTCATCAAAGATCTTATTATCCCCAAGAAAATGCCTTAGTGCATAGTCACTATTGTAAATAATTTCATCTATCATGTGTTTTTCATGATTCATACCATAAAAGTCAAAGATTTCCCTAGCTTCCCGAATTATGTAGTCAAACTCGTTCATAAGAACGAGAGTGGCAACCTTTTTGGCTCTAGGATTCTTTATTTCGGGAGGCTCAAAAACAATCTTTGCAAAGTAGGGTGAGTGCGGATAAATTTACTTTCAAGTTTCAGAACTAGTGCTGAAAGCATCCGCATAAGAACTAGTAGTTTAAGTATAGGAGCATCATCAAGACTCAGATTTCCCACACAATTGAAGAATTCTTGGATACATTCTTTTCCCATAACGTTCCCTTGCCCCAAGTAGGTCCAATCTTAGGAGTTAGGCCATCATCTATTGGTGCCATACCGAAATCACTCATGATTGCAAGCAAGGAATAGATCTGACGAGAAAATGAAGAACGGAAAAAGAGAGGCGAATAAAACGACAATCTTTTGTGAAGTGGGGGAGAGGAAAACGAGAGGAAAATGTCAAATAATGTAAATTGCAAGGAAATGAGATTTGTGATTAGGAACCTAGTATATGTTGATGATCCTCCTCGGCAAGGGCGCCAGAAATTCCTTTTGATGTCGCTTGAAGCTACGTCGGTATTTCCCCAAAGAGGAAGGGTTGATGCAGCACAACGACGGTAGGTATTTCCCTCAGATATGAAGCCAAGGTTATCGAACCAGTAGGAGAACCAGGGCGGCCCAGCGACTTGCAGCTTCTCCAGTAGAAAGAAGGAGAGACTCTCCGGAAGTACTTGCAGAGATTCAGCAGAGTTCACTGGAACATCCCGAATATCCCTCAAGTAGCTCTGATAGCCGCCTTCCAATGCAATGTGCGCAATTGCATGATTCATTCCAAGATGAACGTGCGGTTACCCAAGACTGTGAAGGAGCTTTACACCTTGGTGGACAAGTGTGATCGGCTGGAGGAGGGAAGGAAACTCCCCGAAGAAGAGGATTGCATCAACGTCGACTCAGAGGATGACTATGAATCCACCAGTCAGAAGAAGAGTAAGAAGTGCAGCAAGAGGTGCAAGGATAAAGCAGTGATGACTATCGAAGGATCGGGCACACTTAGTACCGACAAGAAGGCTAGGGTGAAGCCCCCAGCAAGGAAGCTGCCATGTGCGCTGACTGCCGGGAGGTTGCGACTGCCGAGAAGGCTGGGCAAGGCGATGGGCCATACTGCAAGACTCATTGGACCAAGGGCCACGATCTTCAAGAGTGTCATCAAGTTGAGCAGCTTGTCAAGAGGCAAAGAGCAGAATATGAGAAGCGTGATAAGGAGAAAGGTCAGAATGCCGCTGGGGGGAAGGGCCGAGGCGGTGAAGCAAATCGCCCCGGCAAACCCTTCCAGAACCAAGGAAAACCCGCCAGGGGTCGAGAGAAGGAAGCTTGCAATGATGAGAGTCATGGAGGGGATGAAGAGGAAACTAGTGAGCAGGAGTCCCAGAAGGCCACTGACGCCTTGTGCATTGACGGGGGTGCATCCCTGCACTCCTCTCACTGCCAACTCAAACGGTGGGCACATGAGGTCAATGCCGTGGAGCCAGCAGCAGAAGCTCGGAAGCCGCTCAAATGGTCACGCACAACCATCATCTTTGACAAAGAGGACCATCCAGACCGTACCACCGGTAGGATGTTTGCCATTGTTGGTCTCTCCAACAATTCGCAACCTCAAGGTCACAAAGATGTTGGTTGACGGTGGGGCCGGGTTGAATCTGATTTCCCCAAAGGTCATCAACAAACTTCATATAGGAGAGGAAGAGCTAAAGGTCACGGGCATGTTTCAAGGAGTTAATCCCGGCAGGAGTCATCCTAAGGGAAAGATCACGTTGCCAGTGAAATTTGGGGGAGAACTGAATTATCAGACTAAGAAGATTGTGTTTGATGTGGTCGACCTCCCCCTGCCGTACAATGGGATCCTTGGACGCTCAGCCATGGCTAAATTCATGGTGGCATACCACTATGCCTACAACACCTTGAAGATGCCTGGGCCTGTAGGAGCCATTTCCATCCCATCAGATGAGAAGGAGCAATCATTTGCGTGGATAAGATGTACCGGGACACAGTCGCGACAGAGGCAGCGGCAGCAGCAGTTCCTACCCAGGAGAACAGAGGAAAGAAGAAGGATAGCAGGGACACTAGCAAGGAATATGGGAAGTGTACCTCTTCGGAGTGCACTGTGCCTGTTGATGACTTACCGGAGAATTCCAACAACAAGATATCCAACGTTGCTGCACAATAAGTGAAGAAGGTCCCGGCAGGGCTGGCTCGCGTTGATGGTATGTTCACTATCAGTGCCACCCTTGATGACAAATAGGAAAGTGTCAGGACCCCGATCCTAAGTCACACCGATCTAGCATGTAACACATCATATCACTTTGCGGCCTCACGCACGGTATTCCCATGGGTGCCACCTTACCTGGCCCGGGACCGTTTGCGCCTTTTGGCTCATGTATATGATAGTGTCGCTAGCATCCATATGACAGAGAACCCAGGCCGACATGAGTAGTCGTGAACCCAAAGTGGCACTAACTTACAGGGACAGGCATACATGAATCAACATCGAGCATGTTGGTCAGCAGCGTGCGAATCCGGGCTGTAGCACTGGGCTAACAGGACTCCTGTGAACCGGGCTATAGCAGGCTAGGCAGGACTCCGGATTTTACCGCGTGACATTTCCCCGAAGGGACAGACACATGAACGAAGTGAATCACATGGCGGTCAGTCAAGTGTTCCGGAGCAGTAGTGTTGGGCTAGCAGGACTCCGGTGAACCGGGCTGTAGCGGACTACTATGGCTCATGGAAGCACAAGACTACATTTCCCCATAAGAGAGGCTACCAAGGATAAACAACTAGGTTGTCGGATCCCACACATACCAAGCATTTCAATCATACACACAATATGCTCGAGGTAAATACAACATGGCATCACAACAAAACTCTACGACTCAAAGTATTTATTCATTAGGCTCCGAGCAGCGAGATATTACAAACATGGGTCTCATGACCCAACATTCAGAGCATACAAGTCAAAGCACATGCGGAAGCTTAACATGTCTGAGTACAGACAACTACAAATGAAAAAGGCTGAGAAGCCTGACTATCTACACGACCCTCCCAAGGGTACAAGATCGTAGCTGAGGTAACAAGCTAAACGTCGAAGTCCACGCGGAACTACTAGCGAGACTAGCGTCTCTCTGCAAAAACATAAAATAGGCAAACGTGAGTACAAATGTACCCAGCAAGACTTATATCAGAACTAGCTACATATGCATAGGTATCAACAAAGGGGGTGGTGGAGTTTAACTTCAGCAAGCCAGCTTTGACTCGGTGGCTATCCTGAACTACGACTACAAGTAACTCTTTGAGGTGGCGCACACGAGTCCACATATTCACCATATCAATACACCACTATGGATCCGCTCCCGTCTCCCTACGAGAACGCCATCCATAGCACTCACGCTTATCTTGCGCATTTTAGAGTATCCACTTTCACTTGTCTATGAACTGTACATGCAACCCAGAAGTCCTTTACCACGGACACGGGCTGTAGCTATGGCGTGCGTGCAGGAGAGCTGAAGTGCTGGTGTGTGCGTGCATGATGCGGCGAGGGCGATGGACACGCCTGGTGGACCAAATGGTCGCCGGAGGCGCGTCTGCGGCGAGCGCATGCGGCGGTGCGTTCAGGCGCAAGCGACGCGGTGGCTAAGGCGTGCAAACGAGACAAAAGAGAGGGGGTTTCGGGAGAGGAGCTCACGGTGAGCACGTTGGGCGGGTCGACAAGCTCGAGGAAACACCGGAGCGAGCGGAGCGACGAAGGGGATCTCTGGCGGCCGGTGATGAAGACGTCGAAGATGACGACGCTGTGGGGCGTCCGGCGGCGTGCGGTTTGTCGAGGAGGTCGAGGGAGTCGCAACGGAGGTAATGGACAACGCGGGGAGGCGAGGGGAGCATGGTGGCTGCGGTGGTGCTCGTCGGCGCACTCCGGCTCGTTCGGGAGGCCGCGAGGGAGAGAGGAGAGGAGAGGAGAGGAGAGGAGAAGTGGATAGGCCAGGGAGGTCGGGGCGGCGCCGAGGAGAGGAAACGCGGCGTCGCGCTGGCAGGGGAGGCAGGCAGGCGAGCTGGTGGCGTGGCGCTCTGCCCGTGCGCGCGCGTCGGCCACACGCCTGGCTGACTGGCGCCAGGATGACGACGGCGGTGGTGGTCTGGGCCAGCTCCTGGGCTGCACAGTGCTGGGCCTCTGGGCTGTGGGTAGGCGCCAGGTAGTTCCTTTCTCTCTCCTTCCTGTTTTTCTATTTTCTGATGTTGTTTTTGATTTAGTAAAAATACTAAACCACTTGGTAAAATCCTGAAAATAATTTTAGGCACCTTTGAAATATTTCCCAACAACCCTCATTATTTGGACAATTAAAAATATTTATAAGTTTTAAATGTCCAAATTCAAATACTTATGGATTAATTCAAAAATCCAAAGTGTCCTAGAAAAATGTGCACCATTTTTGGCAAAGGTTCTAGACCAATCCAAAGATGATGAACATTTTTGGGAAGGCATTTTGGGTTCATTGAAAATATTTTTATTTGAACCTAGTTGAATTCTTTATGATGCTAGGGTTTGGTCAATCCCCATTTCAACTTAAATAGAATTTAAACATGATGCAACAAGATGCAAAACACCAGGCAGTACCAGCAGCTAGGGATGTGACAGAAAGCATGCTTGTTGCCTTCCTGCGGGCGAATATTGATGTGTTTGCCTGGCAACCATATGATATCCCCGGTTTTCCACGGAGGTAATCGAGCACCACCTTGCCGTCAGCCCACATGCCCGACCTTTCAAGCAGAAAGTTCAGAAGCAGGCCTTGGAGAGACAACAGTTTATTGCAGAGGAGATTAAGAAACTTGAGGCAACTGGTTTGGTCAGAGGAGTGCTACATCCAACATGGTTAGCGAATCCAGTGGTTGTTCGCAAGGCTAACGGGAAATGGAGGCTTTGCATAGATTTCACAGATCTCAACAAGGCTTGCCTGAAGGACCCATTTCCCTTGCCGCGTATCGATCATATTGTGGATTCCACTTCAGGCTGTGATTTGCACTACAAAAAAAAGACACATCCGTGACATTTTGGGCCGAACAATTTTTTTCTATCATGCTTATGACACTTCTATGACGATAATTGTGACAAAACCGGTATCATCATAGATGTGGTGGGCTCCTACTTCTATGACAGAAAATCATGATGGAAAATGAGCTTTTCGTCCTGGGCGGGCCGGAGACGTAGATGCATGACATTCTTTGGGCCTTCCATGACATCCGTGACATTCAGGGAGTTCCCGGTTACGGTGGGTGGTCGGGGGCCGAGCCATGCGCGTTTCTCTCGTACACGTACGCGCGTGGGTGCGAGGTGTTGGGCTCTAACTAAACCCGAGCGAGGCGTTCGCCTACTGAACCCGAGCGATTGCACTACAGGCTACACATTACTGAACTCGATCGATTGATCGATGGCTGTTAACTGAACCCGATCGAGCGATTCCTTCGCTACTGCTGCTAACTGAAGCCGATCGATGCTGCCTCTGGATGAACAGTGGGCGTTGTTGGGGGGGGGGTTGGATGAACAGTTTTCGGTGGGGGATTGGATGAACAGGACCCCGTGGTAGTAGAGGCCATTGCTGCTGGATGAACAGGATCCCTATCGATTGAGCCGGTTGGGGGTGGATAAACAGGACCGTGTGAAGGGCTGGATGAACAGGACGACCTCGTGGAGGGCTGGTTGAACAGTAGTCGGTGGAGGGCTGGATGAACAGTAGCCCGTGGGGGGGGGGGTGGTTGAATAGGACCCCGTGGAGAGGGCTGATTGAATAGTAGCCGGTGGAGGAGCGGTGGAGGCTGGATGAACGGTCACAGGTGGAGGCTGGAGGAGGTCGACGGTGGATGAACAGTAGCCCGTGGAGGTAGTCGACGGTGGAGATGAATAGTATCTCGTGGAGTCCCGTTTTGCGGTACGCCACACCCCTCCCGATGAACAGGACCCCCGTTTCGACCGTAGCGCTCCAACACAAGTCTGTTTCCTCCGTTTTGCGGTATGCCACACCCCTCCCGATCAACAGAACCCCGTTTCAACCGTAGGAGGTCCAAGAGAAGTTCGTTTCCTCCGTTTTGCAGTACGCCAGACCCCTCCCGATGAAAAGGATCTCGTTTCGACCATGGCCGGTCGAACACAAGGCCGTTTCCTCCGTTCTGTGGTACGCCAGGCCTCGTTTCGATTGGCTGTTCCGTCCAAGCCGGTTGGCTCCCGATGAACACGATGACGACACAATTTCTCTGTTCCGACCCAGCCATGTACACGAGCCCTGGCCGTATGTATGCGTGAGTAGGCGTTCGAGACCCTGCCCCTATGTATATATGTGGCCGTATTTACTTTCTTGCACGCTGGCCGCTGTACGTACGTGTACACGATATTAACGGTACTGCCTGACATGCTACGTGCGCGCCTCTACTACTACACATGCGCGCCTCTACTACGACATGTGCCCTTCCTTACATGGCCATAGTTCATCGCTGCAGCCTGCAGACAGACCGATCGACCAGCATGTACGTACACATTCGTGACCAGAATGACAACGCTACGTACGGTTTGACCAGGTGGGTCCTGACTGTGAGGCACTTCCTTGCATGCGAAGATGTAGCTGCTGGGTCCCAGCAGTCAGGGGCGAATCATTTTTTTGCTCGTAATATGGACGCACTTCCTTGCATGCGAAGATGTAGCTGGTGGGTCCCAACAGGCAGGGGGGAAACGTTTTTTTCATGAAATACGGTGGCCCGTCCGGTGGGTCCCTGCTATCAGGTGGAGGAATCATTATTTTCCACATAATAAGGAGGCACTTCCTTGCTTTGGCCGTGGACCCAGCTGTCAGCCTTTCCACGTACAATACTCTTCCGATGGAAGTCGTTCCTTGACCATGTTGACCGTGCCGCGCCAAGAGCACCAGGGAGGTGCACGATGGCGAGGCCTAGGAAGGGGACGATGCAACAGTGGATGCCCACGTGGAGAGGAGTACGAGGGTTCACTGGTTCGGCTGCGGTGTGAGGCTGCCGTCGCCGTAGGGCCTGGCCAGTGGTGGGAATAGTAGGGGGCAGTGAGGCCTCCGTGGCAGCATAGCCGGCCACGGGAGGCAGGAGCATGCGGCACGACCGGCGCTGGTTTGGGCGGCTGGAGCAAGAAGACCAGAGGTTGAAGACGCACTACGGCCGTTGGATGGACATCGTACGGTCACTAGAGCTAGAATCATTCATATTGACTAAGTTGACAAAGCCCTCCGTCCCCGTCAACTTAGTAGGCCCACAAGTCAGCCTCACACTATGGTGGGTCCCAGCTAGCATGGGGAGTATTCTTTTTTTGTGCGTAATAAGGAGGCACTTCCTTGCGTGCGAAGATATAGCTGGCGGGTCCGAGGTGTCAGCGGGGTGGGGGGGGTGGTTTTTTTTTGCGAAATACAGAGGCCCTTCCGGTGGGTCCCAGCTGTCAGGTGGAGGAATCATTATTTTGCGCGTAATAAGGAGGCATTTCCTTATGTGCAGCTGTGGACCCAGCTGTCAGTCTCTCCACGTACCGTCCACTTCCGATGGATGTCATTCGTTGACCACGTTGACCATGCCGCACCGAGAGCACCAGGGTAGTGGACGACGGCGAGGCCCAGGAAGCGAATGACACAGAGCCGGGGAAGACGTAGTAGTGGATGCCCACATTGAGGGAGTACGAGCGCAGACTGGTCGGCTGCGGGGTGAGGCTGACGTCGCCAGAAAATAATAGGATGTGCGGGTGGGTAGAGGGACGGCCTGACGGCAGCATAACCGGCCATGGGAGGAGGAAGTAGGCAGTCCCGCTGGCGCTGATTTGGGCGGCTGGAGCAGGAAGATCAGAGATTGAAGAAGCACGGCGACCGTTGGATGGACATCCAACAGTCACTACTCTGTGTTGACTAAGTTGACAAAGCCTTGCGTACGCGTCAATTTTTTTAGGACAACATCATCATGAACCTAGTAGGCCCAGAAGTCGGCCTCCAAATCTGTGGAAAACAGCATACAACCCATTAGCCATTATTTTCAATAATTTACATCCCGTTTGCTAATTCTTAAGTATATTTTGAAGCCCATATTATTTTTATTAGCATTACAGACCATATATTCTGGGCACTGCTAAAAAATTCAATGAATTGTTTTTCATATTTCGGTGGGGTCCGACCTCTTTTAATCACAAAATTTTGAGTCACGCTAAAAATAATTTAAAAAAAATTATATCAAAATAAAATTAAAAAAAAATTCTTCGCCAAAAAATGAATGAAATTTAAAATATTTACTAGCAAGATGCCCGTGCGTTGCACGAAACATGAAGATACATTTGTATGAGTAGTTTATCTTGTGGGAGAAAAGGATGAACGAGGGAAGGGCTTATCTGCAAATGTGGAGAGGAGTGCGAGTAAATTGTCATAGTTTCCTTCCTATCCATTAGATATAGATCAGACAACCTATATTGCAGGATAGCAGGCACACCATCATCACCAACTCAACTTTTTTGTAAGAGTAGAGAAATCCATAAAAAACAATATTTTAATGTAATTGCCAGTTGGCTTTGGTTTAAAATTTACAGCCCATTTCTTACAACTTATAGACCATTTTATGGGGAAGCCCATTTCTTACTACTTACATATCCCTCCTCGTCTTGAAAGATTTGTGGCCCAGCAGGGCTGAGAAAAGCAAGTAGGCCAGTTGGGTATTCTCCAAAAAAGAAGAACTGGGCTAGCCATTTTCATAAAGAAAAAAGATATCAACTGGGTGTTGGAAATATGCCCTAGAGGCAATAATAAAAGCATTATTATTATATTTCCTTATTCATGATAATTGTCTTTATTCGTGCTATAATTGTGTTAACCGGAAATCGTAATACATGTGTGAATAACAAACAACAAACATGTCCCTAGTGAGCCTCTAGTTGACTAGCTCGTTGATCGACAGATAGTCATGGTTTCCTGACTATGGACATTGGATGTCATCGATAACGGGATCACATCATTAGGAGAATGATGTGATGGACAAGACCCAATCCTAAACATAGCATAAGATCGCATAGTTCGTTTGCTAGAGTTATCCAATGTCAAGTATCCTTTCCTTAGACCATGAGATCGTGTAACTCCCGGATACCGTAGGAGTGCTTTGGGTGTGCCAAACGTCACAACGTAACTGGGTGACTATAAAGGTATGCTACGGGTATCTCTGAAAGTGTCTGTTGGGTTGACATGGATCGAGACTGGGATTTGTCACTCCGCTTGACGTAGAGGTATCACCGGGCCCTCTCGGTAATGCATCATCACAATGAGCTCAAGGTGATCAAAGTGTTTGATCACGGGATCATGCATTACGGAACGAGAAAAGTGACTTGCCAGTAACGAGATTGAACGAGGTATTGGTATACCGACGATCGAATCTCGGGCAAGTAAAATACCGATTGACAAAGGGAATCGTATACGGGATTAATTGAATCCTCGACATCGTGGTTCATCCGATGAGATCATCATGGAACATGTGGGAGCCAACATGGGTATCCAGATCCCGCTGTTGGTTATTGCCCGAGAGCCGTCTCGGTCATGTCTGCATGTCTCCCGAACCCGTAGGGTCTACACACTTAAGGTTCGGTGACGCTAGGGTTGTGAAGATATGTATGTGCAGTAACCCGAATGTTGTTCGGAGTCCCGGATGAGATCCCGGACGTCACGAGGAGTTCCGGAATGGTCTGGAGGTAAAGAATTATATATAGGAAGTGCTATTTTGGCCATCGGGACAAGTTTCGGTGTTATCGGTATTGTACCGGGACCACCGGAGGGGTCCCGGGGGTCCACCGGAGGGGTCCCGGGGGTCCACCGGGGGGGTCCACCTGCCCCGGGGGGGCACATGGGCTGTAGGGGGTGCTCCTTGGCCTATATGGGCCAAGGGCACCAGCCCCAAGAGGCCCATGCGCCAAGAGAGAAAAAAAGGGGAGAGTCCTACAAGGGGAAGGCACCTCCGAGGTGCCTTGGGGAGGATGGACTCCTCCCCACCATTGGCCGCACCCTTCCTTGGAGGAAGGGGCAAGGGCTGCGCCTCCCCCTCTCCCTTGGCCCTATATATAGTGGGGAAAAGGAGGAGCAAACCAACCCTTATGCCCTGGCGCCCCTCCTCCCTGCAACACCTCCTCCTCCTCCCGTAGTTGCTTAGCGAAGCCCTGCCGGAGTTCTGCTGCATCCACCACCACACCGTCGTGCTGGATCTTCCTCAACCTCTCCTCCCCCCTTGCTGGATCAAGAAGGAGGAGACGTCTCCCATCCCGTACGTGTGTTGAACGCGGAGGTGCCGTCCGTTCGGTACTAGATCATCGGTGTATTGGATCACGGCAAGTACGACTACCTCATCCACGTTCACTCGAACGCTTCCGTTGCGATCTACAAAGTGGTATGTAGATGCTATCCAATCTGAATACTCGTTGCTAGATGAACTCATACATGGATCTTGGTGAAACCGTAGGAAAAATTTTAATTTTCTGCAACGTTCCCCAACAGTGGCATCATGAGCTAGGTCTATGCGTAGTTCTTCTTGCGCGAGTAGAACACAATTTGTTGTGGGCGTAGATGTTGTCAACTTTTCTTGCTGCTACTAGTCTTATCTTGCTTCAGCAGTATTGTGGGATGAAGCGGCCCGGACCAACCTTACACGTACGCTTACGTGAGACCGGTTCCACCGACTAACATGCACTAGTTGCATAAGCTGGCTGGCGGGTGTCTGTCTCTCCTACTTTAGTTGGAGCGGATTCGATGAAAAGGGTCCTTACGAAGGGTAAATAGAAGTTGACAAATCACGTTGTGGTTTTCACGTAGGTAAGAAAACGTTCTTGCTAGAACCCTAATTCAGCCACGTAAAACGTGCAACAACAATTAGAGGACGTCTAACTTGTTTTTGCAGCAAGTGCTTTGTGATATGATATGGCCAAAGTTGTGATGTATGATGAATGATCTATATGTGATGTATGAGATGTTCATGCTATTGTAATAGGAATCACGACTTGCATGTCGATGAGTATGACAACCGGCAGGAGCCATAGGAGTTGTCTTTATTTTTTGTATGACCTGCGTGTCATTGAGAATCGCCATGTAAATTACTTTACTTTATTGCTAAACGCGTTAGCCATAGTAGTAGAAGTAATAGTTGGCGAGCAACTTCATGGAGACACGATGATGAAGATCATGATGATGAAGATCATGGTGTCAAGCCGGTGACAATATGATCATGGAGCCCCAAGATGGAGATCAAAGGAGCTATGTGATATTGGCCATATCATGTCACGTTTATTATTTGATTGCATGTGATGTTTATCATGTTTTGCATCTTGTTTACTTAGAACGACGGTAGTAAATAAGATGATCCCTCATAATAATTTCAAGAAAGTGTTCACCCTAACTGTGCACCGTTGCTAAGGTTCGTCGTTCCGAAGCACCACGTGATGATCGGGTGTGATAGGTCCTTACGTTCGCATACAACGGGTGTAAGACAGATTTACACACGCAAAACACTTAGGTTGACTTGACGAGCCTAGCATGTACAGACATGGCCTCAGAACACAGAAGACCGAAAGGTCGAGCATGAGTCGTATAGAAGATACGATCAACATGAAGATGTTCACCGATGTTGACTAGTCCGTCTCACGTGATGATCGGACACGGCCTAGTTGACTCGGATCATGTAATACTTAGATGACTAATAGAGGGATGTCTATCTAAGTGGGAGTTCATTAAATAATTTGATTAAATGAACTTTATTATCATGAACTTAGTATAAATATTTACAATATGTCTTGTAGATCAAATGGCCAACGTAGTCCTCAATTTCAATGTGTTCCTAGAGAAAACCAAGCTGAAAGACGATGGTAGCAACTATACGGACTGGGTACGGAACCTGAGGATCATCCTCATAGCTGCCAAGAAAGATTATGTCCTAAGAGCACCGCTGGGTGACGCACCTATTCTCCCTGTAGAACAAGACGTTATGAACGCTTGGCAGTCACGCTGCGATGATTACTCCCTCGTTCAGTGCGGCATGCTTTACAGCTTAGAGCCGGGGCTCCAAAAGCGTTTTGAGAGACATGGAGCATATGAGATGTTTGAAGAGCTGAAAATGGTTTTCCAAGCTCATGCACGGGTCGAGAGATATGAAGTCTCCAACAAATTCTTTAGCTGTAAGATGGAGGAAAATAGTTCTGTCAGTGAACACATACTCAAAATGTCTGGGTTGCACAACCGCATGACTCAACTGGAAGTTAATCTCCCGGAAGAAGCGGTCATTGACAGAATCCTCCAGTCGCTTCCACCTAGCTACAAGAGCTTTGTGATGAACTACAATATGCAGGGGATGGTAAAGACCATTCCTGAGGTATATGCTATGCTGAAATCAGCAGAGGTAGAAATCAAGAAGGAGCATCAAGTGTTGATGGTGAATAAAACCACTAAGTTCAAGAAGGGCAAGGGTAAAAAGAACTTCAAGAAGGACGGCAAGGAAGTTGCCGCGCCCGATAAACAAGTTGCCGGGAAGAAGCCAAAGAATGGACCCAAGCCCGAGACTGAGTGTTTTTATTGCAAGGGAAGTGGTCACTGGAAGCGGAACTGCCCCAAATACTTAGCGGACAAGAAGGCCGGCAAAACCAAAGGTATATGTGATATACATGTAATTGATGTGTACCTTACCAGTACTCGTAGTAGCTCTTGGGTATTTGATACCGGTGCAGTTGCTCACATTTGTAACTCAAAGCAGGAGCTGCGGAATAAACGGAGACTGGCGAAGGACGAGGTGACGATGCGAGTCAGGAATGGTTCCAAGGTCGATGTGATCGCCGTCGGCACGCTGCCTCTACATTTACCTACGGGATTAGTTTTAAACCTCAATAATTGTTATTTAGTGCCAAGTTTGAGCATGAACATTGTATCTGGATCTCGCTTAATCCGAGATGGCTACTCATTTAAATCCGAGAATAATGGTTGTTCTATTTATATGAGAGATATGTTTTATGGTCATGCTCCGATGGTTAATGGTTTGTTCTTGATGAATCTCGTACGTGATGATACACATATTCATAGTGTGAGTACCAAAAGAGTTAAAGTTGATAACAATAGTCCCACATATTTGTGGCACTGCCGCCTTGGTCACATAGGTGTCAAACGCATGAAGAAGCTCCATGCAGATGGACTTTTAGAGTCTCTTGATTATGAATCATTTGACACGTGCGAACCATGCCTCATGGGTAAAATGACCAAGACTCCGTTCTCAGGAACAATGGAGCGAGCAACCAACTTATTGGAAATCATACATACCGATGTGTGTGGTCCAATGAGTGTTGAGGCTCGCGGTGGCTATCGTTATGTTCTCACCCTCACTGACGACTTGAGTAGATATGGGTATATCTACTTAATGAAACACAAGTCTGAGACCTTTGAAAAGTTCAAGGAATTTCAGAGTGAGGTTGAAAATCAACGTGATAGAAAGATCAAGTTTCTACGATCAGATCGTGGAGGAGAATACTTGAGTCACGAATTTGGCACACACTTAAGAAAATGTGGAATAGTTTCACAACTCACGCCGCCTGGAACACCTCAACGTAATGGTGTGTCCGAACGTCGTAATCGCACTCTATTAGATATGGTGCAATCTATGATGTCTCTTACTGACTTACCGCTATCTTTTTGGGGCTATGCTTTAGAGACTGCCGCATTCACTTTAAATAGGGCTCCGTCGAAATCCGTTGAGACGACACCGTATGAATTATGGTTTGGGAAGAAACCTAAGCTGTCGTTTCTAAAAGTTTGGGGATGCGATGCTTATGTCAAGAAACTTCAACCTGAAAAGCTCGAACCCAAATCGGAAAAATGCGTCTTCATAGGATACCCTAAAGAAACTGTTGGGTATACCTTCTACCTCAGATCCGAAGGCAAGATCTTTGTTGCCAAGAATGGATCCTTTCTAGAGAAAGAGTTTCTCTCGAAAGAAGTAAGTGGGAGGAAAGTAGAACTTGATGAAGTGTTACCTCTTGAACCGGAAAATGGCGAAACTCAAGAAAACGTTTCTGAGGTGCCTGCACCGACTAGAGAGGAAATTAATGATGATGATCAAGATGCTTCTGATCAAGCTCCTACTGAAATTCGAAGGTCCATAAGGACACGTTCCGCACCAGAGTGGTACGGCAACCCTGTCTTGGAAATCATGTTGTTAGACAACGGTGAACCTTCGAACTATGAGGAAGCAATGGCGGGCCCGGATTTCGACAAATGGCTGGAAGCCATGAAATCCGAGATAGGATCCATGTATGAAAACGAAGTATGGACTTTGACTGACTTGCCCGTTGAACGGCGATCCATAGAAAATAAATGGATCTTTAAGAAGAAGACAGACGCGGATGGTAATGTGACCATCTATAAAGCTCGGCTTGTCACTAAGGGTTATCGACAAGTTCAAGGGGTTGACTACGATGAGACTTTCTCATCGGTAGCGAAGCTGAAGTCCGTCCGAATCATGTTAGCAATTGCCGCATACTATGATTATGAGATATGGCAAATGGACGTCAAAACGGCATTCCTTAATGGTTTCCTTAAGGAAGAATTGTATATGATGCAGCCGGAAGGTTTTTTCGATCCTAAGAATGCTGACAAGGTGTGCAAGCTCCAACGCTCGATTTATGGGCTGGTGCAAGCATCTCGGAGTTGGAACATTCGCTTTGATGAGATGATCAAAGCGTTTGGGTTTACACAGACTTATGGAGAAGCCTGTGTTTACAAGAAAGTGAGTGGGAGCTCTGTAGCATTTCTCATATTATATGTAGACGACATACTTTTGATGGGAAATGATATAGAACTCTTGGACAGCATTAAGGCCTACTTGAATAAGAGTTTTTCAATGAAGGACCTTGGAGAAGCTGCTTATATATTAGGCATCAAGATCTATAGAGATAGATCGAGACGCCTCATAGGTCTTTCGCAAAGCACATACCTTGATAAGATATTGAAGAAATTCAATATGGATCAATCTAAGAAAGGGTTCTTACCTGTGTTACAAGGTGTGAAATTGAGCTCAGCTCAATGTCCGACCACGGCAGAAGATATAGAAGAGATGAGCGTCATCCCCTATGACTCAGCCATAGGTTCTATTATGTATGCCATGCTGTGTACCAGACCTGATGTAAACCTTGCCGTAAGTTTGGTAGGTAGGTACCAAAGTAATCCCGGCAAGGAACACTGGACAGCGGTCAAGAATATCCTGAAGTACCTGAAAAGGACTAAGGAAATGTTTCTTGTTTATGGAGGTGACGAAGAGCTCATCGTAAAAGGTTACGTCGACGCTAGCTTCGACACAGATCTGGATGACTCTAAGTCACAAACCGGATACGTGTATATTTTGAATGGTGGGGCAGTAAGCTGGTGCAGTTGCAAGCAAAGCGTCGTGGCGGGATCTACATGTGAAGCGGAGTACATGGCAGCCTCGGAGGCAGCACATGAAGCAATTTGGGTGAAGGAGTTCATCACCGACCTCGGAGTCATACCCAATGCGTCGGGGCCAATCAAGCTCTTCTGTGACAACACTGGAGCTATTGCACTTGCAAAGGAGCCCAGGTTTCACAAGAAGACTAGGCACATCAAGCGTCGCTTCAACTCCATTCGTGAAAATGTTCAAGATGGAGACATAGAAATTTGTAAAGTGCACACGGATCTGAATGTCGCAGATCCGTTGACTAAACCTCTCCCTAAGGCAAAACATGATCAGCACCAGAACTCTATGGGTGTTCGATTCATCACAATGTAACTAGATTATTGACTCTAGTGCAAGTGGGAGACTGTTGGAAATATGCCCTAGAAGCAATAATAAAAGCATTATTATTATATTTCCTTATTCATGATAATTGTCACACGGATCTGAATGTCGCAGATCCGTTGACTAAACCTCTCCCTAAGGCAAAACATGATCAGCACCAGAACTCTATGGGTGTTCGATTCATCACAATGTAACTAGATTATTGACTCTAGTGCAAGTGGGAGACTGTTGGAAATATGCCCTAGAGGCAATAATAAAAGCATTATTATTATATTTCCTTATTCATGATAATTGTCTTTATTCGTGCTATAATTGTGTTAACCGGAAATCGTAATACATGTGTGAATAACAGACAACAAACATGTCCCTAGTGAGCCTCTAGTTGACTAGCTCGTTGATCGACAGATAGTCATGGTTTCCTGACTATGGACATTGGATGTCATCGATAACGGGATCACATCATTAGGAGAATGATGTGATGGACAAGACCCAATCCTAAACATAGCATAAGATCGCATAGTTCGTTTGCTAGAGTTATCCAATGTCAAGTATCCTTTCCTTAGACCATGAGATCGTGTAACTCCCGGATACCGTAGGAGTGCTTTGGGTGTGCCAAACGTCACAACGTAACTGGGTGACTATAAAGGTATGCTACGGGTATCTCTGAAAGTGTCTGTTGGGTTGACATGGATCGAGACTGGGATTTGTCACTCCGCTTGACGGAGAGGTATCACCGGGCCCTCTCGGTAATGCATCATCACAATGAGCTCAAGGTGATCAAAGTGTTTGATCACGGGATCATGCATTACGGAACGAGAAAAGTGACTTGCCAGTAACGAGATTGAACGAGGTATTGGTATACCGACGATCGAATCTCGGGCAAGTAAAATACCGATTGACAAAGGGAATCGCATACGGGATTAATTGAATCCTCGACATCGTGGTTCATCCGATGAGATCATCGTGGAACATGTGGGAGCCAACATGGGTATCCAGATCCCGCTGTTGGTTATTGCCCGAGAGCCGTCTCGGTCATGTCTGCATGTCTCCCGAACCCGTAGGGTCTACACACTTAAGGTTCGGTGACGCTAGGGTTGTGAAGATATGTATGTGCAGTAACCCGAATGTTGTTCGGAGTCCCGGATGAGATCCCGGACGTCACGAGGAGTTCCGGAATGGTCCGGAGGTAAAGAATTATATATAGGAAGTGCTATTTTGGCCATCGGGACAAGTTTCGGTGTTATCGGTATTGTACCGGGACCACCGGAGGGGTCCCGGGGGTCCACCGGGGGGGTCCACCTGCCCCGGGGGGCCACATGGGCTGTAGGGGGTGCGCCTTGGCCTATATGGGCCAAGGGCACCAGCCCCAAGAGGCCCATGCGCCAAGAGAAAAAAAAGGGGAGAGTCCTACAAGGGGAAGGCACCTCCGAGGTGCCTTGGGGAGGATGGACTCCTCCCCACCCTTGGCCGCACCCTTCCTTGGAGGAAGGGGCAAGGGCTGCGCCTACCCCTCTCCCTTGGCCCTATATATAGTGGGGAAAAGGAGGAGCAAACCAACCCTTATGCCCTGGCGCCCCTCCTCCCTGCAACACCTCCTCCTCCTCCCGTAGTTGCTTAGCGAAGCCCTGCCGGAGTTCTGCTGCATCCACCACCACACCGTCGTGCTGGATCTTCCTCAACCTCTCCTCCCCCCTTGCTGGATCAAGAAGGAGGAGACATCTCCCGTCCCGTACGTGTGTTGAACGCGGAGGTGCCGTCCGTTCGGTACTAGATCATCGGTGAATTGGATCACGGCAAGTACGACTACCTCATCCATGTTCACTCGAACGCTTCCGTTGCGATCTACAAAGTGGTATGTAGATGCTATCCAATCTGAATACTCGTTGCTAGATGAACTCATAGATGGATCTTGGTGAAACCGTAGGAAAAATTTTAATTTTCTGCAACGTTCCCCAACACTGGGCTCGTCATTGTTATTGAACGTAGTATTTCAAAAAAATTCCTACGATCACGCAAGATCTATCTAGGAGAAGCATAGCAACGAGGGGGGAGAGTGTGTCCACGTACCCTCGTAGACCGAAAGCGGAAGCATTTAGTAACGCAGTTGATGTAGTCGAATGTCTTCGTGATCCAACCAATCCAAGTACCGAACGCACCGCACCTCCGCGATCTGCACACGTTCAGCTCGATGACGTCCCTCGAACTCTAGATCCAGCTGAGGACGAGGGAGAGTTTCGTCAGCACAACGGCGTGGTGATGGTGATGATGAAGTTACCGATGCAGGGCTTCGCCTAAGCACTACGACAATATGACCGAGGTGGAAATCTGTGGAGGGGGGCACCGCACACGGCTAAGAAATAAACTTGTGTGTCTATGAGGTGCCCCTCCCCCGTATATAAAGGAGTGGAGGAGGGGGCCGGCCGGCCTCATAGGGCGCGCCCCAAGGGGGGGAATCCTACTCCTACTAGGAGTAGGTTCCCCCCTTTCCTAGTCCAACTAGGAGGGGAAGGAAAGGGAAGAGGGAGAGAAGGAAAGGGGGGCCGCCCCCCTCCCCAATTTGGATTGAGATTGGGGGGGCACGCCCCTCCACTTGGCGGCCTCCTCCTCTCTTACACTAAAGCCCATGAAGGCCCATTAACCCCTCGGGGGGTTCCGGTAACCCTCCGGTACTCCGGAAAATGCCCGAACCTATGCGAAACCTTTCCGATGTCCAAACATAATCTTCCAATATATCAATCTTCATGTCTCGACTATTTTTAGACTCCTCGTCATGTCTGTTATCACATCCGGGACTCCGAACAACCATCAGTACATCAAATCACATAACTCACAATACATATCGTCATCGAACGTTAAGCGTGCGGACCCTACGGGTTCGAGAACTATGTAGGCATGACCGAGACTCATCTCCGGTCAATAACCAATAGCGGAACCTGGATGCTCATTTTGGTTCCTACATATTCTATGAAGATCTTTATCGGTCAAACTGCATAACAACATACGTTGTTCCCTTTGTCATCCGTATGTTACTTGCCCAAGATTCGATCATCGGTATCATCATACCTAGTTCAATCTCGTTACCGACAAGTCTTTTTACTCGTTTCGTAATGCATCATCGCGCAACTAACTCATTATTCACATTGCTTGCAAGGCTTATAGTGATGTGCATTACCAAGAGGGCCTAGAGATACCTCTCCGACAATTAGAGTGACAAATCCTAATCTCAATCTATGCCAACTCAACAAACACCATAGGAGACACCTGTAGAGCATCTTTATAATCACCCAGTTATGGTGTGAAATTTGATAGCACACTAAGTGTTCCTCCGGTGTTCGGGAGTTGCATAATCTCATAGTCATAGGAACATGTATAAGTCATGAAGAAAGCAATAGCAATAAACTAAACGATCATAGTTCTAAGCTAACGGATGGGTCTTGTCCATCACATCATTCTGTAATGATGTGATCCCGTTCACCCAATGACAACACATGTCTATTGCTGGGAAACTTAACCATCTTTGATTAACGAGCTAGTCAAGTAGAGGCATACTAGGGACACTCTGTTTGTCTATGTATTCACACATGTACTAAGTTTCCGGTTAATACAATTCTAGCATGAATAATAAACATTTATCATGATATAAGAAAATATAAATAACAACTTTATTATTGCCTCTAGGGCATATTTCCTTCAGTCTCCCACTTGCACTAGAGTCAATAATCTAGTTCACATCGTCATGTGATTTCACACCAATAGTTCACATCTTTATGTGATTAGTTCACATCTCCATGTGACTAATACCCAAAAGGTTTAATAGAGTCAATAATCTAGTTCACATCGCTATGTGATTAACACCCAAAGAGTGATCATGTTTTGCTTGCGAGAGAAGTTTAGTCAACGGGTCTGCCACATTCAGAGCCGTATGTATTTTGCAAATTTTCGATGTCTACAATGCTCTGCATGGAGCTACTCTAGCTAATCGCTCCCACTTTCAATATGTATCTAGATCGAGACTTAGAGTCATCCACATCAGTGTCAAAGCTTGCATCGACGTAACTCTTTACGATGAACTCTTTGTCACCTCCATAACCGAGAAACATTTCCTTATTCCACTAAGGATAATTTTGACCGCTGTTCAGTGATCCACTCCTGGATCACTATTGTACCCTCTTGCCAAACTCATGGTGAGGTATACAATAGGTCTGGTACACAACATAGCATACTTTATAGAACCTATGACTGAGGCATAGGGAATGACTTTTCATTCTCTTTCTATTTCCCGCCGTGGTCGGGTTTTGAGTCTTTACTCAACTTCACACCTTGCAACACAGGCAAGAACTCCTTCTTTGACTGTTCCATTTTGAACTACTTCAAAATCTTGTCAAGGCATGTACTCATTGAAAAAACTTATCAAGCGTCTTGATCTATCTCTATAGATCTTGATGCTCAATATGTAAGTAGCTTCACCGAGGTCTTTCTTTGAAAAATTCCTTTCAAACACTCCTTTATGCTTTCCAGAAAATTCTACATCATTTCCGATCAACAATATGTCATTCACATATACTTATCAGAAAGGCTGTAGTTCTCCCACTCACTTTCTTGTAAATACAGGCTTCACCGCAAGTCTGTATAAAACTATATGCTTTGATCAACTCATCAAAGCGTATATTCCAACTCCGAGATGCTTGCACCAGCCCATAGATGGATCGCTGGAGCTTGCAGACTTTATTAGCACCTTTAGGATTGGCAAAACCTTCTTGTTGCATCATATACAACTCTTCTTTAGGAAATACATTAAGGAATGTAGTTTTGACATCCATTTTCCAGATTTCATAAAATGTGGCAATTGCTAACATGATTCGGAAAGACTTTAAGCATCGCTACGAGTGAGAAAATCTCATCGTAGTCAACACCTTGAACTTGTCGAAAACCTTTTGCGACAATTCGAGCTTTGTAGATAGTAACACTACTATCAGCATCCGTCTTCCTCTTGAAGTTCTATTTATTCTTAATGGCTTCCCGATCATCTGTCAAGTCCACCAAAGTCCACACTTTGTTCTTATACATGGATCCTATCTAAGATTTCATGGCCTCAAGCCATTTCGCGGAATCTGGGCTCATCATCACTTCCTCATAGTTCGTAGGTTCATCATGGTCTAGTAACATGACTTCGAGAATAGGATTACCATACCACTCTGGTGCGGACCGTATTCTGGTTGACCTACGAGGTTCAGTAGTAACTTGATCTGAAGTTTCATGATCATCATCATTAGCTTCCTCACTAACTGATGTAGGAATCACTGGAACTGATTTCTGTGATGAACTACTTTCCAATTCGGGAGAAGGTACAATTACCTCTTCAAGTTCTACTTTCCTCCCACTCACTTCTTTCAAGAGAAACTCCTTCTCTCGAAAGTATCCATTTTAGCAACGAATATCTTGCCTTCGGATATGTGATAGAAGGTGTACCCAACAGTTTCCTTTGGGTATCCTATGAAGATACATTTCTCCAATTTGGGTTCGAGCTTATCAGGTTGGAACTTTTTCACATAAGCATCGCCGCCCCAAACTTTTAAGAAACAAAACTTAGATTTCTTGCCAAACCACAGTTCATATGGTGTCGCCTCAATGGATTTAGATGGTGCCCTATTTAATGTGAATGCAGCTGTCTCTAATGCATAACCCCAAAACAATAGTGGTAAATCGGTAAGAGACATCATAGATCGCACCATATCTAATAAAAGTACGGTTATGATGTTCGGACACACCATTACGTTGTGGTGTTCCAGGTGGCGTGAGCTATGAAACTATTCCACAATTTTTCAAATGAAGACCAAACTCATAACTCAAATATTCGTCTCTACGATCAGATCATAGAAACTTTATTTTCTAATTACGATGATTTTCAACTTCACTCTGAAATTCTTTGAACTTTTCAAATGTTTCAGACTTGTGTTTCATTAAGTAGATATACCCATACCTACTCAAATCATCTATGAAGGTCAGAAAATAACGATACTCGCCGCGAGCCTCAACACTCATGGGATCGCATACATCAGTATGTATTATTTCCAACAAGTCTGTTGCTCGCTCCATTGTTCTGGAGAATGGAGTCTTAGTCATCTTGCCCATGAGGCATGGTTCGCAAGCATCAAGTGATTCATAATCAAGTGATTCAAAAAGCCCACCAGCATGGAGTTTCTTCATGCGCTTTACACCAATATGACCTAAACGGCAGTGCCACAAATATCTTGCACTATCATTATCAACTTTGCATCTTTTGGCATCAATATTATGAATATGTGTATCACTACGATCGAGATTCAGTAAACCTATTCACCTTGGGTGTATGACCACATAAGGTTTTTTTATGTAAAAATAATAACAATCATTCTTTGACTTAAATGAATAACAGTATTGCAATAAACATGATCGAATCATATTATGCTCAACGCAAACACTAAATAACATTTATTTTAGGTTCAACACTAATCCCGAAGGTGAAGGGAGTGTGCGATGGTGATCTTATCAACATTGGAATCATTTCCAACACACATCGTCACCTTGCCCTCAACTAGTCTTTGTTCATTTGTAACTCCTATTTCGAGTTACTAATCATAGCAACTGAACCAGTATCAAATACCCAGGGGCTACTATGAACACTAGTAAAGTACACATCAATAACATGTATATTATATATACTTTTGTTCACTTTGCTATCCTTCTTATCCGCCAAGTATTTGGGGCAGTTCCGCTTCCAGTGACCATTTCCTTCGCAGTAGAAGCACTCAGTTTCAGGCTTGGGTCTAGCTTTGGGCTTTTTCATGGGAGTGGAAACTTGCTTGCCATTCTTCTTGAAGTTCCCTTTCTTTCCCTTGCCCTTTTACTTCAAACTAGTGGTCTTGTCAACCATCAACATATGATGCTTTTCTTGATTTCTACCTTCGTTGATTTCAGCATCACGAAGAGCTCGGGAGTCGTTTTCGTCATCCCTTGCATATTATAGTTCATCACGAAGTTCTAGTAACTTGGTGATAGTGACTAGAGAACTCTGTCAATCACTATTTTATCTGGAAGATTAACTCCCATTTGATTCAAGCGATTGTAGTACTCAGACAATCTGAGCACATGCTCACTGGTTGAGCTATTCTCCTCCATCTTGTAGGCAAAGTACTTGTCAGAGGTCTCACACCTCTCGACTAGGGCATGAGTCTGAAATACCAATTTCAGCTCTTGTAACATCTTATATGCTCCGTGGTGTTCAAAACGTTTTTGAAGTCCCGGTTCTAAGCCGTAAAGCATGGTGCACTAAACTATCAAGTAGTCATCATATCGAGCTTGCCAAACGTTCATAATGTCTGCATATACTCCTGCAATAGGTCAATCACCTAGCGGTGCATCAAGGACATAATCCTTCTGTGCAGCAATGAGGATAATCCTCTGATCACAGACCAAGTCCGCATCATTGCTACTATCATCTTTCAACTTATTTTTCTCTAGGAACATATAAAAAATAAACGGGGAGCTACATCGCGAGCTATTGATCTACAACATAGTTATGCAAATACTATCAAGACTAAGTTCATGATAAATGAAAGTTCAATTAATCATATTACTTAAGAACTCCCACTTAGATAGAGATCCCTCTAATCATCTAAGTGATCACGTGATCCATATCAACTAAACCATGTCCGATCATCATGTGAGATGGAGTAGTTTTCAATGGTGAACATCACTATGTTGATCATATCTACTATATGATTCACGCTCGACCTTTCGGTCTCAGTGTTCCGAGGCCATATCTACATATGCTAGGCTCGTCAAGTTTAACCCGAGTATTCTGCGTGTGCAAAACTGGCTTGCACCCATTGTATGTGAACGTAGAGCTTATCACACCCGATCATCACATGGTAACTCAGCATGACGAACTTTCGCAATGGTGCATACTCAGGGAGAACACTTGTACCTTGAAATTTAGTGAGAGATCATCTTATAATGCTACCGTCGTACTAAGCAAAATAAGATGCATAAAAAAGATAAACATCATATGCAATCAAATAAGTGATATGATATGGCCATCATCAACTTGTGCGTTTAATCTCCATCTCCAAAGCACCGTCATGATCACCATCGTCGCCAGCTTGATACCTTGATCTCCATCGCAACATCGTTGTCGTCTCGCCAACTATTGCTTCTACGAGTATCGCTACCGCTTAGTGATAAAGTAAAGCAATTACATGGCGATTGCATTTCATACAATAAAGCGACAACCATATTGCTCCTACCAGTTGCCGATAACTGTTACAAAACATGATCATCTCATACAACAATTTATATATCATCACGTCTTGACCATATCTGTCAGGACCCCAATCCTAAGTCACACCGATCTAGCATGTAACACATCATATCACTTTGCGGCCTCACGCACGGTATTCCCATGGGTGCCACCTTACCTGGCCCGGGACTGTTCGCGCCTTTTGGCTCACGTATACGATAGTGTCGCTAGCATCCATATGACAGAGAACCCGGGACGACATGACTAGTCGTGAACCCAAAGTGGCACTAACTTATGGGGACAGGCATACATGAATCAACATCGAGCGTGTCGGTCAGCAGCGTGCGAATCCGGGCTGTAGCACTGGGCTGACAGGACTCCGGTGACCCGGGCTGTAGCAGGCTAGGCAGGACTCCGGATGTCACCGCGTGACATTTCCCCGAAGGGACAGACACAGGAACGAAGTGAATCACATGCCGTCCAGTCAAGTGTTCCGGAGCAGTAGTGCTGGGCTAGCAGGACTCCGGTGAACCGGGCTGTAGCGGACTACTATGGCTCATGGAAGCACAAGACTACATTTCCCCATAAGAGAGGTTACCAAGGATAAACAAGTAGGTTGTCGGATCCCACACATACCAAGCATTTCAATCATACACACAATATGCTCGATATGTGTAAATACAACATGGCATCACATCATAACTCTACGACTCAAGTATTTATACATTAGGCTCTGAGGAGCCAAGTATTACAATCATGGTCTCATGACCCAACATACAGAGCATACAAGCATCGAGCGGAAGCATAAACATATCTGAGTATAGACAACTACAAATGAAAAAGGCTGAGAAGCCTGACTATCTACATGACCCTCCCAAGGGTACACGATCGTAGCTGAGGTAACAAGCTAAACTCGAAGTCCACGCGGAACTACTAGTGAGACTGAAGTCTCTCTGCAAAACATAAAATAAGCAAACATGAGTACAAATGTACCCAACAAGACTTACATCAGAACAAACTACATATGCATCGGTATCAACAAAGGGGGCAGTGGAGTTTAACTGCAGCAAGCCAGCTTTGACTCGGTGGCTATCCTAAACTACGACTGCAAGTAACTCTTTTGAGGTGGCGCACACGAGTCCACATATTCACCATATCAATACACCACTATGGATGTGCTCCCGTCTCCCTACGAGAACGCCATCCATAACACTCACGCTTATCTTGCGGGTTTTAGAGTATCCATTTTCACTTGTCTATGAACTGTACAGGCAACCCAGAAGTCCTTTACAACGGACACGACTATTCATATAGATGATGTTAACCCTGCAGGGGTATACTTCTTCACACATGCTCTCGCCACTTACCACCATGTACACGTCGTGTATCTCGGCAACCTTCAAGCGGAAGCCTGGCGAGGGAGTCGGCCATGACCTGACTAACCACACAAGTCTCTAGTCCAAGTTTATCGCCTATTCGGGTTCCATCCGCAAGGAGATCCGGCCAGGGTGTCGCTCACAGCCCCAAACGATGTGTGCAGGGTTCCCAAGCCCACCTCGACGGATGGATCTACGCTTGGTACACCGTGCCATGGTGCCTAGTCTGTCCCAAGCCCACCTGTACCGGGTGCCACTTGGTAGACTACTAACACTACCTACAAACACCAGAAACTAGTTGCAACTCCTAGACATAGATCAGGTTGATTAATAAGTCGAGAGAGCTTGGAGCGCCCGGAGCCCAATGTGTGGTAGTAACTGTTCATGGATCACAAACACAGAACTCAGTTCCTGAGGACGGCTGCAATGAGACAACCCACCATGTACTCCTACATGGCCTCTCACCACTGCCTTTACCAAATCGCGTTCACACAATTAGCTCTCAGCAATAGGACATGTTCACCACATTCCAATTCATCCCTGATGAATCAGACCTGACTCAACTCTAAGCGATAGCAGGCATGACAACAAGCATGAATGAGTAGGCACATCAGGGCTCAAACAACTCCTACTCATGCTAGTGGGTTTCATCTATTTACTGTGGCAATGACAGGTCATGCAGAGGAAAGGGGTTCAACTACCGCAACATGTAACAGTTGAAACGTTGTTGTCCTAATGCAGTAAAAGAGAGCAGGAGCGAGAGAGTGGGATTGTATTGGAATGAACAAGGGGGTTTTGCTTGCCTGGCACTTCTGAAGATAGTATAGCTCTTCATCGGTGCCATCGAACTCATCATCGGAACACGTCTATCGAGAGGGAACAACACTGACAAAGGAACATAAACAACATTCAATTCAGTGCAATGCACAAGTGAATGATATGACATATTAAGGTACTGAATTGAGCTATGTAATAGCAAGTCATTTTTAATTGAAGTGGAATTCAAACTAAGTCAAATTCCAACTCCAAACCTATTTTTCAAATTACCCTAATCATGTTTTATCCTAAACAGTGGGGTTAACTTGCTCAAACATGCATGAACATGGCATAAATAGATTCTTTGGATTTTTCTGATAATTCTTCATTTATAAGTTATTTCATTTGGAGTTACGGTTGATTTTATATGATTTTTAGAAGTTTTGCACTTTTTATAGAATTTCCAATTTATTTAGAAATATGAGTATTCCAGTAAATATGTTTACGACGTCAGCACTGCGTCAGGGTGACATCAGCGGTTGACCAAAGTCAAACTGACTGGTGGGGCCTACCTGTCATTGATTTAGTTAACTGGCAGGGTTAATTAAACTTAGACTATTTTAACGTGGGGTTTAATTAGGATGTGGGGCCCATGTTTCAGTTGCACGGGAGGGTTAATTTGCGGCTTAAACAGGGGTTAGCCGGCGGCTAATCGCCTGCGTAAGCGGGGCACGTCGGAGTTGCCCGTCCGGCCAACTCCGGCAACGAGGGGTCGTGCGGCTGGGCTTGTTGGAACCGGCGCAACGAGGCGCGTCGGTTGGTGGCCTCGGGAAGGCCTGGGGTGGCCAGGTGTGTCGCCGGCATCGAGGTTTAGCGGCAGCGGAGCTCGGGCTCAAGCGGGTGCGGAGTTTCAGTGTGAGATAGAGAAAACTGTGCGGCAAGTTCACTTCCCGGGGACGCGGTGAGCATGTTGTTGCTGCCTAGGAGAGCGGGGGAGGTCGGGAGCATAGGGCTGGCCGGCCATGGCGGCGACGGCGCTCGGGAGCTTGCGGGGCAGCGGTTAGAGGGCGAGCACGACAAAGGGAGGAGGGGGAAAAGACTGCAGGTCTCACATCGGATATTCTGGTGCAGACGGCGAGCTCGGGGAGGTCCCGTAGCCGGCGAATCGACGACGGCGGCCGTCAGGGCAGAGGATGAAGATGGCGATGGTGGCGACGCTTGTCGGTGGGAAACGACACCTATGGGATCACGAGAATCCCTTTCTGCGGTTGCGGGGCGCGGGGGCCGTGAGAAGAGCGGATCGAGCAGGCAGTACACGATTCCTTTACCCAGGTTCGGGCCGCGAAGATGCGTAAAACCCTACTCCTGCTTTGGTAGATTATATGTTTGTGTTCTTGAGCTAGCTATGGGGCGTGAGGAGCTCCAAAAAGCCGTGGGTGTGGGGCGAGCCGCCACGGAAAGGGTCTTGTCGGGTTTGCAAAAACCGCCTCCCGGCAAGGATCTTGCCGGGGGGGCCCGCTTCGCCCCCTTTGATCTTTGTGGTCTTGGTCTTGGCGTCGTTCTGCTCCTCTTTGGCTTCGGCCTTACCTTGGTTCTACCTCCCTTGCCGGGCTCGGTGCGGCGGCGCCCGTGGCTCAAACTACCCGTGCACAGTCATAGGGGTACAAAAAGTGTACCCCTCTTTTTGTACACCGACAGGAGCCCCCGGGCCTGGGCCACACATAAGCGCCGCGCGTTGTTGGGCCAGGCCCAAGAACGGTGCGCGGGCAGGCAGTGCGGTTTTTACCGTGGTAAGTTTCTTCGCGCGCTACGCCTCCCACGCTTCCCGCGCGTGGCGCGGCGTGGGGAGGCGGGCGTGACGTGAGCGGCATGCGTGGGGTCGCTCCCTGCGGGCATGCGCCACATCACAATTAATGTGAAAGGAGGTGGACCGCGTTCTCCCCCATAAGAAGGAATAACCGCGGGCGCGCTGCTCACTTTCCCTCTTCCTTCGTGCCTTTTCCAATCTCAGAGCCGTCGCTCCTTTTGTTCCTTCTCTTGCAAGCTTTTCGCAGTCGCCTATCATCGCCGTCTCGTCCCCGCCCTCCTCCCCTTCCTTAACCCTCTAAGCTCCTTGGCTGCCATGGCGCCCAAATCTGCCAAGGGCAAGGGGGTGGCTAAGGGCCTCGTGACCGTGGAGCCGCCGGAGAGCGCGTTGCTGGGGGACAAGACGAATTCCGCCTTCTTCTACCCCTCGTCGGTCAACGTCCACGAGCTCCGGGCTTCTTTCAAGCCCTTGTGGGGAGTGAAGACGGGGAGAGAGAACTCGGGGCACCCGGCGACGCGCGTCATTCCTGCCGCTTGCGCCGACCCTACTCCAAATCGGTACCCCTTCTTCATTGACTACTTTTCTTGTGGGTTATGCCCCCCTTTCTCCGAGTTCTTCTGCGATATCATGCACACCTTTGGCTTCCGCCTTCTGGATTTTACTCCGAATTCGGTGGCGTGCATGTCTTGCTTTGCGCATCTTTGCGAGGGCTTTGTCGGAGTGCGGCCCAACACGGCGCTCTTCCGTCATTATTTTTACCCTCGAATCCAAACTGGAGGTGCAGTTGCTGGTTGTGTCACCTGGATCCCAAGGTCCAAGGGGGCGTACCCGGATGGCGCCATGAGAGAGAGGTGGGACGAATGCCATGACCGGTGGTGCTTGATTGAAGACGAAGACCCACCGGAATTTTGCAAGGTCCGCCTGACGCCGCCTGTCCATGGCAACGATTGGGGTGAGGTCGACGCCGCCGATGGGAGGCTCACCATCGCCACCACCAGAATCCTCCGGCTGACCCGGGCGGGGCTCACCCTGGAAATGATTAGGGCAGATTTCATCCACCGTCAGATTGCTCCGTTGCACAATAAGGGGAGGCCAGCTTGGCTCTTCACGAACCCGACTGATATCATGTGGCTCCACCCTGGCCTCAATCACAACTTCACGGTGATGGGGCATGCCCACTTCTGCTAGCGGCTCTTCTAGCTGTACGTGGATAGTGACGGCGAGGTCGAGTTGACCGGCAAGGCCGCGAGGGTTGCCATAAAGACCGGCAAGGCCGTCAAGAGGCCGCTCTTCAAGTTGCCCGCGGGAGTCGTCCCGCTGTGTAACAATTCTCGCCCGTCCGAGATCATTGCCATGATGCCGGACTGCAACGCGCACGGCCCCGTCCCGAGCTGGAGGGAGCCGGCGGCCGCAGACGTGCGGCAGTTCTTCGACACCTTGGCTGAGGTGTATGTCAACGCCGACGCCGAGCGGCGGCTCGTCATAGACACCGCCCAGGCGGAGGTGGACTACATCGCCACCAGGGCGAAGGAGGCACAACTCGCCCTGGAGGCCGGCAGTGCCGGGGGCGTGGAGGACGAGGGCGCCGCGGCCGCGTAGGAGGAGCAATTCTCCCTGTGGGCGGCGGCCACCACGAGGGCCAGCGGCGCTGACACCGGGGATCTACTCGTCGAGGACGCGGTCGATGAATCGTCGTCGTCGGAGGAGGACGTGGCGGCGGGCTCGATGCCAACCAGGGGAAGAGGGCGAGTCCTGCGGCGGGCTTGCTCCGGCGAGCCAGTCCGGCCTGGCAGGGGCCCGCGGCCTCAATTGACCCTGGAAGGGTCCGGGCGCCACACGAGGGCCTCGGCAACGAGGAAGCCGATGACGGCCGCTGGGAAGAAGAAGGTGGAAGCCTCTTCCTCTTCTGGGCGCACACAGACCCCGCCGCCTTCCCCGCCCCCTCCGGCAGGCGTCAACTCAGATGACGACGTGGTGCTCCCCTTTGATATCGGGCCCCTCAGCCCGGAGAGGAAAAGGAAGCCGGCGGAGGAGGAGGAGACGGATGATGAGTAAGTGCCCCGTTCCTTATTGTCGTTTCCATTTACCTGAATGGGGCCGCTTGTCCTGATCCATTTTGCTTTTGTAGGGACGCAGAGATGTTGGCCCACAGGGTGAAGAGGGCGAGGACCCTGGCGAGCAGCCAGCCCCCGGCTGGGGCTTCAACGACACCATTGGTGGTGTTGAGCAGCCCGGACAGCAGCCCCCGGCGTAGCCCCCAGCGTAAGTTCATCACCCCCTTCTTACTCGACTTGGGGTAGGCGCCCGATGCCACGATGCTGACCTTGTCGGGTTTGTAGGAGGGGAGCGGCAGCAGGAGGAGCCGCAGAGGGCTACCCCCAACACGCCACCCCCATCGACTACGCCGCCGCAGGGGGCGTCCCCGGCAAGGGCACCAGGCGCGGGGCCCATACCCATGGAGGAAGAGGGGAACTTGGGCACTGGTGGCTCTGCCTCGACGCCAAAGACCGGCGGAGAGGGGACCTCTGCTTCACGGCCCGACACTGGTGAGTCGCCTGCCCTTCGCCCTGTGTTCTTTTTTCTTGTGCTTCTCTTGGCTTCATTGCTCCTATCGCCACCCAGGCCCTCCCCCAATGGACACGGAGGACGTGGACTCCGTTGTCAGGGACATTGCTGAAGAGGCCACGGCCGAGGCCGACAAGGTGGCCGCCGAGGAGGCCGCCAAGAGCGCCGACAAAGCCGCCGCTGGTGAGGCCGCCAAGGACACCGCCGAGGGTGCCGGCACGGGGGCCGCCAAGGCCGCCGACGAGGCCTCCGCCGAGGGCGCTGGTGGTGGTCCTGCCGGGGGGACCGGCAAGGCCACTGCCGAGGAAGAGGTGATGGATGACCAGCCTCCCTCCTCCTCAGCCTCGGGCCCCGGCAGGTACCTGAAGGTGGGTGATGATCTCTTCGTCCACCTCCTAGGGGCGCCAAGTCGAGCGCCCGCCGAAGGGGAAGTTTTTGATGACGAAGTGCTTGCCGCCACCGGGTTCGAGATCGTCGATGCGCCGGGCGCCGGCGGCGATGGTTCTCCAGAGGAGCAGCTCTTCCGCGCCATGGGGGCCAACTTCCGGAAGCTCCAAGCGCTCTACCGCGGCCGCCTGGACAAGGTTGAGTCTAGGGCGGCAGCGGTGGACAACGCGGAGGCGGACTTCAAGGCGCGCGACGCTGAAACGCAGGCTTGGTTCCACCAGTCTCGCGAGGAGCAGAGGGCCTTCCAGGAGAAATTGGCCCAACGCGAGGTGGAGCTCGCCCTGAAGATGGCCGTCATCGAGAAGGCCCAGGAGAAGGCGGCGAACTTGGCCGCCGCGACCGAAGCCATCCGGAACCAGCATCAAGCCACCTTGAACTCCCAGGAGGAGGACCTCTCCGTGCGCGAGGAGAAGCTTGCCGCTACGCTCCGCGGTAAGGACGAGGAGCTCAAGGCCCTTGTCGCATGACGGACCCAGGAGCTAGAGCAGAGGCACAAAGAGGCGCTCGATGCCCGAGCCCTGGCCCACGCCGGCAAGGTGATGGAGCTGGAGGCAGAGCGGGACGAGCTGAAGGAGCAGGCCCTTCAGCTGTCCGGCAAGACGGACACGCTCAACCGTGCCTTGGTGGAGGCGCAGGGAACGGTCATCAGCAAGACTGGTGAGCTCTCCAAGGCGCGAGACTCCATCAGAGACCTCAAGCTAAAGCTGGAGGATCTCGAGAAGCTGTTGCCGGAGAGCAGAGCTCGGGAGGAGGCCTTGACCAAAAGCCTGGAGGAGGAGAAGCAGCAGCGGGCAGCCGAGGCCGCCTCCCACCAAGAGTATGTGGCGGGCGAGAACAGGTGGATCAGCCATCTGGAGGTCGTCGCCGGCGGGGTTACCTCGCAATTGGCCACCATGGGGTTGCCAAATGTGAGGTACGCTCCTGAGCGCAGCGGGACCGTCAACGCCAAGCTGACCCAGTTCTTCGAGGGTGTCCTCGGGGCCCTGGCCTATCTCCACTCCAACAGGACGGCCACGCTGGCCGAGGAGGCCCGGCGTCTTTGCCGGAGGGTCGTGACCAAGGTCCTCACCAAGGTGGCATACTGGAATCCCGATCTTGACTTCGCGGCTGCGATGAAGAGCTTCCCGGAGGATGCTGATCCCGCGGTGCTCAAGGAGCGCATCAAGCCCATCACCGACTGCATCGGCGAAATCAAGAGGGTGGAAGGCCAGCGCCGGGACTAGGCGTCCTGTTCTTCTTCGCCGCCACGGGCCCTCGAACAAGATAAAATTTATCTTTAGTTCGAACCGCAGCAATGATGTGATGTAATATAACTCTGAAGTACTCTTTAATTTCATGCATGTTATTTCCCCGTTAAATTCCTCTTTGTATGTGTGCCCTACGCCGATCGGGAAGGCTTGCCGGCGCGAAAGCCCCAAGCGGCGTCTTGGGGACGAATCCCCATGGCCTGCCGGGTACGTGTGCAACCGGGTGAGCCACCTTCCCGTTCCGAACACGATCGCTCGAACTGTCGAGCTTGACTCGAGTCAGAATCGAGGACGTTGCCGATTACGGGAGGCTACCCTGCCACTCTCGACGCAGCCGCTCGAGCTGTTGAGCAGACTCGAAACAGGGCAATGGCGTTGCCAATCGTGGTAGAGCCCCCTGGCGTGCAGGTTTTTTTATACAAAGCGGACATCTCCGGGGGAGGGGGGGGGATAACCTCAGAATAAAAAGGGGATTGTAGACAAGAGTTCAGTGCAACTTAGCTTTTGTCTGCGATCGCTCGAGTGTCGATCTCCTGGCCCCTTTTCTTCTTCAAAGATCGCGAAGATGAAGGAGCATCGAACTGGCTGCTAAAGTCGATTCTCACAACCGCGCAGCCCCTGCCTGGCGCGCCAAAGATGTCGGTGGGAAACAACACCTATGGGATCACGAGAATCCCTTTCTGCGGTTGCGGGGCGCGGGGGCCGTGAGAAGAGCGGATCGAGCAGGCAGTACACGATTCCTTTACCCAGGTTCGGGCCACGAAGATGCATAAAACCCTACTCCTGCTTTGGTGGATTATATGTTTGTGTTCTTCACGTAGCTATGGGGCGTGAGGAGCTCCAAAAAGCCGAATCCTCTTCCTGGTCGCCTGGGGCCTCCTTTTATAGCGAAAGGGGCTGCCACAGTGGCACACAGGAGGTGGAAAGGGTACAGTCATGCGAGGTTATCCCTCGCATTACATGGCAAGGTGCATTTAATGCGCCTTGCTTAGGTGTCCTTGCTTTATCGGGGGCGGGGGAGAGCCCTGTCTCGTCCGTCGCCGCTCTCTCCCGCATCGACACATGCCCTGGCCAGCGGTGCCTGCGATGCCATGTAGGCGGGCAGGCAGCTGAGGTGTCGCAGCAGTGGGTCTCCACGAGGATCTGCATGCCGCCATGCAGGTGCCTGCCCAACTGGTTGGGTCGGCAGCTGCATGCGAACGGTGGTGGAGGCGTGGCTGGTGCGGGTCCGATGGTGGCCCCGCGGGTGTCCTTGGCAAGGGCCTTGCCGCGGCCCCGACAAGGGTCTTGCCGTGGCACCTGCTGCCATCCCCAACAAGGCTCTTGCTGGGGGCCTTGTGGTTTTCCTTGGCTGGGATCCCGCCAAGGATCATCATCTTATAAAGTGTGCATCTGATCTTGAATGTCTTCACAAAGATCTGCATACCACCACGGGGATGCCTCCCGAATCCTTGCCCCATGGGGGCAATGGACTCAAGGGTGACCCGCTCCGTAGGTGTGGGGCGAGCTGCCACGACAAGGGTCTTGCCGGGTTTGCAAAAACAGCCTCCCGACAAGGATCTTGCCGCGGGGGGGGGGGGGGGGGGGGGGCTCGCTTCGCCCCCTTTGCTCTTTGTGGTCTTGGTCTTGGCGTCGTTCTGCTCCTCTTTGGCTTCGGCCTTACCTTGGTTCTACCTCCCTTGCCGGGCTCGGTGCGGCGGCGCCCGTGGCTCAGACTGCCCGTGCATAGTCATAGGGGTACAAAAAGTGTACCCCTCTTTTTGTACACCGACAACGCTGCAGGGCTCCTGTGGTCGCATGCCTCAGTGTGTAGTTCCATGGAGTCGTGGCGGAGCTCGTGCTGGCGCTGGTTGGGTGGGTGGTGGCCTATAGCCACGGCGACGGCGACGACGCGCTCTCGGGCTCAGGGAAGAGAGGAAGAGGGAGCCAGAGGAGGGGGGAGAACAAGGGGAGGCTCTGGGCGTCTCCGTGGCGTCGCGTGGATGTCGGGGAGGCTGCCACCGCGAAGCAGGAGGTGGAGTCCTCCACGTGCGCGCGTGCTACTTCGCCTCTGCCTACTGGCAGAGGTTGAAGACAGCCGCTCTGCCCCGGTGGGCTGGACTGGTGCAAGTGGGCCGGCTACAGGTAAGTGGCCCAGGTACAGGTAAGTGGCCCAGGTACGGGTCTTTCTTTTTATTTCTGTTTTTATTACTTTTCCACTATTTTGCAAATGCAAAGGAATTCAAACAATGCAAAATATTCTTTGACCATTTTTATGTTGCTTCTTGGACTTCTCCAAAAGCACACAAAATATATCAGAGGTATTTGGAAATATATCCCAAATATATTTGGGTATATTTCCAAATTCAAATAGAATAGTGATTTAAATTCAGTGCCCAAAATATTCCACAAAAATGTTCACTATTTTTGGTTTGGTCTCAAAGCCTTGGCAAAATTATCAAACATTTATGAAGGCATTTTGGAAACAATGAATGCAATTTAAAGGGTTCTTGCCCTTCTTTTAAATTGATTTATGAGGCTTTCACTTTCCTCCATTTAAGTTTCTTGAATTTAAACATGATGCATGCTCACTGATGCAACTATTACACTCAGGTGTTCTAGGGTTGTGACAATATCACATCACAGCAAGCCCTGCAACAACAAGTTAGACGTCCTCTACTTTGTAGTTGCAAGTTTTACGTGGCTGCTATGGGCTTAGCAAGAACCGTTCTTACCTACGCATCAAAACCACAACGATATTTCGTCAAGTGTGCTATTTTAACCTTCAACAAGGACCGAGCGTAGTCACACTTGATTCAACTAAAGTTGGAGAAACAAACACCCACTAGCCACCTGTGTGCGAAGCACGGTAGTAGAACCAGTCTCATGAACGCGGTCATGTAATGTCGGTCTGGGCCGCTTCATCCAACAATACCACTGAATCAAAGTATGACATTCTGGTAAGTAGTATGACTATTATCTCCCACAACTCTTTGTGTTCTACTCGTGCATATAACATCTACGCATAGACCTGGCTCGGATGCCACTGTTGGGGAACATAGTATTTCAAAAAAAATCCTACGATCACGCAAGATCTATCTAGGAGAAGCATAGCAACGAGCGGGGAGAGTGTGTCCATGTACCCTCGTAGACCGAAAGCAGAAGCGTTTAGTAACGCGGTTAATGTAGTCGAACGTCTTCGCGATCCAACCGATCCATGTACCGAACGCATGGCACCTTCGCGATCTGCGCACGTTCAGCTCGGTGACGTCCCTCGAACTCTAGATCCAGCTGAGGAGAAGGGAGAGTTTCGTCAGCACGACGGCGTGGTGACGGTGATGATGAAGTTACTGATGCAGGGCTTCGCCTAAGCACTATGACAATATGACCGAGGTGGAAATCTGTGGAGGGGGGCACCGCACACGGCTAAGAAATCAACTTGTGTGTCTATGGGGTGCCCCCTCCCCCGTATATAAAGGAGTGGAGGAGGGGGCCGGCCGGCCTCATAGGGCGCACCCCAAGGGGGGATTCTACTCCTACTACGAATAGGTTCCCCCCTTTCCTAGTCCAACTAGGAGGGGAAAGAAAGGGAAGAGGGAGATAAGGAAAGGGGGCAGGCCCCCTCCCCAATTCGGATTTGGCTTGGGGGGGGGGGCACGCTCCTCCACTTGGCTGCCTCCTCCTCTCTTCCACTAAAGCCCACGAAGGCCCATTAACCCCCCGGGGTGTTCCGGTAACCCCCCGGTACACCGGAAAATGCCCGAACCTAGCCAAAACCTTTCCGATGTCCAAACATAACCTTCCAATATATCAACCTTCATGTCTCAACTATTTTGAGACTCCTTGTCATGTCCTTGATCACATCCGGGACTCCGAGCAACCTTCGGTACATCAAATCACATAACTCACAATACATATCGTCATCGAACGTTAAGCATGCGGACCCTACGGGTTCGAGAACTATGTAGACATGACCGAGACTCATCTCCGGTCAATAACCAATAGCGGAACCTGGATGCTCATATTGGTTCCTACATATTCTACAGAAATCTTTATCGGTCAAACCTCATAACAACATACGTTGTTCCCTTTGTCATCGGTATGTTACTTGCCCGAGATTCGATCATTGGTATTATCATACCTAGTCCAATCTCGTTACCGGCAAGGCTCTTTACTTGTTTCGTAATGCATCATCCCGCAACTAACTCATTAGTCACATTGCTTGCAAGGCTTATAGTGATGTGCATTACGGAGAGGGCCCAGAGATACCTCTCCGACAATCGGGGTGACAAATCCTAATCTCGATCTATGCAAACTCAACAAACACCATCTGAGACACCTTTAGAGCATCTTTATAATCACCCAGTTACGTTGTGACATTTGATAGCACACTAAGTGTTCCTCCGGTGTTGGGAGTTTCATAATCTCATAGTTATAGGAACATGTATAAGTCATGAAGAAAGCAATAACAATAAACTAAACGATCATAGTGCTAAGCTAACAGATGGGTCTTGTCCATCACATCATTCTCCGATGATGTGGCCCCGTTCATCAAATGAGAACACATGTCTATGGCTAGGAAACTTAACCATCTTTGATTAACGAGCTAGTCAAGTAGAGGCATACTAGGGACACTCTGTTTGTCTATGTATTCACACATGTACTAAGTTTCCAGTTAGTACAATTCTAGCATGAATAATAAACATTTATCATTATGTAAGGAAATATAAATAACAACTTTATTATTGCCGCTAGGGCATATTTCCTTCAGTCATGTGCTTAAATAAAGGCGTAAGCGTGGGCTAGACGGGCCACAGCCCCGGCACAACGCGTAGTTGAGCTCTGTCTCTAAAACTAAAAAACAACTGGGCGAGCTACTGCGTCCCTGGAGTAATCCGCTTGTTGTGTAATTTTCTCGTTTATTGACTACATTGACAATGGCGTGGGACCTACTGTAGTTGTCAAACAATTAGGAGGAAGTATTTTTTTGGCTTGTAGGAGTAATAGCGAGGCACCTGCTTGCATAATGCAATGACCCTGGTGGGTCCCTACTGTCAGCCTCTCCACGTACGATTATCTCATGATTCCTCTCGGTTGTTGACCATGTTGACAACACTAGACAGTGGCGGGCACAGCGAGCCAACCAAGGCGGAGAATGACGGTGAGGCCTCGGACGGGAACGAACCGGAGCAGTGGAAGGTGCGGCAGTGTAGTGGCAGGCGGAGGGTAGTATGAGGGCAACAACATGTAACTGAAGGTTACAAACAGTACAAAAAGCCCAAGGATTTATTGTTCATCAAATTTAGACATGGCCGAGGTTGAACATGGCAATAACATCTAACCAAACCACTCTTCTTCGCAGTCACAAACAAATGGATCGGTCTGATCCATAAAATAAACATCCTATGCAAAAAAAATTATTGGAGGAAGACTACAAGTTGTTGTAAATAGGAGCCGAGCATGTTCAGAAGCCCATTTGTCCACCCGAAACTTCTTTTTTTCTTTTCAACATGTCCGTTCGTGAGAAATCTCTTTACGAAAAATTTAAGCCTCATGGACAATAGTAACCTCGCATTCAACCGGAAGAATGTGACAAAGCTTCTGTTTGCCTAGTTGGATGGATATCCATCCATCATTAATGTCCTCAAACGAATGTCATGAGAACTGAGAAAATCCTGGTGCTTATTATGCCACCGATTGGTTATATGTTTTTCTCCATGTGGTAGCAGTGCCTTAGTAGACATGAAGATTGAAAACAACTAAGGTCTGAAAAAAGAGTATGTCGAAAGAGCGACAACTGAATGGCTAATTCTAGTACAATATATACGGGCTTTCAATGTGCATGAAATCATCACCTCTCTATATAAATTCTCCAGAGATCGAAAGCATCGCAGCAAGCCAATAATTATGTTCAGATAATCACTAAACATTTCGATATATAAGATCTTAACAAAATCCAGCAGCATTGATAGGCTATCCATGGACGAACTGTTCATTGAGCATATAACATAATATTAGTACCCAAAGTGTACTCCAAGATGATATAAAACTTATGCGCACAAATGAAAAATGCAGCTTATGATTAAAAATGTGTAGATAATAATATACGGTACCTGAAAATGTGAGGAGCAAAACACCAACTTCCTGTGATCATTAAACGGATCACGAATTGCATCCAAGGTCTCCAGTTTGGGCGCTGAGATGACAGTTATTTGCGAAGGTTTATAACAGTCATCAAGGAGCTACCTTTGAAGTGAAGGGGCATCTTCGATGATGAGCTACTGTCCTTCAAAACAAATACCAATGCTTTTAAGGTGAGGCGACTTTATTTGGAGACAACTGATAGGGATTTCTATTCCAAAGCAATCAGCAAGCGCTCCAGGGTAGGGCACCTGGAGTGGATGATGCTGCGCAGTGAGGCCTCGGACAGATAAACCACCACAAGCGAAAGTTTTGAAGTAGTGGGAGTCAAAGCATTTCTACCAGACCGTGTGGTAGATGGCACCAGGCGAAGGTGGCGGTGTGAATAGAGGAGGAAAACCGCGAGATGGACAATGGTGGTGTGGGCACAAATTCTTGGTGTGTTCGTGGTATGAAATTTTCGTGGTAATGGTAGAACTCAAACTGCTGGAGTTTTCTGAATTCAAGGGATGTCAGCCAAGCGTCCACCATGTAGGGTATGGATAGCAGGTAGCATGTCGGGATGCAGAGGCGTTGAATAGGGCCCTGCTGGTGAGAGGAGATGATGGCTCTGAGGAGATCAAATTCAGGAAGGACAGAAATCTGACGACAGTCGAGATTGAGGGGCGCGGTGCGCCTTATCGGGCGCCACCGAGTTGAGAGAACTTGTGTGCGGCAGCAATCCTTGGTGGGGAGAAGCAAGATGATCTCCTCGAGGATGACGTCCGGGAGATCGCTGATGCGGTCCACCGAAGATTCTACCGGTTCCTTAGATCTGGGTGGGTGGGGGGGGGGGCTCGCCGCTTGTCCCCGCGCTGCCGGGTGCAGGATCTACAACCGGCGTTGCCGCTGGCAGGAGCCTCATCTTCTTGGCGCTGTGGCCAGCCGACTCCATTTTCCTTGCGGGTGTCGCGCCTAGCTCATGGTTTTAAGCAGAGTAGCCAGAGACGAGCCTAGTGGCAGTGCGAGTGGGGAAGAAGGAGGGCTGGGGTTTTCTGTACGAGTGGAAGAAGAGGATCAGGCGTTTTCTATACGAGTGAGGAAGAAGGCGAGGAGGGGTTTCTAGACGAGTGAGGAAGATGGGGAGCGGGGGGAATTGGGGGGAGACAGAAGCGGGAGAGCGAGCTGCAGTTGAGGAGTCCTGAATTAGGGGGTCCTCGGATGGCTGGACTATATACTTTGGCCGGACTGTTGGACTATGAAGATACAAGATTGAAGACTTCGTCCCGTTTCCGGATGGGACTCTCCTTGGCGTGGAAGGCAAGCTTGGCAATTCGGGTCTGTAGATCTCCTCCCTTGTAACCGACTTTGTGTAACCCTAGCCCCCTCCGTGTCTATATAAACCGGAGGGTTTAGTCCGTAGGACAAGAACAATCATAATCATAGGCTAGCTTCTAGGGTTTAGCCTCTACGATCTCGTGGTAGATCAACTCTTGTAATACTCATATCATCAAGATCAATCAAGCAGGAAGTAGGGTATTACCTCCAACGAGAGGGCCTGAACTTGGGTAAACATTGTGTCCCCCGCCGCTTGTTACCATCCGCCTTAGATGCACAGTTTGGGACCCCCTACCCGAGATCCATCGGTTTTGACACCGACATTGGTGCTTTAATTGAGAGTTCCACTGTGTCGTCACCATAAGGCCTGATGGCTCCTTCGATCATCGGTAACGATGCGATCCAGGGTGAGGTTTTTCTCCCCGGACAGATCTTTGTATTCGGCGGCTTCGCACTGCGGGCCAACTCGCTTGGCCATCTGGAGTAGATCGAAAGCTACGCCCCTGGCCGTCAGGTCAGGTTTGGACGCTTAAACTATACTGCCGACATCCGCGGAGACTTGATCTTTGACGGATTCGAGCCCATGTCAGGTGCGCCGCACAGTCGCGACGAGCATGATTTAGCTCTGCCGTCGGACGGTGTTCAGGAGATCACACCTGTGACTACTCCGGCCCTCAATCCGGAGCAGATTGCGTCATCCAAGGATGGGTGGATGGACCCTGCCTCAGAGGCCGCACACTCAGTGGCGATAGAGCCGAATACTAACTTCACCTCCTACGAGACCCGTGTTGCCGAACCATTGGATTCGTCCCCGGCCGCGGGCCCCAAACCGCTTGTGTCAGTGCCTATCGAATCTGATCGGGCATCGATCATGGAGTTTTCCTCCACCGATATCTTTCAGCACTCGCCCTTGGGCGATGTGCTAAATTCATTAAGGTCTCTCTCCTTGTCAGGAGGCCCTTGGCCGAACTGTGTCCGGCTTGAGTGGGAAGCGGACGACGAATAAATTCGTTCCCCACCCACCACCCACTTAATAGCCACTGTCGACGATCTAACCGACATGCTTGATTTCAGCTCCGAAGACATCGACGACATTGACAACGATGTAGCAGAAGAACAGGAACCACCGCCCACAAGGCGCTGGACTGCCACCTCATCATATGATATTTACATGGTGGACATCCCCAAAGATGGCAAGGGCAAGGCAACAGAGGATAATCCCCTCGAGAAGCAATCTAAGCACCGGCGTCAACGGCGCCGCTCTAAGTCCCGCCATAGAAAAAGCGGCAACACTAGCACAAGAAACAATAACGCTGCGGATAGTGCCGAAGACGAAGACAATCCCCTCCAGCCAGGCCTCGAGTGGGAGGATGGCAAGCTAGCCCTAAGGAATAGACAACAAATGGAGAATCGGAGGATGACAATTACATGCCTCTCTCTGAAAACGAGGTGAGCCTCGGCGACGAAGAATTTATCGTGCCTGAGGATCCCGTCGAACAGGAGCGCTTCAAGCGCCGGCTTATAGCCACAACAAAAAGCCTAAAGAAAAAACAACAACAGCTTCGAGCTGACCAAGATCTGCTAGCGGATAGATGGACTGAGGTCCTAGCGGTCGAGGAATACGAACTCGAGCGCCCAACCAAAAGTTACCCAAGGCGCAGGTTGCTACCACAACTCGAGGAGGAAGCATTAAAGCCTACGCCTCCTGCGTACGACGCGGCTAACCGGCCACCTCATGGCCGAGACAAAGCGGCATATCAGGCCGAAGTCCAGCCCGCACCCCGACGCTAGTCAAACAAAAATATGAAGACCCGGGGTAACACGCAGGACCTGCGAGACGTATTGAAAAACAAAGCAGGACATACAAGATCGATCTACGGATCACGGGGGCGCGCCCCAACGCGTGACGATGACCGTCACACCGGATATACTAAAAGCAAATCCGGTCGGGCCGAATACAGTAGACAAGAACTGCATCGTGATATAGCCCGGCACAGAGGCGTCGCACACCCCGTATGCTTCACTAACGAAGTAATGGATCACGAATTCCCAGAGGGTTTTAAACCCGTAAACATTGAATCATATGACGGCACTATGGACCCCGCGGTATGGATAGAAGATTTCTTTCTACACATTCACATGGCCCGCGGAGATGATCTACACGCCATCAAGTACCTCCCGCTGAAACTCAAGGGGCCGGCTCGGCATTGGCTGAATAGCTTGCCGACAAACTCCATTGGAAGTTGGGAGAACCTGGCAGACGCATTCCTGGACAACTTCTAGGGCACTTATGTGCGGCCAACGGATGCTGACGATTTAAGTCACATAACATAACAACCTGGAGAGTCAGCCAGGAAATACTGGACTTGGTTCCTAACCAAAAAGAATCAAATTGTCGACTATCCGGATGCCGAAGCCCTAGCGGCCTTTAAACATAACATCCGGGACGAGTGGCTCACCCGACATCTCGGCCAAGAGAAGCCAAAATCCATGGCAGCCCTCACGACACTCATGACCCGCTTTTGCGCGGGCGAAGATAGCTGGTTGGCCCGTAGCAACAACACAACAAGCAAATCCGGCACATCAGAAGCCAGAGATAGCAACGACAAACCCAGAGGCAACAAACACAAGCGCCGCAAATATGGTGAAAACGCCGAAGACACGGTAGTTAATGCCAGATTTAGTGGCTCTAAGTCCGGTGAGCGGAGAGGGCCACTCAAAAATAACAACTCGGGTCCGTCCAGTCTGGACTGCATAATCGATCGCCAATGCCAAATTCATGGCACCCAGGAATGCCAGCCACCCATACTAACAGAAAATGCTGGGTCTTCAAACAAGCCGGCAGGGCAGGCGCCAAAAACAAAGATGGGGGGTCCCAAAGCGATGATGGCGACGAAGAGCCCAGATCACCAAATACAGGGGGCAAAAGAGATTTCACCCACAAATCCAAACGGTGAACATGGTAAACAACACCCACATTCCCAACCAGGACCGGATGTGCACCCTTAGGGATGCCGACTTAACGGAACCAGTCGTCCCACAATATAAACTAGGGCCGGTCACCTTCAACCACATGGATCGTCCGGTTAGCGCCAATCAGGGCAATCTAGCCGCACTAGTCCTCGACCCAATAATTAACAGGTACCACCTCACACGAGTCCTTATGGACGGAGGCAGCAGTCTAAACCTACTTTACCAGGACACAGTGCGTAAGATGGGCATCGATCATTCGATGATCAAACCCACTAAAGCCACTTTCAGAGGCATTATACCAGGTGTGGAAGCTAGCTGTACAGGCTCCATTGCCCTTGAGGTAGTCTTCGGATCACCAGACAATTACCGTGCCAAAGAGTTAACCTTCGAAATCGTCCCCTTCCGTAGTTACTATCAGGCACTGCCTGAACGAACCGCGTTCGCTCGATTCAATGCGGTGCCACATTATGCCTACCGTAAACTCAAGATGCCCGGTCCACGCGGCGTCATCACGGTTAAGGGCAAGGCCGAACTTTCCTTCGGCAACAACAAGTACACCGCTGCCTTAGCAGCAGAAGCCACGAGCAGCACCTTGCAGCTGAACCTCGAGTCGACGGCAAGGCTCCCGGATACCGCCAAAGGACTCCGAACTACTTCGCGGCAGGATAGCCTGGCTCGTCCAGAGCTCAATGAAACACTTCGGCGAAGGCCAGGATAGGCCGTACACAGCGGCTCAACCGCTATCCAGCACATAAACATTTCTTACAATCCCTTTGCAGGTTGACCTTTGCGCCAACCAGGACGGGCGATACGGAGGCAGCCTGAACGCGCAAGGGAATCCTTAGATATTCCCCGTGATGATCATCCGACTGTACTCCGGATCTGCATACAGCTTCTCCCCCCCGGTCTCAGTAGGTTCCACAGTCATATTTCCTTTTTATCACATTACCTGTACTCATACGCATAGACGTATTATTTAAATACAGCACGTGGATTTATATGATGCTTATCTGCTGTTATTTCCTACCAAAATTCTTTTGTCAAGTGGAATCCGTAGCGACATGCCTTAAACACATGCCAGGGGATTCATTTTACCCATAATACGGCAACAAAGTCCGAACACCTTCACGGAAGTTCGGCAGCCCGAACCTATAGCATTATATGCATCAGCTCCAAATCATGTCTTGGGTCAATAGTTGGGTTTGCCCGGCTCCCATGTTTTGGTACCTTACGTTCCGCTATATCGGCTAAGGTAGCACTGGGAGAACTACTGCGATTGTGTCCCGGTTCTTCCGGACGAGCACCTCAGCAGAGAAAGCCAAAAACTGACTGACATGATACGGCGAGAGCTGGTCAGCTGTTTGAGAGGTTGTAAAATCTTTAAGGATTTCTCCCGCGCAATGCCATAACCAATGCAGCGTGCGATGGATCGGTTTTTTCTTCTGATCAGGTGTTTATAGAGCCCCTCGTGCGGTCTTCCGAACACCAGGGGTTGCGCCCACCTTCCTAAAGCTCCTATGGCTAAGTGAGAGTGATAAAGCCCTATAGTCCGATTGCCTGATTCATTGTGCTGAACACCTCCTTCGAAGGACCCAACACTGGGATAAAGAGTGATCAGATTTATCCCGAACACCCCCGTACTTCTTGCGTGGGGGCAGAAGCCGACGACTGACCAACTCTCAGGATTAATATATAAAACAGCCACGCAGGAGGATAAACTTTTATATAACATGCAATAAATAATATAAATGACCTTGTTCAAACATTACAAAGGACAACATGATCTGCATTCATGGAAATATAATGTCCTTAGTACACAGCTCCGCCGCAAGGTAGGATCCTTTCAGGACACCTTCATAATACAATTTGGGCTTGCGATGCTCCTTCCCCTCTGGCGGCCCTTCGGTCATCAGCTTTTCAGCATCCATCCTCCCCCAGTGCACTTTTGCCTGTGCGAAGGCCATTCGCGCACCCTCTATACAGACCGACCGCCTAATGACGTCAAGTCGAGGGCAAGCACTTACGAGCCGCTTCACGAGCTCGTAGTAGCTGCTTGGAATCGGCTCGGCAGGCCATAGCCGGATAATTAAATCCTTCATGGCTAGTTCCGCTGCCTTATGCAGTTCGATCAGCTGTTTCAGTTGATCGGCAAAAGGCACCAGATGATTCGGTGCCAGATACTGCGACCAGAAGAGCTTGTTCGTAGTGTTCCTTTCTTCGGCTCGGTAGAATTGGGCGGCATCTGATATGCTGTTGGGCAGTTCCACAAACACCCCTGAGGAAATCCGAACTCAAAATAAAAAACATGATTTTCCCTCAAATACTCAATTTACACGAGAAAAGCCTTACCCGCTGCGATCTTCCTCGCCTCTTGGATCTCCTGCAGGGCGCCTTGGGTTTCCCCCTGGGCATTGCGCGTGGCCTGATGAGCCTTGGTGAGTTCGGATTCTTTCTCCATTAAACTCTGTTCCAAGGTCTCACATTTCTTAGCGGCCTCTTGAAGCTTCTGCTCCGCTTCAATAACCCAGGCCTCGTGCTTCTCACGAAGGGCCTGATCTGCGGCTGCCTTTTCCTCGGCCTCGGCCACAAGCTTCTTAAGAGCCTCGACTTCGGTCATCATCCCTAGAGAAAATCAGGTAACATATTTTATCATACTGAAAATTGTTCGCACTAAACATGAACAAGGCTTACGCATACCTTGCTTATCTTCCAACTGCCTTTTCAACTGGCCAAGCTCTTCTTTGGTCCGCTCCAGACTTTGATTCAGTCTGGAGACCTTCGCAGTATGCGAGGCAGCAGCCGCCGCAGACGCCTGCTTATAAAAGAGTGGTAGATGTCATCAAATGAGTGTTCCTGCGAAAATAAATTCGATCCTCTGTCTGGTTCTTTCACCGAACAGTGTATCAGGGGCTACTACCCATACTATGACATTCTTCGAAACCTCAAAAAATATACCTCAAAGCCTCTTATAATGCTGATGCAGGCTTCATTCAGTCCACTCTCAGCAGACTGAATCTGCTCAATCACCGCACCCATAAGGGCACGGTGTTCATCGACGATGGAGGCGCTCTTTAGAGCCGCCGACAAAGCATCCGACATATCTGGTTGGACGGAGATTGCCGGGGGAACAAGCATGCCCCCTCTAGTCGAGGGAGGCCGCCTGCTTGATTTTGGAGCCGCATTGGCCTCCGGAATTGCGTCCGGCTGGGAGCCGAATTCAAGATAGCTCCCGCCGACGACTCCCATGGGAATCTTCTCCCCCATGTCACCGGCCCCTGAAGTTTGACCTACATGCGCCACTTTCACAATCTCTTCCTCCCCTCCTTGACCGAGATCCTTCTGGGACGAAGCCTCGGTGTTATCCACATGTTTGGGGGAAGCGGCCTTCGGAGGCGTCCCGCTCTCCATAGCATCCGAGCTCAGCAAATCCTCTGATGAGGATCGTTTGGCGCGGGACCTCGCCGGACTACAAAAAATATGGCTCAGGTTGAAATAGTATGCCACGATGAGTCCAGACGCATAAATGTGTTTGGATTTTATACTCACGAGTTCACTAGGGGCTGGGCCCTGGGATCCCATGCCGGGCTGTTGTCGGCGGCGACAGTGGACTCTTCTGGAAGAGGAGCTTTTCCCCTTTTAGGCGACTCGGCCTCCAAGTCTGCGGAGGCCGTCCTCTTCTTTCTTCCCCCCGCGGGGGATTCATCTTCCTCCTCCTCGTCCTCTTCGGAGGTGGAACGGACATTGGAGCCTTCGGATATTGTGTCCGAAGTACCGCAGCGACGAAGGCCGCCCCGGGTCTTTTTGGCTTCCTTCTCGGCCGTCTTCTTCGGCACCTTGTAAGGCGCCGGGACCAGCATCTTCGACAGAAGTGGGATGGTCGGTTATTCAGGCAGCGGGGCCGGACAGTGGATCCGCTCCGCCTTCTTCGTCCAGCCCTAGGAGAGTGGTGGAAAACACATTAAGCATTTCCTTTGGGTTATGCGGGTAAAATGTATAATGACTTACCAAACTTGCAGGGCGGGACAGTTGGTACCTGCGGTCCTCGGCTGAGTCCGGCCATGATTTGCTGGACTTGAAAAGCACCTTCCAGATGTCTTTGTGCGAGGAGCCAAATAACTCTCGCAAGGTCTGGTGCTTGGACGGAACAAATTCCCATAGATTGGCAAGTCCGGCATTGACAAGGCAGGATCCGACGAACTAACATCACCTGGACTACATTGACAAGTTCGATGTTCTTGTCCTCCATACCCTTAACGCGCGTCTGGAGAATCGACAGTTTGTCGGGCAAAGATCAGTTCAGGCCCTTCTTGAGCCAGGACGTAAGCCGCAGTGGGGCTCCGGATGGGAACTCGGGAGCAGCGACCCATCCTGTGCCGCGCGGCTCAGTGATGTAAAACCACTGCTGTTGCCACCCCTTGACGGAATCATTAAAAGTGCGTGTTGGCCATGTGACATTGGGCATCTTGCTCACCATAGCGCCCCCGCACTCGGCGTGCTCGCCGCTCACCACCTTGGGTTTCACATTAAAAATCTTCAGCCATATGCTGAAGTGTGGCGAGATGTGGAGAAAAGCCTCGCACACAACAATAAATGTCGAGATGTTGAGGAAGGAATTGGGGGATAGATCATGAAAATTGATCCCATAATAATACATGATGCCGCGAACGAATTGGTTGAGGGGAAACCCTAGTCCGCGGACAAAATGAGGGTGGAATACAACCCTCTCATGGGGTTTCGAAGTATGGACGATCCATCCCGCCGTCGGAAGACAGTGGCTGATTTTCTTGGCCAGGTACCCGGTCTCCCGAAGCTTTTTGATATCCTTCTCCCGGACGGTAGAGGCCATCCACTTGCCTCCTGCTCCGGATCCGGACATTTTCGGGAGGCCTCTGTGGGCAGAGAAGGTGAACGCTTGGGCATTGAAGCTCGAGCGAAAGGGAATGGATCGGGAAGGAGAAAGCGTGGGTGCGAAAGGGAGTCGTTATCCCCTTATAAAGGTAGCAGGGATCCTGCACCTCCTCACTTTCCTGGTAAACTCGTTTATTCCCCAAGCGCCGTAATTAATGGCACGGTTGGGCTACCCAAACCCGTATTGATGAGAATCCCATGATAAGGGGACACAATCTCTGCTTTGACAAGACGTGCCAAGAAAACCGCCTCGCAATATGTGCAGTAGCTGGTTGAGAAAAACGGCTCGAATAATGACCGGGCCATGGCATGGCGCCATGTTATGAAAAGTTGTCAGCAGATTAGATTTGTGGAAATATTATACTCTCTATGGTGGTATGTGCAATTTGTTTTGTAGAGCCGGACACTATCCTTGTGTTCGAAATCTTCTATGGAGTATTCGGAGGAGGAACCCGCCTTGCAATGCCGAAGACAATCTGCACGCCGGACTCATTGTCATTGAAGCCTGGTTCAGGGGCTACTGAGGGAGTCCTGGATTAGGGGGTCCTCGGTCAAACGGGCTATATACTTTGGCCGGACTGTTGGACTATGAAGATACAAGATTGAAGACTTCGTCCCGTGTCCGGATGGGACTCTCCTTGGCGTGGAAGGCAAGCCTGGCAATTCGGATCTGTAGATCTCCTCCCTTGTAACTGACTCTGTGTAACCCTAGCCCCCTCTGGTGTCTATATAAACCGGAGGGTTTAGTCCGTAGGACAAGAACAATCATAATCATATGCCAGCTTCTAGGGTTTAGCCTCTACGATCTCATGGTAGATCAACTCTTGTAATACTCATATCATCAAGATCAATCAAGCAGGAAGTAGGGTATTACCTCCATAGAGAAGGCCCGAACCTGGGTAAACATTGTGTCCCCCGCCTCCTGTTACCATCCGCCTTAGACGCACAGTTCGGGACCCCCTACCCGAGATCCGCCGGTTTTGACACCGACAACAGTATAAGTGGAAGTGAGGAGGAAGGAGGGTTTTTCTAGGATCGCCCCCTCTTCAAGAAGTATGGGCTTCTCCTTGCAAAAAACAAAAAACAAATGGGCTTTAAGATGGATAGGCTTTTTTATCGGTCCGGTCGGCTGCCCGTGTTTCGTACTGGAGGGCCGTGTGCTAGAGGCAGCTCGAGACACTCTCTAGCTTATTGCCCATTCGAAAGAAAAAAAGAGACGCCTCCAGCTTATGGCTACTATCGGTAACCTTTTTCAACTTGGCATCCACCAAATTAGAGGATGCGGTACTGGATGCACACACTCACACTGGTCGCGTAGCGTGGCAAAGTGAGGTGTCAAATAACAGGCCTACAATATACTTACTAGATTGTGAAGGTTCACAGGCTAGTCAACATTCACATTAAACTAAGCTTCAGAAGATATGGTATGCATACTAACATTCAGAAGAACAAAAGTTCAGCATGTTTATGCATCTCAATGATTCACCATTCTATAACCAATACAAAGCTGTGAGAAGGTGTGGAAATAAAGAAAATCGGTCGATGCTTCTCTGAGCAATGGGCCTCCCTACGCACACATTAATTTCCTAGGCATGCTTGTTTCTTCTCAATGTTGCGAGCACTTTGAGCATGTTGGCAACTCCACAACTAGCTAGCTGCCTCATCTTGCAATTGATGCTGACACATTTGCAGCAAACACATGAGGCAATAGAGATGAATCAACACGAGTCCATATTGTGCAGTTCCCTTGAAATCATCTTCATTGTCCTGAATCTGAAAAGATAGGAAAACAATTGCTATACTTAAACGGTGTTGCAAAACAGTAGCACATATCAATAGCTCAGCATGATAAAACACGATCATCTGGACGAAGGGGATACTGACCTGCCTGAGGAAGATTATATACAATTTCATAAGTCCTTAGTTGATTTCCACCTTTGGCTGCACTGCTTGTTTGCTCCTCCACACATGACAGGATTGTTTCGCACTGCAATCAGCAAGTCAACGTACGAATAAGCTTATTTCATCTTGCGGTGGTCATTGTACCTAGTTACAAATGTAGGAATACCTGGAGCACCATGAGGTTAGCTGACAGCAGGTAGATGCAACCATATAATTTTGTGCGGTGCTACCAAAATTGAGGTTTGTATCCCTTCCCATTATGATAATTCTTCTTGAAGTTGGTAGAATGTGACGGCTTGTTCTTTGCATCAAACTTGCCTTTCCCCTGAGATTTGTTATTGTTGTTTTGGGGCTGGTCGGTCTGGAAGTTCTTCTCGTGTACCATGTGGGCACTAGAAGCTCCCTCAGCAACCCGAGCACGTGTGTCTTTTGCTCTCGCCTTCTCTTCAAAATCAAGAGTGCTAATGAGATCCGAAACGGAATACTCATGTCTCTTGTTTTTCAGAGAAGTAGCAAAATTGTTCCATGAAGGTGCAAGCTTGGCAATGATGGTCCCAGCAACAAATTTGTCCGGCAACACACACTTAAATTACTCAAGTTCCTTAGCGAGTGACTGTATCTCATGAGTCTTCTGAACAACAGAGCGCTCAACAGTCATATTGTAGTCACATAATTGCTCCATGACGTACAACTCGTTGCTAGTGCCCGAGGCCCCAAACGTGGCCTCGAGCACAGCCCACATGTCTTAGCCGCTGTCAAATAACATATATGAATCTAAAATGGAATCACCAAGAACACTCAATAGGGCGGCTTTGAAGAGGGTATCCATGTTCTCAAAAGCTTCTTGCTGTGTAGGATTAAGATAGCCCTCAGGCTTACCCTTAGTGGCGTCACAACAGTACATGATCTGAAACCAATATACTGCTCTTGTGCGCCACCTTTTATATTGCACCCCGTTAAAAGTAGGCGGCTTCGAAAGCGCAGCAAAACCACTCAGAGTAAATTGCCTATAATCAGGTTGATTGGATTGTTGAATATATGAGCAATTTACTATGAGATTTAATCCGAATCAACAGTAAATAGATCATGACGACAATTGCAAAATCGGGGAAGAAGGCTGTCGTTGATGTACAACGGGAGGACAGAATCACATAATGTACAGCGGGAGCAGAACCGCTGTGGTTGATGTTGTCACTCATGTCGTTGATGAAGAGGTTACTGAGGTTGGGGAAGAAGGCTGTCGTTGAGGAAGTCGTCACTGGCAGCAGTCACAGGAGTGTGCTCCCCAAAAACCCGATCGCCCCTCTCTCGTAAAGGACCACGAAAGGCGGGGTTCGGAGGACTGCTGTGCCTTCTCGCGGTGCACGCCGAAAAGAGGGCTGGTGTCGGTGCAACAAACCCTGGGTCTGTTGCCCAATTGTGCACAGGCACAAGATCAAGATTGAAGCACCAGCTCAAGACAGAGATTGAAGAACCAAGAGATTTGAAGAACTAACACGCAGCTCAGAGGGACCAAGATCAAGCCAGAGGAGCAAGATATCAGTGAGAGAAGGACCTCCCTTGCCGAGCAGGCGAGCCCGGCAAGGGGCAAGGCCACCACCAGAAGCAAGCTACCAAGACTCCCCGGCAGAGCCTGCCGGGGCTCGCGGGGGTTGAACCACTCCGCCAACCACTCAGGCACGACCCACGTCGTCAATCAGTGCGGTGTCAAGCCACAAGATGGTTATGTGGCAGCCATTCGCCACATGGCAGCCATTTCCTATAAGAGAAACCCACAGGTGACACCCGTCGTGCGATGTGTCAAGGGAACAGGCGCAGAGCTGGTAGGATAGCCCGGCAGGCCTTGCCGGGCAGCCAATGATGTGACACTAAGTGGCGCATTCAATGCACCTTGTCAGCCCGCAGAGTTAGGTATGATAGCACTATTTGCTATCATATCAGTGGATAATGACCACTTTGCCACCGTGGTGACCCCTTAATCTATAAAAGGAGGCCCATGGCACTCGTAGGAGGGGTTAGAGGGTTGGAAAGTTGAAGAACCCAAGCCACCATATGCACGTAGTCGCTACGGCCCCGAGGCAAACCTTGCCGGGCAAGTGTACTACGCACCCCCACACTCATTCCACCGTCAACCCACCAAAGCAGGAGTAGGGTCTTATGCCTCGCGGCAGCCCAAACCTGGGTAAATTGCTTGTGTGCTCTCTGCCGTGCTGCCGTGCGCTGATCTGCTCTTTGTGCAACGCGACGTCCCCTCGTCGAACCAGCAAGGGGCCACCCGGTCCCATAGGTGGCCGCGGATATCCCGCGACATGTTTGGCACGCCAGGTAGGGGAGCGCACTTGCGCTAACCTGAAAGCGTACGCAACACGTCATCTTCGTTGCCATCTTCATCTTCGACGACGCCATCGACCATGGCGCCCAAGAAGAAGAAGTCCGGCCCTTCGGCCCATCCATCCACCTCAAAGGCTCCGCCGCCCACAGCCTCTGATGCCGCGGGGGATGCGGAGACAAGCGAGGACGTGAGTGCTGCTGGGGGCGTGGCTGGAGCAGGTGGCGCCACCACCGCTCCCCCTGCGGCCGACACGGGAGCTGGAGATGTCGGAGGAGAACAATGTCAGCAGCGTCTCGACGGTCACGCTCCACAAGGTGTGGACGAGGGGGTCACTCTGCTCGCTCTGTCGGATTTCGGGTTCCGGCAGACCCTTAAGGTTCGAACTCTGGGGTGCGCGCGGAGATTACGCTTCCTACCTACTCATACTCGACCGCCTCGCAAAGATCTAAACTACCAAAAGAACAACACAAGAGACACAGAGTTTATACTGGTTCGGGCCACCGATGCGGTGTAATACCCTACTCCAGTGTGGTGTGCTGGATTGCCTCTTGGGCTGGTGATGATGAACACTACAAGGTAGAACACCCTCGCGAGGGTCTGTTCTTGGCCTGGGGGATGAACTACTAGGAGGAGTTCAATCGCCCTTCTCTCTCTTTCTCTCTGATCCAATTGCCTCTACCTTGGGGGTGTCTAGTCCTATTTATAGGCAAAGGCCCTGGGCCTCTTCCCAAATATTGAGCGGGAAGGGCGCCAACAGTTGGCCATTTTGAAGGGGAACATCTGGTACACTTATCCTGACTAAAGTTGGTCCTCGCCTGCCAAAGGCTCTGGTGATGACGCTGGCTTGGGCTCCATGGTGACTTCCTCCTTGTCGCGGAGCTGGTCTTGGTCTCGTTGCACCGAAATGGGTGCCTTTGCTCGATCCTCCCACCTGCGCTTGCTCCCTTTACACCAAAGAGGAAAGGGAGGACACTGCGCGGGCTGGCGCCCGCCTGGCGCCTTTGGTCGTCATGGCTTGCGTCATGGGCACCTCGTGAGGTATCCCGCCTTGATCTCTCCGCCTCCTCGTGAGCCAACCTGATGAGGCCGCGCCTGAGGAAGCTCCGTGTTGTCCGCCCCGCGAGGCTTGGCCCCTCGCGAGGGTCTTTGGTTTGTGTTGATGAAGATGGGCTATGCTGGGCCCCCTTTGAGCCACGCTGCAGGCCGCAGGTAGGCAAGTCCGGGGACCCCCGTTCCCAGAACGCCGACAGTAACCCCCGGGCCCAAGGCGCGCCCGGACTTGGCCGTGCTGAGAGGCGAAAGGGCAAGGGCGAATCGCCGCGGGCCCTAAGAGCCTGCGGCCTTGGGCGCCGCGTGGTGGTTGATTGGACGTGGGCGCCTCCACTTCCCCATGACGCCTCGGCATCTGCACGGATTGGACAAGTCCCTGCATGCAAAACTGGTCATGATTACATGCGATCGTGGAGGTCGACGGTTGGTCTTCGCCGGCTATAAGTACGGAACGGCACGCGCCCTTCCAGTCGATCCCTCTTTGCTTATCCTTCTTCTTCATGGCGCCTTCGAGGAGGTTCTCTGCCGCGGAGAAAGGGAAGGCTCGCTAGATTGAGCCTGCCTCTCCTCCGCCCAAGCGCGGTCGGGGGCGTCCTCGCAAGCATCCCGCGGCCACTTCGTCAGCCCTTCACGGCCGCGGGGGCGGTTTCCAGCTGGGTGACGGGCGGGCAGTGGCGACCGCGGGGGCACGCCTCGGTCGCGCGCCCCCCTAGGCCGCGTTCTCGCGCGACAGAGGTGCTGCCGGAGTTCGTTGTGTGGTCGGCGGAGCTGACTAGCACCCGGCTTCATCTTCCTCGCTTCCTCCTTGGTGAGCTCCCGGTCGGTGGCCCGGGCGGCCTCTAGCTCCAAGCAGATGGCTGCTGCAGCCGGGCCTCATGGGCTTCGTTGGAGGTCTCCGCAGCTGGGAGCTTGGCCTTCGCCCGCGGCTGGCAGACGTTTGCCCGCGCGCGGGGCTTGAGCCGTCGGTGCACCCTGCACTTCAAGTTTGATGGCGATGCCACCCTCTTCGTGAGGAAGTTTGGGGACGATGGTCGCCGCGCAGGGTGCTGCCCTGAGGACGACGACCGCGGCCGGGAGCCCAGCCCCATCGACGATGGAGAGGGTAGCGCTCGCGTGATCGGAGGCGCTCAGGGTTCCCCAAGCTTCACCGGTTCTCTCTCATGCGGCGATTCTTCCAGCGGTGGCCGCAGCCAGCCTCCATGCTGTCGGATTCACGGGTTCCGGCAGACCATTAAGGTTCGAACTCTGGGGTGCGCGCGGAGATCGTGCCCCCTACCTCTCCGTCTCACAAAGAACTACCTACTAGAAGAACAACACAAGAGACACAGGGTTTATACTGGTTCGGGCCACCATTGTGGTGTAATACCCTACTCCAGTGTGGTGGGTGGATTGCCTCTTGGGCAGATGAGGAAGAACAATACAAGGAAGAACAGCCTCGCGAGGGTCTGTTCTTGGCTAGGGGATGAACTGCTAGGGGGAGTTCAATCGCCCTTCTCTCTCTCTCTCTAGATGCTGGATTCGGTCTCTCTTCTCTACTTGCTCTAGATGTTGAATTGGCTCCGACCCCCCTACCCTGGGGGTGGCTAGTCCTATTTATAGGCAAAGGCCCTGGACCTCTTCCCAAATATTGAGCGGGAAGGGGGCCAACAATTGGCCAATTTGAAGGGGAACATCTGGTACACTTATCCTGACTAAAGTTGGTCTTCGCCTGCTAAAGGCCCTGTGGTGACGCCGTCCTGAGCTCCATGGTGACCTCCTTCCCACCGTTGGACTGGTCTTGGTCTCGTTGCACCAAAATGGGTGCCTTTTCTTGATCCTCTCGCCTGCGCTTGCCCCCTTTGCACCAAAGAGGAAAGGGAGACGCTGCGCGGGCTGGCGCCCGCCTGGCACCCTTGGTCGTCATTGCTTGCGTCATGGGCACCTCGTGAGGTACCCGCCTTGATCTCTCCGCCTCCTCGCGAGCCAGCCCAAGGAGGCCGTGCTTGAGGAAGCGCCATGTCGTCCGCCTCGCGAGGCTTGGCCCCTCGCGAGGGTCTTGAGCCTTGTGTTGATGAAGATGGGCCACGCTGGGCCCCCATTTGAGCCACGCCGCAGGCCGCAGGCAGGCAAGTCTGGGGACCCCCGTTCCCAGAACGCTGACAGTAGCCCCCGAGCCCAAGGCGCGCACAGACTTGGCCGTGCCGAGAGGCGAAAGGGCAAGGGCGAAGCGCCGTGGGCCCTAACAGCCTGCGGCCTTGGGCACCGCGTGGCGGTTGATTGGACGTGGGCGTCTCCACTTCCCCACGACGCCTCGACGATCGCGCGGATTGGACAAGTCCCTGCATGCAAATCGCGTCATGATTACCTGTGATCGTGGAGACCGACGGTTGGCCTCCGCCGGCTATAAGTGCGGCACCGCGTGTGCCCTTCCAGTCCATCTCCCCTTGCTTTCTCCTTCGCCTTGATTCTTGCTCCGCCTTGCCGTGATGGCTCCGATTCGCCGGCTCTCTGCAGCGGAGAAGGGAAAGGCTCCTCAAGAGGTACCTGGCCTGCTCCCGCCGAAGAAACGTCCTGCCTTGCGCGGCCGAGATGAGGAGAACCGCCTGGTGGTGCTGAGGCCTTGGTACGAGCGGCCTCCGCCGGGATTGCCGCTTCCCTTGTATGCCCACGCCGAGGGCCTTGGAAGAGGAGATGCCGATCCCCTCGGCCAGCGCCGTCGCCGGCGCCGGAGGGTCACGAAGGTGTTGGTCGTTCCTCCTGGAGTCCACGCCGAGGGATCCTCCCGCGAGCTCGTGCTCCACGCCGCCATGCCTCCGCGGACTTGGATTCGCTTTCCTCCCTTCTTCGCCTCCGTCTTCCAGCAGGGGAGACTCCTGGAGCTGTGGCTGCAGCACGCCGACTGCAGCACTCCTGCGACCGGGGCAGAGGTTGCGATCACTGCCCCGGGCGAGGTCTTCATGACTCGTGGCTAGGGTGAAATCGCTCGGTGCTGCAGAACAAAGGGCGCCCTCACGATCCACGTGGAGTACGACGGCGCTTCGGTGATGTTCTTCAAGGTCTTCGACGCGAACGGTCGCCGGCTGGAGTGCTGCTGTCGGTGTCAAAACCGGCGGATCTCGGGTAGGGGGTCCCGAACTGTGCGTCAAGGTCGGATGGTAACATGAGACAAGGGACACTTTATTTTACCCAGGTTCGGGCCCTCTCGGTGGAGGTAAAACCCTACTCCTGCTAGATTAATATTGATGATATGGGTAGTACAAGAGTGGATCTACCACGAGATCAAGGAGGCTAAACCCTAGAAGCTAGCCTATGGTATGATTGTGTATGATGATGGTTGTCCTACGGACTACAACCCTCCGGTTTATATAGACACCGGATAGGGTTAGGGTTACACAGAGTCGGTTACAATGGTAGGAGATCTCAAATATCCGCACACCTAGCTTGCCTTCTATGCCAAGAAAAGATCCTTCCGGACACGGGACGAAGTCTTCAACTTTGTATCTTCATAGTCCTGGAGTCCGGCTGAAGGTATAGCTCGGCTATCCGAACACCCCCTAATCCAGGACTCCCTCAGTAGCCCCTGAACCAGGCTTCAATGACGACGAGTCCGGCGCGCAGATTGTCTTCGGCATTGCAAGGCGGGTTCCTCCTCCAAGTCTTCCAAGAAGATTAGAAACACCACAAAATAGTGTCCCGCTCTGCAAAATAAATTTCCACATATTGCCATACAGAGAATAATATTAACACAAATCAAATCTGCTGACGTATCCCGCAGTGCGTCATAATACTGCGGCCAAGCCTTCTATATAAATTGTTTTCATTGTTCCACCTCAGCACGTATAGCGAGGCGGTTTCCTTGGCACGTCTTGTCGAAGCAGAGATTGTGTGCCCCCCTCTAACGGGATTCTCATTAATACGAATGTGGGTAACCCAATCGTGCCTGTTGGCACGTCTTGCCTTAATTAAAGGCTAGTCCAAGACGGTTACGGGGAGGGCGCTTGATATTCTGCCTCTTATAAAGAGACCAAGGCCCTGTTCCCCGCTTCTATCCTCAAAACAAGTTCGCCCATTGCCTCGAGTTCCAGCACCCTAGGCTTCCAGATTCCGAGCGCACCGGATCTTCGATAATGTCCGGCTTCGACCTCCAAGGCCGATGGATTCCCTCCTCTGTTACGGAGGAGGACGTATCAAGATTGAGGGAAGCTAGATTCCTGACCAGGGAGATTCCCCACAGGCTACCTGTTCAAGGACAGGACATCCCTAGCCCTCAGCCCGGCGAGAGTGTGGTATCTATATCCCACTTCCTTCGCGGATTAGGCTTCCCCGTGGATCCTTTTGTAAGGGGGCTGATGTTTTATTATGGGCTGGAATTCCATGACTTAGCTCCGGAGTCCATCCTCCATATCTCCTCATTCATAGTTGTGTGCGAAGCGTCCCTCCGCGTTACCCCTCACTTCGGACTGTGGCTCAAGACCTTCAAAGTAGAACCGAAGATAATCGAAGGGCGCCACGCAGAGTGCGGAGGCGCTGTTATAAAAAGAAATGCCGACGCTCCATGGCCCGAGGGCGCTTTTCAAGAGGAGCTCGGCTTATGGCAACATGAGTGGTTCTACATCACCGCTCCTCGGGGCACCGCATGGGTGGCGCCTCTGGCCTTTCGCTCGGGTCCCCCACCACGGTTAGCATCGTGGATTAACACGGGGTTAGATCGGGGCCTACCCAAAGACATTCCTCTACTGCAGGGCCGCATTAAGGATCTCTTGAAAGGAGACTTCAACCTGGTCAAGGTGACACAAGTCATGCTGATTCGCCGGACACTGCCCGGCCAACGTCGCCCCTTTCGCTTATGGGAGTTCAATCCAGAGGGACCACGAGTTCTCCAGAATTTTATGGGCGTGACGCCTGTGGAGATGTATAAACTGTTCTTTGGATCACAAGAAGTGAGTCCGGATTTGACCGAGGATGCTGGTTTAAGCCGCAATCGCCCGGATACTCGAGTAAGTGACCTTGCGACCGGACCTTCTATCCGCATAATTAACTTGCTTTTAACAGCGTTTCTCCTTTTAAGCAGGAGTGGATAGCGAAGGCGAAGCTGATCAGGTGTCCGGCTCCCCTTCCCGAAACCAGGCTGGATCTCGTGCTAGTAAGGATGCTGGAGGAAGTGCCTTTGGAGGGAAATAAGGGGGAGGACAAGGAAACCCTGGCCTCCTCGAAAGAGGCCCTTCCGAAGGGGGAATCAACAATTCCTCTCCTAAGGGAAAGAAAAGGGCCGCCTCTGATGACCCGGAGACCGTAGCCTCGAAGCGGGGGAAGGAATCCTTGTCAGAGGACCAAACGCCGGGGAGTCCCTCGGCCGAACTAAACCCAGAAAGGGACCAGCTCTCCAGCGAGCCGTAAGTAGAAGAAGAGTTTTTTTTCTTTTAGGAGAAATACTTGATTTATATCTGGGAATTTTTAACCGAAACCTTACTTTGTAGTTCGGACCTCAGCCCTTCTCAGCAGAACTCGTCCTCGGGGGATCTTCTTCCGGAGATGATGGAGAGCGGAATGCCTCCTCCTTCTGTATCGCCTAGCAAGGCGGGCGACGCTGAAGTGTCATCGCGGGGGATTTCTCCGGATCCGCTAAGGGCGGACGGTGCTGCCTCCCAAGGTTCTCCGTGTCCGGCCTTTGAGGACGGCCATGGGACGAGCCCGACACCATATGGTGTTCGGTCGGAGGAGCTAAAGACTCTGCTGGGGCGAGCCTCTGTCTCAGAGGAGCACCGTGCGTTAATGAGCACGGTGATTGAAAAGATTTCATCCGCAGAAAGCAGACCGCACGAGGCCATCAAGAGCTTAGTGGCAGGCCTTGAGGTATGTTTTAAATAACATATATTTGTATTAATTGCGCATAAATAAAGTGCGCCCTGTATAGATAGTAGCCCCTGAGACTCTGTGCGTCGTAAAGGTGTACGGCGCGCAGAGGATCTTAATCCCAGGTCCTTTAAGTGGCACCTTTATATGCAGGTGGCTGATTTTCCGGAGTCAAGCCGGACTTGTGAATATGCCGAACTAAAGCGACAACTGGATGAGGTAGAAGCCGACATCGTGCTTGTTAACAAGCGGCTTGATGGTGCTCAAGGTATTGAAATCATTAGGCGATTGTTAGTAAGACGAGCTGTATGTCAATATCTTACCGTGTGTGTGCTTGACGCAGATGGTGCGGCCACCGTGGAAGGTCTTAGGGCCGAACTCGCCCGAGCGAAGGATCAAGCCAGAGAAAGCGATGCGGCTGCCGTAAAAGCCCTTGAAGAGCTGAAAGCCGAACAGGCTGCCCATTGCCGAAGCAAGGATGAAATGGCTGATATGGCCGTAAAGTTAAAGAGCGCTACTGACCATTGCGATCTTCTTGAAGAAGAAGATCGAGCGAAGCAAACGAGCTTAGAGAAGGCTATTGCTGACGCCAAGGATGCCCGCTCTATAATGAGAGCGGCGAAGGAAGAGCTGCGTCAAGACGGACAGATTGCGGATGGAAAGCCCTTCTCGCTGCGGCAAAAATTTTGTGATCCAAAGTTTGCCCCATTAAACCAGATGTGGAGTACAGAGGACACCTATCTGGATTTGGCGGCTAGTGCCACTGTTGCGACCGAACACTTTCGAGATAAAAAGGATCATGAAGTGGAGAAGCTCTTTTGGTCACAATTCATCAACCCAGAGCGTCCGCTGGCCGTGGACGATCGCCTGGCCCAATGGGCCGAGCTGAATAGATTGTCCGGACTCGCCATGAAGTATGTCATGGATCGTCTGTGTCCGGGGAGATCGAAGCCGAAGAGCTATTTCAGCTTGGTGCAACAATTGCTAGATGTGGTGCCACATGTCGATGCTATGAAGAGGTCAGCGTGCGTAGAGGGCGCTCGGCTGGCACTTGCCCGTGTCAAGACATACTGGGCAGATATGGAGCCCACCACTGTTGCGTCTCGGGATTCGGACAAAAGCCGAACACCTGCCGAACACTATTTTGAGGAAGTCCTCGAAGGCGCTCGCGTAATAGAGACACAGTGCTCGAAGGATGCTATATTATGATAGCATATGTAATCATAAAACAATATTTCGATAAATTGTAGCGGCATTTTTTTAGACTTGTGCCTTCAAGTACTAAGAACGCCTCCTGTGCGGCTGTTTTAATATATAAATTCTGAAAGATTGCAGTCGTTGGCTTCAGCCCCCACGCACATAGTGCGGGGGTGCGCGCAGAAGACACATTTTCACACTTAACCCAATGTCTTGGTCCTACAAAAGGAGGTGATAGCGCAGCGGGCTAGGCAACCGGACTATAATGCTTTAACACTTTCACTTAGCCATAGGAGCTTGACAGTGGGACTCTTTAGGTAGCCCTTTAGAGGCAAATGCGCTTTGCCCGAGTTCGGAGCGCGTATGTGCCTGACCGGGAAACGGCCCTTCGTCAAAGCGGAGGGATTCGAAAAATCCCTATGGGTCATCGAGTGGCGACCAGTCTCGCGCTACATCATGACAGTTGGTTCTCGGCTTTCTCTACTGAGGTGCTCACCCGGCCGAACCGGGGCACAATCGCAGTAGTTCTCCTTGTGCTACCTTGGCCGATAGAACGGAACGTAAGGTGGCCGAACTCAGGAGCCGGGCAACCCAACATATGACCAAAATCATGATTCGGAGCTGATGCATATAGTGCCAAAACTCGTGACGCCGGACACTCCCTAAGGTGTTCGGTCTTTATCAGTGCGGGTGAGACAACACCCTAGAAAAAAAGAGCCCCTAGTGTCCAGGTACGAACAATAACTCTGGCGTGGCCACATGCCAAAATGCCAGCCTCCTCCTTGGTTATGGCAGAACGAACCAGGGGATGTATAGCAGCAAGAGACAGTAAAAAAGGTTTACGCAGGGTCTTAATCTAAAAAGAAACCTTAAGACGGGTCCCTACTCCATGTCTGCGCCTGTGTCTCCGCTGTGTCGTGTCCTGGACGGGCGCCGCACGACGTTCATCTATAAAAGAGAGGAACTGAATTGAAAATGGGTTGTGCGGAATAAAAAGATAATAAACAAAATATAAAGTAAAAAATATATTAAGTTGAGCTTTATTGTCTTTGCGTATAGGCCCTGGTACGGGGGCATATGGTGCTTATGAGCCTGCATTGATGATGGACGTGTGCCGAACTTTGTTGAGTCCGGGTCCGTGGCCTTTGATGACTTATAAAAAAAGGTCCTTTGGCTGGCGAGGCCACTTTTTTGTGCGGCTGTTTAAGCAGCCGCGTAGTCCTCCGTTTGGAGGAGGCATATTTTAGTGCGCTCCCTTTAAAGAGATGATGCCTCGTGGACCGGGCATCTTGAGTGTGAGAGATGCGTAATGCGGTATGGCGTTAAAGCGAGCGAAAGCTCCGCGTCCCATTAGTGCTTGATAGCGACTTGAAAACGAGACTACATGGAAGGTCAGCTTTTCGCGACGGAAGTTTTTGGGAGAGCCAAATATGACCACAAGCCAGAGAAAACCCATACAGTGGGTGTCCAGGCCTGGTGCTACCCCTTGAAAGGAGGTTTTGCTGTGGCGGATTCTTGTTGGGTTTATGCCCATGCGGCGAATTGTATCCTGATATATCAGGTTTAGTCCACTGCCTCCGTCCATAAGGACATTGGTAAACTGGAATCCATCGATTATTGGATCCAGTATCAGGGCAGTCCGGCCTGCGTTTTTGATATTTCTAGAGTAATCTAGCTGATAAAAAATGATTGGCTTTAGTGACCAGTGGCGGGACTCCTGAGGGGATTGTTTGATTGTACGTACCTTTATGGGTGTCATACGTTTTGTGACGTGAAGTAAGTTCACTGTTTTGACTTCTTGTGGGAAGTTCTTTTGTTTCCTGGTACTCTGCCTTTGGGGTTCGTCCTCTTCTTCACTTGGTGTGTCGAGCCCCTTGTGTTCGGCGTTAAGCTGTCCGGATTGTTTAAAAACCCAACACTCTCTATGGGTGTGATTGGCAGGCTTCCCAGGAGTACTGTGTATCTGACATATTCTGCCCATGATTCTGTTTAAGCTGGACGAATCATCCCTGTTATCCTGAGGGGATGGTTTTGTTTGATTTTGCCGTGAGCTTTTGAATCCGGCATTGACTGCCGCGCTCTTCAGACTTTTTCCTTTGATTCGGCGACGATCCTTATTTCGTCGCGGTTTTCCATTTCCATCCCTGATTTCGGATGTACTTGGGTCGCTGGGGCTGCGCCTTGCCAACCAGCTGTCCTCTCCTGCACAAAAGAGGGTCATGAGGCTTGTGAGTGCGGCCATTGTTCTTGGCTTTTCCTGGCCGAGGTGTTTGGCGATCCATTCGTCTCGGACATTATGCCTGAAAGCTGCTAAGGCCTCGGCGTTCGGACAATCCATTATCTGATTCTTTTTAGTAAGGAATCTGTTCCAAAACTGTCGCGCTGATTCTCCGGGCTGTTGAGTTATGTGACTGAGATCGTCTGCGTCCGGAGGGCGGACGTAGGTCCCTTGAAAATTTGCTCGGAAAGCGTCCTCGAGCTCTTCCCAACTTCCAATTGTGTTTTCGGGAAGGCTTTTAAGCCAGTGCCGAGCTGGCCCTTTAAGCTTAAGGGGTAGATATTTAATGGCGTGGAGATCATCTCCTCTAGCCATATGTATATGGAGGATATAATCCTCGATCCAGACTCCGGGGTCTGTTGTTCCATCGTACACCTCTATGTTGACGGGTTTGAATCCCTCTAGAAATTTGTATTCCAGGACCTCATCGGTGAAACATAGGGGGGGGGTGCGGTGCCCCTGTATTTGGGTGTGCCGGATTCTGATGATGGCTTTTTTGCATTGCTTGCGATAGCTTGCTTTCTTGGCCCGTAAATGAACCTGGCTGGGCCATGATGCGAGTCTTTAATTGGGTCGCATGCCGCATTGAATGCGGCGCCGTTTGCCGTTTTATGGTGGCCGTGTGGTCGCCTATCCGACCGTATGGCTTTTTTATTTTTCGAATGCGAGGGCTCTAGGGCCTCTTGATCAAATTCGGGCAGTAGTTTTCTCTTCGGATAGTTTTTAGTGCGGCGGCTGCCGCCGTATTCGTCTGTGGTCTTGATTACCTTGCTCCATCTTATTCTGAGTGCATCTTCCACCGTCTTTAGCTTCCGCTTCTACTTTTTCAGGCTGCGTGCTGTAGCAACGAGCCTTTCATGGAGATTCTGCTGCTCCGTGGTTTTATCCGGTGTGAGATTGTCCAGAGTTCTGTTATGGCCGGGGGAGGGCTGTCTGTCCTCTCTATCCGAGTTGCCCTATTTGGACGGTTGCTCTAAGGCGCGCTCGTCATCTACCGGCTCGTCCTGCTCTATGGCTGGGTCTTGATCGAGGCGGGGCTTGGCTCGGCGTTTTCGTCGCCGCTTTGATTGCTTTTCGGAGGGTTTGTCCCTTTTTTCGTCCCCTTTTTCCTCGTTGTCGTTTCCTTTAGGGGTATCCACCATGAGTACATCATTAGGTGGGGTGGTGGTCCAGCACCTTATAGGTGCTGGTTCCTGTTCGTCTCCATCTTCGTCGTCCATACCGTCGAAGTCTTCGGATCCAAAGTCTAGCATGTCGGTTAAATCATCGACAGTGGCTATCAAGTGGGTGGTGGGTGGGTTTTGAATTTCTTCGTAGTCCAAATCCCAACCTCGCAGGCCATAGTCCGGCCTGGGCTCTCCTGATAAGGAGAGAGATTTCAGAGAATTCAGGATATCACCGAAAGGTGAGCACTGAAAGATGTCCGCGGCGGTGAACTCCATTACAGGCGCCCAATCAGATTCGATCGGCGGGGGCGCAGAGGGCTCGGAGTTCGGAGAAAAGTCCGGCTCCTTGGAGTCCTGGGCCGTGCGGAGTACGGGGCTGGCGTTCGGCTCGATCGCCTTTGAGATCACAGCCCCCGAGGTGACGTCCAACCGTTCATCCTCAGAGAACGCAGCGGGCTCCAAGTCAAGGATCGGGGCCAGAGCGTGTGCGGCCTCCAGGGTGCTATTCGGAGGCAGAGCTATATCGTGCCCCTCGAAATAGCGCGACGCGCTTGGCTGTGGCTCGAACCCGTCGAAGATCAAGTCTCCGCGGATATCAGCCGTGTAGTTTAAGCTTGCAAACCTGACTTGATGGCCAGGGGCGTAACTTTTGATCTGCTCCATATGACCAAGCGAATTGGCCCGCAGAGCGAAGCCGCCGAAGACGAAGATCTGTCCAGGGAGGAAAGTCTCACCCTGGACCTCGTCGTTGTTGATGATCAAAGGAGCCATCGGGCCTAAAAGCGACGACACAGAGGAACTCTCAATGAAAGCACCAATGTCGGTGTCAAAACCGGCGGATCTCGGGTAGGGGGTCCCGAACTGTGCGTCAAGGTCGGATGGTAACAGGAGACAAGGGACACTTTATTTTACCCAGGTTCGGGCCCTCTCGGTGGAGGTAAAACCCTACTCCTGCTAGATTAATATTGATGATATGGGTAGTACAAGAGTGGATCTACCACAAGATCAAGGAGGCTAAACCCTAGAAGCTAGCCTATGGTATGATTGTGTATGATGATGGTTGTCCTACGGACTACAACCCTCCGGTTTATATAGACACCGGATAGGGTTAGGGTTACACAGAGTCGGTTACAATGGTAGGAGATCTCGAATATCCGCACACCTAGCTTGCCTTCTACGCCAAGAAAAGATCCTTCCGGACACGGGACGAAGTCTTCAACTTTGTATCTTCATAGTCCTGGAGTCCGGCTGAAGGTATAGCTCGGTTATCCGAACACCCCCTAATCCAGGACTCCCTCAGCTGCCCCGGGGGAGGCGGCCAGGACCTCGCCATGGCGACGGCTGGGCCTGCCAATCGCCCCCTGGACAGCTCCACAAGCGACGGGAGCGCCGGAGGATCCAGCGATCCCAATGAGGTCTTCGCGACGCCGGAGACGAGCGACGACAGCTACGAGCCCGCGAGCCGACGCCGCTCCCTGAGCAGGGTAGGCTCGCTTGGTCGCCGCCGATCCTGATCTGGATGGGGTTGGCGCCGGTGCCTGACGGCCCACTGTTGATGATGGCATCTTTTGCAGGGGCGTGTGTAGTTAGCACCTTTTAGGATCCGTTCCCTGCGAGGAATCACATTGTGCCCCATAGGGGCTTGTAAGGCTGTTGTGATCCTTGTTGTTAATATGTAACCCTTGCTATGGATTTGTGCGAATCGCAAATTCCGTCATAGTTCGGTCTTCCCTTTCGCACCTCGCGAGGGCTTGGTGCTCTGCGTCGATAGGTCCGAGTCCCAAGGCGGCGTCAGCCGTCGCTGGTATGCCAGGTCGCGATGCCGTGGTCAAGGCCAGGAGGTGAGCGACCCGGGGTCAGGTAAGAGCCCCTGAGTCGCGATGCTCAGGAGGTCCCCTTTGGCGCCCAAGCAGCCGTCGCTTGGTGAGAAAGAGAAGCAACATCGCTAGTACAGAGTCGCTTTAGGTGCGGGGGTAGTGCCACGGTAGCCAACGCTTTGGATGGTGACTTATCTTGAGAATCGGAGATTGCCCTCAGCGTGTCGTCGGGTCCGGGGGGTAATTTGAAAGGAGTTGCTTGACGAGGTCCTCGTGTGCCCCTTCTCCCTCGCCTCTGCTCCCCTTTCTGCTCTACGTCCTCGGGTCCCGGCCCTCGAGCTTGTCTCAGCTGTCGCTGGTATGCCAGGCCGCGATGCCGTGGACAAGGCCAGAGGGTGAGGGCTGGAGAGCCAGTAAGAGCCCTGAGTCGTGATGCTCAGGCGCCCCCCCTTTAACGTGCAAGCGGTTTGCGCGGGCGAGGGTGAAGGAAACGCCGCGAGGGCCTTGGCTAGCACAGCTTCCTCTAAGGATCCTGCAGATTCATCACAAAAACAAGACGGGGTTGCCGTAGCAGCCATTATTTGATTGTTAGTCGCTCAGGAGCTCGCTGGTTGGAGGCGGTGAGGTGTGTCCGGGCACCCGTGAGCCAGCACGGGACTCATGAGGCCCTACCTTTAGGCGGGTTGCGCCTGGCGCTGGGCCGTATCTTGAGATGTGTTCCTGCAAAATCTGGTTATATGCCGGCACTCTACGTCCTCGGGTCCCGGCCCTCGAGCTTGTCTCAGCCGTCGCTGGTATGCCAGGTCGCGATGCTGTGGACAAGGCCAGAGGGTGAGGGCTGGAGAGCCAGTAAGAGCCCTGAGTCGCGATGCTCAGGCACCCCCCTTTAACGTGCAAGTGGTCGACATGAGGAAGAAGAGGTGCCGTGGACGACATCAAGTAATAAAGCATGAGGCATAATTGGAAATAAACGCGGAAGGGATACATGCCGCTGGGCCTAGCCCGAGTGGCCTGGGGATGATGCAGCCCAAGGGGCGCCCCCAACAAAGCAAGCTAGCGACTGAAAAGATAAAAAGGGATACATGCCACAGGGACGGACCCACGCGGCCTGGGAATGACGCAACCCTGGGAGGGCGCTCCCAGCTGGGAATGAAACTTGAAAGATGTCACCTGAAGATGTCGTCGGTGCAGTGGCGTTGGTGCAGCAGACTCGGTGGGCCGCGAAAGCCGGTCCTCACGAGCCCCCAGGCCTGGGGGCCTCGGGAGGCTCCGGAGGCACTGGTGGCTCCTCATGAGCAGCCTCCATCTCCGCCAGGGCTGTGGAATGCCTGTCTTCTTGCGCCTCCAAGATGCTCCTCATGATGCGCTGGTACGCCGCAGCCACGCTCGGCAGGCCATAAGGCATGCGAACATAGCTGTGGGGTGGTCCTCCGCAGCGCCCCACTTGTGAGGGCCAGAGGCGCTCCCTCGTGGCGATCCGGTTGAGTCCTGGTACGTCAACGCAGACGCGCAGCCCACCATCCTTGCCTGGATGGGGAGCCACAGCTGGCAGGCGACGACAACCTCTCATGATCCTTGACTCCTGTAGTTCTCGAATGGCCTTGCTAACAAACTCCTGCTGGTCTGACCTTCCTTCCCTGGCTTCCTTTCGAGGGAAACGTGCCTCGAAGCACGCCTCCACATGGTGCCCCAGCGCCTCCCTCGTGACCTTGGCGAGGTCGGTGGCCCTCCAGGTGAGAGCCCCCGAGCCCTGCCTGAGGAGGGCGCCGGGCATGCTTTCCTATGCGATTGAAGGAGGGTCCCCCTAGGCAGACGCGGGCCTTGAAGGGCCTGCCTCCTGAGGGGCTGAGCCTGACGTTTTCTTCTTCTTCTTGGGGATGGTCTCAGGAAGCCTCCTGCTTCCGCGATCTGGGTCTTCTAGTGACGCGGCTTGAAAGGCTCGCTCCAGAGCACACACTGCATCCTTCTCTTGACATGGCACCGTGATGACGCCGCCGCATCCTGGCATCTTGAGGACGTTGTAGCCGTGGTGAGTCACGACCATGAACTTGGCCAGCGCCGGGTACTCGAGGATGGCGTTATACGGCAGGCGGATGTGGGCGACGTCAAAGTCGATGAGCTCGGTGCGGTAGTTGTCATAGGTGCCAAAGGTTACTGGGAGGCGGACCTGCCCGATCGGGACCGTGGAACCGTCGGTGACTCCGGAGAAGGGCTTGGTTGGCTGAAGCTGGTCATAGGGCCCTGCCCCTCCGTCAATGAGGGTCCTGGTGACCAGAACGTTGCTGATGACTGGGGAACAAAGCATTGGGAGGACTCCGGCTGTGGCCGCGCACTTGAGCTGATCTGCTGAGCTGAACGTGATGGTGCAGGCCGACCACCTGAGGGGACGCGTTGCTTCGAGCTTGGGGAGAACTGCGTTCACTTTGCGAGCAAACTGCTTGAAGATACGTTGAGAGGATGGGGCTTGAGCTCCGCCCAGGATGCAGGCGATGGCGCGAGGCTCCTGGAAGCCCCCAGCCCCTTCGTCTTGGTGGAGGTCTTCATTCCTTCTTGGAGGCAACGGCGACAGGCCTGGGTTGCCATGAGGGCGGTCCTCGCGAGGCTGGTCCCTCCAGCCCCCCTCGCGAGGCGGGTCACGCCAGCGGTCCTCGCGAGGTTGGTCACGCCAGCGGTCCTCGCGAGGTTGGTCACGCCAGCCTTGACGTGGGCCATGATCTTCCCAGCGTCCCGGGTTCCTTCCTCCTCCTCGGCTGTAGCCCCGATCAGCGTGGTCAGGGCGTCGGCCGATTCTTCCTTCTCGCACGGCGCGGAGTTCTTGGCATTCATTGGTGTTGTGGGTGTGGAGGTCGTGGTACACACAGTACCGGCTGCCCCTGGAGGATTCGGGCAGATCCTTGCCGCGCTTGGTGTCCGGCTCTGCCGCGAGCACGGCAGCCCCCTTGCGCTTCACGTCCTTGGCCTTGGGCTTCTTCTCTTCTGGGTCTGCGACAGGCAGCTCGAGGAGGGAGAGGCGTCCCTCCTCAGCTCTGGCGCACTTGGTCGCCAGGTTGAACAACTCCAGGGAGGTGCAGAGGTCTTCATGCATCGCCAACTCCTCCTTCATCTTGACGTCGCGCACGCCATCGGAGAAGGCCGAAATGATGGCTTCTTCGGACACCCTGGGATCTTGAGGCGCGCACTGTTGAAGCGCTGGATGTACTTCTGCAGGGTCTCCCCAGGTTGTTGCTTGATGCAGCGCATGTCGCTCACGGCGGGAGGCCGGTCGCGGGTACCTTGGAAGTTGGCGATGAAGCGGGTACACATCTGGTCCCAGGAGGAGATCGTGCGTGGGGCCAGGTTCAGGAGCCAAGTGCGAGCACCTTCCTTCAGCGCCATGGGGAACCAGTTCGCCATGACCTTTTCGTCCCCGCTGGCGGCTTCGATTCCCAGCTTGTAAAGCTGGAGGAACTCTCTGAGATCAGTCGTGCCGTCGTAGCGAGGGGGCAGGTCCGGCTTGAACTTGCCGGGCCATGCGACTCCACGCAGCTCGGCTGTGTAGGCGCGGCAGCCGGCGGTGGCCGCGGGAGGTTTTGGTTGAGGGAGAGCTTGGCCTTGCGGGTCCCCTTGCGCTGCAGCTGGGAGAAACGCGGGGTCTTGACGTGCCGGAGCTGGAGCGGGGTCTCGGCGAGCCGGGGCTAGGAGCGCCCGGGCGGCCTCTTGCAGTCGCGGGACTTCTTGGCAGCTCCGTTCCTGCTGGGCTGGCGCATGACAGAGCGGGTTCCGCCCAGGAGCTGCACGCCTTGGGGCCATGGCATCTTCTTGGAAAGGAGGCGGCTGGAATGCCCCCGGGGCTTCATTGCCCACGCGGGGCGGAGTGCGGCGCAGCGGTGCGGAAGGCGCGGGAGAGCCCCCTGCGGTGCGGACGAGCTCGGCGACGCGGTCGAGCCACTCCTCATAGACGTCGTCGATGGGGCGGTAGTGCAGGAGCTCGTTCGCCGCGAGGAGCGCAGCTCGAGCCTCCAAGGGCGCGCGAAGCGCGTGCGACGAAGAACCGGCCGGGATGAGCGACGGAGTGGCGGTGCGGCCATCCCGCCGCACGGACGGTTGCTGAGAGGATGCTTGCTGCTCGTTCCCCGCCGGGCCGGTGGCGGCGTTGACGGCGGGCGACGGGGAACGACGAGGACGCCCGCCGACGGGGGCCGTCTGGACGGCGCGGGAAGCGATGGCGGCCCGGCGCTCGGCGCGGGCCCGACGAGCGTCAGACATGGATGCGACGGTCGGAGGAGAGCGGAGCGGTGGAAGACGGACTCCAGCGCACCCCTACCTGGCGCGCCAAATGTCGGATTCACGGGTTCCGGCAGACCCTTATGGTTCGAACTCTGGGGTGCGCACGGAGATCGTGCCCCCTACCTCTCTGTCTCACAAAGAACTACCTACTAGAAGAACAACACAAGAGACACAGGGTTTATACTGGTTCGGGCCACCATTGTGGTGTAATACCCTACTCCAGTGTGGTGGGTGGATTGCCTCTTGGGCAGATGAGGAAGAACAATACAAGGAAGAACAGCCTCGCGAGGGTCTGTTCTTGGCTAGGGGATGAACTGCTAGGGGGAGTTCGATCGCCCTTCTCTCTCTCTCTCTAGATGCTGGATTCGGTCTCTCTTCTCTACTTGCTCTAGATGTTGAATTGGCTCCGACCCCCTACCCTAGGGGTGGCTAGTCCTATTTATAGGCAAATGCCCTGGGCCTCTTCCCAAATATTGAGCGGGAATGGCGCCAACAATTGGCCAATTTGAAGGGGAACATCTGGTACACTTATCCTGACTAAAGTTGGTCTTCGCTTGCCAAAGGCCCTGTGGTGACGCCGTCCTGGGCTCCATGGTGACCTCCTTCCCACCGTTGGACTGGTCTTGGTCTCGTTGCACCAAAATGGGTGCCTTTGCTTGACCCTCTCGCCTGCGCTTGCCCCCTTTGCACCAAAGAGGAAAGGGAGACACTGCGCGGGCTGGCGCCCGCCTGGCACCCTTGGTCGTCATGGCTTGCGTCATGGGCACCTCGTGAGGTACCCGCCTTGATCTCTCCGCCTCCTCGCGAGCCAGCCCAAGGAGGCCGTGCTTGAGGAAGCGCCATGTCGTCCGCCTCGCGAGGCTTGGCCCCTCGCGAGGGTCTTGAGCCTTGTGTTGATGAAGATGGGCCACGCTGGGCCCCCATTTGAGCCACGCTGCAGGCCGCAGGCAGGCAAGTCTGGTGACCCCCGTTCCCAGAACGCCGACACACGCCGCCGTACCTGCCTGGGGGGCGGCGGTGCGTCTACCCGCCGTCGCGCTCCGGTGAAGCGCGAGAGGGAGTCTGCCTGAGTCCGGGAAGCGGCTCGAGTCTTCCCTGCAGGCCGGTGTGAGGCGAGCTGCGCCCGATTTGTTCTTTCTTTTCCTTTGTCCTGCACAAAAAGACAGTAGCATGGGGCCCGGCGGGGGCGTGTTTGGGTTATCACTGTTAATTATCGCTCTGCTTTTGTTATCGTGCCTTCTGGCTTCGTGCCCATGTGTAGATAGTTTCCAACCCCAGCCACGAGGGGGGCGACCGACCCAGGCCCTGTGTTCATGTTGCGGTGCCCGTGGGGCACGGACTGGAGGGGTGCTCCTTCAATGGACCCAGGTCACGAAACCTTTGAACGGCTAGGACAGAAATACTCGCGAGGGTGCTCGGCCACCCCTTCCCCTCGCGAGGCCTTGCATAAGAGAAATCGAGGCAGGAGAGTGAAAAAGTCGAAAAACCATAAGTCAAAGGTGGCAATAGCTCCAATAAAACTTCGAATGAGAATGAACAAGCCAACAGCGGAAAGCAAATGAAAAAGCCGCGTCCGACACCTAATCTAGTCTTCGACGTCTTCTCACTAGCGCGGAGCTAAGTGCTGCCACTGGGCGTGGGAGGGAGTCCCAGGGCCTGAGGCCGGCGCTCCTGAGACTCTGGGGCGTGTACAGCCCCACTCATTATTACGTGAGAGTGTCACAGGCGGCGAGCTTCACAGGCGTTGGCCTTCTTCACAGGCTCCGGGCCTTTCCAAAACGCGATAGCTTCATAGGCAGTCGCCTTCTTCACAGGCTCCGGGCCTTTTCCAAAACACGATAGCTTCACAGGCAGTCGCCTTCTTCACAGGCTCTGGGCCTTTTCCAAAACGCGATAGCTTCACAGGCAGTCGCCTTCTTCACAGGCTCTGGGCCTTTTCCAAAAAGGATGGTCTTCACAGGTGTTCGCCTTCTTCACAGGCTCTGAGCCTTTTCCAAAAAGGATGGTCTTCACAGGCGTTCGCCTTCTTCACAGGCTCTGGGCCTTTTCCAAAAAGGATGGTCTTCACAGGTGTTCGCCTTCTTCACAGGCTCTGGGCCTTTTCCAAAAAGGATGGTCTTCACAGGCGTTCGCCTTCTTCACAGGCTCTGGGCCTTTTCCAAAAAGGATGGTCTTCACAGGCGTTCGCCTTCTTCACAGGCTCTGGGCCTTTTCCAAAAAGGATGGTCTTCACAGGCGTTCGTCTTCTTCACAGGCTCTGGGCCTTTTCCAAAAAGGATGGTCTTCACAGGCGTTCGCCTTCTTCACAGGCTCCGGGCCTTATCTTGTGATGTGTTCCTGCAAGTTGGGTTAGATGCCTACACTCTACGTTCTTGGGTCCCGGCCCTCGAGCTGGTCCCAGCCGTCGCTGGTATACCAGGTCGCGATGCCATGGACAAGGCCAGAGGGTGAGGGCTGGAGAGTTAGTAAGAGCCCTGAGTCGTGATGCTCAGGCACCCCCCCTTTAATGTGCAAGTGGTCGACATGGAGAAGAAAAGGTGCCGTGGACCGGCAACGAATAATCAAGCATGGTGGACCAAACGCATAACCATAGATAAACACAAAAGGGATACATGCCGCTGGGTCTGGCCCGAGCGGCTTGGGGATGATGCAGCCCGAGGGGCGCCCCCAACAGAGTAAGCTAACAACATGAAAATGAAAGGGATACATGCCGCAGGGACGAACCCACGCGGCCTGGGAAGGATGCAGCCCTGGGGGGCGCTTCCCAGCTGGGAATGAAACTTAAAAGATGTCACCTGATGATGTTGAGGACGGATGAGTGTTGGTGCAGCAGACTCGGCGGGCTGCAGGAGCCGCTCCTTATGAGCCCCCAGGCCCTGGGGCCTCGGGAGGTTCCGGAGGCGCTGGTGGCTCTTCGCGGACCATCTCCATCTCCGCCAAGGCTGCGGAACGCCTGGCCTCTTGAGCCTCCATGATGCCCCTTATGAGGCGATGGTACGTGGCAGCCACGCTCGGCAAGCCGTAAGGCATGCGAACGTAGCTGTGGGGTGGACCTTCGCAGCGCCCCACTCGCGAGGGCCAGCGGCGCTCCAGAGTGGCGAATCGGTTGAGCCCTGGTACGTCGACACAGACGCGCAGCCCACCATCCTTGCCTGGATGGGGAGCCACAGCTGGTAGGCGACGGTCGCCTCTCATGACTCTTGACTCCTGTAGCTCTTGAATGGCCTTGCTGACGAACTCCTGAGGGTCTTGCTCTCCTTGCCTTACTCCTTCTTGAGGGAAACGTGCTTCGAAACACACCTCCACATGGTGCCCAAGTGCCTCCCTCGTGACCTTAGCCAGGTCGGTGGCCCTCCAGGGGAGAGCCCCCGAGCCCTGCCTGAGGAGGGCGCCGGGCGCGCTTTCCTATGCGATGGAAGGAGGTTCCCCCTGGGCATGCACGGGCCCTGAGGGGCCGGTCCTGATGATGTCTTCTTCTTCTTGGGGGTGGTTTCGGGAAGCCTCCCGCTTCCATGATCCGGGTCTTCCAATGATGCGGCCTGAAAAGCTCGTTCCAGGGAACACACCGCGTCTTTCTCCTCACAGGGCACCGTGATGACGCCGCCACTCCCCGGCATCTTGAGGACGTTGTAGTCGTGGTGAGTCATAGCCATAAACTTGGCCAGCGCCGGGTACCCGAGGATGGCGTTGTACGGCAGGCGAATGTGAGCGACGTCGAAGTCGATGAGCTCGGTGCGGTAGTTGTTGCATGCTCCGAAGGTGACAGGGAGGCGGACCTGCCCGATCGGGACCGTGGAGCCATCAGTGACTCCGGAGAAAGGCTTGGTTGGCTGAAGCTGATTGTAAGGCACTTGGAGGTTGTTGAATGTTTCCATGGACAGGACGTTGAGCCCTGCCCCGCCATCGACGAGGGTCTTGGTGACCACCACGTTGCTGATGATTGGGGAACAAAGCATCGGGAGAACTCCGGCTGTAGCTGCGCACTTGAGTTGATCCGCTGAGCTGAACGTGCTGACGCATGACGACCGCTTGAGAGGACGTGTGGCTTTGAGCTTGGGGGGGACTGCATTCACTTCGCGGGCGAACTGCTTGAAGATGTGCTGAGAGGCTGGGGCTTGAGCTCCGCCCAGGATGCAGGCGATCGCGCGTGGCTCCTGGAAGCCACCAGCCCCCTCGTCCTGGTGGCGGTCTTCGTTTCTTCTTGGATGAGGCGGCAGCGGAGGGAGGCCTGCATTACCTTGCGGGCGATCCTCGCGAGGCTGATCCCTCCAGTCTCCCTCGCGAGGCGGGTCTCGCCATCGATCCTCGGGAGGTTGGTCACGCCACCCTTGGCGTGGGCCGCGGTCTTCCCAACGTCCCGCGTTTCTTCCTCCTCCTCGACCGTAGCCCCTGTCGACGCGGTCGGGGCAACGGCTGATCCTTCCTTCTCGCACGGCTCAGAGCTCTTGGCATTCGTTGGTGTTGTGGGTGTGGAGGTCATGGTACACGCAGTACCGACTGCCCCTGAAGGATTCGGGCTGATCTTTGCCCCGCTTGGTGTCTGGTTCTGCCGCGAGCACGGCAACCCCCTTGCGCTTCACATCCTTGGCCTTGGATTTCTTCTCTTCTGGGTCTGCGGCAGGCAGCTCGAGGAGGGAGAGGCGCCCTTCCTTAGCCCTGGCGCACTTGGTCGCCAAGTTGAACAGCTCCAAGGAAGTGCACATGTCTTCATGCATCGCCAGCTCCTCCTTCATTTTGACGTCGCGCACGCCGTCGGAGAAGGCTGAGATGATGGCCTCCTCAGACACCTTGGGAATCTTGAGGCGTGCGCTGTTGAAGTGCTGGATGTACTTTTGCAGGGTCTCTCCGGGTTGTTGCTTGATGCGGCGCATGTCGCTCACGGCGGGCGGCCGGTCGCGGGTACCTTGGAAGTTGGCGATGAAGCGGGTACGCATCTGGTCCCAGGAGGAGATTGTGCCTGGGGCCAGGTTCAGGAGCCAGGTGCGGGCACCATCCTTGAGCGCCATGGGAAACTAGTTCGCCATGACCTTCTCATCTCCGTTGGCAGCCTTGATGCCCAGCTCATAGAGGTGGAGGAACTTCGCAGGGTCGGCCGTGCCGTCGTAGCATGGAGGCAGGTCTGGCTTGAACTTGCCGGGCCACGCGACGCGGCGTAGCTCGGCGGTGAAGGCGCGGTAGCCCGCCGTGGTCGTAGGAGGCCTTGGGTGACGGGGAGCTTGGTCCTGCGGGTCCCCGTGCGTCGCAGCTGGGAGCAGCACGGGGTCTTGACGTGCGGGAGCAGGAGCGCGGTCGCGATGTGCTGGAGCAGGGAGCGCCCGGGCAGCTTCCTGCGGGCGAGGGACTTCTTGGCAGCTCCGCTCTTGCCGCGCTGGTGCCTGGCGGAGCGGGTTCCAGCCAGGGGCCATGCGCCTTGCGGCCGGGGTGTCTTCTTGGTGAGGAGGCGGCTGAGGTGCCCCCGGAGCTTCGTCGCCCGCGCGGGGCAGGGTTCGGTGCAGCGGGAAAGACGGTGCAGGAGAGCCCCCCGTGGCGCGGACAAGCTCGGCGACGCGGTCGAGCCATTCTTCGTAGACGCCGCCGACGGGACTGTAGCGCAGGAGCTCGTTTGCCGCGATGAGCGTAGCTCGGGCCTCCAAGGGCGCGCGGAGCGCGCGGGACGAAGAACCAGCTGGGGTGAGCGAGGGAGTAGCGGTGCGGCTGTCTCGCCGCACGAAAGGATGCTGGGACGATGCTTGCTGCTCGTTCCCCGCCGGGCCAGTGGCGGCATTGATGGCAGGCGACGGGGAACGGCGAGGACGCCCGCCGACGGGGGCCGTCTGGGCAACGCGGGAAGCGAGAGTGGCTCGGCGCTAGGCGCGGGCCCGACGAGCGTCAGACATGGATGCGATGGTCGGAGGAGAACGGAGCGGTGGAAGACGAATTCCGGCGCACCCCTACCTGGCGCGCCAAATGTCGGATTTCGGGTTCCGGTAGACCCTTAAGGTTCGAACTCTGGGGTGCATGCAGAGATTACGCTTCCTACCTACTCGTACTCGTCCACCTCGCAAAGATCTAAACTACCAAAAGAACAACACAAGAGACACATAGTTTATACTGGTTTGGGCCACCGATGCGGTGTAATACCCTACTCCAGTGTGGTGTGGTGGATTGCCTCTTGGGCTGGTGATGATGAACACTACAAGGTAGAACAGCCTCGCGAGGGTCTGTTCTTGGCCTGGGGGATGAACTGCTAGGAGGAGTTCAATCGCCCTTCTCTCTCTTTCTCTCCGATCCAATTGCCTCTACCTTGGGGGTGGCTAGTCCTATTTATAGGCAAAGGCCCTGGGCCTCTTCCCAAATATTGAGCGGGAAGGGCGCCAACAGTTGGCCATTTTGAAGGGGAACATCTGGTACACTTATTCTGACTAAAGTTGGTCCTCGCCTGCCAAAGGCTCTGGTGATGACGCTGGCTTGGGCTCCACGGTGACTTCCTCCTTGTCGCGGAGCTGGTCTTGGTCTCGTTGCACCAAAATGGGTGCCTTTGCTCGATCCTCCCGCCTGCGCTTGCTCCCTTTGCACCAAAGAGGAAAGGGAGGACACTGCGCGGGCTGGCGCCCGCCTGGCGCCTTTGGTCGTCATGGCTTGCGTCATGGGCACCTCGTGAGGTATCCCGCCTTGATCTCTCCGCCTCCTCGTGAGCCAACCTGATGAGGCCGCGCCTGAGGAAGCTCCGTGTCATCCGCCCCGCGAGGCTTGGCCCCTCGCGAGGGTCTTGGGTTTGTGTTGATGAAGATGGGCCGTGCTGGGCCCCCTTTGAGCCACGCCGCAGGCCCCAGACAGGCAAGTCTGGGGACCCCCGTTCCCAGAACGCCGACACGCTCCCCCTCCTCCGACCAGCGGGCACAGCCACAACAACGATGCTCGATCCGGGGTGAGCCATCGCCCACCAGCCGCCCCCGCCACAGGGACGGTCATGGCGCATGTGCCTCCTCCTGGGCAAGCCGACCAGACCCCTGCGCCCAACGGAGCCACTGACCCTCGAGCACCACCGCCGCGCGACCGCGCTGCCCAAGTGGACGTCCCACAACTACGTGGGCGCGGCACTACCGCCGTCGCTGCTGGCAGCGTTAGGAACCAGGCGATGGTACGGTCAACGTCATCAACATCTGTGCCAACCACGGCCACGGAGGCCATGGCGCGAGCTCAGCTACTACTAAGGTTTCCGCCGGTAGCCGAGTAGATGGATGAATGGCATGCCACCATCCAGAGCCTGCCCGGTTTCGCTGAGGCTGGGGGCTCGCGATGAGCCAGCCTACCACGACCTCCCCAAGCGATAGCAATCGCCCGCACTGCTGGCCGAACGGAGGGGGCTGTCCTCATGGTGCAGTCCCCACCACGGCAGCCGACGCGGGCGCAGCAGAATGAAGACCCTGACGACGTCTCGATGGCCTCTTCCGACCCTCGAGCACGTCCAGGCCAACGTCGAGCCCTGGAGGATAGGCGGTGGGGAGACGTGCGCGTCATCATGGATCGGCGCCCCGACGCCCTCCGCCAGACCGACGGGTGCGGCGGCCTCAATGTCGACGAGCCTACGCTTGGTGTTGGCAGGTGCCTACCTTTTGAGGTCGGCTGCCCTGCCTTTACACGAGAGCTGCGGCAAGTCCGTTGGCCATCTGTTCACACATTCAAGCCAGAGATACCTGAGAAGTACGACAGAAGGCTAAACCCGGCAGAGTTCCTGAGCATCTACACCATCGCTGTTCAGGCTGCCAGGGGAAGAGACAAGAAGGTGTTCGCCAACTAGTTCCCTTTGGCCCTCAAGTCCAATGTGAGGTCTTGGCTGATGCACCTGCTGGAGAACTCCATTTCGTCATGGGCAGATCTGTGCCACGAGTTCATCGGTGCCTTCACCGGTGGCCACCAAGAGCCCGACAGGCCCAGCGACCTGCAGCTTCTCCAGCAGAAGGAAGGAGAAACCCTCTGTAAGTATTTACAGAGATTCAGTAAAGTTCATAGAAATATTCCAAATATCCATTCGGCAGCCGTTGTAGCAGTCTTCCAGTCCAATGTGCGCAACCGCCGCATTCGTTCTAAGATAAATGTGCGGTTTCCCAAGACTGTTAAGGAGATGTACACACTAGTGGATAAGTGTGCTCAGATGGAGGAAGGAAGAAAGTTGCCCGGAGAGGAGGATTGCATAAATGTTTACTCATAGGATGATGATGAATCAACCAGTCAGAGAAAGGGCAAGAAGCATAGTAAGAAGCCAAGAGATAAGGTGGTGATGACTGTACAAGGTTCGGGCACACCTATTACCGGCAAGAAGGTTAAGGCTGAGGCCCCCGGCAAGGAAGCTGCCGTGTGCGCTGCCTGCTGGGAAGCCACCGCCGCTGAAAAAGTTGGGGAAGGTCATGGCCCATGATGTCTACTACACAACCTTCTTCTTGTAGAGGTTGTTTGGCCTCCAAGTGCAGAGGTTTGTAGGACAGTAGCAAATTTCCCTCAAGTGGATGACCTAAGATTTATCAATCCAAGGGAGGTGTAGGATGAAGATTGTCTCTCTCAAACAACCCTGGAACCAAATAACAAAGAGTCTCTTGTGTCCCCAACACACCCAATACAATGGTAAATTGTATAGGTGCACTAGTTCGGCGAAGAGATGGTGATACAAGTGCAATATGGACGGTAGATATAGGTTTTTGTAATCTAAAATTATAAAGCAACAAGGTAACAAGTAATAAAAGTGAGCGAGAACGGTATTGCAATGCTTCGAAACAAGGCCTAGGGTTCATACTTTCACTAGTGCAAGTTCTCTCAACAATAATAACATAATTAGATCATATAACAATCCCTCAACATGCAACAAAGAGTCACTCCAAAGTAACTAATAGCGGAGAACAAACGAAGAGATTATTGTAGGGTACGAAACCACCACAAAGTTATTCTTTCCGATCAATCCATTGGGCTATTCCTATAAGTGTCACAAATAGCCCTAGAGTTCATAGTAAAGTAAGACCTTAAGACACAAATCAACCAAAACCCTAATGTCACCTAGATACTCCAATGTCACCACAAGTATCCGTGGGTATGATTATACGATATGCATCACACAATCTCAGATTCATCTATTCAACCAACACAAAGAACTTCAAAGAGTGCCCCAACGTTTCTACCGGAGAGTCAAGACGAAAACGTGTGCCAACCCCTATGCATAGATTCCCAAGGTCACGGAAACCGCAAGTTCATCACCAAAACATACATCAAGTGAATCAATAGAATACCCCATTGTCACCACGGGTATCCCATGCAAGACATACATCAAGTGTTCTCAAATCCTTAAAGACTCAATCCGATAAGATAACTTCAGAGGGAAAACTCAATCCATTACAAGAAGATAGAGGGGGATAAACATCATAAGATCCAACTATAATAGTAAAGCTCACGGTACATCAAGATCGTGCCATATCAAGAACACAAGAGAGAGAGATCAAACACATAGCTACTGGTACATACCCTCAGCCCCGAGGGTGAACTACTCCCTCCTCGTCATGGAGAGCACCGTGATGATGAAGATGGCCACCGGTGATGGATCCCCCCTCCGGCAGGGTGCCGAAACAGGGTTCCGATTGGTTTTTGGTGGCTACAGAGGCTTGCGGTGGCGGAACTCCTGAGCTAGGTTTCTTTCTGGGGGTTTCTGTATTTATAGGAATTTTTGGCGTCGGTCTCATGTTAGGGGGGGGGGGTCTCCGAGTCATCCACGAGATAGGGGGGCGCGCCCAGGGGGTAGGGCGCACCCTTCACCCTCGTGGATGGCTCGGTACTCTTCTGGCCCAACTCTTTTACTCCAGGGGCTTCTTTTGGTCCATAAAAAATCATCAAAAGTTGGCACGTAAATTGGACTCCATTTGGTATTCCTTTTCTGTAAAACTCAAAAACAAGGGAAAACATAAAATGGCACTGGGCTCTAGGTTAATAGGTTAGTCCCAAAAATCATATAAAATAACATATAAATGCATATAAAACATCCGAGATGGAAAATATAATAGCATGGAATAATAAAAAATTATAGATACGTTGGAGACGTATCAAGCATCCCCAAGCTTAATTCCTGCTCATCCTCGAGTAGGTAAATGATAAAAACAGAATTTTTGATGTGAAATGCTACCTAACATATTTATCAATGTAATCTTCTTTATTGTGGCAATAATATTCAGATCCATAAGATTCAAAACAAAAGTTTAATATTGACATGAAAACAATAATACTTCAAGCATACTAACAAAGCAATCATGTCTTCTCAAAATAACATGGCTAAAGAAAGCTATCGCTACAAAATCATATAGTCTGGCTATGCTCTATCTTCATCACACAAAGTATTTAAATCATGCACAACCCCGATGACAAGCCAAGCAATTGTTTCATACATTTGATGTTCTCAAACTTTTTCAATATTCACGCAATACATGAGCGCGAGCCATGGACATAGCACTATAGGTGGAACAGAATGGTGGTGGTGGAGAAGACAAAAAGGAGAAGACAGTCTCACGTCAACTAGGCGTATCAATGGGCTATGGAGATGCCCATCAATAGATATCAATGTGAGTGAGTAGGGATTGCCATGCAACGGATGCACTAGAGCTATAAGTGTATGAAAGCTCAAAAAGAAACTAAGTGGGTGTGCATCCAACTCGCTTGCTCACGAAGACCTAGGGCATTTTGAGGAATCCCATCATTGGAATATACAAGCCAAGTTCTATAATGAAAGATTCTGTCGGTGTACTAAAGTAGGGGTACCTTAGTACCCCGAACTTGTGCACGGGCAGTAGTAGCGTCTCGCGGCAAGGCTTGCCAGGGGAGCGACAAGAGTCTCCATGGCCCTTTCTGGGCCGGACGAAGGCCAAGTGATCGAGCCTAGAAGACCAAGCCCCGGCAAGAGGAGCTTGCCGGGCCAAGAAGGCGAGGTCCGGCAAGAGGAGCTTGCCGGGCCAAGGCGACAAGGCCCCGGCAAGAGGAGCTTGCCGGGACGACTGAGCCGAAGCACCAAGGCCCCGGCGGAAGGAGCTCGCCGGGACGGCCAAACCAACGCACCCCAAGAGAAGCCCGCCGCGGTGCGCCGCGCGCCCCGGCAAGGCCTGATGAGCGGCAAGCTCTCAGGTGTGGCAAGACAACCACCGCGGCAAGCCACTTGCCGCGGCAAACCACCACCTCAGGCATGCGCTCCAGCTCACCTGCCCACGCGTCACTCTGGAGCTTCCCCAGAGGCACGTGGCGGGGCGCCGCGCAACCTGGGGCGCGCGGTGGCATGCGGCATTGGCAGAGTCGCCCCCGTGGCAAGCGGAGGCGCCCCTAACGGTCCGCCTCGGCACTGTTCGGGCGATCCAGACGGGCATTTAATGCCTTTGTCCCCCGCCGTCAGAGTTAGGTGCGATAGCACTGTGCGGCCATTGTTCGCACAGTTCCTTGCCATTTTTACCCTCACCTGCGTCGCTACCTGTGGGAAAACCCTTAGCATATAAAAGGAGGCCCATGCGTACGTAGAAGGGGGAGGAGGAGGAAGGAGGACACCCAGTAGACCCTCGTCTACGTCCAGCTCCAACTTACTGTAGCTTCTTGCGCTCCAGAGCAAGAACTCGAATCAACCAGATAAGCAGCAGTAGGGTTTTACGCATCCGTGCGGCCCGAAGCTGGGTAAAATCGTTGTGTGTGTGTGTCACCTCGATCTGCTCTTTGTGCAACCTCCGCCCCCCGCCGAACCGACAAGGGGCTCCGTCCCCATAGGTGCTCGTGGAGGCCGATTTCCCCCTGACATCTTTGGCGCGCCAGGTAGGGGGTGCGTCGAGGTTGTGTGAACCAGATCCGGCGTCCGCGCGAGCCAGACTCTCATTGTTTGCGCCGGCATGGCGCCGAAGAAGAAAGCTCCGGAGGTGACCGGTCCGTCAGCGTCGAACCCACCGCCCATGGAGCAGACAGGTGGTGGGGAGGACGCCGGCGGAGGAACGGGCGTCGTCGAACCAGTTCTTGGTCCTGCGACGTCCAAGCTCGCCCCGCGCCCCTCTCAGGAGGCGCGAAACCAGCAGCGTCATGGTGCCCATGGTACCATACGCTCGCTGGACCCAGACCGTGCTGGTGGGTCCCAAGGCGCTCAGGGCCAGCATGCGATCCAGCGTGCCGGAACGAGCGTCGCGCGGCTGCCTGGACCGGGTGCTGCTCCTTCTAACATAGTTAGGAGTTCGAGCACATCCCGCTCCTCGCGCCGTTCGCCACCTCTGCCCGCCACCCCAGCGGAAGCTCTCGCGCGAGCTCAAATACTCCTAGACTACCCTCCGACGGCGGACAAGCTCGACGATTGGAGGGCAACCATCCAGAGCCTCATCGGTTTCGCCAACGGCGACACTCCGCGGCAGCACATCGCGTCGCAGCCGCGGCCAGTCACCCAGGCGAGAACCGATGGCGCCAAGGATGGCGGGGGTGCGACCACCGTGCACTCCCCGCCCTAGAAGCCGCGGTCGCCGACTCGCCGGGCTCACCTCGACAACGACTCCACCGCGTCGTCGAACCCGCGAACTCGCCGTGACCAATGCCAAGTCCTTCACGAACGAAGGGAAGAAGACGCTCGAACCCGCATCGAGCGCAGAAGAGAGGCGCGGCGTCAATCAGACCAGCGCGTTGAGCCCTCCGGAGACATGCACGCACCGGGGGAACCAGGCGAACTGCCGTATTCGGTAGGCTGCCCCGCGTTCACCCGCGAGCTACGGCAAGTCCAGTGGCCCAGCACGAAGAACTTCAAGCCCGACGTGCCCGAGAAGTACGACGGCAAGTCGCACCCGTCGGAGTTCCTCAGCATCTACACCATTGCGGTGCAGGCTGCCGGGGGACGGGACGACAAGATCCTTGCCAACTACTTCCCGCTGGTACTCAAGCCCAACGTCAGATCCTGGCTCATGCACTTGCCGGACGGCTCCATCTCCTCCTGGCCAGATCTATGCCATCAGTTCGTTGGCGCCTTCACGGGCGGCCACAAACCCCATGGCCAGGCAAGCGACCTTCATTTGCTTGTTCAGAAGGAGGGGGAGGCTTTGCGCAAGTTCATCCAGAGGTTCAGCCGTGTGCACTACAACATCCCAGACGTCCACCCCGCCGCGGTGATCAGCGCGTTCCACCAGAACGTGCGCAACCGCAGGATGCGGGATGAGATGGCGATGTGCAAAATCAAGGAGGTCAGCGAGCTTTACGCCCTGGCCGACAAGTGTGCACGCGCTGAGGAGGGGAGGAAGCTCCCTGGAGAAAGTGTTGGAGAAGGAGAATCCGACAGTGAGGGTACCGCCCCGGCAAGGAGAGGCCGGCGGCGGAACGACAAAAAGAAGAAAAACCCAGAGGTGCTGGTTGTCGAGAAGTCCGGCAGCGAGGGCTCCGCCAAGAAAGCCCAGGCGGGAGGCCCCGGCAAGGAGGTTGTCGGGTGCGCCAACTGCCGGGCGGTGGCTGCTGCCGATAAGCGGGACGGTACCGACAAGAAGTACTGCAAGATCCACCGTACCAGGGGCCACGACCTCCAGAGTTGCAAGCAAGTCGAGCGACTCGTCGAGCTGCAGAAAGCCGAGTATGCACGACGCGACAAGGAGAGAGCCCAAGCAGGCGGCGGGGGATCCGACACGAAGCGTCTCGGCCCGGGGGAGCGCCGCGGCAAGGACAAGCAGCGGCAGGCAGACCGACCTCCCCGGGGACACGACAAGGACGAAGACGATGACGACGACGAAGACATGGAAGACCCCGAGACCAGCGAGCAGGAGTTTCAGAAAGCCACTGAGGTCTTGTGTGTGGACGGCGGTGCCTCCCTGCACGCTTCCCACCACCAGCTTAAATGGTGGGTGCAGGAGGTCAATGCAACGGAGCCACCCGTCGAGTCACGCAGACCCCTGAGATGGTCCAGCACGCCTATCATCTTCGACACTGAGGACCACCCTGATCGCACAACCGCGGTCGGGTGCTTGCCAATGTTGGTTTCCCCAACGGTCCGCAACCTCAAGCTCACTAAGATGCTAGTTGACGGCGGGGCCGGCTTGAATCTGATCTCCTCTGCTGTTCTCCGGAGACTCCAAGTTCCCGACAGCGAGCTCGAAGAAACCGACACATTCCAAGGAATCAACCCGGGAAGGAGCAAGCCGAAGGGAAAGATCACGCTGCCGGTAACATTTGGCAGCGAGCTGAATTTCAGGACTGAGAAGGTCACCTTTGACGTCGCCGACTTTCCGTTGCCTTACAACGGGATCCTCGGCCGACCAGCGCTCGCCAAGTTCATGGCGGCCTCTCACTACGCATATAACATGCTCAAGATGCCTGGCCCGATAAGCGTCATTTCTGTCCCCGGCGACAAGAAGGATGCCCTTATCTACGCCGACCAAATATACCGGGACGCAACAGCAGCAACGGCCCGCGGCCCACTTGCCGCTGGAGCTTCTGGGGTAAAGAAGAAGTCCGGCAAGTGCTCTGGCGCCCACTCCGGCAAGTGCGCCTCTTCGGAGTGCTGCGCTGCCGTCGAGGACGTGTCATCGAGCCCCGCCGGCAAGAAGACCAAGTCCGGCAAGTGCTCTGGCGCCCACTCCGGCAAGCGCGCCTCTTCGGAGTGCTGCGCTACCGTCGAGGACGTGCCATCGAGCCCCGCCGGCAAGAAGACCAAGTCCGGCAAGTGCTTTGGCGCCCACTCCGGCAAGCGCACCTCTTCGGAGTGCTGCGCTGCCGTCGAGGACGTGCCATCGAGCCCTGCCGGCAAGAAGACCAAGCCCGGCGAATGCTCTGGCGCCCACTCCGGCAAGCGCGCCTCTTCGGAGTGCTGCGCTGCCGTCGAGGACGTGCCATCGAGCCCCGCCGGCAAAAAGGCCAAGCCCGGCGAATGCTCTGGCACGCACTCCGGCGAGCGCGACTCCTCGGAGTGCTGCGCTGCCGTCGAGGACGTGCCGTTGAGCTCTCCCGGCAAGAAGGCCAAGCCCGACGAATGCTCTGGCGCCCACTCCGGCGAGCGCGACTCCTCGGAGTGCTGCGCTGCCGTCGAGGACGTGCCTTTGAGCTCTCCCGGCAAGAAGGCCAAGCCCGGCGAATGCTCTGGTGCCCACTCCGGCAAGCGCGCCTCTTCGGAGCGCTGCGCTGCCGTTGAGGACGCACCATCGAGCCCCGCCGGTAAACCCAAGAAGAGGACGGCTGCTCCACCAGCGACCAAGAAGGTGCCCGCCAAGGAGGACGGCACTGGTGGTACCTTCACCATCAGTGCCACTCTCGACCCCAAATAGGAAAGCGCGCTCGTTGCTTTCCTGCGGGCGAATGTCGATGTGTTTGCCTGGCAGCCATCTGACATCCCCGGCGTTCCCAGGAAAGTGATTGAGCACCACCTTGTCGTCTGTCCTCATGCGCGGCCCGTCAAGCAAAAAGTCAGGAAACAAGTGGTGGAGCGCCAAGAGTTTATCGCGGAGGAGATCAGGAAGTTGGAAGCGGCAGGCCTCGTCAGAGGCGTGCTCCATCCGACGTGGTTGGCCAATCCTGTTGTCGTGCGCAAAGCAAACGGGAAGTGGAGGCTTTGCATCGATTTCACCGATGTCAACAGAGCTTGCCCTAAAGATCCATTTCCCTTGCCACGCATCGACCAGATTGTTGACTCCACGGCCGGATGTGGCCTGCTTTCATTCCTCGACGCCTACTCCGGGTACCACCAGATTTTCATGACCAAAGAAGATGAAGAGAAGACTGCGTTCATCACTCCATGCGGCATGTACTGTTTTGTGCGGATGCCTTTTGGACTGAAGAACGCAGGCTCGACATTTGCGAGGGTTGTCCACGCTGCTTTCGAGCCACAGATCCACAGAAATGTGGAGGCCTACATGGACGACATTGTGGTCAAGAGCAGAGACAAGGCAACCTTGGTTCAAGACTTGGAAGAGACCTTTGCGAACTTGCGCAAGATCAGCCTCAAGCTCAACCCCGAGAAGTGCGTGTTCGGAGTTCCCTCCGGCAAGCTTCTCGGGTTCTTCGTGTCTCAGCGTGGGATCGAAGCCAACCCCGACAAGATCAAGGCCATCGAGCAGATTGAAGCACCAACACGTGTCAAGGACGTGCGAAGACTTGCCGGCTGCGTGGCGGCTCTCAGCAGGTTTATTTCCAGGTCTGCGGAACGCGCCCTGCCGTTTTTCAAAATCTTGAAAAAGGCAGGTCCAGTAAAATGGACTCCGGAAGCGGAGGCTGCGCTGCAAGACTTGAAGAAATACCTGTCCTCCGCTCCTATACTTGTCGCGCCTAGACCGCAAGAGAAGTTGCTGCTCTACCTAGCAGCAACAAATCAAGTGGTTAGTGCTGCGTTAGTAGCAGAGAGGGAAGCTGATGACGAGCCAGCAACCACGGCAAGCGCGTCCGACGACAAGCAGGGGGCTTCCCCGACAAGCTCTGGCCCCGGCAAAGGCGAATCCGCGCAAGCACAAGGGGAAGTGCAGAAGAAGAGGATGGTGCAGCGCCCAGTTTACTTCGTCAGTTCCCTCCTGCAGGGGGCTAGGTCGAGATACTATGGTGTGCAGAAATTGCTCTTCGGCCTCCTCATGGCCTCGAGGAAGCTGCGCCATTACTTCCAAGCACACGAGATCACAGTGGTCACTCGCTTTCCGCTTAAGAGGATATTGCAGAATCCCGAAGCAACAGGCAGGATTGTCGAGTGGGCACTAGAACTGTCAAGCTTTGGCCTCAAGTTCGAGAGCACATCGACCATCTAGAGCAGAGCATTGGCAGAGTTCATAGCAGAGTGGACGCCGACACCGGACGAAGAAATTCCAGAGACGAGCATCCCCGGCAAGGAAGCAACCAAAGAGTGGCTGATGTACTTTGATGGTGCCTTTTCGCCGGAAGGCGCCGGTGCTGGCGTGCTGCTCATCGCGCCCACCGGAGAGCACCTCAAGTACATCGTCCAGATGCACTTTCCCAAGGAGCAAGCAACCAACAATACGGCAGAGTATGAAGGTTTGCTCGCCGGTCTCAGGATCGCGGCGGAACTTGGGATCAAGAAGCTCATTGTCAGGGGTGACTCGCAGCTCGTCGTCCGCCAAGTGAACAAGGATTACCAGTGCCCGTTGATGGAGGCTTACGTTGATGAAGTGAGGAAGCTGGAAGAGCGCTTTGACGGCCTGCAAATGGAATACGTTCCAAGAGCAGAGAACGACATCGCCGACGGCCTGTCAAAATGCGCCGCACTAAAGCTACCTGTGGAACCAGGGACTTTTGTGCTCAAGCTGACTTAGCCATCCGTGACACCATCGACCGGGCCAAGCAAGAAGAGAAAATCGGTCTCCGGTGACTATCTCCCGTCAGAGCTTCCCGAAGCCGCCGCCAAGAGAGTCCCCAAGATCGACGCCAAGAGTGCTGAGGAGCTGCCCGCTCCGGCAAGCCCCAGGGTTTGTCCCGACGAAGCAGGCGCTCCCGGCAAGTCATGCCCCGGCAAGCTTGCCGGGGAACGTCAAGCTCCGGCTGAGCCCCAAGTCCTCGCCGTAGAAGCTGATGTTTCCGCAGCCGCCGACATGCCTTTGGTCCTCGTCGCTGAGCCACAGGCTCCGGCGTGGGCACAGCAGATCGTCCGTTTCCTCCAGACAGGAGAACTTCCCGAAGAACAAGAAGAAGCGGAAAGAGTAGCCCGACAGTCCAGTATGTACCAGTTCGTCGACGGTGCACTGTACAGAAGAGGACGCAATGGGGTGAAATTGAAGTGCATTCACCGGGAAGACGGACAGGAGCTATTGGCGGAGATACACGGAGGCATATGTGGACACCACATTGGCGCCAGAGCAGTTGCCGGCAAAGCGTTCCGGCAAGGTTTCTTCTGGCCAACAGCCCTCCAGGATGCAACTGCACAAGTAACCAAGTGTGAAGCGTGCCAGTTCCATTCCAAGAAGATACACCAGCCAGCTCAAGCTCTCCAGATGATCCCTTTGTCCTGGCCCTTCTCGGTCTGGGGGCTCGATATCCTCGGCCCCTTCCCCCGAGCCGTCGGGGGCTTTGAGTACTTGTTCGTTGCCATCGACAAGTTCACAAAGTGGCCAGAAGTGGAACCGGTGAGGAAGGTGACAGCCCAGTCCGCGATCAAATTCTTCAGGTCGATTGTTTGCCGCTTCGGGATCCCCAACAGGATCATCACCGACAACGGTACGCAGTTCACAAGCCACGCTTTCATGCAGTATACCCAAAACCTCTGCACCAAGGTCTGCTTCGCTTCTGTTGCTCATCCCCGGAGCAACGGTCAAGCGGAAAGGGCCAACGCCGAGGTACTGCGCGGGCTCAAGACCAGAAGTTTTGACAGGCTGCTCAAGCGCGGACGGAACTGGATCGAGGAGCTGCCGGTGGTTCTTTGGTCGGTCAGAACGACGCCAAATCGAGCCACCGGCCAGACACCATTTGCTCTAGTCTATGGAGCAGAAGCAGTTACCCCCACGGAACTCGTATACGGGTCACCTTGAGTGCTCGCTTATGATGAGCTTGAGCAAGAGCGGTCGCGTGAAGATGACGCACTACTCCTCGAGGAGGATCGTCTCCAGGCTGCTGTGCGATCCGCTCGCTACCAGCAAGCTCTGCGTCGCTATCATAGCCGCAAAGTTAAAGCCAGGAGCCTCGAGGAAGGCGACCTTGTTCTTCGGCGTGTACAGTCGGCCAAGATACACAACAAGTTGACGCCGAAGTGGGAAGGCCCTTACCGGGTGAAACGAGTCACGAGGCCCGGCGCCGTCCGCCTCGAGACCGAAGATGGTACTCCGGTGAGCAATTCCTGGAACATTGAGCATCTTTGCAAGTTTTACCCGTAAGGCGCGGTTGTCGGACCCCGTCCGACAACCAACTCTTTGTACAAAAGTCTTGCCGCAGTTGCATGTAATCCTTTGTACAAAGCCAGGCGCAGACCCTGGCAGCAATGAAGCGCTGGCGCCCCCAAGTTTTAGCATGCATGCTGAGTCGAGTCTCGTCCTTGGTTAGGGTTGGTAGTGCCTAACAGTCGCTAACCCCTAACTTAGAGGTCGAGTCCGCGTCTTTTTCCCGTCCTTTCCCTTTTGGCTCGCAGGAATTGCATACCCTTGCCGAGCCGCTCAAGGACGAAGAAGGGGAGAAGGGCGAGCCAGCACCCGCGCCCCGGCAAGCCAGAGTTGCCGGGGGCTGCAACCTCAGATAAGTCTTTACATCCCTTATCGTGCATTCTCTCATGAGCTGCGGAATGCGGAAACCTTGCTTCCTCCTAAAAGCTGCCGTGCTCTCTTAAGCGACAAACCCCGGAGCGCGTTCCCGGGGCCCGCTTCTGATAGTAGCCGCGGCGGCAAGAGGAGGAAGCGAAGGGCCAGAACCCGCCTTCTCCCTGCCTCCGCCAAGAGCGTGAGGAGGGCCAAGGGGCGCGGGGAGACGGCAGGGTCTGTTGCCGGGCGGGGAAGTGTCTATCTTAACGATGCAAAGGATTCGCTCCTTGCCGCGGGATGTACCCGCGAGACAAATGGTCCGGCAAACACTCCCTTTTCATTAAAAACATTCCACTCAGGTACAACTCAGAGAGAATGAAAAACATGAAAGATGGGATTACAAGATTTAAACACAATTAAGGCCCGAGGGCTTACAAGATAAAAAGAGATAAGGTGCCTGTAATCCCTTTCTTGTCTCTCTCCTCAGGAGGTAGGGCAAGGAGGCGATAAGGGCGAAAGGGGCGCCTAGACGAGCTACGGGTGGCAGAAGACGCCAAGAGAGCATCTGGGGCTCCGCCCGGGGGCTCCAGAGGCTGGATGGAGACGGCGACGCCGGAAGCGGAGCTCGAAAAGGAGACTGCGGGACGTCAACACGCTGTCGAGGGCATCTAGCCCTCGTACTCCGAGTTGACGGCCTTGCCGCCGGCCTCTTCCGCAGCCTCGCCGCTCCGGCCGCCCAAGAAGACGAAGCCCCGGCAAGAGGAGCTTGCCGGGCCGGAGAGAAGACCCCGGTGGTCATCGCCGCGCGCAGGGGTGGTGACAGCGTCTGGGGCGAAGCTGGAAGACGAGGCAGCGGCCTTGCCGCCCGCCCTCTTCCTCTTCCGCAGCCTCCCTACGCCAGCCGCCCAAGGAGACGACCCCGGGGAGTTCACGGCGCCAGCGACGCGGACGATGGGGGTCGCCGGTGCCACGCGGAGCTGCGACCGGCACCTAGTCGGACCCGTCATCCCGGCGACCGCTCCCCTCGTCGTCGCTGTCGCTCCCCTCCTCGTCACTCTCGCTCGAGGAGGAGCCTTCGCTGTCGGAGGAGCTATCCACGCAGCACCGGGCCCGGGTGCCGAGGTCCCCGAAGACCTTGACGGAGAGGTCACCCTCCATCAACTTAAAATGGAGGGTGAACCCCTCCATCAAGCTGTGGATCCGGGCGAACGACTTCCACCCTCGGCCGAGACACATCACGCCGGGGGCTCGGGATTCGACGTGGACTCGCGTACCACTGATCCCGCAGCCCCTCATGCACAGTCTCAGCGTCTCGTGTTGCTCCGCTTCCAGGACGTCCGCGAAGGGAGCCGGGAGGCGGAGGCGACGGCGAGGCGCCCGGCGCAGCCTGATGATGAACTCGCAGGGGTCGTCCCCGAGATGAACCGCCGGGAGAAACGGAGCCGCCGGCGGAGGCGAGGCCGGCGCCGCCCCGCCCGCCTCGAGCGCCTCGGCCCCGTCCACGGCCTCGTCCACGACCTCGCCCCCTCCCCCTTCCCCTTACGGTTGGCTCCGTCACCACAGGGGCAAGGGGAGGAGGGGCGCGCTGCCTGGCGGCAACCCTTGCCGCCACCGAAGAAGGACCAGGGTTCCCTTTCTCCATGACAGTTGGGGAGAGGGGACCAGGGATCTAAGAGAAGAAAGAGGGAAGGAGTGCGGACCCTCATCACCCCCTTCCGCTCCTTATAAAGGGGCGGAGTGGGGGCTCGGCCGCCCCGCCCAACCAATCAAAGCAGAGGAACGGCAGGCAAAGGGGCCGACCCTCTACTTCGACCCGCGTCGGCCCGATTTCCTGCCTCCACCGCCGCAACCCCAAGCGCATGGAGGACGCGTGGCGGGGGAGCACGGCCGAGGCGACAGATGAGGCGACCTCTCCCCACCCCGTGATCGTTTGGGCGGGCGCCCCGAAAGCCGCGCCTCGACCCCGTTCGTTCACCAAGCGGCGCCTCCACGTCTCCTGCCCACTTCAAAGTGGGGGCGGACGTTTCGCATTTCCAAATAAAGGAATCGTGCCCGACGTGACGCATGCCTGCGGGCCTCAAGCCCCGCGCACGCCACCCACGTCACGCACGCCTCGCACGCCTCGCCCCCCACGACGCTGCAATAAGCGCGCGCCACTTGGGGAGGGCGCGACGGGCATAGAGTTAAGGAGCAGCGCAACCCAGGCCACGCGTGCCCGTGCACTGTTAGGGCCTGGCCCAACAACGCTCGGCACCGTGTATGGCCCAGGCCCGGGGGCTCCTGTCGGTGTACTAAAGTAGGGGTACCTTAGTACCCCGAACTTGTGCACGGGCAGTAGTAGCGTCCCGCGGCAAGGCTTGCCAGGGGAGCGACAAGAGTCTCCACGGCCCTTTCTGGGCCGGACGAAGGCCAAGTGATCGAGCCTAGAAGACCAAGCCCCGGCAAGAGGAGCTTGCCGGGCCAAGAAGGCGAGGTCCGGCAAGAGGAGCTTGCCGGGCCAAGGCGACAAGGCCCCGGCAAGAGGAGCTTGCCGGGACGACTGAGCCGAAGCACCAAGGCCCCGGCGGGAGGAGCTCGCCGGGACGGCCAAACCAAGGCACCCCAAGAGAAGCCCGCCGCGGCGCGCCACGCGCCCCGGCAAGGCCTGATGAGCAGAAAGCTCTCAGGTGCGGCAAGACAACCACCGCGGCAAGCCACTTGCCGCGGCAAACCACCACCTCAGGCATGCGCTCCAGCTCACCTGCCCACGCGTCACTCTGGAGCTTCCCCAGAGGCACGTGGCGGGGCGCCGCGCAACCTGGGGCGCGCGGTGGCATGCGGCGTTGGCAGAGTCGCCCCCGTGGCAAGCGGAGGCGCCCCTAACGGTCCGCCTCAGCACTGTTCGGGCGATCTAGACGGGCATTTAATGCCTTTGTCCCCCGCCGTCAGAGTTAGGTGCGATAGCACTGTGCGGCCACTGTTCGCACAGTTCCTTGCCATTTTTACCCTCACCTGCGTCGCTACCTGTGGGAAACCCCTTAGCATATAAAAGGAGGCCCATGCGTACGTAGAAGGGGGAGGAGGAGGAAGGAGGACACCCAGTAGACCCTCGTCTACATCCAGCTCCAACTTACTGTAGCTTCTTGCGCTCCAGAGCAAGAACTCGAATCAACCAGACAAGCAGCAGTAGGGTTTTACGCATCCGTGCGGCCCGAAGCTGGGTAAAATCGTTGTGTGTGTGTCGCCTCGATCTGCTCTTTGTGCAACCTCCGCCCCCCGCCGAACCGACAAGGGGCTCCGTCCCCATAGGTGCTCGTGGAGGCCGATTTCCCCCCGACAGATTCCCACTAGTATATGAAAGTGACAACATAGGAGACTCTCTATCATGAAGATCATGGTGCTACTTTGAAGCACAAGTGTGGTAAAAGGATAGTAGCATTGCCCCTTCTCTCTTGTTCTCTCATTTTTTGTTTATTTTTTGTTTTTTTGGGCCTTCTCTTTTTTATGGCATCTTTTTTCTCTCCTTTTTTTATTTCTCCTCTGGAGTCTCATCCCAACTTGTGGGGGAATCATAGTCTCCATCATACTTTCCTCACATGGGACAATGCTCTAATAATGATGACCATCACACTTTTATTTATTTACAACTCAAGAACTACAACTCGATACTTAGAACAAAATATGACTCTATATGAATGCCTCCGGCGGTGTACCGGGATGTGCAATGAATCAAGAGTGACATGTATGAAAGAATTATTATGGTGGCTTTGCCATAAATACGATGTCAACTACAAGATCATGCAAAGCAATATGACAATGATGAAGCGTGTCATAATAAACAGAATGGTGGAAAGTTGCATGACAATATATCTCGGAATGGCTATGGAAATGCCATAATAGGTAGGTATGGTGGCTGCTTTGAGGAAGGTATATGGTGGGTGTATGTGTCGGCGTCCTGGGAACGGGGGTCCCCAGACTTGCCTGCCTGCGGCCCAGGGTATGGCTCGCCCAGCGGCCTGGTATGCCCCATCTTCATCAACCAACACTCAAGACCCTCGTGTGCACCCCCAATGTTCGAACCTCAAGGGTTTGCCGGAACCCGCAATCCAACATTTGGCGCGCGAGGTAGGGCGTGTGCCGAAGCCTCTCTTCCGCCAGCTGATCCGCCGGCGCTCCACGGTCCCGATGTCCGGCGACCCAAGAACCAACGGCGAACGTTGGGCAGCTTGGCCCGTCCTGGAAGCACCGTCAGCCCAAGAGGACCTCAACTCCGCGCTCCAGGCGACCCGCGCACCGCTGAACGCAGCAGGACGCGGGCGGCGCGGACCAGCACCCCCACCCTCACACCATGGCGCGCGTGGGCTGCCGCAAGGGCCTCAAGCTACGCTGCAGCGACAGCACCGCACACCCGGCGGGAGCAGGCGAACATGCGGGCCGCGCTCATCATGGCGCGAGAGCTGTTACGGTGTAGGCTGGCCGAGAGCGGCCGTGACGCGCTGCTGGAACACGTCGCCGAACTATTGGACTATGCTTGTAGGGGCGCGCCGCCCTTCTGCTCCCTGTCCACGCCTCAGGTTGTGGCTGAGGCGCGCGCAAGGCACTGGCGAGCTCGAGCACCCCCCGGGGCGATGGAGCAGCTTGATGACACAAACATGGGTGCTGACACCGTCCGTCCTACCGCAGCAACTTCATAACGGACGGGAACAAACGCTGGAGGCCCACCACGAGGGTATGCTGGAGTGCAACCCAGCAGCCGCCAGGGCCCAGTGATGCAGCCAGGAGCTCGAGACACAGGGCACTCAGGAGGAGGCCCTGGGAGGGCAATCATCAACGCCAATGTGCCCCGCATGGTGAACCTGGAGTACATACTCGGGGAGGGCCCCAATACGCTCCTCAGGACAGCATGGGACGATGAAACGCTGCAAGCAGGAGTTTTCCACGACTCTCTCGAGGGCTCCACCGGCCCCTTCAGCGACGGCGATAGGGTACATCAGGTATTGCAGGAGCAGGCGTGTGCTAACCATGGGCTGCAGGTGGACCAGTCCGCGACGATGGTCCAGGACCCAGGGGCGGCGGTTGCGTCCTCGACCAGAGCAGAGTGATGACCCACAAGTGTAGGGGATATATCGTAGCCTTTTCGATAAGTAAGAGTGTCAAACCCAACGAGGAGCAGAAGGAAATGACAAGCGGTTTCCAGTAAGGTATTCTCTGCAAGCACTGAAATTATCGATAACAGATAGTTTTGTGATAAGGTAATTTGTAACGGGTAACAAGTAATGAAAGTAAATAAGGTGCAGCAAGATGTCCCAATCCTTTTTGTAGCAAAGGACAAGCCTGGACAAAATCTTATATAGAGAAAAGCGCTCCCGAGGACTCGTGGGAATTATCGTCAAGCTAGTTTTCATCACGTTCATATGATTCGTGTTTGTTACTTTGGTAATTTGGTATGTGGGTCGACCGGTGCAAGGGTGCACTAGACTGCGGGTGATATGGAGATGCAATTCTATGATTAACATCATACTTAGCAAGCATTTTACAAAAAGCACCATGAATAAAATGTGAACCACCATCAGTCATTAAATATCTAGGGACTCCAAACCTTGGAAAAATAACTTCTTTAAGCATCTTAATAGAGGTGTTATGATCAGTACTACTAGTTGGAATAGCTTCTACCCACTTAGTAATGTAATCAACAACAACTAAAATATGTGTATACCCATTAGAGGAAGGAAACAGTCCCATATAATCAAAGCCCCAAACATCGAATGGTTCAATAACGAGTGAATAATTCATAGGCATTTCTTGACGTCTACTAATATTACCAATTCTTTGGCATTCATCACAAGATAAGACAAACTTACGGGCATCCTTGAAGAGAGTAGGCCAATAAAAACCAGATTGCAATACCTTATGTGCAGTTCTATCTCCAGCACGGTGTCCTCCATAAGCTTCGGAGTGACACTTGCGTAGGATCTGTTCCTGTTCATGCTCAGGTATACAACGTCTAATAACACCATTTACTCCTTCTTTATAAAGGTGTGGGCCATCCCAGAAGTAATGTCTTAAATCATAGAAAAACCTTTTCTTTTGCCGGTATGTGAAACTAGGTGGTATGAATTTAGCAACAATGTAATTAGCATAATCAGCATACCATGGAGCAGTGCGAGAAGCATTTATGACAGCTAATTGTTCATCAGGAAAGCTATCATCAATAGGTAGTGGGTCATCAAGAACATTCTCTAACCTAGACAAGTTGTTTGCAACGGGGTTCTCAGCTCCCTTTCTATCAATAATATGCAAATCAAATTCTTGTAGCAAGAGAACCCATCTAATAAGTCTAGGTTTAGCATCTTTCTTTTCCATAAGGTATTTAATAGCAGCATGATCAGTGTGAACAATTACTTTAGAATCAACAATATAAGGTCTGAACTTATCACAAGCAAATACAACTGCTAAAAATTCTTTTTCAGTGGTAGCATAATTTCTCTGGGCTCTGTCTAGAGTTTTACTAGCATATTGGATAACATTTAATTTCTTATCAGCTCTTTGTCCTAGAACATCACCTATATCATATCCACTAGCATCACACATAATTTCAAAGGGTAGATTCCAATCAGGTGGCTGAACAATAGGTGCAGAAATCAATGCTTTCTTAAGTATTTCAAATGCTTCTACACAATCATCATCAAAAACAAAAGGAATATCTTTTTGTAAGAGATTAGTCATAGGCCTGGAGATTTTAGAGAAATCCTTAATGAACCTCCTATAAAAACCGACATGACCAAGGAAACTTCTTATACCTTCAATGTCCTTGGGACACGACATCTTTTCAGCAGCATCAACTTTAGCTTTGTCAACTTCAATACCTCTTTCAGAAACTTTATGCCCCAAGACAATACCTTCATTAACAATAAAGTGGCACTTCTCCCAATTGAAGACAAGGTTAGTTTCTTCACATCTCTGCAAGACTCGATCAAGGTTGCTCAAGCAATCATCAAAAGAAGTTCCGTATACGGAAAAATCATCCATGAAAACCTCAACAATCTTTTCACAAAAATCAGAGAATATAGCCATCATGCATCTTTGAAAGGTAGCAGGTGCATTACATAAACCAAAAGGCATACGTCTATAAGCAAAGGTACCGAAAGGACACGTAAAAGTGGTATTTTCTTGATCCTCTTTTGACACAGGTATTTGAGAGAAACCAGAATGACCGTCTAGAAAATATGTGTATGTTTGGATAATCTTTCTAGCATTTGATCATTAAAAGGTAAAGGGTAATGATCCTTTTTAGTAGCTTTATTTAATTTGCGGAAATCAATTACCATCCTATAGCCTGTAACAATTCTTTGTGGGATCAATTCATCTTTATCATTAGGAAGAACAGTAATGCCTCCCTTCTTAGGGACACAATGGATGGGACTTACCTACTGACTATCAGCAACATGATAAATTATACCTGCCTCTAGAAGCTTTAGTATTTCTTTCCTTACCACTTCTTTCGTCTTATACCTTAACCGACGTTGGTGACCAACAACTGGTTTAGCATCTTTATCCAACTTTATTTTGTGCTGGCATAGAGTGGGACTAATGCCCTTAAGATCATCAAGAGTATAGCCAATAGCAGCACGGTGCTTCTTTAGAGTTTTCAATAATTTCTTTTCTTCATGCTCTGAAAGTTTAGCACTAATAATAACAGGATATATCTTCTTCTCATCAAGATAAGCATATTTAAGAGTATCAGGTAATGGTTTAAGCTCAAACACGGGATCTCCCTTGGGTGGAGGAGGATCCCCTAGTATTTCAACATGAAGGTTGTGTTTCAAAATAGGTCCCTGTTTAAAGAACACTTCATCCATTTCCCTTCTTTCATTCATAAACATATCATTTTCATGGTCGAGCAAATATTGTTCTAAAGGATCATTAGGAGGCATGACAATAGAAGCAAGACCAATAACTTCATCTTTACTAGGAAATTCCTCATCATGGGGTTGTCTATGAAATTTAGCAAAATTAAACTCATGAGACATATCACCCAAACCAATAGTAACAACATCCTTTTCGTAGTCTATCCTAGCATTAACAGTATCAAGAAGGGTCTACCAAATATAATGGGTCAAAAGTTATCTTGTGGGGTACCAAGAATAAGAGAATCAACAAGATATTTAACTTTCGCACACAAGACTTCAACATCCCTAACAATCCCGACTGGTGAAATAGTATCTCTATTGGCAAGCTTAATTGTAACATCAATACATTCTAACTTAGCGGGTGCAATATCATGCATAATTTCTTCATATAAAGAATGAGGTATTGCACTAACACTAGCACCCATATCACATAAGCCATGATAGCAATGATCTCCTATTTTAACAAAAATAACAGGCATGCCTACCACAGGTCTATGTTTATCTTTAGCACCAAGTTTAGCAATTCTAGCAACTTCATCACAAAAGTAAATAACATGCCCATCAATATTATCAGCCAAGAAATCTTTAACCATAGAAATACTAGGTTCAACATTAATTTGCTCAGGGGGTTTGGGTGTCTTAATGTTACTTTTATTGACCACAGTTGAAGCTTTAGCATGATCCTTTATTCTAACAGGGAAAGGTGGTTTCTCAATATAAGCAATAGGAACAACATGATCATTATAAGTGATAGTCTTTTCTTCAACTTTAATAGGTGCAACTACTTTTACTTCAATGTGAGGATTATATTTAAACCACTTCTCCTTAGGGAGGTCAACATGAGTAGCAAAGGATTCACACAAAGAAGCTAGTATCTCAGAGTCAAGTCCATATTTAGTGCTAAATTCACGGAAAACATCGGTATCCATAAAAGAGTTAACTCAATCATTTCTCTTGAGAGCTCATGATTGGGGCATGAATATAACATTGACTTAAGCCTCCCCCAAGCTTGAGCTATTCTTTCTCCTTCGCGAGGCCAAAAATTATATATATAATTACGATCACGATGAACAAGATGCATAGGATAAAACTTCTGATGAAATTCCAATTTCAATTGCTTGTAGTTCCATGACCCCATATCATCACATAGCCTAAACCATGTCAATGCATCCCCATCAAAGATAAAGGGAAGAACTTCTTCTTGATAATATCCTCGGGCATACCTGCAAGCTTAAATGATCCACAAACTTCATCCACATAGATTAGGTGTAAATCGGGATGCAATGTTCCATCTCCTGCAAAAGGATTAGCTAGCAGTTTCTCTATCATACCCAAAGGAATTTCAAAGTAAACATTTTCAGTAGGTTCAGTAGGTTGAGGGGTAACTAATTGTGGTTCCGGACAAGGCGAAGATACCCCGAACAAACCCCTCAAAGGATTGTTTTCCATAGTAACAAGTGACAGTAAATTTCAGCACACTATATAAAATTTTCCTTACCAAATTCCACCTACTAAAGGCGCTTCACTCCTTGGAAACGGAGCCATAAAAGAATCTTGATGAACCACAAGTGGAGGGTATCTATTGTAGCCTTTTCGATAAGTAAGAGTGTCGAACCCAACGAGGAGCAGAAGGAAATGACAAGCGGTTTCCAGTCAGGTATTCTCTGCAAGCACTGAAATTATCGGTAACAGATAGTTTTGTGATAAGGTAATTTGTAACGGGTAACAAGTAATGAAAGTAAATAAGGTGCAGCAAAATGGCCCAATCCTTTTTGTAGCAAAGGACAAGCCTGGACAAACTCTTATATAGAGAAAAGCGCTCCCGAGGACACATGTGAATTATCGTCAAGCTACTTTTCATCACGTTCATATGATTCATGTTCGTTACTTTGATAATTTGGTATGTGGTTGGACTGGTGCTTGGGTGCCGTCCTTACTTGGACAAGCATCCCACTTATGATTAACCCCTATTGCAAGCATCCGCAACTACAAAAGAAGTATTAACGTAAACCTAACCATATCATAAAACATATGGATCCAAATCAGCCCCTTACGAAGCAACGCATAAACTAGGGTTTAAGCTTTTGTCACTCTAGCAACCCATCATCTAATTATTACTTCCCAATGCCTTCCTTTAGGCCCAAACAATGGTGAAGTTTCATGTAGTCGACGTTCACATAACACCACTAGAGGAAAGACAACATACATCTCATCAAAATATCGAATGAATACGAAATTCACATGACTACTTATAGCAAGACTTCTCCCATGTCCTTAGGAACAAACATAACTACTCACAAATCATATTCATGTTCATAATCAGAGGGGTATTAATATGCATAATGGATCTGAAAATTTGATCTTCCACCAAATAAACCAACTAGCATCAACTACAAGGAGTAATCAACAATACTAGCAACCCATAGGTACCAATCTGAGGCTTTGGGACAAAGATTGGATACACGAGATGAACTAGGGTTTGAGAGGAGATGGTGCTAGTGAAGATGTTGATGGAGATTGAGCCCCTCCTGATGAGAGGATCGTTGGTGATGATTTGCCCCTCCCGGAGGGATGTTTCCTCGGCAGAACAGCTCTGCCGGAGCCCTAGATTGGTTCTGCCAAGGTTCCGCCTCGTGGCGGCGGAGTTTCTTCCCGAAAGCTTGCTTATGATTTTTTCTAGGGCAAAAGACTTCATATGGCAGAAAATGGGCACCGGAGGCCTGCCAGGGAGCCCATGAGGCAGGGGGGCGCTCCCAGGGGGGTATGGCGCGCCCCCACCCTCGTGGCTAGTGTGTGGGCCCCCTCTGGTACTTTCTTTGCTCGGTATTTTTTATTAATTCGAAAAATGACTTCCGTGAAGTTTCAGGACTTTTGGAGTTGTGCAGAATAAGTCTCTAATATTTGCTCCTTTTCCAGCCCAGAATTCCAGCTGCCGGTATTCTCGCTCTTCATGTAAACCTTGTAAAATAAGAGAGAATAGGCATAAGTATTGTGACATAATGTGTAATAAGAGCCCATAATGCAATAAATATCAATATAAAAGCTTGATGCAAAATGGACGTATCACAGAGCGCTGGGGGCTGCGCGTGGGGGGCTTGGAGCCACACCCCCCCACACGACGCGTGGAGCAAGGCGCCGTACGGAGGTAGGCCCTCTGCCGAGGGAGCGCTGGTGAGCCCTCCCCCCGGCAGAGGGCCCGTGGTCGCCGGGGGCGCCGCTGGCGTCCCCCTTGCCCCTTGGTCTCGTCCTCGTTTCCAGATGCCCCAACGGTGGTCGGGGGCGGCGCTAGGCGGGGCCCTCATCTGGCGATATGAAGTAAGGCTCACGCCCGTGAAGGTCTCCGCTCGTGACACTCTCATGTAATAATGAGTGGGGATGTACACGCCCCGGAGTCTCTGGAGTGCCGCCCTCGGGCCTCGAGGGCTCCCGCCCACGTCCCAGTGGTAGCAATTAGCTCCACGCTAGTGGAAGACAAGAAGACTAGCTAGGTGCCGGGTGCGGCTATTTGCTTTCCTCTCCCTTTTCCTTTGTAACTTGGTTCGTTGCCCTTTCAGCTTGGATTTGAAGTCTTTCTCGTTGTCAAAAAGTGGGGGGAGTTTTCCTTTGATTTCTGCTGGCTCTATCGCTTTCTGGTCGTGTACCTCGTTCTTAAGGATCGCGCCACGGGCCCTTCGGCTCGGGGGCTGGACGGCCGATCCCACTAGGCGGGTCTACTCCACCTCGGCTGGATCCCCTCAAGGCCAGAGCGTATGCGCTGCAAAACTGCCGCGTACGCATCCTGCCGTGATCAGCAGGATGCCCGTGGCCGGGCTCCCCGCAGCGGGGCAACATGCTGCTTAGGAGGCTCAGGGCCGTGGATCCCTATCGGTTTACCTTAGGAGAAAGGCGTGCCAACAGCCCCGCAACCTACACAAGATCAAGTAGGTCAGGATGAGTCACGGTGGCAATCCTGCTCAGGAGCCCGCAAACTCGCGGAAGCATGCCCCATGTTCGGCTTTAAGATGGGAAAAGAAGAGTAAAACATCAATTTATACACATAGGGGGCTCCCCCCGTCAAACGCCCTCACACCCCGCGGGGCCATCTCCAAATATTTGCGTGCAGGGTCAAAACAGAGGAGTGTGAGCTCAATCGAACATGTCACTCGCGGTGTCGTCCGAGTCACTCTCGTGCACGCTGCCGGCGCTGTCGCTCAAGTCGTCTCCACCATCGTCAACCGCGCCGCCTTCGTCCGCCACGACCACGGCTTCATCGTCCTCGGTAGCAAAGGCCCTGACCAGAGCGTCCACGTTATCATCCACCCAGCATGCCAGGTTGTCCCGGATAACTCCGGGCACTGGGGCGATGGCGGCGTCGAAGTCGAAGTTGGGGTTAGCATTCTGAAGATGGTTGAAGACGCGGGAGAATGCGCGTGCAAGGAGGCCCCAGCTCCTTTCCTCGATGAGCTCGCGATCCCTCTCGGCCCGGTCTTCCAGGCGCATCATGACGTTGGTGAAGAAGCGAAAATGGCCGGCGTAGTCCTCGGCGTGAGGATGAGGGGCGTGCTCGTTGTAGATGGCGTCCAGTGCCAGGTTGGCCCTCGTCCTGAGGTCCCGGAGCATGGCGTGTGCTCGCGCAATAATGTCTGTCGGCGGAGCACCTCTTCCTTGCTCTGCTACGTGAAGGACTCGGCGTTTGCAACTCGCCGCTGGAGCGGGAGCAACTCGGCATGGGCGGAGGCCAACTCGGCCTGAATGGAGATCAGGGCTGCAGCGGCAGCCTTCTCGCGCTGCTCCGCTTCATTTAGCTTCGACCGGAGGGCAGCAGTTCTACCCTTAGCTTCAGCCTCCAAGAACTTTAGCTTCAGGGCGTGCTCATTAGCGAGACCCTCGCGAGCCTCCGCCACCCTGCGGTCGACTTCCTCCTGGATTCTGGCCTCGCTCGCGCTGGCAGCATCTTCCGCCAGGGCGACCTGGCGCTCCCTCGTCTCCAACCGCTCGATCTCAAGGATGCGCTCCGTGGCCTCCAACATCAGCACTTCCTCATGCCTCAAGATCTCCTCCTCGTCGGACGACGCCCCCTTCATCGACGCCAAGGCAGCCCTACGCGCCTCCGCTTGCTGCTCCAAGGAGGCATTCAGGGCCTGGAGCTCCTGCCTGTGCTTCTCGGTGACCTTGTGGCGGTGGTCTGCTTCCCTGGCCTCCTCCAAAGCTCGGGCGCTGGCCTCGCGTGAGGTTGCGAGGGATGCCTTGTCCTTCGCATTGGCCTGCTCGCGCTGGAGGCGCCCAAGGTTGATGGACACCTTCAGTTGATACCACTCGTCCACCAGCCGAAGGCCCTCATCTTCGAGGTGGGCATCGACGTCCACAAGCTCCTCTCGAAGCCTGCTCAGTGCACCCATCGCCTCCCGGAGAAGCTCACGATGGACAACGCCCCTCTTGTGCGCCCCCTCGAACGAACGCCCAGGTCCGTCCTCCGCGCTGGAAGTCGCTGAAGAAGTCCAAAGAGGCACGCCCCCTCCCGGCAGGGGGCTGGAGGCCAGCCCCTTTCTAGTCCCCCTTCGGGTCTCGATGAGGGCCCGGAGGGGCGGAGGTTCGTTGCGTGAAGAAGACGCCCGGGCCGAGTCCACCCAGCTGCAGTCGACCACCAGGGGAGGAGCCCTTGGCACACCTCCCACATCACGGGCAAAGCCATGAAGCAGGGATGGCAAGAACACCAGGTCGGGCGCCAGTTCAGTGTGTTCGCCTCTCCGGCCAACCTCGCGCCAGGTACGGAAGGCTGGTTCGGGGCGCCCAAGGTCAGCAGGGGACCCGCGGTAGAAGGAGGTTGCTTCTCGGGAGATTTCGCCACCTTAGCAGAAGGGACCCTAAGGAATCATGGTCAGAAGGGGAAGCAACACTCGATAAATTACAAAGATAATGTACTCACTCGTCTATGGTGATATACTTCCTCTGTTTCAATGGCCGGAAGGCATCACCGCCGCAACTTGGAGATCCCTTCCTCTTTCGGAGCACGTCGAAGTTCGGTCGGAGCTGGCCGAAGCCCTGGGCGCTAGTGACAGCGCCGGGCGCGGCTGGAGTGGCTCCTGAGGAGGCGACCTCAGGGGTGCAGGACTGCGTGGAGACCTCGACCTCCGCCTTGTGGCGACCCGCCGGGGCCTTAGGGGCTTCAGCCTCGGGAGTGTCCGGCGGCACTGCCCCTCCAGCTGCTTCCTTAGGACGGCTCTCTAGGGGCCCGCGAGACGACCCGCCAGGAGCCTCGAGCGGCACCGGCCCCGCGGCAGCTGCGCCTCCAGCGCTCGACAGCGCTCGCCCCCCTGTGCCCACTTCTGGGGTGAGCTTCGCGCTGGCTGCAGGCAAGGGAGCCACAGAGACAGGGTTCTAGCGAGGCCCTTCAAGACCGGCCAGACGTAGTCCCCACTAATCAAAAGGGGGCATCTGCCTCGCGAAATCCACCTTGTTCAAGCACCAGTACAAGAGACAACCCTCCTCCAGCATGTTGGCTGGTGACGGGTCGCTCGTCAGGATCTTGAGCACAGTTTGCTGCGCCTCAAGAGGAAGCCCGGACTCATGAAGCCTAATGCGATCCTTGCTGCCGGACAAGGTCCACATCGGTCGGGAATGGCGTTGGAGCGGGGCAACACGGCGCCGGATGAACTCCTTCACCACCATGGGCGCAGTTACGCCAAGATCCTTCAACCTCTTCAACCGGAGCCATACGTAGGCAAGACGCGGGTCAACAAGCCTCTCACGGCCCTAGCCAGAGCTGGGAACGGCAGGTGCCGATGGATGTGAGAGCAGGGGGCTGAGCACGCCGACATCCATGAATACCCATCGCTTCCGGAACCCGCTTGCGGATGGCGGGAGCTCGAAGTCAATCCCCGAGCCGGCCGTCGCAGCCACGACCTGGAAGCTCAGGCATCCCGAGCACCGCCGAGGGTCGGTCAGGTGCAGCGAGAAGAAATGGTGAAGTAGGGCCACAGAAGGGGCAATGCCCACCATGGCCTCGCAGACTAAGGTGAAGATAGCAAGAAGGACGATGGATTGGGGATCTAGGTGTAGCATATGGATCTGGTAATGAGAAAGCACGGCGTTGAAGAAGGTGGAGAAAGGGGGAATCAGGCCGGCCCATAGGGTGTCAAGGAAAATATGGACCTCGGTGACTATCCTATCAATGGAGGCGCGGGATGAGGGCCAGGCCACCTTCTTGCCCCATTCGTAGAAGTCGGCGACGAGCGCTGGGCAGGCCTTGTCCATGGCCTCCTAGTTGAGCACCACCGACCGCTCGACGGCTGGCTCAAAGGCTAGAGGTCGTTCGTCTGAGGACTAGGGCTTCTTCTTCCCCATCTTCGTTCGGCTCAGCTCCATGGCGACGGAGAGGGCTGAGCACAGGTCAGATTGAAGGAGCAGGTTGTTGTTTTGGGAAGGCGGAAGAGTTGGGGGAGTGCATCGCCAGCAACGGAGGAGTAACCGTGTGGGTCGCGGTGGCCGCCTAGCCAGGCGGGTATCAAGGCTGCATGGGGAAGCGGGGCCGCCCATGTCCCGTCAGTCGCCACGCGTCAATCAAGGCCGCAGACGGTTGGGGCCCGCGACGCTTCACACTTGCCCCTTGGCTTTGCCTCGAAGCCAAGTCCGAGCGTGCCTTGGGCCTGGGGGCTACTATCGGCATCCTGGGAACGATGGTCCCCAGACAAGCCTGCCTGCAGCCCAGGGCGTGGCTCGCCCAGCAGCCTGGTATGACCCATCTTCATCAGCAAACACTCAAGACCCTTGCGAAGGGCCAAGCCTCGCGACGCGGATGACGCAAGACCTCCTCCGGGGCAGCCTCACTAGGCTGGCCCGCGAGGAGCGGAGAGATCAAGGCAAGGAGCACCTCGTGAGGTTCCCGTGACGTGAGCCATGACGACCAAGGCCAGGCGGGCACCAGCGGGCGCAGAGTACCAATTTCCTCTTTGGTGCTAAGGGAGCGAGCGCAGGCGAGGAGTCCCGAGGCATCATGCAAAGGTTTCCATATCGGTGCAATGATACCAAGACCAGCAGGATGGCAGGACGGAGGTCACCATGGAGCCCACGACGGCGTCACCACCAGAGCCTTTGGCAGGCGAAGACTACTTTTGTCAGGATAACTCGTACTAGTTGTCTCCCTTCAAATCCGGCCATCGTGGGATCCCTTCCCGCCTAATATTTGGGAAGAGGACCCGGGCCCCTATAAATAGGACTTGCCACCATCATAGAAGGGCAACGAACTGACCGAGGGGACGAACTTTGGATGAAATCCATTCCACCCTCACACGCACAAGCTCACTGAGCTCAAGAACACCTCTCCTCAGGAGGCTGTTCTTCCCTTTTACTTGTTCATCCCCAGCCTACAAGGCGATCCACCTCATCACACTAGAGTAGGGAATTACACCACAACGATGGTCCGAACCAGTATAAACCCTCGTGTCTCTTGTTCGTCGAGTTCATTGAGTTAGGCCTTGAGATCATGGCGAGAGCGAGCTAGAGAGAGAGGGAGATCTTCGTGTGCACCCCCAGTGTTCGAACCTTAAGGGTTTGCCGGAACCCGCAATCCGACAGTATGGTACCGGCGAAAGTTGCACGGCACAAGAGAGGCTAGCAATGGTGGAAGGGTGAGAGTGCGTATAATCCATGGACTCAACATTAGTCATAAAGAACTCACATACTTATAGCAAAAATCTATTAGTTATCGAAACAAAGTACTACGCGCATGCTACTAGGGGGATTGATTGGTAGGAAAAGGCCATCGCTCGTCCCCGACCGCCACTCATAAGGAAGACAATCAAAAATAAATCATGCTCCGACTTCATCACATAACGGTTCACCATACATGCATGCTACGAGAATCACAAACTTTGACACAAGTATCTCTCAAATTCACAACTACTCAACTAGCATGACTCTAATATCACCATCTTCATATCTCAAAACAATCATAAGGAATCAAACTTCTCATAGTATTCAATGCACTTTATATGAAAGTTTTTATTATATCCCTCTTGGATACCCATCATATTAGGACTAGTTTTATAACCCAAGAAAATTACCATGCTGTTTAAGACTCTCAAAATAATATAATTGAAGAATGAGAGTTCATCTATTTCTTCAAAATAAAACCACCGTCGTGCTCTAAAAAGATATAAGTGAAGCACTAGAGAAAATGACAAATACTCCAAAAGATATAAGTGAAGATCAATGAGTAGTTGAATAATTAGTAACTATGTGAAGATTCTCTAACATTTAAGAATTTCAGATCATGGGATTTTATTCAAACAACAATCAAAACAAAATAAAATAAAATGACGCTCCAAGCAAAACACATATCATGTGGTGAATAAAAATACAACTCCAAGTAAGGTTACCGATGAACGAAGATGAAAGAGGGGACGCCATCCGGGGCATCCCCAAGCTTAGGCTCTTGGTTGTCCTTCAATATTAACTTGGGGTACCTTGGGCATCCCCAAGTCTAGGCTCTTGCCACTCCTTATTCCATAGTCCATCGAATCTTTACCCAAAACTTGAAAACTTCACAACACAGAACTTAACAGAAAACTCATAAGCTCTGTTAGTATAAGAAAATAAATCACCACTTAGGTACTGTTGTGAAATCATTATAAATTCATATTGGTGTAATATCTACTGTATTCCAACTTCTCTATGGTTCATACTGTCCGATAGTACTCATAGATTCATCAAAATAAGCAAACAACAGATAGAAAACAGAATCTATCAAAAACAGAACAGTCTGTAGTAATATGTAACTGGCGAATACTTCTGTAACTCCAAAAATTATGAAATAAATTTATGAACGTGAGAAAATTGCCTATTAATCTTCTGAAAAAAGAATCAACTCAAAATCACTCTTCTGTTAAAAATGAAAATTATTCTCGTGAGTGCAAAGTTTCTGTTTTTACAGCAATATCGCATTAACTTTCACCCAAGTCTTCCCAAAGGTTCTACTTAGCACTTTATTGAAAAAAGCTATAAAACATGATTACTACAGTATCTTAATCACGTTAACACACAAAAACAGTAAGGTTAAATATTGGGTTGTCTCCCAACAAGCGCTTTTCTTTAATGCCTTTTAACTAGGCATGCTGATTTCAACGATGCTCACATGAAAGATAAGAATTGAAACATAAAGAGAGCATCATGAAGAATATGACTAGCATATTTAATTCTAACCCACTTCCTATACATAGGGATTTTGTGAGCAAACAACTTATGGGAACAATAATCAACTAGCATAGGAAGGCAAAACAAGCATAACTTTAAAACTTTAAGCACATAGAGAGGAAACTTGATATTATTGCAATTCCTACAAGCATATATTCCTCCCTCATAATAATTTTCAGTAGCATCATGAATGAATTCAACAATATAACCATCACATAAAGCATTATTTTCATGATCCCCAAGCATATAAATTTTATTACTCTCCACATAAGCGAGTTTCTTCTCATGAATAATAGTGGGAGAAAACTCAACAAAATAATTATCATGTGAGGCATAATCCAACTGAAAACTAAAATCATGATGACAGGTTTCATGGTTATCATTATTCTTAATAGCATACAAGTCATCACAATAATCATCATAGATAGCAACTTTGTTCTCGTAATCAATTGGAACCTCTTCCGACATAGTGGATTCATCACTAAATAAAGTCATGGCATCTCCAAATCCACTTTCATAATTATCACAATAAGATTCAACACCCTCCAAAATTGTGGGATCATTACTTCCTAAAGTTGACACTCTTCTAAACCCACTTTCATCAATATAATCATCTTAAATAGGAGGCATGCTGTCATCAAAATAAATATTCTCATGAAAACTTGGGGGACTAAAAATATCATATTAATCAAACATAGAATCCCCAAGCTTGTGGATTTCCATATCATTAGTATCATGCATATTCAAGGAATTCATACTAACAACATTCCCATCATGCTCATCATTCAAAGATTTAGTGCCAAACATTTTAATGCATTCTTCTCCTAACACTTTGGCACAATTTTCCTTTCCATCATTCTCACGAAGGACATTAAAAAGATGAAGCATATGTGGAAACCTCAATTCCATTTTTTTGTAGTTTTATTTTATAGACTAAACTTGTGATAATAAAATAAAATAAAATATTGAATTGCAAGATCTAAATATATACCTTCAAGCACTAACCTCCCCGGCAACGGCGTCAGAAAAGAGCTTAGCTGACGGGGTGTTAGTGCCGCTTACCTAGCCTCCCTGACAACGGCCCCAGAAAAGAACTTGATGTCTACTACACAACCTTCTTCTTGTAGACGTTGTTGGGCCTCCAAGTGCAGAGGTTTGTAGGACAGTAGCAAATTTCCCTCAAGTGGATGACCTAAGGTTTATCAATCCGTGGGAGGCGTAGGATGAAGATGGTCTCTCTCAAACAACCGTGCAACCAAATAACAAAGAGTCTCTTGTGTCCCCAACACACCCAATACAATGGTAATTACATAGGTGCACTAGTTCGGCGAAGAGATGGTGATACAAGTGCAGCATGGACGGTAGATATAGGTTTTTGTAATCTGAAATTATAAAAATAGCAAGGTAACAAGTAATAAAACTGAGCAAAAACGGTATTGCAATGCTTCGAAACAAGGCCTAGGGTTCATACTTTCACTAGTGCAAGTTCTCTCAACAATAATAACATAATTAGATCATATAACAATCCCTCAACATGCAACAAAGAGTCACTTCAAAGTCACTAATAGAGGAGAACAAACGAAGAGATTATTGTAGGGTACGAAACTACCTCAAAGTTATTCTTTCCGATCAATCCATTGGGCTATTCCTATAAGTGTCACAAACAGCCCTAGAGTTCGTAGTAAAATAACACCTTAAGACACAAATCAACCAAAACCGTAATGTCACATAGATACTCCAATGTCACCACAAGTATCCGTGGGTATGTTTATACGATATGCATCACACAATCTCAGATTCATCTATTCAACCAACACAAAGAACTTCAAAGAGTGCCCCAAAGTTTCGACCAAAGAGTCAAGACGAAATCGTGTGCCAACCCCTATGCATAGATTCCCAAGGTCACGGAACCCACAAGTTGATCACCAAAACATACATCAAGTGAATCAATAGAATACCCCATTGTCACCATGGATATCCCATGCAAGACATACGTCAAGTGTTCTCAAATCCTTAAAGACTCAATCCAATAAGATAACTTCAAAGGGAAAACTCAATCCATTACAAGAAGATAGAGGGGGAGAAACATCATAAGATCCAACTATAATAGTAAAGCTCGCGGTACATCAAGATCGTGCCATATCAAGAACACGAGAGAGAGAGAGAGAGAGATATCAAACACATAGCTACTGGTACATACCCTCAGCCCCGAGGGTGAACTACTCCCTCCTCGTCATGGAGAACGCGGGGATGATGAAGATGGCCACCGATGATGGATCCCCCCTCCGGCAGGGTGCCGGAATAGGGTCCCGATTGGTTTTTTGTGGCTAGAGAGGCTTGCGGTGGCGGAACTCCTGATCTAGGTTTCTTTCTGGGGGTTTCTATATTTATAGGAATTTTTGGCGTCGGTCTCACGTTAGGGGGGGGGGTCTCCGAGTCAACCACGAGATAGGGGGGCACGCCCAGGGGGGTAGGGCGTGTCCTCCACCCTCGTGGATGGATCGGGATTCTTCTGGCCCAACTCTTTTACTTTGGGGGCTTCTTTTGGTCCATAAAAAATCATCAAAAATTGGCACGTAAATTGGACTCCGTTTGGTATTCCTTTTCTGTAAAACTCAAAAACAAGGAAAAAACAGAAAAATGGCACTGGGTTCTAGGTTAATAGGTTAGTCCCAAAAATCATATAAAACAACATATAAATGCATATAAAACATCCAAGATAGATAATATAATAACATGGAATAATCGAAAATTATAGATACATTGGAGACGTATAAAGCAACCCCAAGCTTAATTCCTGCTCGTCCTCGAGTAGGTAAATGATAAAAATAGAATTTTTGATGTGGAATGCTACCTAACATATTTATCAATGTAATCTTCTTTATTGTGCCAAGAATATTCAGATCCATAAGATTGAAAACAAAAGTTTAATATTGACATGAAAACAATAATACTTCAAGCATACTAACAAAGCAATCATGTCTTCTCAAAATAACATGGCCAAAGCAAGCTATCTCTACAAAATCATATAGTCTGGCTATGCTCTATCTTCATCACACAAAATATTTAAATCATGCACAACCCCGATGACAAGCCAAGCAATTGTTTCATACTTTTTATGTTCTCAAAATTTTTCAATCTTCATGCCATACACGAGCGTGAGCCATGGACATAGCACTATAGGTGGAATAGAATGGTGGTTGTGGAGAAGACAAAAAGGAGAAGACAGTCTCACATCAACTAGGCGTATCAATGGGCTAAGGAGATGCCCATCAATAGATATCAATGTGAGTGAGTAGGGATTGCCATGCAACGGATGCACTAGAGCTATAAGTGTATGAAAGCTCAAAAAGAAACTAAGTGGGTGTGCATCCAACTCGCTTGCTCACGAAGACCTAGGGCATTTTGAGGAATCCCATCATTGGAATATACAAGCCAAGTTCTACAATGAAAGATTCCCACTAGTATATGAAAGTGACAACATAGGAGACTCTCTATCATGAAGATCATGGTGCTATTTTTAAGCACAAGTGTGGTAAAAGGATAGTACCATTGCCCCTTCTCTCTTGTTCTCTCATTTTTTATTGTTTTTTGGGCCTTCTCTTTTTTTATGGCATCTTTTTTCTCTCCTTTTTTTATTTTTCGTCCGGAGTCTCATCCTGACTTTTGGGGGAATCATAGTCTCCATCATCCTTTCCTCACATGGGACAATGCTCTAATAATGATGGCCATCACACTTTTATTTATTTACAACTCAAGATTTACAAGTCAATACTTAGAACAAAATATGACTCTATATGAATGCCTCCAGTGGTGTACCGGGATGTGCAATGAATCAAGAGTGACATGTACAAAAGAATTATTAAGGTGGCTTTGCCACAAATATGATGTCAACTACATGATCATGCAAAGCAATATGACAATGATGAAGCATGTCGTAATAAACGAAACGGTGGAAAGTTGCATGGCAATATATCTCGAAATGGCTATGGAAATGCCATAATAGGTAGGTATGGTAGATATTTTGAGGAAGGTATATGGTGGGTGTATGTGTCGGCATCCTGGGAACGGGGGTCCCTAGACTTGCCTGCCTGCGGCCCAGGGCGTGGCTCGCCCAGCGGTCTTGTACGCCCCATCTTCATCAGCAAACACTTCTATGAGATGGGTTGACTGGGAATACATCAAGGACAATGAAGAGCACTTTCCTGGAGTGCAAGGCAACTTCAAGGCTTGTGGAGTAGCTGACTTTGTTGGGCAGAAGCTCACAAAGTGGAATGAAGAGCTGATCATGCAGTTCTACTCCACAACACACTTCTATCCAGATGGAATAATTGTGTGGATGTCAGAAGGTACTAGGTACCAATCAACAGTTGCTGAGTGGTCATAGCTCATCAATGCCCCAGAGGAGCATGAGGATGACCTAGATATATATGCCAAGAAGAAGATGGACCACAACTCTATGTCCAACATGTACAAGGAGATCCCAAACAAGGCACTTGATACTTTCAAGTTTGGATCAGTACATTATCTTCTGTCAGGGTTGCCAACCATAAATTGGATTCTAAGGCACACTCTATTGCCCAAGTCAGGTGATCACAAGATGATCAGAGGCCATGCAATCAACTTGCTTCATATCTTTGATGTGCCACAAAATTTCACGGTGATGAGCCTCATGGTAGAAACTATCAAAAGGACTGCAGCAGATCAGAAGAGGAGCTGTGGTTATGCCCCTTAGATCCAAGAGCTGATCAACTCCAAGATGGGCACATACATATACTTATTGGACAAGGAACATTTGCCTATTCATCCAGACTTTGAGGATAATCAAGTTGTGATGAACAAGGATGAACCATCTTCAGCTCATGCTCAAGCACAGAAGGAGAAGGCAAGGAAGGAGAAAGCTGCCAAGATGCCAACTCAAGAGGAGGCATCTGAGTATTTCTTGAAAACCAAGCAAGAGCAGCTTAGTTACTTGATTGCATCCACACTGAGGATTGAGAAAGGACTGGCCACCCTCACTCAGAATCAGGAGAGCTTAGAGAGAATCGTAGAACAAAAGTTCTATGACTTGGATGTCAAAGTAACAGAGATTCAGTCTGCAGTGGAGCAACTTCAAGATGACATGCAGGAGAGGAAAGGGAAGACTACAACTGATGCATTTGCCAAAGTGCCACGAGCTCAGAGGTCAACTGCAGTGCCAGTTCCTGACACCAGAGCCACCACCTCAGCTCCAGCCACAACACCAGCCCAACCAGCTCCAGCATCTACTTCAGCTCCAGCTCCAACCACGTCTATAGAAGCCTTCGTCCTTGGAGTGATCCAGACTCCACCACCACCAGAAGATCAAGCCTGAGAGTCGATCTAGCATTATGCATTTTCTAGGAACTTTTTGGTAACTTGTTGCCAAAGGGGGAGAAAAATGTATATATCATAGGCTTCGAGAGAGAGTGTTGCTTTTATTCTCTCTTGTTTTATTTGGTGGTTTTTCAAACTTTCTTTGCTTTTGGTTGAGATACTATGATATGCTTGTGAGACATTGATGATCATGTGTTTGATCATAAGCTACACTTATGCATGCTTGATATATCTTATCTATCTTATGTGATCATTCACTTTTCTTGGCGATGAGTGCATGTATTTCATTCCTATCATTTTGAGCGCTCCACCAAGATGTATGTGACATGGAAGAGTAACCCATGATTCTAACTCTTTGTGCATTTGCAGTCCAAAGCAAATTTTAAATATGCACAAATTTAGGGGGAGCTCTTACTTATCACATACTTCTCAAAGCAACGATATATTTCATTCTTATTATCATTTGTTGAAGCTTTGATCTATATGTTGTCATCAATTACCAAAAAGGGGGAGATTGAAAGTGCAACTATCCCTAGGTGGTTTTGGTAATTCATAACAACATATAGCTCATTGAGCTAATGCTATTCCAAGATGATTATTTCAGGAAAGCTCAATAATTGGCATGGCATGGATGGTGAAAGTGGAACCCTCAAAATGCTAAGGACAAAGGATTGGCTCAAGCTCAAAAGCTCAAGACTCTTCATTTTACATTTTAGTTATCCAAGATCACATTGAGTCCATAGGAAAAGCCAATACTATCAAGGAGGGATGAGGTGTTGCTTAATGAACCCTTTGCTTCATGTGCTTAATGATATGCTCCAAAATCCTCAGCTACTTTCTCATATCCACTCTTGACCTAAACCCAAAGCCAAACTCGGTCCTACCGATTCTTCCTATCCGGCACCACCGAGTTTCACATGTCATAAGCCACTGCCAAATCCTAGCAAATCGGTTCTACCGATAGGGATCTCGGTCTCACCGAGATGGGATTGCAATTTCTCTGTTTCCTTTTCGTAAATTTTCGGTCTCACCGAAAGAGCGGATCGGTCCCACTGAGATTGCAATGCAAACTCTCTGTTTCCTTTTTTTAACTTTTCGGTCTCACCGAAAGAGCAAATCGGTCCCACCGAGTTTGCCTGACCAACTCTCTGGTTAGCTTATTACCAAATCGGTCTCACCGAGTTTGTGTAATCGGTCTCACCGAGATTACGTTATGCCCTAACCCTAACCATATCGGTCCTACCGAGTTGCATGTCAGTCCCACCGAAAATCTCTAACGGTCACTAGGTTTACCAAATCGATCCGACCGAGTTTGTTGATTCGGTCCCACCGAGATTGGTAAATTGTGTGTAACGGTTGGATTTTGTGTGGAGGCTATATATACCCCTCCACCTCCTCTTCACTCGTGGAGAGAGCCATCAGAACACATCTACACTTCCAACTCATATGTTCTAAGAGAGAACCACCTACCCTTGTGTTGAGGCCAAGATATTCCATTCCTACCATATGAATCTTGATCTCTAGCCTTCCCCAAGTTGCTTTCCACTCAAATCTTCTTTCCACCAAATCCAAATCCTGTGAGAGAGAGTTGAGTGTTGGGGAGACTATCATTTGAAGCACAAGAGCAAGCAGTTCATCATCAACACACCATTTGTTACTTCTTGGAGAGTGGTGTCTCCTAGATTGGCTAGGTGTCACTTGGGAGCCTCCGACAAGATTGTGGAGTTGAACCAAGGAGTTTGTAAGGGCAAGGAGATCGCCTACTTCGTGAAGATCTACCGCTAGTGAGGCAAGTCCTTCGTGGGCGATGGCCATGATGGGATAGACAAGGTTGCTTCTTCGTGGACCCTTCATGGGTGGAGCCCTCCGTGGACTCGCGCAACCGTTAACCTCCGTGGGTTGAAGTCTCCATCAACGTGGATGTAGGATAGCACCACCTATCCGAACCACGACAAAAACATCCTTGTCTCCAATTGCGTTTGAATTCTCCAAACCCTTCCCTTTACATTCTTGCAAGTTGCATGCTTTACTTTCCGCTGCCTATACAATCTTTGCATGCTTGCTTGAATTGTATGATGATTGCTTGACTTGTCCTAAAGTAGCTAAAATCTGTCAAGAACTAAAACTGGGAAAAGGTTAAGTTCTTATAAAGTCAAGTAGTCTAATCACCCCCCATCTAGACATACTTTCGATCCTACAGAGGGCCCCAATACTCTCCCCGGGCCAGCATGGGACAGCGGAATGCTACAAGAAGGAGTTTTCCGCGAGTCTCCCGAAGGCTTCGCCGGCCCCTTCATCGACGACGATGGGGTACATCAGGTATCGCAGGAGCAGGCGTGTGCTAACCATGGGCTGCAGGTGGACCAGTTCGCGACAATAGTCGAGGACCCAGGGGTGGCGGTTCCGTCCCCAACCGGAGCAGAGCGCTGGGGGCTGTGCGTGGGGGGCTTGGAGCCACGGCCCCCCACGCGATGCGTGGAGCAAGGCGTCGTACGGAGGTAGTCACTCTGCCGGCGGAGCGCTGGTGAGCCCTCCCCCCAGCAGAGGGCCCGTGGCCGCCGGGGGCACCGCTGGCATCCCCCTTTCCCCTTGGTCTCGTCCTGGTTTCCGGACGCCCCAACGGTGGTCGGCGGCAGCGCAAGGCGGGGTCCTCGTCTGGCGATATGAAGTAAGGCTCACGCCAGTGAAGGTCTCCGCTCGTGACACTCTCACGTAATAATGAGTGGGTCTGTACACGCCCCAGAAGTTTGTAGGACAGTAGCAAATTTCCCTCAAGTGGATGACCTAAGGTTTATCAATCCGTGGGAGGCATAGGATGAAGATGGTCTCTCTCAAACAACCCTGCAACCAAATAACAAAGAGTCTCTTGTGTCCCCAACACACCCAATACAATGGTAAATTGTATAGGTGCACTAGTTCGGCGAAGAGATGGTGATACAAGTGCAATATGGATGGTAGATATAGGTTTTTGGAATCTGAAATTATAAAAACAACAATGTAAAAAGTAATAAAAGTGAGAGAAAACAGTATTGCAATGCTTCAAAACAAGGCCTAGGGTTCATACTTTCACTAGTGCAAGTTCTCTCAACAATAATAACATAATTAGATCATATAAGAATCCCTCAACATTCAATAAAGAGTCACTCCAAAGTCACTAATAGCGGAGAACAAACGAAGAGATTATTGTAGGGTATGCAACCACCTCAAAGTTATTCTTTCCGATCAATCCATTGTGCTATTCCTATAAGTGCACAAACAGCCATAGAGTTCGTAGTAAAATAACACCTTAAGACACAAATCAACCAAAACCGTAATGTCACCTAGATACTCCAATGTCACCACAAGTATCCTTGGGTATGATTATACGATATGCATCACACAATCTCAGATTCATCTATTCAACCAACACAAAGAAATTGAAAGAGTGCCCCAAAATTTCTACCAGAGAGTCAAGACGAAAACGTGTGCCAACCCCTATGCATAGATTCCCAAGGTCACGGAACCCGCAAGTTGATCACCAAAACATACATCAAGTGAATCAATAGAATACCCCATTGTTACCACGGGTATCCGACGGAAGACATACATTAAGTGTTCTCAAATCCTTAAGGACTCAATCCGATAAGATAACTTCAAAGGGAAAACTCAATCCATTACAAGAAGATAGAGGGGGAGAAACATCATAAGATCCAACTATAATAGAAAAGCTCGTGGTACATCAAGATCGTGCCATATCTAGAACACGAGAGAGAGAGAGAGAGAGAGAGAGAGAGAGAGAGAGAGATCAAACACATAGCTATTGGTACATATCCTCAGCCCCGAGGGTGAACTACTCCCTCCTCATCATGGAGAGCGCCGGGATGATCAAGATGGCCACCAGTGATGGATCCCCCCTCCGGCAGGGCACCAGAACAGGGCCCCGAAAGGTTTTTGGTGGCTATAGAGGCTTGCGGCGGCGGAACTCCCGATCTAGGTTTCTTTTTGGTGGTTTTTGTATCTATAGGAATTTTTGGCATTGGTCTCACCTCAGGGGGGTCTCCGAGTCATCCACGAGATAGGAATTTTTGGCATTGGTCTCACGTCAGGGGGGTCTCTGAGTCATCCACGAGATAGGAATTTTTGGCATTGGTCTCACGTCAGGGGGGTCTCGTGGATGGCTCGAGACTCTTCTGGCCCAACTCTTTTATTCTGGGGGCTTCTTTTGGTCCATAAAAACATCAAAAATTGGCACGTCAATTGGACTCCGTTTGGTATTCCTTTTCTGTAACACTCAAAAATAAGGAAAAAAAGAAGCTGGCACTGGGCTCTAGGTTAATAGGTTAGTCCCAAAAATCATATAAAACAACATATAAATGCATATAAAACATCCAAGATGGATAATATAATAGCACCGAATAATCAAAAATTATAGATACGTTGGAGACGTATCATCCCGTACTGCAAGATCCACCGAACCAAAGGACACGACCTTTAGGAGTGTTACCAAGTTGAACAGCTTGTCAAGAAGTAGAGGGAAGAGTATGATAAGCGTGATAAGGAGATAGGAAAAAATGCCGCTGGCTAAGGGCCAAGGCGGTGGAGCAAATCGCCTTGGCAAACCCTTTTGGAACCAAGGGAAACCCGCCAGGGGCCAAGAGAAGGAAATCTGTGATGATGTGAGTGATGAAGGGAATGAAGAGGAAACCACTGAGCAGGAATTTCAGAAGGCCACTAACGCCGTATGCATTTATGGAGGTGCATCTTTGCACACCTCTCATCGCCAACTCAAGCGATAGGCACGAGAGGTCAATGTTGTGGAACCAGCGCCAGAGGCCTAGAAGCTGCTCAAATGGTCCCCCCCGCCCATCATCTTTGATGAGGAGGAGCACCCTAGCCGCACCATCGCGGTAGGGTGTTTGCCATTGTTGGTCTCCCCAAAAATTCGCAACCTCAAGGTCACAAAGATGTTAGTGGATGGCGGGGCCGGGTTGAATCCGATTTCCCCGATAGTCATCAACAAGCTCCAGATAGGAGAAGAAGAGCTAGAGGTTACCGACACGTTTCAAGGAGTCAATCCCGGCAGGAGCCATCCCAAGGGGAAGATTATGTTGCCGGTGACGTTTGGGGGAGAACTGAACTATCAGACTAAGAAGATTGTGTTTGATGTGGTCGATCTCCCCCTGCCGTACAATGGGATTTTGGGACAGCTGACCCTGGCTAAGTTCATGGCAGCGTTTCACTATGCTTATAACACTTTGAAGATGCCTGGGCCACTGGGAGTCATCACTATCCCATCAGATGAGTAGGATGCAATTATCTGCGTGGACAAGATGTACCGGGATGCAGTCGCAGGGGAGGCTGCGGCAGCAGCAGCTCCCGCCAAGGAAAGCAAAGGAAAGAAGAAGGATTGAAGGGCCTCCGACAAGGAGTCTGGGAAGTGTGCCCCCTCCGAGTGCACGACACCCATTGATGACATGCCGGAGTGTTCCAACAGTAAGAGATCCAAGGTTGCTGCACCCCAAGTGAAGAAGGTCCCGGCAGGGCTGGCTGGCATTGATGGTACTTTCAGCGCCAACCTTGATGACAAATAGGAAAGCGCGCTCGTTTCCTTCCTGTGGGCGAATATCGATGTGTTTGCCTGGCAACCATCTGATATCCCCGGTGTTCCCAGGGAGGTAATCGAGCACCACCTTGCTGTCTGCCCACACGCTAGACCCGTCAAGCAGAAAGTCCGGAAGTAGGCCTTGGAGCAGCAGTAGTTCATTGTCGAGGAAATCAAGAAGCTAGAGGTAGCTGGTTTGGTCAGAGGAGTACTGCACCCTACATGGTTGGCAAACCCATTGGTGGTCCGGAAGGCGAATGGGAAATGGAGGCTCTGTATTGATTTCACAGATCTCAACAAGGCTTGCCCAAAGGACCCATTTCCCTTGCCGCACATCGACTAGATTGTGGATTCCACTTCAGGTTGTGATTTGCACTGCTTTCTGGATGCATACTCCAGATATCACTAGATCTTCATATCCAAAGAAGATGAGGAGAAGACATCGTTCATCACTCCATGTGGTACGTATTGCTTTGTCCGCATGCCTATCGGATTAAAGAGTGATGGGTCCACTTTTGCAAGACCAGTTCAAATTGGTTTGAGCCACAGTTGCACAGAAACATAGAAGCCTATATGGATGACATCGTGGTCAAAACCAAGGATAAGACCACCCTTATCCTGGATTTGGAGGAGACATTTGCTAATCTGTGCAAAATCGACTTGAAGCTTAATCCGGAGAAGTGTGTATTCGGTGTTCCCTCCGGCAAGCTACTTGGATTCTTCGTATCCCATCGGGGGATTGAAGCTAACCCCGACAAGATCAAGGCCATTGAGCAGATCCAAGCGCCAAGGATAGTTAAGGATGTAAGGCGCCTGATGGGATGCGTTGCCGCGCTAAGCAGATTCATTTCCAAGTCTGCCGAGCATGCCCTGCTGTTCTTAAAATTTTTGAAGAAGGTGGGGCCCATGAAGTGGACCCCGGAAGCAGATGCAGCTCTGCAAGAATTGAAGGCCTACCTATCGTCCGTGCCTACCTTGGTTGCTCCCAAACCCCAAGAGCTATTGTTGCTTTACTTGGCGGCAGCCAATCAAGTGGTCAGTGCAGCCTTGGTAGCACAGTGAGAGGTGGATGACGCAGAAAGTGGCCAGATCACGGCAGAGTCAGAAAAGGATCAAGACAACAGTGAGCATGGTAGTGAGAGCAACCACAAGGATGCGACAAGGAAGAAAGTGGTGCAGCACCCAGTATACTTTGTCAGCTCCTTGTTACAAGGGGCTAGATCGAGGATTCTGGTGTGCAAAAGTTGATCTTTGGCCTCGTCATGGCCTCAAGGAAACCGCACCACTACTTCCAAGCCCATGAGATTACGGTTGTCACTCGTTTTTTGTTGCAAAGGATACTCCGAAACCTAGAGGCCACAAGCATAATAGTGGAGTGGGCTTTGTAGTTATTCAGCTTTGGTTTAAAGTTTGAGAGCACGTCAACTATTCAGAGCAGGGCACTGGCAGAGTTTATTGCAGAATGGATGCCAACCCCTGATGAGGAAGTGACAGAAACAGCTCTCCCCGACAAGGAATCACCCCAAGAATGGATTATGTATTTTGATGGTGATTTTTCCCTAGAAGGTGCAGGGATGGCATGCTTCTTATTGCCCCCTCCGGGGAGCACTTGAAGTACGTCATCCAAATGCACTTTTCTCGGGAAGAATCCACCAACAATACAACTGCGTATGAAGGGCTCCTTGCCAGGCTCAGGATTGCAGCAGAATTGGGAATAAAGAAGTTGATTATTCAAGGAGATTCACAGCTTGTGGTGAGACAAGTCAACAAGGATTATCAAAGCCCATTGATGGAAGCATACATGGAGGAAGTGAGGAGATTGGAGGAGCACTTTGATGGGTTGCAAACAGAGCACGTACCCCATGCGGAAAATAGCATAGCTGATCACCTGTCAAAGTGTGCTGCGCAGAAGCTTCCCGTGGAACTAGGAACTTTTGTTCTCCATCTCTCTCAGCCCTCCGTATCACCAACCACAATGTCCCGGAAAGGAGAAAGTTGTACTACGGTAAGCCTCTCCCGGTCGAGCCAACCGCCCCTGGCAGAGACCCTGCCAGAAATAACTCCTCACAGCCTGCCGGACCACCCCCTCCAGCCGGGCCTATGGACCCCGCGAACGAGGCTGGTGCTCCTGCGGTAGAGGAGGTGCCTCTAGTCCTTGTTGCTGAGCCCCAGGCTCCAACATGGGCAAGGAACATCGTCAGCTTCCTCCAAACCGAAGAACTTCCCAGCGACCAAGATGAAGCTGAGAAAGTAGCCCGGAGGGCTAGTATGTATCAGTTTGTCGATGACACTCTGTACAGAAGGAGGTCCAATGGTGTGAAATTGAAGTGTCTCTGCTGGGAGGATGGAAAGGAACTGCTAGCTGAGATTCATAGAGGAATGTGCAGCTCACACATTGGATCAAGGGCAATAGTTGGGAAAGCATTCCAACAAGGATTCTATTGGCCCACAGCCCTCCAAGATGCAGTTGAGCTCATCACGACATGTGAAGCCTGCCAGTTCCATTCCAAGAGAACACACCTGCCTGCCCAAGCCCTTCAGAAAATCCCTCTATCATGGCCATTTTCGGTCTGGGGGCTCAATATCCTCGGCCCCTTCCCCCGAGCAATCAGGGGCTTTGAATTCTTGTTCGTTGCCATCGACAAGTTTACAAAGTGGCTGGAAGTGACTGCCGTCAGAAAGGTGACTGCTCAGTCAGCTATCAAGCTCTTGACATAATTGGTGTGTCATTTCGGAGTTCCGGCAAGGATCATCACTGACAACGGCACCTAGTTCACGAGCCATGCCTTCATGCAATACGTTCATGCCCTCAGATGCAAGATCTCATTCGCCTCTGTGGCACACCCCCAGAGCAATGGACAAACTGAGAGGGCGAACGCTGAAGTGCTTCATGGACTCAAGGCAAGAACTTTCGATACGCTGCAGAAGCACGTTAGGCGGTGGATCAAGGAGCTGCCGGCAGTTCTCTAGTACCTCAGAACAACACCTAACCAAGCTACCGGGCAAACTCCCTTCTCCCTGGTCTACGGGGTAGAAGCAATTATCCCCACAGAACTCATTTACGGGTCCCCTTGAGTGCTTGCCTACGATGAAGTAGCGCAAGATCAACACAGGCATGACGACACTGTGCTACTCGAGGAGAACCGTCTCCGGGATGCTACGCATGCTGCACGCTACTAGCAAGCCCTGCATCGCTATCATAGCTACAGGGTTCATGCCCGGTGTTTTGAGGAAGGTGACCTTGTCCTTAGGCGCGTTCAGTCCACCAACGGTACAAACAAGCTATCACCAAAGTGGGAAGGCCCTTATCGAGTGGTACGAGTCACCAGACCCGGTGCGGTCCGTATGGAGACCAGAGATGGCACTCAGCTGCAAAACTCATGGAATATTGAGCATCTTCTTAAGTACTACCCATAAGGCGCGAGGCTGTCGGGCACTGCCCGGCAACCACCCTTTTGTACGGGCCTTGCCTCAGCTGCATGTAACCCCTTGTACAAAGCCGAGGCGATGAACCCGTGCAAGAGAAAATAAAGAAGCGCTGTAGGGGGCCCCAACTAAGATTGCATGCATGCACGAGCACACCCAGATCACTGCACAAGCATTTCATGAGCATTTGCATATGCATATAGATAGGATTGCATCATGCATTCATTCTCATCTGCATGGAGTTGCAGGTTCCTACCGTGAACTTGGCTTTGATAAAGGACGAGAAGATTGCATGGCACAATGATCCCCGACAAAGCCAAACAGTTAAGTTTACCTCTTGTCCATTAGTGTTCTGTAAGGCTATAACTTTGCATGAGAAAACCTTGCCTCTCTCATAAAACTTAGGTGCTCCCATCCATGACTCGAACGTTGCTTCGGTCAGGATGGTCGCAGTGGCCTTTGATGAAAAAGAGTGGGCGGGGTCTGGCCCCTCTGTCTGTTCCCCGGCAGACGTAGCTCTCCGGCAGACAAAGAGGGTGCCGGCAGGATATCCTGCCGGGAAAAACTTGTTTATTTACATTAAAGAGGCACTCCCCCTCTGCATGGACATACACATGCATGGGCTCCTGGCAATGTTCATCTTTTCCATTCATATGCTGATACAAGTACAAGCATTACAGGACACAAAGATGGACTCGAGAGATTACAGTATTTCAATTAAAATTTGGCAGTTGCCTACTAGTTTAAGATTGAAAAAAGATAAGTGCTTCGTAAACTCCTCTCCCTGTCCCTCTTATCGCAGGTATTGTGGTGGGAAGAGAAGAGGACGGGCGCCATGCCGGCACAATGCCACCCCAATCCTTGTTAGGAGCTGGCGACCCCAGCTTGACAAGGTCGGGAGTGGCGAGGCTGCGAAGGAGGAAGACGTGCGGAGCACCTCGACGGCCCCCTGGTCACCGCCCCCAGGACCAACAGGGGGCTCTAGCACATGCACCGGCAGAGTAAGGCGTCAGAACCCAGTCAGAAGACCCCAAAAGGAAGCGGAAGCACCAGGGGGACGAGCCTTTTCCCGCCAGTCGGAAGAAACGGTGATGACGGCGCCGGGAAAAGGGGGGAAGAGCCAGGCAGACGGACAGCATGTCGCTAGTACGAGACGAACGTGTCGATGCAGCCGTGCTCCTACTGGACGGCCTGCCTCCCATCTTCTCCTTCTCCCCAGGCTTCGTATCCATCAACATCGCTCCGAAGGGAGGCCGAAGCTCAGGTCCGACACCTCCCTCGGGGTGACGGTGAGTGGCCGGAACGACCAGGGGGCTCAAGGTGCACGGCTCCCCTCCTTGGCGGGCAGGAAGGCGCGCCTCTCATTGACAACATCCCCAAGACCTCCAGGAGGGGCAATGCTAGGATTACCAACGATCCCCAGCCCCACCTCCCGGCCGAGCCTCAAAGAGACCAAGGGATTTATCACGCCAAGGATCAGGCTCACTCCTCGAGCGCCAGCACTAGCATGGGGCAACAATAGCCCCAAACAGGAGCCCCGGGGCTGGCCCCAGGCTCCTCTCTTCGACATCACTAGTGGAAGAAGAAAACAAGGGAAGAATAAGAGGGATGCAGAAATGGATGACTTTGCCCTCCTCTGCCCCTCCCTTTTATAGGCCGGGCAGGGAGGGGCAGTAGCTCCATCAATGGGCGACCACCGCCCTCCTCCACCAATTCAAGGCGGGCGGGCCCTCTTCAAGATGCTCTCCCATGCCACGCGCCTCCGTTACCTACCCCGCACGATGCATGCAACGCACATGGCCAAAGGATAAGGGCGCGCGATGGGAAGAGTAAATTGGCAGTTTCTACCCTGTGCATTAAAGTCATTCACGGGCCATCACTAGAGCAGCCCCACAACTATTGGCTTTATACCGCGCGTGTGGAAATCAAAAACCGCCCTAGAGATCAAGACTCATGAAGCAGCAATAGAAACCTTAAAGGGGCCAACCCCTTCAGTGATCCTGCTTGTGCACTTATTAGGCCCTACCTCGACGACGCTCGGCAGCGCGTTCGGGGCAGGCCCGGGGGCTTCTGTCGGTGCAAAAAACCCTGGGTCCGTTGCCCAACTGTGCACAGGCACAAGATCAAGATTGAAGCACCAGCTCAAGACAGAGATTAAAGAAGCAAGAGATTTGAAGAACTAACACGGAGCTCAGAGGGACCAAGATCAAGCCAGAGGAGGAAGATATCGGCGAGAGAAGGGCCTCCCTTGCCGGGCAGGCGAGTGTAACACCCCGGATGTAACTTGCCATAATTGTAACTCCAACTCTTGCCATTTTCGGCAATGTGATATGTTATTCCCTCGTGGTTGGGTTCTTCTTCGTTTTGCATTTTGTCCTTGTCGTGCATTTCATATCATGTCATCATGTGCATCGCATTCGCATACGTGTTCATTTCATGAATCCGAGCATTTTCCCCGTTGTCCGTTTTGCAATTCAGCGCTCCTATGTTCCCCGGCGTCCCCTTTTACCTTTTTCCATGAGCGGGCATTAAATTTTCTCAGAATGGACCGAGGTTTGTCAAGCGGCCTTGGTATAGCACCGGTAGACCGCCTGTCAAGTTTCGGGTCATTCGGAGGTCGTTTGATACTCCAACGGTTAACCGGGTAACCGTGAAAGCCTCTTTTGGGTTATAGCCCAAAACCCCTTCAAATCAGAACAATAACCCATCTAAGTCACTCCCATGTCCATCGCCGTTCGATCACAATCGCGTGGCCGAAAACCGTGCTCAATTTGGAGCCTCCTAGCCCCTCCTACCGATAAATATGCATCTCCCCCTCCAATCCCGGATCAAACCCTAGATGAAATCCCTCCTCCGCCGCCGGACACGTCAGGATCGGACCGGACGCGTCCATCCGCCGCCGCCCGTCCAACCGGGAGCCGCCACGTGGGCGAGCCCGCGCCCACATGGCCGCTTCCCCGCGCCGGCCCGGGAGGCTCGCCCCCCCCCGAGCCCGCGGCTCCCCGCCGCCTGCGCCTCCCCGCGACCCTGCCGCGCCGCCTCCGCCCGCTGCCGCCGTGCGCCTCCCGCCGCCTACGCCGCCTCCGCCGCCTCCGCCGACCCGGCCCCGACCGGATCCGGCAAGGGCGCGGCCGGATCCGCCCCGGATCTTCCTCGCCGTCCTCCTCCCGGCCAGCTCCGGCGAGCTTCCGCCGCCACCTCGGTTTCCGCGCCGACGAACCCTAGATCTATCCGGAGGGGTATATTTTCTCTAAGTCCCGAAATCTGTTGCATAATCATGACATGTTCATCGCATCATAACTTGCTGCATACTGCTCTATCTCGTGCGTGTAATATGTCAAATTGTTCGTCCCGGTGAGTACATCATTTCATGCTATTGCGTAATTTTCATTTGAGCTCATCTTGATGCCCGAAATGCTGTTAGAAGAGGCCTATGTGATGTTAGTTTCAGATCTGTTTCAGTACATGCACTTTTGTCATTTTTGCCATGATTGATGTGTGCATCCTATGGAGTTGAGTCCTACATGTGTTTTGTAATATGCCATGCCATCTTTACAGGGGTGTATGCCATGTATTTTCGTGATCTTTGTGGTGACTAGCACAAGCATGCAAACTAGGGATCATAATGTTGCTGATTTCAGGGACTTGGTAATTTCACTAAGCCATTCCCTGCTGTTATTTTTATGCCATGTGTTCTTGTTGTTACAGAGAGATCCATGCCTATTTTGAGCATGATAAGTAAGGGTGTTTTGAACATATGTATTTGCTCTATCCGTCCATGCCTTTGTTTGTAATTATGGAGTGACATAGCTTGAGTCAATCGAGCTCTACTTTTGCTATAAAATGTTACTGGCAGATTGTTTACATGTTATTCGATTTTGCCAAGCTTGCTGTAGTTGATCCTTACATGCTATGATGTTATTCTTGCCATGTTTAGCTTCTATTCCATGTCTTCTTGGTGGGTGTATGCTTACTTTATCATGAAATTCTCTGTAGTGAGTGCATCGAGCTCGTAAATATGCCTACTTGTTATCTGTTTTTGACATGTCCAGTTTTCTGCCAAGTCTGAAAACTGTAATGAAACTTGCTTATTTGACATGGGTGCTATTATATTTTATGGTCCTTTTTGACTCATGGTCAGTAAGGGACTTTTGTTCAATGCTTTGAGTAGATTCATGGCATTCCATATTTTGCTAAGTCCTGTTCTTGTAGCAGGTTGTTTCCTTGCTCTAAACATGTCATCCTGATGTTAATTTCTGGCATGATAGTATTTTCACCAAGTCTGTGAACCTGTTATCTTTTGCACTTTTGCCATGCTTGTTCGAACCTGTTATGTTGTGATTTAGCCGTAGCTCAGTGTTCATCTTTTGTCGAGAATCTTGAGTAGATCACTGGAATATGCTTTGCTGATATGTTTGGGGTGCAGTAGCTTAATTTCTTGTTGCTTGCTAAGTAGCATCATGCTGTTAATGACAGAATCTTGTCATTTTTGTTTTGCTTGTCATTTGCAAACCGTGCATCCGATTCCGGTGATCTTTATATCGATTTCAACCGAAATCACCTCACCTATCCAGTGGCATACTTGGTTTGCCAAGATTATGCCTTGTTCATCTTTTTCCTTCCGGAGCACGCATATGCATTGCATACCACATCTCGCATATCATGCCATGTTTTGCATCATGTTGATTGCGCATTGCATCGTGGTTGATAGTTGTTCCTTTGCTTGTGTTCTTGCCTTGGGTAGAGCTGAGAGACGAGCACGTGAACAAGGAACCTGTTGAGAACACTTACGAGGATCAAGCTTTCGACAACTCTGAGAACTTTGCAGGCAAGATGACCATACCCTCGAAATCACTTCTATCTTTGCTTGCTAGATGCTCGCTCTTTTGCTATGCCTATGCTGCGATACCTACCACTTGCTATATCATGCCACCCATATTGCCATGTCAAACCTCTAACTATCCTTTCCTAGCAAACCGTTGATTGGCTATGTTACCGCTTTGCTCAACCCCTCTTATAGCGTTGCTAGTTGCAGGTGAAGATGAAGTTTGTTCCTTGTTGGAACATGATTATGTTGGGATATCACAATATCTCTTATTTAATTAATGCATCTATATACTTGGTAAAGGGTGGAAGGCTCGGCCTTATGCCTGGTGTTTTGTTCCACTCTTGCCACCCTAGTTTCCGTCATACCGGTGTTATCTTCCTTGATTTTGCGTTCCTTACACGGTTGGGTGATTTATGGGACCCCCTTGACAGTTCGCTTTGAATAAGACTCCTCCAGCAAGGCCCAACTTTGGTTTTACCATTTGCCACCTAAGCCTTTTTCCCCCGGGTTTTCGCGAGCCCGAGGGTCATCTTTATTTTAACCCCCGGGCCAGTGCTCCTCTGAGTGCTGGTCCAAACTAGAGCACCGTGCGGGACCGTCCCTTGGCAACTTGGGTTATGTTGGTACCTGTACGCTTAGCTTATCCGGTGTGCCCTGAGAACGAGATATGTGCAGCTCCTATCGGGATTTGTCGGCACAGTCGGGTGGTCTTGCTGGTCTTGTTTTATTACTGTCGAAATGTCTTGTAGTCCGGGATTCCGAGACTGATCGGGTCTTCCCGGTAGAAGGAATATCCTTCGTTGACCATGAGAGCTTATAATGGGCTAAGTTGGGACACCCCTGCAGGGTATTATCTTTCGAAAGCCATGCCCGCGGTTATGAGGCAGATGGGAATTTGTTGATGTCCGGTTGTAGAAAACCCGAAATTGACCTTAATTAAAACACATCAACCACGTGTGTAACCGTGATGGTCTCTTCTCGGCGGAGTCCGGGAAGTGAACACGGTGTTGGAGTTATGTCTGACGTAGGTTGTTCTAGGATCACTTCTTGATCACTTCTAGCTTCACGACCGTGCTTTGCTTCTCTTCTCGCTCTCTTTTGCGTTGTTAGCCACCATATATGCTAGTCGCTTGCTGCAGCTCCACCTCACAACCCCCCTCCTATCTTTAAGCTTAAATAGTCTTGATCTCGCGGGTGTGAAATTGCTGAGTCCCCGTGACTCACAGATTCTACCAAAACAGTTGCAGGTGCCAACGATGCCAGTGCAGATGACGCAACCGAGCTCACGTGGGAGTTCAACGAGGAACGTGGTCGTTACTATGTGTCTTTTCCTGATGATCAGTAGTGGAGCCCAGTTGGGATGATCGGGGATCTGTGTAGCATTTGGGGGTAGTCTTCTTTCATTTTGGTTCCGTAGACGGACCTTGAGTGTAATCTGGATGATGGATGTTTATTTATGTATTGTGTGAAGTGGCGACTGTAAGCCAACTATGTATCTCCTTCCCCTTATGTATTACATGGGTTGTGTGAAGATTACCTCACTTGCAACATTGCTTTCAATGCGGCTATGCCTCTAAGTCGTGCTTCGACACGTGGGAGATATAGCCGCATCGAGGGCGTTACAGCGAGCCCGGTAAGGGGCAAGGCCACCACCAGAAGAAAGCAACCAAGACTCCCCGACAGAGCCTGCCGGGGTTCGTGGGGGTTGAACCACTCCGCCAACCACTCTGGCACGACCCACGTCATTAATCAGTGCGGTGTCAAGCCGCAAGATGGTTAAGTGGCAGCTATTCGCCACATGGCAGCCATTTCCTACAGGAGAAACCCATAGGTGACACCCGTCCTACGACGTGTCAAGGGAACATGCGCGGAGCTGGCAGGATAGCCCGGCAGGACTTGCCGGGCAGCCAATGATGTGACACTAAGCGGTGCATTTAATGCACCCTGTCAGCCCGTAGAATTAGGTATGATAGCACTCTTTGCTATCATATCAATGGTTAATGACCACTTTGCCACTGTGGTGACCCCTGAATCTATAAAAGGAGGCCCATGGCACTCGTAGGAGGGGTTAGAGGGTTGGAAAGTTGAAGAACCCAAGCCACCATACGCACGTAGTCACTACGACCCCGAGGAAAATCTTGACGGACAAGTGTAATACGCACCCCCACACTCATTCCACCATCAATCCACCAAAGCAGGAGTAGGGTCTTACGCCTCGCGGTGGCCCGAACCTGGGTAAATTGCTTGTGTGCTCTCTGCCATGCTACCTTGCGCCGATCTGCTCTTTGTGCAACGCGATGTCCCCTCGCCGAACCAACAAGGGGCCACCCAGTCCCATAGGTGGCCACGAATACCCCGCGACAGCTGGAGAAGAATTGCGTGGCGGCGCTAAGATCTGGAATGGTGCGAAACCATATGAAACAGCGGCGGCTTGGGTAGAGCCTGTCAGGTCGGTCGTGCGAGTAAGACCAAGTATAATAGTGGGCCTTTGGCCCAAACCTCACGTCTAAGTCAATAATAGCCCCACTATCCAAAAGAATCTGAAACGGCTGAGTAATTAAGGCATCGGTTAATTATTAATTAATGACTTAATAAATTTTCCGACCAACACAAATATAGACCACGTCTATAGCTTTTGTCCTTGGACAGGCTCATTCCCGAAGAGCACGCGTGTAGGTTTCCTATTATCATGCTCATGCAAATGCTAGAATAGAGCACATTATAAAGTGGTGCAACTCACACTCACCTAGCAGTATGAGACTAAACTTTAGTCCCACTCACACCACACTTAGAGCATGGTTAATAGTATAGCCAACATCCGGCTATATGAAGTTGACACATCATCTAGAACCAACTTAATAGCCTACTAGTACAATAGTTAGTCCCTTTAGTATAATACTATATCATTAATAATGGCCCCACCTTTTGTCTCACAAAGTATGTTGGAGCTCCTGCTAGAATCGGCTACAAGTTTACAACCCGCTTCTCTTCTCTCTCCTTCAACTAAGCACAAATACTATATTTAAATCCTTATAGCCTACTTATGTCATCTAATTGTAGTACTTGCTCTAAAGTTACTCTCCACTGTGTAGTCTAAAATGCCGGGCATGCAGCGCGCGGTGCCCTCGGTCGGCACGCCGCTTCAACGGCGGAAGCAGTGAGAGGTCACGTCGCCCTGACTTGCCATCAATGTGGAGCAGCGGGCTCAGCTGGCGCTAGGCGAGAAGCGCACGCGGGAGGAGGGAGGGGTTTTTGGTGGGCCAAGAAGGTGAGGAGCCAACTTGGGATCGGTCCGGACGGGGAAATATCATGTGCTCCCATACTCACTAGTTTCATGCATATGACACTAGTCTATGTTACTACTCCCTCCTTTCCGGTTTATATGGCTCAATTCGAAAATCTCACCAACCAAGGTAGATGATGAGTGGTGGAATACTTTTTGTAATTTGCAAAAGCACCCAATTAATCCTCCTGTTTTCCTCAAAAATTTATGTTTACCATTGTATTAATTGCAATGCATGCATGCATAAAGTACATGCATTGGTCAAATTTCTCTTAATAGTTGCATGCAATTATTTAATGCACCTTGAAATCTAAACTGGTGATGGGGAACAACCAAATTGATCCTTATAAAATGGAAAAACTAAGATTTTGAGATAAGCCCTATAAATCAGAAAGGAGGGAGTAACATACTAATGTTATGATGGCTTCATTTATTAGCTTGTAGACTCATCTTGTCTTGGGAAATGCTATGTTACAGTAACATATTATGTTGCCACTTCTCATTAACTACTTGCCACATAAGCAAAATTTTCTTGGAGTGCGCTAAGTTACTCCCCACTATAACTAGCCGTACAAAGTGTGGGCTATGTAGAGGGCGTATTAAGCAAGCTTCTCATCGTTCTGCGAGTTGACATGACACATCAAAGTAATAGTTTCTTTATTTCAAAATGTACATCAAAGTAACAGTGTAGTAGTCTCCAAAAAGGGCCGACCATGTCCATGGCTACCATCCCATCCCGTGCTCCGTCATTGAGTATGTGCACGATTTTCACGTGTCATTCAAGAAAAATATTGCATACGTTCCATTGAAGAAAAAAAATAAAAACAAACACGCCACCGCATCATGGTCAAACTTTGATTTGTCCATGCATGGTTCCCGACCCTCCACTAAGTGAACAACTACCAAATGCGTCAAATTATCACGTGAGCTGCCTCTTCATCCAGAAATGAGCTCCACCGTGTACCCGCGCGAATGTGTTAGGGAATGAGGCATAGAGTACATGTGTCCGTGCGTGCAATTTTTTTCCTCGTGCACGTACTCCTTTTTTTGTGGGTGATTCGTGCACGTACTCGGCCTACATTGGTGACCGTTGCTGAGTCTCACTTATCTCTACATCTCAACATGTACATGTACATCTGCATCTACGTCTACACTACATCCACATCTACATCTACATCTACCTCTACTATAGTACAACAAGTTTTAAACATAAGACCAACCATTTTCTTGCATGACACGACCAGCCCGTATCGCTTCTTGCTCCTCGTCTCTCTCAAAGTGCGTCCGGCAGGCGATTTTGCTGTCGATTGAGGTCGGTTCACTCACACTCGGTCCCACATGTTATAAATCTAAAACGAATACTCTGACCAGCGGACCATTGAAAGAAGTATATTTTCACCCTCAAATGTAAGTTCATGGACAAATAACCCCCCAAAGTCAATTTTGTTATGATTTTTACCCTCAAATCTCTAAAACCGGGTATATCACCCCCTTGAGCGGTTTTAGTGTTCACATGTTAGAGTTTAGGCAGTTTTGATTGTTGACTAGGAATTGACTAATTATTTACACTAATGAAATGGCAACGACATCGTCGGAAGCCGCAGATGTCGTCGGAGATGTACCCAATGGACCCCGACCTTCCCTACGAGGTGAGGAGATCATGCGGGTGCCTTTCAAGCTCAAGGGGTCGTTGGTCTACCTCGTCGGCTCGTCGCCCTCCTACCTCTAGTCCTCCCAGAGCCTCCATCATTGTCGCGTAGCTCACGGTGGCGCTCATTTGCAGGTGGGCGCTGCTATCTTGGAGACATAGTTGAGTTAATCGAGCCGTACTTGAAAATCAATTGTGTCCTTGGACTAAGCTCCACCTCTACTAGAAGAAATCTCCTGCAGAGGAGGTCGATGAGAGGCAACACCGTGCTACCTACAATGGTCGTTTGATTCATAGGATAGAATGCTATAAGATTTCTTTCCCATGTAATCATGTGTTAATTGGCAATCTAGCATCCACCCAACTTTTTTTCACTTCCTTTGTTTTTCCTTTGTCAAACACTCTGATTTTTTAGGGGAACATTGTGTGAATGCTATGGGATTGAAGTGGACATGCCACTCCAATCCTGTATTTCTTTATGAAGATAGTACTTGCTGCTGCAAGAGCACTGTGTTAATGATGTGCCGCTGCAAGAGCCGCCTATATTAATTAATGGTGTAGCAGTTCATTTAGTAGTACTAGGTTAGTAGGTGACCTTGCGCTTGTCTTTTCTCCTCTTCCGGAAGACGAACAATAATGATGGTACTACAGTAGTACTTCTAGCAATCTGACACCAAATGAACTACTCCACGTCCACCGCTTGTAAGCAAAAGTTTCTCCTCGTGCTGCGAGCCACCAGGAACGCATTGGCGAGGGAGCTCGTCATTCTACGAGTTGACAGGAGGCATCAAAGTTATTTAGTACTCTCTCCAAAAAGGGCCGACCATGTCCATGGCTACCATCCCGTGCTCCATAATTGAGTACATGCACTATTCACGTGCCATAGAGGAGAAAAATATTGAGTAATAGTACTAGGTGCCATCAAAGTGCACGACTCACTTACACACTGCTTATCTCCATTTTCTTGCATGACACATGCACCTTGCGTGGTAGATGTCCCTCGTGTTGGCAAAAGGATGAACAAAGCTCACGTAAAAAAAGTGGAAGAACATAGGGCCTGTTTGGTTCCCAGCCTAAGGTTGCCACGTCTAACCTTAGTCATGCCACAACATCTTAGACATGTGTTTGGTTCATTGCCACACTTGTGGCTTGCCACACTTCTCTAGTTATATAGTACACATGTCATAGGCTCAATTGTTTGCCAAATCTTGCCACACTTGTGGTGGCCATAGCCACACTTTGCCTAAGGTTAGTTGTGGCAAAGGGGCTGTTTGGTTTTAGGCCTAGCATTGCGACACTTTGCCACACATTTTTGTCAAGCTTGCCTAAGGTTAGTTCATCAAAATGAGAGCCACAAGTTGGCAAGGGAATCCTGCCTTATTTTTTGTGTGTATGCCATGTGGGGTCCAAGTGTGGCTTGACTAGGGTGTGGCTTGAACCAAACACTCACCTCATAGATTCTATCCTCATAGATTCTCGACGACCGAGAAGGAGCAAGGAACCTCGCGGTAGAGCATCTGCACTCATAATATTTTATATTACTCCCTCCGTCCAGGTGAATAAGTCATCTTTGGTTGTGCACCGTGACCAACCAGGAGGAAAAACAAGAGAACTTAATGTTTATTTGCTAATTAATAGTATTGCATGCAATGAACTAACCACTCCATGTCGTGTTTGGTAGTCTCGAGTCATTGAAAACATGCACGCCCACATCTCTTATTGGTTAACATGTCAAGAAACAAGAATGCTTATTTGCTAATTAATAGCATTACATGCACGCCCAACGATCGAGAAGGAGCAAGGAACCTCGTGGTGGAGCATCTGCACTCATAATATTTTATATTATTCAGCGATATAAAATCAACCAATCATCTCCATAGTAGACCGAAAGAGTGCGAAACACGGCAGCCCAGTGTAGTTACATCATATTGTACATGGCCAACCCACGCTATCACCATATTTCTTGGCCTCCGTGCGACACCTAGCTCTAGTAATCCAGCAGCCCATATCACTTCTCGCTCCTCGTCTCTCTCAAAATGCGGCGGGCTGGTGTTTTTGCCGTCTATTGAGGTCGTTTAACTCATCACATGTTAGCGACATGCCAAGTGCATTCTAAAAAAATTACTATGCTCTATTGTTATGCCAAGAAGAGGAAGCACTTTGATCGACGGACCAAACGAGACAGGCGTGTCGTGCCGTGAGTGGGTCTAGTTTCTCGTTTTGAACTTGTTTTGTGTAGCAGTAACACTTGGTTTTGACTATTGATAAGATTTTATATAGGGCCTAATGTATTCTTCGAGGGTGCCTTTGACTATAGATAATATTTTATATAATTTGAAAATTATATCATTCGAAGATCCTTTCACGTTCCGTTTAAAAAAAGATCCTTTCACATACGAATTTGATTGTATGCTTTGAGCAACTTGCATGTCTTATACTGCTCCTGTTTAGATACTCTAACTTAGCTAGAGGTTAGACTAACTCATGACTAACCCTGAACTAACTATAGCCAAAGAGGTGTCTGGGTGACAGGGTTAGACTGACAATAAATGCACATGATGGAGAGAGAAAAGTGATTTTTCAGTGGGCCCAATGAGAACTATCTCCAATTAGCACCTCTTGGGTGGGATAGTTTTTTTGGTGGGTTCGGTGCAACTTGCTCAAATTTAACCCTCATGCTTGGATATTTTAGGGCTATTTGAGCCCCAACTAGCTCAAACTAACTCTAACCCATGGATCCAAACAGGGCCAAAGTTAGTCTTGGAAAACACATTAAGCCCTATATACATGGACAGACGGAGTACATGATACTAGCAAACGCTCAACATTAGTAGTAGTTCATTGGTTGGTTTGAAATTTTGATTCAGTTGCTGTGCTGCTACCGTACAATATTCGCGTGTGGTTGTTTCTAGAGTAAAAAAAGGAGGTACTAGTACTTACTGTGGCAAAGGTGAAGTGATGTTTGCTTCTCACGAGCAACTTATTACTCTGGGAATATGGGAGTACCAGCAGATTCAACGAACAGAGAAATGATGGTTGCTTCGTTCGAGCAACTTACTGTGGTGAAGGTGGGGCTCTGTGATTTGACTGCTCACTAGTCATTACTAATGTGGTGCAACGACCAGGGTGAATCTTTCCCTACAGCTGTGCACTCAATATTGCTGCATGGCAGGTGGAGCCGGATGAAGGATGTCCCACATGTCGGCGAAACGGAGTTGAATTTTTTTCTGGCATTGATATCAATCCTTCAGGATTTGTTTATATGTACGCATAATTTTAATGAAATTGTACTGTGATGCTATGAAGGTTTCAACTTTGGTTCCCATAGGAAAAAAGGTTTCAACTTAGGATTCATGTGTCCTCTTGCCTCAAGATTATCTCGTTACAACATTCCATCAAATACAAATGAAACTACAATGGCTGCTAATGCATCTCAATGGTTCGCAGATCAGCGCCAATATTCACATCACAACTGAAGACAAAGTTGTGAGAAGGTGTACAAATAAAGAAAAATACTCCCTCCGTTCCTAGATATAGGGTGTATAGTTTTTGGCACGGAAATTAAAGACCGCACGTGGAGGGAAAATTCCACAAGTTTCGAGTGAGATTACACATGATTAATTGACATGAGAAAATAGAGGAGCTTACATGATATAAGGAAATGTAACCAAATCCCTAAAAAAATTATCCAAACGAGTGGTGCAACGCAATACACCTTATATTCGAACTTTTTCTCAAAAATCTATACACCTTATATCAAGGAACGGAGGGAGTATATAATTGATCGATGCTGTTTGTAGGCATGGATCCATTGCCTGGGCACAGTGTTCATTGGTTGGCAGCTAGTTTCACCCAACTCTGTAGCCAAAAAAGAGGTGTATGGAGGACACCATAATCTGATCATTTTGTGCAGCTCCACTAAAATCGAGCTGACCATCCCTGTTTGCAAAGATATATAGTCAGCGTGATTACAATAATAGTGGAACTAGATGATGAAACATAACATACACAAATAGAAGCCGATCACCTCTGCAATCTCTCTTTAGGACTAACTACTTGTTGGAGAAGATTAGGAACGGAGTTGGATGAGGAGGATAGCAAAACCAATCTCCCTTTCTGTTGTCCCACAGAAATGTAAAAACGTTGCCCGTGTGACATTTTGGTGGAACTGCACAAAACACTCTTAAGATAAAAGTGATTTGTGCCGTTCACCAAAAGGTCGCAATAGCAACGAGGTGAAATGGACAACCTTGTTTGCAAAAGGAGGTAGAAAGGAAACAATTACTGCCCAATAACACGAGTTGAAGACACATACGCCAACAAAAAGAAGCATATTCCATGTAATAAGGGAAAGATAACAGCATGGTGGTTTATCAAAAACGGTTTGAAGATGAGATTGCAAGATGGAAAGTACACCGTCCGAGATACGTTTTAAGCAAACAACTAAAGAAGATCCACATGTAGGATTTTCCACATGCAGCAACGCGGGAAGATGGGCAGTGGAGCAAGGCCGGAGGAAGCTGTACCTGAGGGTCGTCGGGATGAAACTAGGATGGCACCGGCGGCCGGGATCTGCCCATACTGCGGCAGCGAGCAAGTGGCGAAGGCCCTGCATCACCGGAGCTTGGTCAGAGAGAACGGCGGATATGGCAGATCGGGATGTGCTGCCTCAACGCCGTCGAACGGAGAAACGATGCACATCCTCCCTTTCTGCCGGTGGACGGGATGTGGCCGGATCACTGACCAACGGTGAGAGAGAGAGGCCACCGCCGCCTTGTGTGAGATGGCGTGACGAGAGACAAACCCCGGCAGGCACGCTCCATTGTATATAGTGGAGCGGATTTTTCCATTTTCCCCACGACAATCGTTTTATATTCTGTACGTGCCATTGAGGAATATATAACTTTATTTAATACTAACGCGTCAAGTCAAACTTTTTTTCGTCTACGCATGGTACATGACCCTCCTTCGAGTAAACAACCGCTACACGCGTCAAATTATCACGTGGGCTGCCTTTTCCTATAGAAAAGAACTCCACCGTGTACCCGCGCGGGTGTGTCCAAGAACGAGAAGTGAGTACGCGTGTCCTGTGTGCACCTCTTCATTAGGTTCAGGTACATACGTGGGTGGGTGTGAGAGAGATGGTTTGTGCGAAATAGAGGCAATGTGACGATGCAATGTGTGTGAAACAGAGTCATGGATATATCATATATAGAGGGAGCGATCCACGAGAAGAGAGTGGAGGGATCATCGGCGTGAGATATCGATAGAATCAAAAACATGGATGAAGTATGTTGCTGCGCGATCAATAAAGAGTGCCATCTAATTTGTGCTTGCCCACGTCAAAGATACATGGCGGCTGGACTACTGGAATTTGAGAGGGCAGAGGTGCAGTTATTCTCTGTGGCATGGATACCTACCTACAATGTTCGAATATCAGTGTGTTGGGGGGGAGGGGGCAGAGACCTAACTATAGAGAGGTAGTTCAACTAGTATATGTGTGGAGAAGGAGAGAGACCTAGCTATGTATTGAGGGATATCAATCGGCATCCATGCATATGTGTAGAAGAGGAATAAGGTTGGGAGAAATACAAAGGTAGAGTGTCGGAGGGTTGGTGGTGGAGTGGTGTCTCACAAATGGTGGGAGAGGCCTGCTAGACAAACGGAGGGTATGAGTGCAATATCAATAAGAGAGGGCCGGGGATGTCTGTCTGTCTATGCACGTGCGTGTGAGAGACGGGTCGGGAGGTATGCAAGGATGATGAGGGGAGACGATATGGTTGTGGTAAGCATACATAACTACATAGGAAGATCAACCGTTGTGTGTTCGAGAAAGAGGGATACATAACTAGTGAGGTAAGTCTATCGGTGCGTGGGGAAAAAGAATTATAGTCGACCTAGCTATATGTAGGGAGATCGGTAATACATGCATGCATGTGCTAGAAGCAAATAAGGTCCAGAGAGACAGACAGAGGGAGATGGGTGCCGCTAGGAGGTGGTGCGAGAGGCCTACTATGTCGAGGGGGGAGGAGTGTGCGAGTATGAGATCGATGAAAAGAGGGGCGGGAGTGTGCACCTGCGTGGAACCGTATTGGACATAGGGGGCATGGACGGTGAGAATAGAAGAGGGGAAGTACATGTTTGTGGTAGGCACACTTGGCTAGAGAGGTATATCGACCGGTGTGTGGCGGAAAGAAGGAGCCGGGGGGCCTACACACACCGCGGGTGAACGACCTAAAGGGAAATAACGAACGTGCGTGATGGAGGGACGCTGAGGGAGGGTGAGAGGGGGGCGGGTGTGTGCATGCACGATAGAAAGTTGGCGCTAGCTAGATACAAAGAGAAGAGGATCGTGAAGGTGTAAAATACGAACAAAGATCATAATTCATTATAAAAAAGTGGATACGGATACTTGAAGAAGATATCATAATGTAGAACATTGATTATAATTTGGGCTAATGTGTGGCTTTTGCAGCTCAGGGCTAAATACTTGTCATAATGTTAGGGGCGGGACACTATACTTTGTGTGATAAACACGGTGTACGTATGGAACATGGTTTAGATTATGAATATGTAGTTAGTACATCAAATGTACTATTATTTGGAATCAACATCAAGTGTATTCAAAAAATTGAATTCAAGTTCATATAGTACACATAGTTCATATCTATCTCTATAGTAATCATGTGGTGTGTTGTTAAGGTAATTAATACACGAATGATGGTTGAAGTTGGCAACAATCATTATTGTAGATTCTTATTGAAATAGAGAAACAAATTCAAATTTAGTTCGAATTGCAGGGGTAGTATAGATTTTTGGAATGCACTAAAATGTTGGTATGAGTAGGTTACATGCATTAGGATGGCCATAGTGGGAGTAACATAACTGGTAACATGCACTTTGGACTAGCAAACATGCTTATGTGGCACATAATTAAAGAAGAGAGACATGATTAGAGTAACATAGGTAGATACTGTATCATGCATGTAAATAAATATGATAATCATGATACTAGTTTATGATACTATGCACCATGGAGGTAGTACCATACACTAGTATCATATGCATGATACTAGTATATGATACTCCCCACTATGAGTAGCCTTATACAGCCAGCGGAAAAATTTAATTGGACATAACATGGATTCATAGCTTTGAATAGCATTTGTATAGTAAAACGGGACAAGACTCTCTCTATGTGTGGTGTGAATAGTTTTATTTTTTTCAATTTTTTCTTGAGGGAAGTGCGAATTGATTTGGTACGTACAAGTACAATATTACACGTTAGGCTTGTCCCTAAAATTCAACCCGCGCCTTGTTATATCCCGAAAATTCAGATATCGTGCTCCAAAAACTGGCACCTTCACAACCCGCGCCTTGCTATCCTGAAATTACAACGTGCGCGAAAATTCCCTCCAGTTGCCAAATCCCAACACGCGAAATACCCCTTCTAACCCTGAGCCGAAAGAGCCGCTAGTCAAATCGGTGGGGGTACTTTTGTAACACACCCTACATTTTGGACAAGCGCGTCCCTAAGTCATGGTTCCCCCCTCCCATCGCCTCCTTTTCGCCATTTGAAATCCCAGGCTGCCATAACCTCTCCGCTCCAGCCGCGAAACCCCACCCTCCTCCGTCCGCCACCTCACCGCTGCCCAGCCGGAGCCTCACGATGTCGTCCATCGCAACAGCTCGACATCCCTCATCCACCTCCCAGGATGCGGATCCGTCGTCCATCTCATCGTCCCACCGGTTCAGCCGCCCTGTCCTCCACCTCCAAGGAGCTGCTCCGACGATCGCCTCGTCTATCGCAGCTGCTCCGTCCCCACAACACCGCCTTAACCTGCTCCACCAGAACCGCAACATCCTCGCCGACTCCTCAGACGAAGCCGAGGCCTACTCGGTGCCACCAAAGAGGCCGTACACTCATCGCATCGCACCTTCTCCTTAACTCGACCTCCTGGCGCCAGCGGTGCTCCATCCCGCACCCCCATGGAGCGGCTACCTCGAAGCTGGCGCCGCGGGAGACATCTCCATGGCGGATCTCCCCCAGTGCGAGGCCCCTTCGGCGGCGTCGTCCATACCAGCCGAACCTGCTGCTCCTGCTCCGGCTCTTGCTCACTCGCTCGTGCTGCTACTACTGCTCTGGCTCTCGCTCACTTGCTCACGCACCTGCTACTGCTCCGGCTCTCGCTTGCTCGCGTTGCTGCTGCTGCTCCGGCTCTCGCTCGCTGGTGGTGGTGGTGGTGCTGCTCCCCCTTGCTCGTGTTGCTACTCTGCTCTGATTTAGCTACACTTCAGTTGACTGAATTGACTTTTGGGTTAGTCGATTTCTAGGGGGTGGGGTGGGGGGCACGCCGGAGTTAAGGAAGAACCATCCGCAGCAGGGAGGGGGGCTCGCCGGAGAGGTACCCCACTATCTATCTTAGGGTTCAGGGTGGGGGCTATGGTCGCCGGCAGTGGTGGGGCGGTGGCGTGGGGATCACCAGAGAAAAAGCTCGGCGCGGGGGGGGGGGGGAGGTCTAGAGGGTTGGCTGGGGCAGCGGCGGATCGACAGTGGGGATTTGTTTCGGGACGGCGAGGCGGCAGCGGACCGGCGGTGGGGAGTTGTTTCGGGGCAGCGAGGCGGCGCGGGGGCTGGCGGTTCGGCCGGTGGTGGCTGGCGGCTCAAGGGTGCGCAGTTTGAAGATGAACTATAGGCCCTCCCTAAACTACATGTGAAGTGGCTCTCTGCTACCATTGCATTTAGTTTCGACAGTAACATTCAGATTCCATAGTAAATTTCAGTTTCGACAGTTAAGTTCAGAGTCAACAGTTTTTACCTCATCTGTTGTAGTGAGGTGGTTTTTGGTGGTAATGTATTTTAAATCATCTATAGGAGATGCTATTAGAATCCCACTTGAGATTAACGATGTCTGTCTTGTGCTGCTTCAGCCTCGACGTCTTACGGCTCACCGGAGCTGCTCCAATGACGGAACGATCAATCACAACAGAGCAGTGCCCTGAACGATCAATCACCTCCGACAGCCACCTCTGCCTCAACTTCTTCAGCGACCAACCTAATGATGCTGAGGCCGACATGGCTACAGTAAAGAGGTTGTACACTTGCTGCATCACTTATTACTCTACATTCATGTTGATCCATTAGGGCTATTTTGGTTCAACGGGAAAACATAGCAATAGGAAATTTTCCTATGGCACTCTACTATTCAATTATCCATGCATTTTGTTAAAAGGAATGGAGAAAAACATCCACCTGGACCTACTTTTCAAAATCCTATGCATGAAAACAAGACCAAGTGCATTAGTGGTAGAATAACATTCTAACTGTACACGCTTTCATATGGTTTCACTTTATTTTGGCCATGTTTCTTTGCGTTCCTTTGCTCCTCCAATCCCTATGAACCAAACAACCAAGTTGACAGAAATCCTGTGTTCACAAATGCTCTGTTTCCCATGTGCATTCCTATCCTATTCCGGTGTTTTTCCTATCCCTGCATTTTTAGAATCATGCAAGCCAAATGAGCCCTTACAGAATTACTTCAGTTACAGGTAGGTGTCAAAGAAAACTTTGTGTGGTTTGTCCTGCTCCTGCCGCGACATCGTCCACCTCACCTGAGCTGCTCCATCAACAGAAACAAGCATACATCATGACTCCTGACTGTCTTTCGACGCCTCAGATCTCCTTCCCTGCTGCCGGCACCCACCGCAATGGCATCACCATCATCGACTTAGCAAATGAACATGAGGAGTACACGGGTCTACAAGAGAGGTCACACACTTTTGTTTCTGCTTATGTTATGCATTGCTTAATTTAACTGCTACTTTATTGTCCTGTTCACCTCTTAGACTCCAAGCCAGGTCCAAATTGATGTTCAAACTTGAGTTCTAAATTAGTTGTGGGGCACATATCAAGGCAGCAATGAATAGTATCTCTGTCTAATATCTGGTTCACCTAGGGTATGCCTATGTTGTTCATCTTGGGTGGGAAACAAATAGTAAAGCAATCATCTTATATTTTTTTATTGAATTAAAGCAATCATCAACCTGCTATCATTAATTTTGGATCCATTCACTGGTTGTTACCATTACTCTAGATTTCTGCATGCTCTCCTTACATAATCTCACTATATTTTTTGTATGCATGTCAGATATTGTACACAGTCATGCTGAACATGTAGAGAAAAAGAGAAGAGTTTTGCACAGCAACACAATGGCATGCAGACATCACTCCATGGTGGGTTCAATGGCAAACCCTCCCCCCTCTCCATATTGTAATCCAGAGGAAGATATCTATTATGAGGCGGATTCAGACGTAGTTGACCACTCCTATTTACCCCCCAAGGTGTTTGCTCTAACTTGGCATGATGATGTTAGTTATATCATGCATATGTTGCCTTGCAGTGATTACTTTTGACATCATATATGTCATCTTCTTAGTTTAGACATGTTCTGTAATGCCACATGTTTAGTTTCAGTATCATACTCCCTCCGTTCCAAAATAGATGACCCAACTTTGTACTAATTTTGTACTATAGTTAATACAAAGTTGAGTCATCTATTTTGGAATGGAGGGAGTATATGGGAATTATGCAGTCTCATGTCTTTTAGCTAGCCATAATATATGTGAAATGTGCAATGCCATCCTGTTTAACCAGACATCATATATTTGAATGATATCTTGCCCATCCTTTTCTTCATTACATTTCCATTTGTCGACAATGTTTGTACATTAAACCACTCTTCCTATGAATCAGCCATTTGAGTGGGTGATGGAAAAATCTGGAGTGAAAACAAGGCCTTCAGAGCAGACAGTGCTACCTGTCGAAGTAGATCTCTTGATGGGTCCCGATAGCTCCCCAAAGATGGATTCAAAGACATATGACCAGCCCTATTCCCCCACCAAGGTGTATGCTCTAACTCGGCACGGTTATACTACTCATTTCATGCATATGGTGTCTTGCATTGCATAGTTTAGACATCATATACGCAATATTCAACACCATGTTTTTAGTTCAGACATCATATATGCGAATGCCCTCTGCTTAGCATATAAATCACACATGTGAATTAAATCATGCGGTCCTGATTACTTAGATAACATGTATGTGAATTATGTCATGCGATCCTGTTTAGTTATTCATCATATCTTTGAATTATGTTATGCTATGCTATCGAGTGTAGATAGACATCATCTATGTGAAATTATGTCATGCTATCTGTTTTAGTTAAACAATATACATGTCAACTATTTCATTCCCTTTTTTTTCCACACTATCTATTGCATATGTCTCTCATACAATGTCTATACATTCAACTATGTTTTTTGTTTATCAGCCATTTGAATTGGAGTGGGTGATGGCAATATCTAGCGGTGTAAAACACGGTCTTCAGATAAAATAGTGCTACCTCATGGTGGAGATAACACCCCAGTTGTACATGCACGAGTACCAGCCCTACCACACATAACCCAGACTCTCGCAGATTTTACCCCTACTGTGATGGACAGAGAACTAGCTTCACCCAATCTAACGCCAACCCCAGCAGATAGTAACCCAGTTCCTGTTGACCCAGTACCATCTCCACCACAGAGCTCCCAAACAAGAGCAGTTAGTAAGGCAACTCCAGTGCCCAAAGCGCCAGTACTACCACGGCGAACCCCAACTCCACCAGTTAGTACAGCTATTCCCGTGGAGGAAGCACAACCAGCCATTCATAGTTTAGCATCTATCGCATTTGATGTTGTTAAATCCTATGTGCGTATCTTCCCATCATGGAAATATTATACTGAAGATGAAGGAAAATGCCAGTTGCAGGTGTTTGTCCAGGAGTTATGTGTAAGTAATGTTATTCATGGCAATTACTTTGCTGTCCCATACATTCTACCTCCATGATGGCTATAATACAACAAATTTTCCCATTTTATCTATAGAGAAGGACTGATTTGGAAAATCAGGATGAGGTAACCTGTGCTAATACCTGTAGGTTCGAAAGTATGTCTAGAGGGGGGGGAGGGGTGATTAGACTACTTGACCAAATAAAAAGCTAGCCTTTTCCCAATTTTAATTCTTGGCAGATTTTAGCAACTTAGCACAAGTCAAGCAATCAACCTACACATGAAATTCTAAGAGTATAGAAGCGGAATGTAAAACAATTGCATATGAAGGTAAAGGGAGGAGTTTGGAGGGAGCAAACGCAATGTAGACACGAAGATTTTTTATCCGTGGTTCCGATAGGTGGTGCTATCGTACATCCATGTTGATGGAGAATTCAACCCACGAAGGGTAACGTTTGCGCGAGTCCACGGAGGGCTCCACCCACGAAGGGTCCACGAAGAAGCAAACTTGTCTATCCAACCATGGGCATCGCCCACGAAGGACTTGCCTCTCTCAGGTAGATCTTCACGAAGTAGGCGATCTCCTTGCCCTTACAAACTCCTTGGTTCAACTCCACAATCTTGTCGGAGGCTCCCAAGTGACACCTAGCCAATCTAGGAGACACCACTCTCCAAAAGGTAATAGATGGTGTGTTGATGATGAACTCCTTGCTCTTGTGCTTCAAATGATAGTCTCCCCAACACTCAACTCTCTCTCATAGGATTGGATTTGGTGGAAAGATGATTTGAGTGGAAAGCAACTTGGGAAGGCTAGAGATCAAGATTTATGTGGTTGGAATGGAATATCTTGACTTGGAAGTGTAGGCATGTTCTGATGGCTCTCTCCACGAATGAAGAGGGAGTGGAGGGGTATATATAGCCTCCACACAAAATCTAACCGTTACACACAAATCACCAAAACTCGGTGGGACCGAATCAGAAAACTCGGTCGGACCGATTTGGTTCATAATGTGACCGTTAGGATTTTCGATGGGACCGACATGTCAACTCGGTGGGACCGATTTCATTAGGGTTAGGGCATAACATAATCTCGGTGAGACCGATTACACAAACTTGGTTGGTCCAATTTTGGTAATAAGCTAACCAGAGAGTTGGCCAGGCAAACTCGGTGGGACCGATTCGCTCATCTCGGTTGGACCGAAACGTTACGAAAGGTAGACAGAGAGTTTGCATTGCGAACTCGGTGGGACCGATCGCATATCTCGGTGAGACCGAGATTATTGCAATAGGCAACAGAGAATTTGCAATCCCATCTCGGTGAGACAGAGATCCCAATCGGTGAGACCGAATTGATTAGGATTTCTGGCAGTGGCTATGTCATGAGAACTCGGTGGTGCCGGATAGAAAGATTCGGTGGGGCCGAGTTTTACTTTTGGTTTGGGACATATGTGGATGTGAAAAATGGTTGAGGGATTTGGAGCATATCACTAAGCACTTTGAGCAAGCAAGCCATTAAGCAACACCTCATCCCCTCTTAATAGTATTGGCTTTCCTATGGACTCAATGTGATGTTGGATCACTAAAAAGAGAAATGTAGAGTCCTGAGCTTTGAGCTTGAGCCAATCCTTTGTCCTTATCATCTTGAAGGGGTTCCACATCCTCTAGTCCATGCCACTCCATTGTTGAACTTATCTGAAGCATACTAAATGAAAGCATTAGTCCAACAAGAGATATGTTGACATTAATTACCAAAATCACCTAGGGAGCACTTGTGCTTTCAATACCTCTGCTATCTTCAAGAATGCTTGCTGGTAGTATCGGAATTACCTAAAGAAAACATACTTCACTGGCAAAGAAACTCATCAAATTATCTTACGTTCTCTTCATATACATTTACTGGACGATGACTGGGAACACCTTGTTCTGTACTGGTCCCGAACCAAGAATGTGGTAAGGTCTATGAGCTCATTTTATATTAAGTACTATATGCTTGTGTCTTACTGTACTCTGTTCTTGTAGAACAAGTGTTTAAACCTTAAGAACAACTATTCTCATTTAAGATTCCATTGCTATCATGCATACTGCTTTGCTCTTGTATCACCGTATTTACTCATACAAACTTATTTTTAAATTGAACGATCCAATGGAAACTCCAATTGCACAACAGGTATGTTTACGCATGTTTCTTTAACGGGTTTGCTCTTATAAATAGCTCTATTGATTTCAATTTCAATTATGTATATAGTTGACTTCTCATATCATGCATGTTACTAGCATCACAACAGGGCCAATAGTGTTGTTGTACATGTAGACCCGTGGTACCCATCTGAAATCTTGTTGTGCCGTGTAGTTTCCCACACTTTGTATTCTTTCAGTGCTGCTTTCTCTTGAACTGATATGATTTGAACCGTGTCTCTATTTTGATTTGGCAAGACAATGAAGTGACCATAGGACATAGATATATGTTTGTTTGATGCTTTTATAATGTACTACTTGGCAATAGAAGATTTGGTAGTTTAATCCTGTCCACCTTACTAATGAACTTGTTCACCGAAATGAGTTTCATATACTAGTACATGCTAAACCTGTTATGTGTCTGCTTGTTTCTTCGTTTAGAATGCTAACAGAATATTGGGGAAGAGTACTCTATTAAGCAATGGTAAAGGAAGTAATGCAGATAAGGTTTAGGATCGTGAGACATACTTGTTGGTCTCCAACAAAGCTGATAAAACAGCTAAGGAAAACAATCTTGAAGACAGTGAGACAACCCCAAAGTCCTGTCTTGGTTTACTGTTCGAGTTACTGGCCACTACCGCTTGCACAAGCTATTCAAGCTCACTGTCTGAATCAGTTCGGTTTCTTGAGTCTCAACTTCAAGCTGAAAGACATCGATCAGTTGTGCTGCGACAAGAAGCGGAAGGACTGCGAAAGTCCCTGGAGCATTCAGATGCATACTTTCTGGTGCAACAACAAGCGTTGGAGGATTTTAGCGCCAAACATGACAAAGCTAATAAGCTTGCTAAGCTTATTGCCAGCATGGTTGTAACATCCCAAATTTTGAATTTGGAATGTTATACATAGGTCATTCATGCATATCATATTTTACCGCATTTTTGTTTCACGATTCTCGAAATCCTAAGCAACTCAAGGACCCACGGAGAGAGTTGAGGATTTCACGATTTTCATATTTGAATTCTATCAAATATTGAAACAAGGATCATTTTGGTTTAATTAATTTTTCTCTCCAAAAATATTTCATATTAAAATATATGAGAGGAAATAATATGACTTCTCCAAAATAGATGAAATATTGGAGGAAAATTATTAAAATCAAATAAATGACTTTATTGCTATTTTATTTAAAATAGAAAAATACGCGTTTTTCAAAAATTGTGTTTTAGGCCTAAATAAATGTTCACCTTGTCCGACATATTTTTAGAGTACGGGTAAAATTTATTTCGAGTATTTTGGAGTCTGTTTAGTATTCTTTTTCTTTCTTCTTCTGCGCGTCGGAATAAAAAAAAGCGTCGGCCGCCGCCCCGCAGCCCACACCGAGCCCCAGCCCAGCCGCCGCCCCGCGCCCGAAACCCTAGCCGCCGCCTCCACGGTTCCCGCACCGTGCCGCCGACAGCCCCCGCAGCGCAAGCCGCCGCCGCCGCCGACTTCGCCGGAGTTAGCCGCCACCGCCGCCGTGTTTTATTTCGTCAGTTTATTTCTATAAACCCTAGATCTAGATCCATTTTTTAGTTTCCTGTTTAATTTATTAGATCGGTTTTTTCGTCGGTTTACTTATTTTGCGGACGTTCGTCCGTACGTTCATTTTAACGAACGCCGTTCACTCGTTAGTCACAAACAGCGAACGTTCGTTCGTTAGCCTGTTCGTCAGTTTTTCTTTTTCCAGGGTTTTTTTGCGATTAATTTCGATCGCGATTTCTGACCCGATTTTCATTTTAGTTTATCTTTTCGCTCGTTTATCGGAATCAGGCGATTCAAGCATCTAGATCTTCGTCTCGAATCCCTCTTTCTGTTTAACCAACTTGAACAAGATTTTGGTACTGTAGAATTTGACTTTATTCCAGATTAGTAATCAGATCTTGTTTCTTTCGCAGTTTGAGTTTCGTTGCTCCGTTTAATTTGATTCTTTTTGCATACCAGAGTTCTTAAGTTGAACTTTCTGGTTAGATCTTCTTATTTGAGTTTTACCCATGCATCTTTGCTTGATTGCTTATGTATGCTATTGTGTGTTTGCGATAGAATTCCCGGAGTGCGAAGCGTGCTACTACGAGTCTCTAGGTTTTGCGGATCGTCAGCAAGGCAAGTAACACTTTGATCATACCCCCTTTCATACCCAGTTTTATGCATTAGTTACAACCCTCTCACATTGCATGAGTAGGATCTCTTAACATGTGGGTTAGGGAAGTAGTTGATGAGGTAGAACCTATTACCTATTGTATTATCGAACCCTGGGAGTTACTTCTACGTTATGCTTATATTGCCATGCTATGCTCGTAGACATGGTTTGGGTTTGAGTGTATCCATGACAGATGTGAGTTAATAATTAATGATTCAACTTAAGATGGCAACTTTAATAAACATCTGGGTGGATTGCTTGTTTGGGCACCTTGGGAATCCAGTGTTGTCCTAGGAGATCCCGGGGATATACCGTGTGATCCTCCTACGGTCCGCCACCCAGGCTCAAAGGGATCATGAGATATTTCATGATAGAAACTTCCGTGTGCAGCCACAAGCCATTATGGGCTCTGGCATAGTTGACTATGTTGTGTGACCTCTTTCAGTGGTGGGCTAGCAGATGTAGAGGGAAAGTAGGTGTAACTGTCCACCCGGAGTAAAGAGTTAATGCTTCTGAAAGACTGTGTCTCGGTCATCCGTTTCTCAAACACCTTGTAGTGCGAGAAATCCAACGGAGGCGATCGAGTCTTGTGGGGAAAAGTGCGCAAACCTCTGGAGAGTGTATAAACTAATCATGGTTAGCATGTCCCCAGTTATGAACATCTTGAGTATCTAGTACTTGGATTATCCTATTGAATCTCATCACTCTAATTTAATTTGTTGGGTTGATAATTACCTTTAATTGGGATTGAGTTGGAGGTACCTTCTCAATGATGTTTCAACTACCATGATAGTTAAATAAAACTTATTCCTTTGTTGTAGGAAAAAATTAGCTTTTCGCAAAAACCATATAACCATAGAGCCTCCACCAACCATATATGCATGTAGTGATAGCATTTATCTGTTCTTTGCTCTACTGTGTTATTTTGCCAGCATATTCCATGTGCTGACCCATTTTCGGGCTGCAACATATAATGTTGCAGACTTTTCAGACGACGATTAAAGGTGTGATAGGTCGTTGTCATGCACTCAGCTATGCCGTTGGAGTTGATGGACTCACTTTATCTTCCAAGCCTTCCGCTGTTATCGTGTTAGATGGCCTTGAGCCATATTTATTGTAATAAGTTCTTCCTTGAGACATTCGATGTAATAAGTGTGTGATTGCTACTCTGTATAAATCTTTCGAGTACTGTGTGTGTCAGCATTACCGATCCAGGGATGACACTGAAGCACAGAGACTTGACCGTCTGAGGTCGGTTCGCTACAGGATGGTATCAGAGCACACACTGAATGTAGGACACGACCACTAAGAAAAGCCATAGGCCACTCTTCTCTACTCATTTCTGACTCCTCTCCATTTTCTACTCTTTAGGATGGCGGACTCGAGGAACAAGTTTGCACAACCGGATGTAGACACACCTTTTGGACGACACTTGAAGGAAGTCACTAGATACCTGAATATTGGAATACCAAGCTTCACCAGGACCTACAATGCCACTTTACTAGAAGAGGAGAACTGGATGATTCAAGTTCAAGTTCCAGGAAGGACATTCACGCCGTCCACTGAGCCCATAGAGTTTTCCTTTGATGCACCCACCTGGAGTCTAGGAAAGAGCATGGCAGCCCACATCGCCATGGGACGCATCGGCTAAGTTTAACACAAGGATCTCGAGGATACTATCTACCAGATATGTGGGCGCCGAGATGAGCAGTGGGAGATAATCAGCACCAAGAAGGATAGGTCCATTGCAGCATTCATCCAGGAGCTAAATTAGCACATTCGACGCCAGGAAGAGAGGATGACGATTCCACTTGCCCGGGGAACTACATCATCATCGACGACACCGACTCCGACCCTGACGATAGTGATGATGATTATGAAGACGAAGCTGGAGCGGATATCATGGAGTCTTCCACCGATCAATATTTCTAGATGACCCCCATATGACTAGTAGTATTTTCCCCTGTACATAGTAGTAGTCTAAGCACTTTTAACAATAGTTCTAGACCGATTTTATGCCCTTTCTTTATTGATTGAGTGTTATGATTGTGTTTGTCTCATGTGCATATGGGTAGTGCTTTCTCACTAGACCTCTTTATATTCTAATTCTCTCCCCTCTAGACCCATCAGATGCCTCCAAGACGTGACAACGGACTTGTCTTCCCACTGGAGATCACCCATTTGATCCAGGCATGCGCCAAGGAGGACCTAAATAAATTCTCTCACGAGAGTTGTTCAGGAGGAAGTGTCGGTAGTGAAGGATTACCCGGATGTATTTCCGGAGGAGTTACCAGGCATGCCACCAGAGCGAGATATTGAGTTTTTGATAGAGTTGTTGCCAGGCACCGGGCCTATATCAAAGAGACCATACCGGATGCCCACAAACGATCTGGAGGAGATTAAGAAGCAGATTAAGGAGTTATTGAAGAAAGGTTACATTCGAAGAAGTTCATCACCATGGGGAGCCCCAGTGCTCTTGGTTGAGAAGAAGGATGGAGCCTTAAGGATGGTTGTTGATTATTGTGTGTTGAATGAAGTAACAATCAAGAATAAGTACCCACTGCCGATGATCAATGATTTGTTTAACCAACTGCAAGGAGCAAAGGTGTTCTCAAAGATCGATATGCGATCATGAGATCACCAGCTGAAGATTAGGGAAAATGATATACCTAAGACAACCTTCACCACAAGGTACGGGCTATACGAGTATATGATTATGTCCTTTGGACTAACTAACGCCCCTGCCTATTTCATGAGTATGATGAACAAGGTGTTCATGGAGTTCTTGGATAAATTTTTCGTGGTGTTCATTGATGATATCTTGGTATACTCGGAGAATGAAGAGGAACACAAGGAGCATTTGCGTTTAGTTCTCGAGAAGCTCAGGGAACAGCAGTTATATGCAAAGTCCAGCAAATGTTAGTTTTGGTTGAAGGAAGTTGGATTTCTTGGACATGTTATATCAGGAGAAGGTATAGCGATGTATCCCACCAAGGTTCAGTCAGTCACTGAGTGGTTGGCACCCACCTCAGTTGGAGAGATCCGCAGTTTCCTTGGACTCGCGGGATATTATCGGAGATTCATTGAGAATTTTTCTAAGATTGCGAAGCCTATGACGGCATTGTTGAAGATGGACACCAAGTTCCATTGGACTGAAGAATGTGAAGCAAGTTTCCAGGAGTTGAAGAAACGTTTGACTACAACCCCAGTGCTGATTCTGCCGGATATACGCAAGGATTTCCAAGTGTATTGCAACACATGTCGCTTAGGACTTGGAGGAGTACTTATGCAAGACGGTAGAGTTGTTTCGTATGCCTCACGACAACTTCGACCGCCTGAGTTGAATTATGCCACGCATGATTTGGAGTTAGCAGCCATAGTGCATGCCTTAAAGACCTGGAGACATTTTTCTTATTGGAAACTGTTGCGATGTATACATGGATCACAAGAGTTTGAATTACATCTTTACATAGACAGAGCTGAACCTCAGGCAGGGGAGATGGTTAGAACTCATAAAGGATTATGACATGAAGCTTCATTATCATCCAGGAAAGGCCAATCTCGTAGCAGACGCTTTGAGCCGTAAGAGTTATGTTAACACCCTCATAAGCGGAGGAATGCCAAAGGAGTTAGCCGAGGATCTCAGGGAGCTTTGTTTGGAGATTGTTCCTAGAGGTTTTGTTGCAGCAATGGAAGTTCACTCTACATTGTTGGAAAGATTCAAGAAGCTCAGAAGGATGGCAAGGAGATTGCGAGGTAAAGGAGAAGATGAGCGAAGGAAAAGCCAAAGGTTTTCGTGAGGATTAGCACGACACCTTATGGTACAAGGACCGTGTATATGTGCCCAATAATGCAGAGATCAGGAAGTTGATATTACAGGAAGCTCATGACTCGCCATACTTGATACACCCTGGAAACACTAAGATGTATTTGGATTTGGAGGAGCGTTTCTGGTGGACTGATATGAAGAAGGATATTGCCGAGTATGTAGCCATATGTGATGTATGTCAGAAGGTGAAGGAAGAACATCAGAAGCCAACAGGATTATTGTAGCCTATGCCGATACCCGAATGGAAGTGGGATAAGCTTGGCATGGATTTATCACGGGATTGCCCAGGATCCGATCGGGATATGATTGTATCTGGGTAGTAGTGGATCACTTGACCAAAGTAGCCCACTTTATTCCCGTGAAAACCACCTATACCAGTGCTAAGTTGGCTAAGATATATATGACCAGGTTCATTTGTCTGCACGGAGTTCCGAGGACCATCGTATCAGATAGAGGAACACAATTTACTTCAAAGTTTTGGCACCAGCTGCACCAGACTTTGGGAACCAGGCTAGAGTTAAGTACAACCTTTCACCCACAGACAGATGGACAAACAGAGAGAGTCAATCAGATTCTGGAGGACATGTTGAGAGCTTGTGCGCTAGATTATGTATCTAGTTGGGATGACAACTTGCCCTATGCGAAGTTCTCATACAACAATAGCTACCAGGCCAGTTTGAAGATGGCACCTTTCGAAGCCCTATATGGAAGAAGATGCCGAACACCGTTGATGTGGGATGAAGTTGGAGACCGCCAGTTGTTTGGACCAGATTTGATTAAGGAATCTGAAGAAAAGGTTAAGTTGATTCGAGTTAGACTGAAGGTAGCTCAGTCCCGACAGAAGAGCTATGCAGATTCAAAACGCAAGGAGGTAGTCTACGAAATCGGAGACATGGCATATCTACGAGTGTCACCTCTTCGAGGAGTTAAACATTTTTGAGTTAAGGGAAAGTTAGCCCCGAGATTTGTAGGACCGTACCGTGTTTTCGAACATATGGGAGAGGTTGCCTACAAGTTGGAGTTACCCGAAGGACTGTCGGGAGTACATGATGTCTTTCACGTTTCCCAGTTGAAGAAGTGCCATGCTGAGATGGACGATATTCCTCTGAGAGATACAATGCCCCTGCAAGCGATTCAGTTGGATAGTGATTTGACATATGAGGAGAAACCTGTCAAGATTCTTGAGTTTGCCAGCCGAGTTACTCGCAGCAAGGTTATCAAGTTTTGCAAAGTTCAATGGAGCCACCATACCGAGGATGAAGCCACATGGGAACGAGAAGATGATCTACGCAAAGACCACCCACACCTATTTTCTCGCCAACCCGAATCTCGAGGGCGAGATTCATCTTAAGGGGGTAGGTTTTTAACATCCCAAATTTTGAATTTGGAATGTTATACATAGGTCATTCATGCATATCATATTTTACTGCATTTTCGTTTCGCAATCCTCGAAATCCTAAGCAACTCAAGGACCCACGGAGAGAGTTGGGGATTTCACGATTTTCATATTTGAATTCTATCAAATATTGAAACAAGGTTCATTTTGGTTTTAATTAATTTGTCTCTTTGAAAATATTTCATATTAAAATATATGAGAGGATGTAATATGACTTCTCCAAAATAGATGAAATATTGGAGGAAAATTATTAAAATCAAATAAATGATTTTATTTGGATTTTATTGCTATTTTATTTGAATTAGAAAAATACGTGTTTTTCAAAAATTGCATTTTAGGCCGAAATAAATGTTCACCTTGTCCGGCATATTTTTAGAGGAAGGGGAAAATTTATTTCGGGATTTTTAGAGTCCATTTAGTATTCTTTTTCTTTCTTTTTATGCGCGTCGGAATAAAAAAAAGGAACCGACCTACGGGCCGTAACCGGCCTGGACTCCCCCCCAGCCGCCGCCCCGCGCCCGAAAACCTAGCCGCCGCCACCGCCTCGGTTCCCGCACCGCGTCGCCGCCAGCCGCCGCCGCGCCGCCGCCGACTTCGCCGGAGTTAGCCGTCGTCGCCACCGTGTTTTTTTGTCGGTTTATTTCGGTAAACCCTATGTCTAGATCCGTTTTTTTAGATTCCGGTTTGATTTATTAGATCGGTTTTTCCGTCGGTTTACTTATTTTGCGGACGTTCGTCTGTACGTTCGTTTTAACGAACGCCGTTCACCCGTTAGTGACAGACAACAAACGCTCGTTCGTTAGCCTGTTCGTCAGTTTTTCTTTTCCAGGGGTTTTTTGCGATTATTTTCGATTGCGATTTCTGAACCGATTTTCGTTTTAGTTTATCTTTTCGCTCGTTTATCGGAATCAGGCGATTCAAGCGCCTAGATCTTGAACAAGATTTTGGTACTGTAAAATTTGACTTTAGTCTAGATTAGTTATCGGATCTTGTTTCTTTCGCAGTTTGAGTTTCGTTGCTCCGTTTGATTTGATTCTTTTTGCAAACCAGAGTTCTTAAGTTGAACTTTCTGGTTAGATCTTCTTATTTGAGTTTTACCCGTGCATCTTTGCTTGATTTCTTATGTATGCTATTTTTTGTTTGCGATAGAATTCCCGGAGTGCGAAGCGTGCTACTATGAGTCTCTAGGTTCTGTGTATCGTCAGCAAGGCAAGTAACACTTTGATCATACCCCCTTTCATACCCAGTTTTATGCATTAGTTACAACCCTCACACATTGCATGAGTAGGATCTCTTAACATGTGGGTTTGGGAAGTAGTTGATGAGGTAGAACCTATTACCTGTTTTATTATCAAACCCTGGGAGTTACTTCGACGTTATGCTTATATTGCCATGCTATGCTCGTAGATGCAGTTTGGGTTTGAGTGTATCCATGACAAATGCGATTTTTTAATTAATGGTTCAACTTAAGGTGGCAAATTTAATACACATCTGGGTGGATTGCTTGTTTGGGCACCTTGGGAATCCAGTTTTGTCCTAGGAGATCCCGGGAATATACCGTGTGATCCTCCTACGGTCCGCCACCCAGGCTCAAAGGGATCGTGAGATATTTCATGCTAGAAACTTCCGTGTGCAACCACAAGCCATTATGGGCTCTGGCATAGTTGACTATGTTGTGTGACCTCTTTCAGTGGTGGGCTAGCAGGTGTAAAGGGAAAGTAGGTGTAACTGTCCACCCGGAGTAAAGAGTTAATGCTTATAAAAGACTGTGTCTCGGTCATCCGTTTCTCAAACACCTTGTAGTGCGAGAAATCTAACGGAGGCGATCGAGTCTTGTGGGGAAAAGTGCGCAAACCTCTGCAGAGTGTATAAACTAATCATGGTTAGCCGTGTCCCCGGTTATGGACATCTTGAGTATCTAGTACTTGGATTATCCTATTGAATCTCATCACTCTAATTTAATTTGTTGGGTTGATAATTACCTTTAATTGGGATTGAGTTGGAGGTACCTTCTCAATGATGTTTCAACTACCATGATAGTTAAATAAAACTTATTCCTTTGTTGTAGGAAAAGAATAGCTTTTCGCAAAAACCATATGACCATAGAGCCTCCACCAGCCATATATGCATGTAGTGATAGCATTTATCTGTTCTTTGCTCTATTGTGTTATTTTGCCAGCATATTCCATGTGCCGACCCATTTTTGGGCTGCAACATATTATGTTCCAGATTTTTCAGAGGATGAGTAAAGGTGCGATAGGTCGTTGTCATGCACTCAGCTATGCCGTTGGAGTTGATGGACTCACTTTATCTTCCAAGCCTCCCGCTGTTATCGTGTTAGATGGCCTTAAGCCATATTTATTGTAATAACTTCTTCCTTGAGACATTCGATGTAATAAGTGTGTGATTGCTACTCTGTTATAAATCCTTCGAGTACTGTGTGTGTCAGCATTACCGGTCCATGGATGACACTGAAGCACAGAGACTTGACCGTCTGAGGTCGGGTCGCTACAATGGTGGATACCCAGGATAATGTTTCTTGAGCTCTTCTGAAGTTGTTTCAGTTGTGGACTTGTTTTGCTGCCGCGTTTATTTAAACTGGTGTCCAATTTTGACGGCCAGTGTATGTAATATGCTGCTTTGTTCCCTATATTTGCACTGGTGGCGAATTTTAATGCCGAGTGGATGTAATATGTATAATAGCTGTAATAGGCTAGCATTAGTTGCTTGCTTATTTATTTCCTTATTGTCTTGTTTAGTTGTTTGCTTGTAGTCACTACAGTTCTTTTTCCGCGTTTTTTAGTGGCCACAATAACCTATTTTTGGTAACTAGGCCACAATAATCATGGCAATACACGGACTGTTGTAACCATGCGCCTCCTACGGGCCGTATGATCCATGGGCCTTCTACGGGCCATATGGTCCATGGACTTTCTATGGGCCGTATGATCCATGGGCCTTCTACGGGCCATAGGATCCATTGGTCTTCTACGGGCCGTAGAATCCATGGGCCTTCTACTGGGCGTATAATCATTTCGCCAAACATGGGCCATACTATTCGTGGACCATAACGGGCCGTTAATAGGTCGTATTTGATAACGCTATGAAAACAGCCCAACGGGTTAACGGGCCACAAATGGGCCGAATGTAACCACGGGCTGAATTTGGCCCACAAACGGAACATGCCAGTAACGTACCGTAACTAACCGAATTCTAGAATTGAGCCCAAAAATAAATGGTCCCTTAGAAGGCCGAAAGTTAACACGAGCTGGAAACGGCCGACGGAATAATGGGCCGTTAATGGGTATAAAGCACTACACTGTTCATTATGGGCCAGTTTCATCTCAGGCCTTTAATGGGCCCAGATTTACAAAGGGCCTCATATGGGCCGAAAGACATCATGGGCCATACATCGGCCGGAAGTTACAATGGGCTGGAATCATATTGGACGGCTAGATGAAGCTACTGGGCTTAATTCCGATAGGCCGTAACGGGCCGGGAGTTACCTGGGCGTAAATGGGCTATATACGAGCATGCAGTTAACACGCTTTCCGTGAGCCGGTCCGTTAACTTTTGACCAAGTCAAACGGGCCAGCCTTTTCACCGGAATGGACCTCTGTTGGGCCGTGCCACATGTCGACGTATCATAGGCGCCCCCTGTCCAATGAGTGGATGACATCTGTCCCAACGGTGAGCCAACACGTGTTTCCTCTGGCCAATGAGAATTTTACACAAGGAAAATCCCCATTGGTCCGAGCTGTTAACGGGTTATCGGATCCAAAACCGGACCCGATAGCTTAACGGCGACATGTTACAGTGGATGCCACGTGTCGGTTACCCTTGACAAAAACACTTCCATGACGCGCCATTTATCATCATGGAAGTGGACACTTCCGTGATGATAATTTTGGTAATGTCATGGAACACTTCTACGACAGCACAGGTATGACTATCTTGATTGTGTCATAAAATCGTCATGGATGTACATGCATGACTAAAAAAGTGACCTACTGTGACAAACACGTATCATCACAGAAGTGTATTTTTTGTAGTGTTTCTCTCCTTTTTGTATGCATATTCTGGATATCACCAAATCTTCATGTCCAAAGAAGATGAAGAGAAAACCTCGTTCATCACTCCATGTGGTACGTACTGTTTTGTCCGCATGCCATTCGGATTAAAGAGTGCTGGGTCTACTTTTGCAAGGGTAGTCCAGATTGGTTTTTAGCCACAGCTGCACAGAAACATTGAGGCTTATATGGATGATATCATGATCAAGACCAAGGACATAGCAACCCTCATCCAGGATTTGGAGGAGACAATTGCTAATCTGTGCAAGATCAACTTGAAGCTTAACCTGGAGAAGTGTGTGTTTGGCGTTCCCTCCGGCAAGCTACTTGGGTTCTTTGTATTCCATCGGGGGATCGAAGCCAACCCGGACAAGATCAAAGTTGTCGAGCAGATCCAGGCGCCCAGGACAGTCAAGTATGTGAGGCGTCCTACAGAGTGCGTTGCTGCGCTAATCAGATCCATTTCCAAGTCTGCTGAGCGCGCCCTACCGTTCTTCAAAATCCTAAAGAAGGCAGGGCCCATGAAGTGGACCCTAGAAGCAGACGCAGTTTTGCAAGAGTTGAAGGCTACTTATCTTCTATGTCCACCTTGGTTGCCCCGAAACCACAAGATCCGTTGCTGCTATACTTGGCGGCAACCAATCAAGTGGTTAGTGCAACCTTAGTGGCACATCGGGAAGTGGAAGAAGCAGAAAGTGAGCAAGGCCCGGCAGAGCCAGATAAGGGTCAGGACAGAAATGAACACGACAAAGAAGAAAGTGGTGCAGCGCCCAGTGTACTTTGTCAGTTCCCTGCTACAAGGAGCTAGATCAAGGTACTCTGGTGTGCAAAAAATGATCTTTGGTCTCATCATGGCCTCAAGGAAACTGCACCACTACTTCTAAGCCCATGAGATCATAGTTGTCACTTGCTTCCCGCTGCAAAGGATACTCCGAAACCTTGAGGCTACCGGCAGAATAGTGGAGTGGGCTTTGGAGTTATCCAGCTTTGGCGTAAAGTTTGAGAGCACATCATCAATTCAAAGTAAGGCGTTGGCAGAGTTTATTGCAGAATGGACGCCAACCCCTGATGAGGAAGTGCTGGAAACAATTATCCCAGGCAAGGAAGTGCCCCAAGAATGGATCATGTATTTCAATGGTGCCTTCTCCCTACAAGGTGCAGGGGCTGGCGTGCTTCTCGTTGCCCCCTCCGGGGAGCACTTGAAATACGTTGTCCATATGCACTTTGCCCGAGAAGAGGCGACCAACAATATAGCAGACTATGAAGGGCTCCTTGTCGGGCTCAGGATTGCCGCAAAATTGGCAATCAAGAAGCTGATCATTCGAGGAGATTCACAGCTTGTGGCGAGACAAGTCAACAAGGATTACCAAAGTCCATTGATGGAGGCATACGTTGAGGAAGTGAGAAGACTAGAGGAGCACTTTGACGGATTGCAAACAGAGCACGTACCCCGTGCAGAAAATAGCATAATTGATCATCTGTCAAAGTGTGTTGCACAGAAGCTTCCCATGGAACCAGGAACTTTTGTTCTCCATCTTACTCAGCCCTCCATATCCCCAGCAACAATGGCTCAGAAAAGGAGAAAGATGGACTCTGGTAAGCCTCTCATGGTAGAGCCTCCCGGGGCTCCTGGTAGGGACCCTGCCGGAAACAACTCCCCATCACTTGCTGGACCGCACCCTCCAGCCAGGCCTATAGTCCCCGCCAACGAGGAACGTGCCCACGCAGTTGAGGAGGTGCCGCTAGTCCTTGTTGCCGAGCCCCAGGCTCCAACTTGGGCAAGGCACATCGTCCATTTTCTCCAAACCAGAGAACTTCCCGATGACCAAGGTGAAGCTGAAAGAGTAGCCTGGAGGGCGAGTATGTATCAATTTGTCGATGACACTCTATAGAGAAGGAGGCCCAACGGTGTGAAATTGAAGTGCATCTGCCGGGAAGAAGGAAAGGAACTGCTGGCTGAGATACACAATGGCATGTGCAGCTCCCACATTGGACCAAGGGCATTAGTTGGGAAAGCATTTCAGCAAGGATTCTATTGACCCACGACCGTCCAAGATGTGGTTGAGCTAGTCACCAAATGTGAAGCCTGTCAGTTCCATTCCAAAAACATCCACCTGCCCACACAAACTCTTCAGACAATTCCTTTGTCATGGTCGTTTTCGGTTTGGGGGCTCGATATCCTCAGCCCTTTCCCCCAAGTTGCCGGGGGCTTTGAGTTCTTGTTCATTGCTATCGACAAGTTTACGAAGTGGCTGGAAGTAGCTGCCGTGAGAAAGGTGACTGCTCAGTCAGCTATCAAGTTCTTCAAAGAATTGGTGTGCCATTTTGGTGTCCCGATAAGGATCATTACCGACAACGACACCCAGTTCACGAGCTACGCCTTCATGCAATATGTTCATGCCCTCAGAAGCAAGATCTCATTTGCCCCTGTTGCACATCCCAGAAGCAATGGGCAAGCAGAGAGGGCGAGCGCTGAAGTGCTGCGAGGACTCAAGACAAGAAGCTTTGAGACGCTGCAGAAGCACGGCAAGCGGTGGATTGATGAGCTGCCGGTAGTTCTCTGGTCCCTCAGAACGACACCAAATTGAGCTACCAGGCAAAATCCCTTCTCCCTAGTCTATGGGGTAGAAGCAGTTATCCCCACGGAACTCATTTATGGGTCACCTCGAGTTCTTGCCTATGATGAAGTAGTGCAAGATCAGCACCGACATGACGACGATATGCTACTCTAGGAGAACCGTCTCCGGGCTGCTACGCGTGCTGCATGCTATCAGCAGGCCCTGCGTCGCTACCACATCCGCAAGGTTCATGCCCCGTGTTTTGAGGAAGGCGACCTTGTCCTTAGGCGCGTTCAGTCCGCCAAGGGTACAAACAAGTTGACGCCAAAGTGGGAAGGACCTTACCGGGTAGTTCGAGTCACCAGACCTGGCACTGTCCGTCTGGAGACCGGAGATGGCATTCAATTAGAAAACTCATGGAATATTGAGCATCTCGACAAGTTCTACCCGTAAGGCGCGGCTGCCGGGCCCTACCCGGCAGCTACCCTTTTGTACAGGCCTTGCCTTAGTTGCATGTAACCCCTTGTACAAAGCTAGGTGCAGACCCTGAGCAGCAGAGAAATAAATGAAGCGCTCGGGGCCCCCCAAAAATTGCATGCATGCACAAGCATTTCAAGAGAATTGCATAAGCATTTCATGAGCATTTCATATGCATATAGATAAGGTCGCATCTTGCATCATTCCCATCTACGTGAGGCTGCAGGTTCCTGCCGTGAGTTTGGCCTCTACCGGGAGTTGGGAAGATGAACCAGCACTGCGATCTCCGGCAAGCCAAACAGACAAGTTCTACCTCTTGTCCATAAGTGTTTTGTAAGATGAAACTTGTGCATGAGAAAACCTCGTCGCTCTTTGAAACTTAGGTGTTCCCATCCCTGGACTCAAACGTTGCTTCGGCCAGGATGGTCGTAGTGGCTCTTGGTGAAAAGAGATTGGCAGGGGTCTGGTCCCTCTATTTATGTTCTGTAGGCTCAGTTCTCTGGCAACAAAATAAATGGATACCGACAAGATAGCCTGCCGGGGCAAACTCGTTTTTTTAAAGTAAAGAGGCATTCCGCCTCTGCATGGACGCATACATGCACGAGCTCCTGGCAAGGTTCATCTTTTTCATTAATATGCTGATCATACAAGTACAAACCTTACAGAACACAGACATGGACTCGATAGATTTCATTATTTGAACTAAAATTTGTCAAGTGCCGACAGGTTTAGATTGAAAAAAGATAAGTGCCCCATAAACTCCTCTCCCTGTCCCTTTTGTCCCAAGTAGTGCGGTGGGAAGAGAAGAGGGCAGGAGGCACTCACCAATACAACGCCACCCCGATCCCTTCAGGGCCTGCCAAGCACAGCCTGACAAGATCGGGAGTGGCAAGGCTGCAAAGGAGGAAGATGGAAGGAGAACCTCAAGGGCCCTCAGGTCACCACTTCTAGGACCAGTCAAAAGGCTCCAGCACAGGCACCGGCAGAGAAGGACGTCATTGCCCAGCTGAAAGACCGCTGGAGGAAGCGAAAGCGCCAAGAGGGCGACCCTTTTCCCCACAACTGATAAAACTCTAATGACGGTGTTGGGGAAAGGAGGGGAAAGACAAAAAGACGGAGCAGTAGGTCGCCAGTATGAGACGAACGCGTCGGTGCTATCGTACTCCGACTAGACGGCCTGCCTCCCGCCATCTCCTTCTTCCCTTGCGTCATATTCATCAACACCGTCCAAGGGAGACGCCAACCTCACGGTCCGACGCCTTCCCTGGAGAGACGGCGAGCGACCATGATGGCCAGGGGCTCGGGGCACGCTGCTCCCCACCTCGGCGGGCAGGAAGGCGCCTTTCGTCAACATTAGCCCCAGGGCCTCCGGAAGGGGCAATGCTGGGATTACCAACGATCCCCAGCCCTGCCTCCCGGGCGAGCGTCGAAGACACTGAGAACTTGGTCACCAAGCCAACGAGCAGCAGCAGCCTGGGGCTAAGTGCCGCATTACTCGATGGGCAACCGACCGTGGCGGAAGGGGCAACCATTTCCCCATAATGGGAAAGCTTGATATCTCCCACGCCACGGGCGGTTGTCCACAACGTCTTCTCGAAGCATGGACCAGACTCGCTCCCCAAGCGCCAGCACAAACATTTGGCGGCACCAACACCAAGCTGGAGCCCAGGGCCTGGCCCCAGGCTCTTCTCTTCAATATAACCAGCAAGAGACAGAAAATGGAGGAGAAGGGATGCAAAGATGGATGACTCCGCTCTCCCCTCGCCCCTCCTTTTATAGGAGGGCCGAGGAGGAGAGCCGCTCCCTCAACAAGCAAATGCCGCCCTCCCCTACCAAATTCAAGAAAACCGCCCCCCGCCTTGATGGTCTCCCGCACCACGCGCCTCCATTACCTACCCCGCGCGATGCATGCAACATACATGGCTATGGATAAGGGTGTGGTGGGAAGAGTGAATTGGCGGTTTCTACCCCGTGTGTTAAATTCATTCACGGGCCATTACAAGAGTGACCCCACCACGATTAGCTTTACACGACACGCGGGAAAACCGGAAACCGGCCCGGACTCAGGATTAATGAAGAAGCAAAGAAGACCTCAAGGAGCCAGCCTCTTCCACACCCCTGCTTATGAACTTATTAGGGCCTACTCCGACGATGCTCGACAACGTGTTTGGGGCAAGCCCAGGGGCTTCTGTCGGTGCAGCAGACCCTGGGTCCGTTGCCCAAACTATGCACATGCACGGGAGCAAGATTACATCACCAAGATTAGGCCAAAGTACAAGAGATCAAGATGTTCAAAGGACCAATGTGCAAATCAAGAGGACTAAGACCAAGACAGAGAAGTAAGAAACCACCAGGAGAAAAGCCTCCCTTGCCGGGCAGGCGAGCTTGGTGAGGACAGGGTCACCCCTGGAAGAAAACCTCCAAGACGCCCCAGCAGGACCTGTCGGGACTCGTAGAGGCGGAGCCACCTCACCAAACCACTTCACCATGACGCACGTTGTCGATCAGTGTGGTGTTGAGCCGCAAAGTGACTAAGTGGCGGCCATTTGCCACATGGCAACCTCTTTCTACAAGAAATACCTACAGACGACACCCGTCCTGCGACGTTTCAAGCGAGCAGGCGCGAAGCTGGCAAAACAGCCCGGCAAGCGACTATGTGACATTGAGCGGCGCATTTAATGCACTCTGTCAGCCTACAGAGGTAGGTATGCTATCACTATTTTCTATCTTATCAGTGCATAATGACTAATTTGCCACTGTGGTGACCCCTTATTCTATAAAAGTAGGCCCAAGGCAACCTTAGAAAGGGTTGGAACCTATGTTACTGAATCCACCCCTTGACATTTCATACGCCCGTAGCCTTTTCGCCCCGAGGCAACCCTACCGGGCAAACGCGCTATGACCACCACCATTTTTCCACCATCAATCCACCAATGTAGGAGTAGGGTTTTACGTCTCACGGCGGCCCGAACTTGGGTAAAAACTGCCCGTGTGACCTCTGCCGTGCTGCCCATGCTCCTCTGCTCTTTGTGCAACGTGCCATCCCCCCACCGAACCAGCAAGGGACCCTTGGTCCCATAGGTGGTCGTGGTTTATCGCAACACCCTTGTTCAATCTTGTTTTTGCATGGTTTTATTCCCTACACTGTTTGGAAACTTGCCGGCGTGCACACTTGTCGCGAGCGCTAGGAACGGATCCTTAGCATCTTGCTGGAAGTGTCGCAACCGGCAAGGCCCCTTGGCGGTCTCAGTGCAGTTGCTTAGATTGTTGAGCGTACTCGAAAAAAATAAGAGCACAGCTAATCGCAGCATGGTTCCCTTACATGCAGGTTGCACATACAAAAGCCAAAAAACGTCGAAGGAAAGTAGCTCTACAACAAAGAATTTATTTTAAAAAAATTCAGCTTAGCTTTTCTTTGTTGTACTTCTTGTTGTCGGTGTCAAAACCAGCCGATCTCGGCTAGGGGGTCCCGAACTATGCGTCTGAGGATCGAAGGTAACAGGAGACAGGGGACACGATGTTTACCCAGGTTCGGGCCCTCTTAATGAAGGTAATACCCTACTTCCTGCTTGATTGACTTTGATGAGTATAGGGGTTACAAGAGTCAATCTACCTCAAGATCGTAATGGCTAAACCCTAGATGTCTAGCCTATATGATTTGCGTTAGCCTCTACAGACTAAACCCTTCGGTTTATATAGACACCGGAGGGGCCTAGGGTTGTACAGAGTCGGTTTAGGAGAAATGAAACTACACATCCGGACGCCAAGCTTGCCATCCACGCAAAGGAGGGTCCCATCCGAACACAGGGGAAGGCCTTCTATCTTGTATCTTCATGGCCCATCAGTCCAGCCCATGTCACACAGCCTGGACGCCCGATGACCCCATAATCCAGGACTCCCTCCGTAGCCCCTGAACAAGGCTTCAATGACGATGTGTCCGGCGCGCAGATTGTCTTTGGTATTGCAAGGCGGGTTCCTCCTCCGAACACACCAAAGCAGTTTTATGAACAAGTGAACTGTATCTGGCTCTGTATAATGGTTACAACACCCAACCACAAGGAAAAAATACTTAAACAAAATAAGTCATGTCCAATGACAGCTTTTTCGGCGAGTCGTTAATTCTGGCCTTATTATTATTTCGAACCGTTTTTGGCCTCCCACTTCGCATTTCGAGGCACGGCCTCCATTGACACGTCTTGTCAAAGCGGAGATCATGTCCCCTTATTGCGGGATTCTCATCAATATGGGTTTGGGTAATCCAACCGTGCCGTTCGCACGACCCCTTGGGAATAGGCGAGTTTTAAGGCTTCTGAGGGGGCGCTTGATATTCACTACCTTTATAAGAGGATAAGGACCCATCTTTTTACCTCACGCCTTCTTCTTCCTCAGCCCTCCCATCCTCGAGCTCCAGCGCCCAAGTTTCGATCTTTTCCATCACTACCAAACACTCTAGACATGTCCGGATCTGGCTCTCAAGGCAAGTGGGTGGCCTCCTCCGTGGCGAAGAAGGACATCAAAGAGCTCCGGGAGGCGGGGTACCTGAGTGCGGACATCGTGCACAGGATCCCTGCCAAGAAGCAGGTCGTCCCCACCCCAGAGCCCGGCGAAGGGTGGTATTTATCCCCCACTTCCTTCGCGGAATAGGATTTCCACTTCACCCATTCGTCCGCGGCCTTATGTTCTACTACGGGCTAGATTTCCACGATCTATCTCCAAACTCCTTCCTCCATATCTCGGCGTTTATCATCGTGTGCGAGGCGCACCTCCGCATTCCCCCCACTTCGGCTTATGTCTCAATGTCTTCAACGTGAAGCGAAATGTGGTTGATGGGCAGCACGCAGACTACGGAGCGCCATGGTGAGCAAGCTTCCCAACGTCACCTGGCCCAAGGGGGCCTTCATGGAAACCGTCAAGATATGGTAATAGGAGTGGTTCTACATCACCTAACCCTGCAGCACCAACTGGGCGACCACTCCTGAGTTTAGATCCGGACTCCTGATGCGGCTCGCGTCGTGGATCAACAAGGGTCTGGATTGGAGGTCGACCAACGAGGTGTTGATGCTGTAGAAGTGCATCAAAAACATGATAGAAAAGAACACTAGCCTCACTGACGTGATCCAAGTGATGCTATTCCGTCGGACCCTTCCCTGCCAACACCGGGCTCTCCACATGTAGGAGTTCAATCCGGAAGGGCCGCGGACCCTGCAGCGATTCTTTGGCACAACACACGAAGCGATCTGGAAGCTGCTTTTCGAGGCCCAGAAGTCATGGCCGGAGACGACCGACGACATCGGCCTCGACTGCGCTAACCTAGCGACCTCAGTAAGTATTTTGATCTCCGAACATAGCTTAGTTCGCAACTCAAAAGGGTATACTGAGAATTCCATGCTTTGATCAGGGCTGGACAAAGAAGGCAGAGTGGATCAAGTGTCCGGCTCCGCTACCCAAAAACCTAGTTGATCCTCTACTAGCGAGGATGCTGGTCCCAGCTCCATACCAAGCGCCGGAGAAGAAGACCAAGAAGAAGGGCAAGGAGGCCAAAGGTGGCCTCCGCCGTAGAGGTACTTCGGACGCTGTGTCCGAAGATACCAAAGCTCCCTCCTGCCACGAGGAAGATGAAGATGAAGAGGTGGAGGAGGAAGAGAGCAATTCTCCCCTCAAGGAGAAGAAGAAGAGGGGGGCCTCCGCTGACCTAGACGTGGAGGCCTGCAAAAGGGGGAAGATATCCCTCTCGGATGGCTCGGACTCGGATGCCGAAGTCATCCCCTAGTGGCGCCCCAGGGCGAAGCCCCTGGCCGAATCATAAGTATTCAAAGATACTATACATATATTCGGCCTCTTACAAATCATAGGTTAACATATTTTTATGTATATCAGTTCGGCCCCTGATCTCCCCCAACAATCATCGTCTTCGAGGAACTCTTTGGCGCCGGAGATGATGGAGAATGAAATGCCTCCGCGAGCCTCTCCGCCACAAATCGCGGATGACACCCAGGTGTTATCCCAAAGGACCTCTCCGGGCAAGGGAGAGGTGCGGGAGGCCGCTAAAACGACACCAGAGGGTAATGCCTCGGCTGCCGAGAACATGGGGGGGGGGGGTATAAACCCGATACTGATGACGGGGTCCTGGACCAGTCCGGCCCCCAGTTGAATACCACTCCAGAGACCCACACGGCTCCGGAATCGAGCAAGCAACCCCCTTTAAAGGAGGGGGAGTGCCGACTCCACCGGCGACCTCCATCAATCCGAAGGCGCCGAACACTTTGAGGGAAGCACTTCGACATGCTTCCGTTGTAGAGGAGCACCGTACCCTGATGGGTACGGTGGTTGAGAAGGTTCAGTCCGCCAAAAGTGGGCTGAATGAAGCTTTCACCAGCCTGTTAACAGGCTTTGAGGTATGCGATGTAATATTCTTAACCGCTTTTGCATGTGCAAAAAATATGCCTGTTTATAGATAGTAGCCCCTGAGACTCTGTTCGGCTTTTTGAAAAAGGGGACGGAAAGAGGATCAAATATTCGCCAGAGATAACATACTTGTCTATTTTGATAAACAGGATTCACTGTTAGCGGCTTCCACCCAGTCCGCTGAAGTTTCCGAACTCAAGTGGAAGCTGAAGCTGGCTGATGATGAGATCGACCACATTAACAAGCGGTTCGATGAGCACAAGGTATGCTTTTAAAAGATCCTTACAAACCTGAATTCTAATACAAACTCAGAGTTTAATCTCACGTGCCGCTATGTGTATGATTGTAGGCAGCGCGACTAAGGTCGAGACCCCCAAGAGGGCCCTTGCCGAAGCCAAGGAGGAGGCGAGGGCGAGCAAAGCGGCCGCAGACAAAGCGGCTGCGGATTTAAAGGCCGAATAGGTCGCCCGCCACCAGTATGAGGAGAGGGTGACCGAGGTGGAGCAAGACCTCAAGGACGCCGCCGGCAAGTGCGAGTCCTTGGAGGAGCAGAATAAGGCCCAGGCAGCCGAACTCGCCAAGGCCCTCCAAGAGGGCAAGGAGGCGCAGTGTTAGGACCCCGATCCTAAGTCACACCGATCTAGCATGTAACACATCATATCACTTTGCGGCCTCACGCACGGTATTCCCACGGGTGCGACCTTACCTGGCCCGGGACCGTTTGCGCCTTTTGGCTCACGTATATGATAGTGTCGCTAGCATCCATATGACAAAGAACCCGGGCCGACATGGCTAGTCGTGAACCCAAAGCGGCACTAACTTATGGGGACAGGCATACATGAATCACATCGAGCATGTCGGTCAGCAGCGTGTGAATCCGGGCTATAGCACTGGGTTAACAGGACTCCGGGAACCCGGGCTATAGCAGGCTAGGCAGGACTTCGGATGTCACCGCGTGACATTTCCCCGAAGGGACATACACAGGAACGAAGTGAAACACATGCCGGCCAGTCAAGTGCCCTGAGCAGTAGTGCTGGGCTAGCAGGACTCCGGTGAACCGGGCTGTAGCGGACTACTATGGCTCATGAAGGCACTAGACTACATTTCCCCATAAGAGAGGCTGCCAAGGATAAACAACTAGATTGTCGGATCCCACACATACCAAGCATTTCAATCATACACGCAATATGCTCGATATGTGTAAATACAACATGGCATCACAACATAACTCTACGACTCAAGTATTTATTCATTAGGCTCCGAGGAGCGAGATATTACAAACATGGGTCTCATGACCCATCATTCAGAGCATACAAGTCAAACACATGCGAAAGCTTAACATGCCTGAGTACAGAGATATACAAATGAAAAAGGCTGAGAAGCCTGACTATCTACCAGATCCTGCCGAGGGCACAAGATCGTAGCTGAGGTAACAAGCTAAACGTCGAAGTCCACACGAAACTACTAGTGAGACTGACGTCTCTCTGCAAAACATAAAATAGGCAAACGTGAGTACAAATGTACCCAGCAAGACTTACATCAGAACTAGCTACATATGCATCAGTATCAATAAAGGGGGGTGGTGGAGTTTGACTGCAGCAAGCCAACTTTGACTCGGTGGCTATCCTGAACTACGACTGCAAGTAACTCTTTGAGGTGGCGCACACGAGTCCACATATTCACCATATCAATACACCACTATGGATCCGCTCCCATCTCCCTACGAGAAGGCCATCCATAGCACTCACGCTTATCTTGCAAGTTTTAGAGTATCCACTTTCACTTGTCTATGAACTGTTATAGGCAACCCAGAAGTCCATTACCGTGGACACGGCTATTCGAATAGATGATGTTAACCCTGCAGGGTGTACTTCTGTAACACCCCTGATGTAACTTGCCATATTTGTAATCCAACTCTTGCCATTTTCGGCAATGTGATATGATATTCCCTCCGTGGTTGGGTTTTCCTTCATTTTGCATTTTGTTTATGTCATGCATTTCATATCATTTCATATCTTGGTGACTCTGATATTGATCTTATTCTCGGGATGGACTGGCTTTCTAAGCACAAGGCTCAGCTTCATTGTGCTGCTAGGGAAATTCAATTGACTCACTCTTCTGACAATGTGATCATCTATGCCGCTCGTGATGATACCATTCGGTTGTTTTCTCTCAATGAGAAGGGTGAATTGGATGATATCTCTCAGATTCCAGTCGTTTGTGAGTACCAAGATGTCTTTCCGGATGAGCTTCCGGGTATGCCTCCTCACCGGCCAGTTGAATTCGTTATTGATCTTGAGCCTGGCACGGAACCCGTTTGCAAGCGTCCATACAAGCTTGGGCCAAAAGAGTTGAAGGAATTGAAGAAACAACTCGATGAACAAGAGCGTCTGGGTCTGATCAGACCGAGTTCATCTCCTTGGGGTTGTGGTGTTCTTTTTGTCCAGAAGAAGGATGGCACGGACCGACTTTGCGTCGATTACCGTCCATTGAACAAGAAGACAATCAAGAACAAGTACCCACTTCCCAACATCAATGAGCTATTCGAGCAACTTAAAGGTGCTAAAGTGTTCTCCAAGCTTGACCTTCGTATGGGTTATCATCAAATTCGCATTCGTGAAGAAGATATTCCCAAGACAGCATTCAGAACAAGCTTTGGTTCTTATGAATATACTGTCATGTCATTCAGCCTTGTCAATGCTCCTCCAACATTCTCTTGCATGATGAACTTCATCTTCAACCCCTGCACCAATGAATTCGTCTTGGTCTATCTCGATGATATATTGGTCTTCTCCAAGAATAAGAAGGATCATGCCAAGCATTTGCGATTGGTGCTCGACAAGCTCAGAGAGTATAAATTCTATGCAAAGTTCTCCAAATGTGAATTCTGGCTTGATGAAGTTCTTTACCTTGGGCATATCATCTCTGCCAAGGGCATTGCTATTAATCCCGAGAGGGTGTCTGCAGTTTTGAATTGGGAACCTCCTCAGAATGTCAAGCAGCTTCGCAGTTTTCTTGGACTTGCAAGCTATTGCCGAAGATTCGTTGAGAATTTCTCAAAGATTGCTAAGCCTCTTTCCAACCTCCTCCAGAAGCATGTGAAGTATGTCTGGTCTCCTGAGTGTGATGTTGCTTTCAACGCTATCAAAGAGAAACTCGTCACTGCTCCAGTCTTGACTCCTCCTGACGAATCCAAGCCTTATGAAGTTTTCTGTGATGCTTCTCTTCAAGGTCTCGGTGCTGTGTTAATGCAAGATAAGAAGGTTGTGGCCTATACCTCTCGTCAGTTGAAGCCCAACGAAAAGAACTACCCCACTCACGATCTTGAGTTGGCGGCAGTTGTCCATGCATTGATAACATGGAGACATCTCTTGTTGGGAAGGAAAGTGGACATTTTCACCGATCACAAGAGTCTCAAGTACATCTTCACTCAGCCCAACCTCAACCTCAGGCAAACTCGATGGGTCGAAATGATTCAAGAGTATAATCCGAGAATTGAATATACTCCTTGCAAGGCTAATGTGATTGCAGACACTTTGAGCAGGAAGGCTTATTGCAACAGCTTAATCCTCAAGCCCTTTCAACCGGATCTTTGTGAAGCTTTCCGCAAGTTGAATCTCCAAGTTGTTCCTCAAGGTTTTCTTGCCAACCTCATAGTCTCTCCTACCTTGGAAGATCAAATTCGTGAGGCACATCTGTTGGACACCATGGTGAAGAAGGTGAAACGTGGTATTGACAAGGGCATTTCCAAATACAAGTGTTATCGCGTTGATGACAGAGATACTCTTTTCTTCGAGGGCCGGATCGTGGTTCCAAAGGGTGATCTTCGTAAAGTCATTATGAACAAGGCGCACAATTCTCTTCTGTCAATTCATCCTGGAAGTATTAAGATGTACCATGACCTCAAGCAGTCGTATTGGTGGACTCGAATGAAGCGAGAAATTGCTCAATTCGTGAATGAATGTGATGTCTGCAGAAGGGTGAAAGCAGAACATCAACGACCAGCTGGTCTACTCCAACCTCTTGCTATTCCAGAATGGAAGTTTGATCATATCGAAATGGACTTCATGACTGGATTTCCTAAGTCCAAGCGTGGAAATGATGCCATCTTCGTTGTCATCGACAAGCTCACTAAAGTGGCTCATTTTCTTCCTATCAAAGAGTCTATCACAGCAGCGCAGCTGGCAGAGCTCTACACATCCAGAATTGTCTCCTTGCATGGCATTCCACAATTGATCTCTTCAGACCGTGGTAGCATCTTTACCTCCAAGTTTTGGGATTCTTTTCTAAAGGCCATGGGCACAAATATTCGCTTCAGCACAGCTTTCCACCCTCAAACTAGTGGACAAGTCGAGCGTGTCAACCAAATTCTTGAAGATATGCTCAGGGCTTGTGTTATCTCTTTCGGCATGAAGTGGGAGGATTGTCTTCCTTATGCTGAGTTCTCTTACAACAACAGCTTTCAAGCCAGCTCGGGCAAAGCCCCATTCGAGATTCTCTACGGCAGAAAGTGCCGTACTCCTCTCAATTGGTCTGAAACCGGTGAACGTCAACTTCTTGGCAATGATTTGATCTCAGAGGATGAAGATATGTGTAAAGTCATTCGTGAGAATCTCAAAGCCGCTCAATCGCGCCAGAAGAGCTATTACGATAGCAAACACCGTGATTTGGCATTCGAGATCGGAGACCATGTCTACCTCCGCATCTCTCCAATGAAAGGCACTCGTCGCTTCGGTATCAAAGGGAAACTCTCCCCTAGATACGTGGGTCCTTTCAAGATCATTGGAAAAAGAGGCGATCTCGCCTATCAACTTGAGCTTCCCCCCAACTTTGCAAATGTGCACGATGTGTTCCACGTGTCACAGCTTCGCAAGTGCTTCAAGACGCCTGAGCGCACCATCAACTTTGAAGAGATTGATCTTCAAGAAGACTTATCTTATCATGAGCATCCCGTTGCTATTCTTGAAGAAACTGAGCGCAAGACTCGCAACAAGTCAATGAAATTCCTGAAAGTGAAATGGTCACACCATTCAGACCGAGAAGCCACCTGGGAGCGCGAGGACCACCTCCGTTCCGAATATCCGGAGTTCTTTCGGTCCTAGATCTCGGGACGAGATCCTCTCGTAGTGGTGGAGTGTTGTGTAACACCCCTGATGTAACTTGCCATATTTGTAATCCAACTCTTGCCATTTTCGGCAATGTGATATGATATTCCCTACGTGGTTGGGTTTTCCTTCATTTTGCATTTTGTTTATTTCATGCATTTCATATCATGTCATCATGTGCATCGCATTCGCATACGTGTTCGTCTCATGATTCCGAGCATTTTTCCCGTTGTCCGTTTTGCAGTCCGGCGCTCCTGTGTTCCCCGGCGTCCCCTTTTACCTTTTTCCGTGAGCGGGTATTAAACCTTCTCAGAATGGACCGAGGTTTGCCAATCGGCCTTGGTATAGCACCGGTAGACCGCCGGTCAAGTTTCGGGTCATTCGGAGGTCGTTTGATACTCCAACGGTTAACCGGGTAACCGCGAAGGCCTCTTTTGGGTTGCAGCCCAAAACCCCTTCAAAACAGCCCAATAACCCATCTAAGACACTCCCATGTCCATCGCCGTTCGATCACGATCGTGTGGCCGAAAACCGCTCTCCATTTGGAGCTTCCTAGCTCCTTCTACCTATAAATATACCTCCCCCTCCAAAATTTGCGGATCAATTCCTACCCTAACCCTAGCCCCGCTCCTCTCCGCGCCGCCGGACGTGTCCGGATCCGGCCGGACACCGTCCGCCCCGCCGCCCCGGCCAACCGGGAGCCGCCACGTGGCCCCGTCGACCGCGCGCCGCCCCGGCCCGCCGAGCCCGCGGTCGGCCCCCGCGGGGCCCATCCGCCGCCGCCGCGCCTGGTCGCCTCCTTCCCCGTCCCGTGCCGCCGTCACCGCCTCGCCGCCACCCGGCCGCCCGCGCCCGCCATCCGCCGCCTCCGCGCCTCCCCGAGCCGCCCGCGCCCGCTGCCGCCCTCCGGCGCCAGATCCGGCGAGGCCCGGCCAGATCCGGCCGGCCCCGCCCCACCGGCGCCCCTCCATCCGCCGCGCCGCCCGTCTCCGGCGAGGCCCGCCTCGCCTCGAAGTCCGTGCACGAGGTTGACTTTCCCCCTCGATTTTCTCCAAGTCCCTGGGATTTCATCATATGTTGCTAGGTTCATCGCATCATAACTTTGCACACGTGGCTCCGTTTTGGGCGTACTATATGTCAAATTGTTCGGCTCGATGAGTACATTATTTCATCTCATTGCGTCGTTTTCATTTGAGCTCATCTAGATGCCCGAAATGCTGTCAGAAGAGGGCTATATGATGTTAGTTTCAGATCTGTTTCAGAACATTCACTTTTGTCATTTTTGCCATGATTGATGTGTGCACCCTATGGAGTTGAGTCCTACATGTGTTTTGAAATATGCCATGCCATCTTTACAGGGGTGTATGCCATGTATTTTTGTGATCTTTATGGTGACTAGCACAAGCATGCAAACTAGGGTACATAATGTTGCTGATTTCAGAGACTTAGTATTTTCACCAAGTCATGTTCTGCTGTTATTTTTATGCCATGTGTTCATGTTGTTACAGAGAGATCTATGCCTCTTTTGAGCATGATCAGTAAGAGTGTTTTGAGCATATGGATTTTCTATATCCATCCATGCCTTTTTTGTAATTATGGAGTGCCATAGCTTGAGTCAATCGAGCTCTACCTTTGCTATAAAATGTTCCTGGCAGATTGTTTACATGTTATTTGATTTTGCCAAGCTTGTTGTAGTTGATCCTTGCATGATATGATGTTATTCTTGCCATGTCTAGATTCTATGCCATGTCTTCTTGATGTATGTATGCTTAGTCTATCATGAGATGCTCTGTAGTGAGTGCATCGAGCTTGTAAACATGCCTACTTGTTATCTGTTTTTGAGATGTCCAGTTTTTCTGCCAAGTCTGAAAACTGTAACGAAACTTGCTTAATTGTCATGGGTGTTAATATATTTTCTGGTCCTTTTTGGCTCATGGTCACTAAGGGACTTTTGTTCTATGCTTTGGGTAGATTCATGCCTTGCCTTGTTTTGCTATGTTGTGTTCCTGTAGCAGGTTGTTTCCTTGCTCTAAACATGTCATCCTGATGTTAATTTGTGGCATGCTAGTATTTTCACCAAGTCTGCGAACCTGTTATTTTTTGCACTTTTGCCATGCTTGTTTGAACCTGTTGTTGTGTGATTTAGCCGTAGCTCAGTGTTCATCTTTTGTCTAGCATCTTGAGTAGATCACTGCCATATGCTTTGCTGGTATGTTTGGGTGCAGTAGCTTATTTTCTTGTTGCTTGCTAAGTAGCATCGTGCTATTAATGGCAGAATCTTGTCATTCTTGATTTGCTTGTCATTTGCAAACCGTGCATCCGATTCCGGTGATCTTTATATCGATTTCAACCGAAATCACCTCACCTATCCAGTGGCATACTTGTTTTGCCAAGATTATGCCTTGTTCATCCTTGTCCTTCCGGAGCACGCATATGCATTGCATATCACATCTCGCATATCATGCCATGTTTTGCATCATGTTGTTCGCGCATTGCATCGTGGTTGATAGTTGTTCCTTTGCTTGTGTTCTTGTTTTGGGTAGAGCCGGGAGATGAGTACGTGAACGAGGATCCTGTTGAGAACACTTACGAGGATCAAGCTTTCGACAACTCTGAGAACCTTGCAGGCAAGATGACCATACCCTCGAAATCACTTCTATCTTTGCTTGCTAGATGCTCGCTCTTTTGCTATGCCTATGATGCGATACCTACCACTTGCTATATCATGCCACCCATATTGCCATGTCAGCCTCTAACCATCCATGTCCTAGCAAACCGTTGATTGGCTATGTTACCGCTTTTCTCAGCCCCTCTTATAGCGTTGCTAGTTGCAGGTGAAGATGAAGTTTGTTCCTTGTTGGAACATGGAGATGTTGTTCCTTGTTGGAACATGTTTACTTGTTGGGATATCACAATATCTCTTATTTTAATTAATGCATCTATATACTTGGTAAAGGGTGGAAGGCTCGGCCTTATGCCTGGTGTTTTGTTCCACTCTTGCCACCCTAGTTTCCGTCATACCGGTGTTATGTTCCTTGATTTTGCGTTCCTTACACGGTTGGGTGATTTATGGGACCCCCTTGACAGTTCGCTTTGAATAAGACTCCTCCAGCAAGGCCCAACTTTGGTTTTACCATTTGCCACCTAAGCCTTTTTCCCCCGGGTTTTCGCGAGCCCGAGGGTCATCTTTATTTTAACCCTCGGGCCAGCTCTCCTTCGATTGCTGGTCCAAACCGAGCGATGTCCGGCGCCCCTTGGGCAACCAGGGTCTATGCCAACCCGACGTCTGGCTCATCCGGTGTGCCCTCAGAATGAGATATGTGCAGCTCCTATCGGGATTTGTCGGCACATCCGGGCAGCTTTGCTGGTCTTGTTTTATTACTGTCGAAATGTCTTGTAGTCCGGGATTCCGAGACTGATCGGGTCTACCTGGTAGAAGGAATATCCTGCGTTGACCGTGAGAGCTTATAATGGGCTAAGTTGGGACATCCCTGCAGGGTATTATCTTTCGAAAGCCGTGCCCGCGGTTATGAGGCAGATGGGAATTTGTTAATGTCCGGTTGTAAAAACCCGAAGTTGACCTTAATTAAAAACACATCAACCGCGTGTGTAACCGTGATGGCCTCTTCTCGGCGGAGTCCGGGAAGTGAACACGGTGTTGGAGTTATGTCTGACGTAGGTTGTTCTAGGATCACTTCTTGATCACTTCTAGCTTCACGACCGTGCCTTGCTTCTCTTCTCGCTCTCTTTTACGTTGTAGCCACCATATATGCTAGTCGCTTGCTGCAGCTCCACCTCACAACCCTATCCTACCTTTAAGCTTAAATAGTCTTGATCTCACGGGTGTGAGATTGCTGAGTCCCCGTGACTCACAGATCCTACCAAAATAGTTGCAGGTGCCGACGATGCCAGTGCAGATGATTCAACCGAGCTCAAGTGGGAGTTCGACGAGGAACGTGGCCGTTACTATGTGTCTTTTCCTGATGATCTATAGTGGAGCCCAGTTGGGGTGATTCGGGGATCTGTGTAGCATTTGGGGTAGTCTTCTTTCATTTTGGTTCCGTAGTCGGACCTTGAGTGTAATCTGGATGATGTATGTTTATTTATGTATTGTGTGAAGTGGCGACTGTAAGCCGACTATGTATCTCTTTCCCTTATGCATTACATGGGATGTGTGAAGATTACCTCACTTGCGACATTGCTTTCAATGCGGTTATGCCTCTAAGTCGTGCTTCGACACGTGGGAGATATAGCCGCATCAAGGGCGTTACAAGTTGGTATCAGAGCCTTCCCCGACCTTAGGAGCCCCCACTGATTGATCGTTTTTAGCGGTCGAGTTGTGTCTAGAAAAAATGTTTTGAGTCATTTAGGAATTATATATCGGAGAGTTTAGGAATTCTTTTTACTTCCCAGTCTCCTCATCGCTCTGGTAAGGCATCCTGACATAGAGTTTTGACTCTTTTCTTCTCAAATTTCACTAAATTTTTTTTTAGGATCACGCGGGTATCTTAGAATCGTTCCGATGGTTTTATGATTACAACATTGTCTTGGTGCCTCCTGTCAGCAGGGGTTTAGTGGAGGTGTCCCGGGGAGTTGAGCTCCGAGGTGTTGTCGTCATAATCTTATCGTTGCAGTTCTGGAATACCTAAGTTTAGTACGCCGACATCGAAAATCAATTTGGAACAGTTGTTGGTGAGATAACCCTGATAGCCCAGTACTGAGGCGAGTGCGGGAGTATTGCCATAACTCGTATAACGGATGCTTTTCGAAGGTTGAGGTAGACGACTTCCGAAGGTTTCTTGGTTATGTTTTCAAGGATGGATACAGCTGGATCTAGGTATTGTTAGTTTGGGTGATATATTTTGTGTCCCCTGTATCCCCAACACCTGATTGCATAACCAGAAAGTTTCGGGAGTTTATAAGTGGGAATTCAAGTAGCGCCTAGAATATCTTTCCGACAGATGCATGATATGGGATTGGGTAAATCTCTATCATATGTATTTGTTCCGGCTTATTCTGCAAGCCAATCCTTTGTTTTGTTTTCAGTTGTGATATTCGAGTTGTTTCGAGGCAGATGATGATTCCATACCTTTATCTAAATGGCTTCTCAGCTTTTGGAAGTGTGATGCTTTACTTTGGAATTCATTCGTTCATTCTTGTTCGAATGTTTATTGTGAAGACTATATGTTGCAATTTCGATCCTTTGATTCAGCTTGAATATATGTCCTTCAAGATGCTAATGGATGTCACCCTCTTCAAGATGGCTCCGCCAACGCGTCAGAATCCAGAACACAATGAAGGAAGTCAGACTAACCCTCCGCCTCCGGAGGCATGGCAAGCCTTGATGACAGCCACAAATGCCAATGCTCAGATTCTGATTCAGCTCTTGCAAGATCGCAACCAAGGGCAAGGTAATCAAGGAAATCAAGGACAAGGCAACAATCAGCCGCATTTTGCTACCCTCAATCAGTTCCTTGCAAATCAGCCAAAGTCTTTCAGCTACTGTGTCGAGGCCACAGACGCCGATGATTGGCTCGTGGACATAACCAAGCACTTCGAATGTAGCAATGTCAGACCTGAGGACTTTGTCAAGTTTGCCTCTTTTCAACTCAAGGATCAAGCTGCTGAGTGGTTCCAACAATACAAAGATTCCAGAGGAGGTCGTGTGATTACCTGGGATGATTTCCGCCGTGACTTCAAAGCTCATCACATTCCAGAAAGTGTTGTTGAGAGTAAGCGTGAGGAGTTCCGCAATCTCAAGCAAGGCAACATGTCTGTGTATCAATACAACACTCAGTTCCAGAAGCTCTCTCGTTTTGCTAAGCAAGACATCCCTGATGAGAAGAGCATGATTTACCAATTCAGGCGTGGTCTCAGAGAAGATTTGCAACTAGCTCTCGTGCTTTTCGAGCCATTAAAGTATGATGAATTCTACAACATGGCACTGAAACAAGATGCTGCTCAGCTCAAGTGTGAGGCATCTAAGAAGAGAGTCAGAGACGCAGTTGAGTCTTCTTCTTCCTCACTTGTGGCAGCTAAGCAACAGAAGTTCTGGTTGCCTCCTCCTCCTCCGTTCCGTCAGCCTTATCAGCAGAAGAACTCAGGTGGCCATGGATCTTCCCACCCACCCAACCCTGGCTATCAGAACAAGTCTCAGAATCAAGCTCCAAGACCAAATGCTCCTTATCATCGTCCGCTCTCAGAAGTGACTTGCAACAAATGTCACCAAAAGGGTCACTATGCGAACAAGTGCTTCAACCAAAGGCGCCTTCCGCCTCCTCCTCCTGTGAAATCTTCCAGCAATGCAGTGGTCAAGCATAATCCTAAGTCTACAAAGGTGAACATGATGAATGCAGATCAGGCAGAGGATTCTTCAGAAGTGATCATGGGTAACCTTCCTGTTAATGATATCCCTGCAAAAGTCTTATTTGATACTGGTGCATCGCATTCTTTCATTTCAAGACCTTTTGCATCGAAGCATGAGTTGTATTTCCAAGATTTGCCTAGACCGATATCAGTTGTATCTCCAGGTAAATTCATGAACGCAAGCTCCTGTGTCCCGGATGTTTCCATCAAGATGGGCGACTATAGATTTCTGGCTAAACCAATTGTTCTTGGTGACTCTGATATTGATCTTATTCTCGGGATGGACTGGCTTTCTAAGCACAAGGCTCAGCTTGATTGTGCTGCCAGGGAAATTCAATTGACTCACTCTTCTGACGATGTGATCATCTATGCCGCTCGTGATGATACCATTCGGTTGTTTTCTCTCAATGAGAAGGGCGAATTGGATGATATCTCTCAGATTCCAGTCGTTTGTGAGTACCAAGATGTCTTTCCGGAAGAGCTTCCGGGTATGCCTCCTCACCGGCCAGTTGAATTCGTTATTGATCTTGATCCTGGCACGGAACCCGTTTGCAAGCGTCCATACAAGCTTGGGCCAAAAGAGTTGAAGGAATTGAAGAAACAACTCGATGAACAAGAGCGTCTGGGTCTGATCAGAACGAGTTCATCTCCTTGGGGTTGTGGTGTTCTTTTTGTCCAGAAGAAGGATGGCACGGACCGACTTTGCGTCGATTACCGTCCATTGAACAAGAAGACAATCAAGAACAAGTACCCACTTCCCAACATCAATGAGCTATTCGAGCAACTTAAAGGTGCTAAAGTGTTCTCCAAGCTTGACCTTCGTATGGGTTATAATCAAATTCGCATTCGTGAAGAAGATATTCCCAAGACAGCATTCAGAACAAGCTTTGGTTCTTATGAATATACTGTCATGTCATTCGGCCTTGTCAATGCTCCTCCAACATTCTCTCGCATGATGAACTTCATCTTCAACCCCTACACCAATGAATTCGTCTTGGTCTATCTCGATGATATATTGGTCTTCTCCAAGAATAAGAAGGATCATGCCAAGCATTTGCGATTGGTGCTCGACAAGCTCAGAGAGTATAAATTCTATGCGAAGTTCTCCAAATGTGAATTCTGGCTTGATGAAGTTCTTTACCTTGGGCATATCATCTCTGCCAAGGGCATTGCTATTAATCCCGAGAGGGTGTCTGCAGTTTTGAATTGGGAACCTCCTCAGAATGTCAAGCAGCTTCGCAGTTTTCTTGGACTTGCAAGCTATTGCCGAAGATTCGTTGAGAATTTCTCAAAGATTGCAAAGCCTCTTTCCAACCTCCTCCAGAAGCATGTGAAGTATGTCTGGTCTCCTGAGTGTGACGTTGCTTTCAACGCTATCAAAGAGAAACTCGTCACTGCTCCAGTCTTGACTCCTCCTGACGAATCCAAGCCTTATGAAGTTTTCTGTGATGCTTCTCTTCAAGGTCTCGGTGCTGTGTTAATGCAAGAGAAGAAGGTTGTGGCCTATACCTCTCGTCAGTTGAAGCCCAACGAAAAGAACTACCCCACTCACGATCTTGAGTTGGCGGCAGTTGTCCATGCATTGATAACATGGAGACATCTCTTGTTGGGAAGGAAAGTGGACATTTTCACCGATCACAAGAGTCTCAAGTACATCTTCACTCAGCCCAACCTCAACCTCAGGCAAACTCGATGGGTCGAAATGATTCAAGAGTATAATCCGAGTATTGAATATACTCCAGGCAAGGCTAATGTGATTGCAGATGCTTTGAGCAGGAAGGCTTATTGCAACAGCTTAATCCTTAAGCCCTTTCAACCGGATCTTTGTGAAGCTTTCCGCAAGTTGAATCTCCAAGTTGTTCCTCAAGGTTTTCTTGCCAACCTCATAGTCTCTCCTACCTTGGAAGATCAAATTCGTGAGGCACAACTGTTGGACACCATGGTGAAGAAGGTGAAACGTGGTATTGACAAGGGCATTTCCAAATACAAGTGCTATCGCGTTGATGACAGAGATACTCTTTTCTTCGAGGGCCGGATCGTGGTTCCAAAGGGTGATCTTCGTAAAGTCATTATGAACAAGGCGCACAATTCTCTTCTGTCAATTCATCCTAGAAGTATGAAGATGTACCATGACCTCAAGCAGTCGTATTGGTGGACTCGAATGAAGCGAGAAATTGCTCAATTCGTGAATGAATGTGATGTCTGCAGAAGGGTGAAAGCAGAACATCAACGACCAGCTGGTCTACTCCAACCTCTTGCTATTCCAGAATGGAAGTTTGATCATATCGAAATGGACTTCGTGACTGGATTTCCTAAGTCCAAGCGTGGAAATGATGCCATCTTCGTCATCATCGACAAGCTCACTAAAGTGGCTCATTTTCTTCCTATCAAAGAGTCTATCACAGCAGCGCAGCTGGCAGAGCTCTACACATCCAGAATTGTCTCCTTGCATGGCATTCCACAATTGATCTCTTCAGACCGTGGCAGCATCTTTACCTCCAAGTTTTGGGATTCTTTTCAGAAGGCCATGGGCACAAATATTCGCTTCAGCACAGCTTTCCACCCTCAAACTAGTGGGCAAGTCGAGCGTGTCAACCAAATTCTTGAAGATATGCTCAGGGCTTGTGTTATCTCTTTCGGCATGAAGTGGGAGGATTGTCTTCCTTATGCTGAGTTCTCTTACAACAACAGCTTTCAAGCCAGCTCGGGCAAAGCCCCATTCGAGATTCTCTACGGCAGAAAGTGCCGTACTCGTCTCAATTGGTCTGAAACCGGTGAACGTCAACTTCTTGGCAACGATTTGATCTCAGAGGATTAAGATATGTGTAAAGTCATTCATGAGAATCTCAAAGCCGCTCAATCGCGCCAGAAGAGCTATTACGATAGCAAACACCGTGATTTGGCATTCGAGATCGGAGACCATGTCTACCTCCGCATCTCTCCAATGAAAGGCCCTCGTCGCTTCGGTATCAAAGGGAAACTCTCCCCTAGATACGTGGGTCCTTTCAAGATCATTGGAAAAAGAGGCGATCTCGCCTATCAACTTGAGCTTCCCCCCAACTTTGCAAATGTGCACGATGTGTTCCACGTGTCACAGCTTCGCAAGTGCTTCAAGACGCCTGAGCGCACCATCAACTTCGAAGGGATTGATCTTCAAGAAGACTTATCTTATCATGAGCATCCCATTGCTATTCTTGAAGAAACTTAGCGCAAGACTCGCAACAAGTCAATGAAATTCCTGAAAGTGAAATGGTCACACCATTCAGACCGAGAAGCCATCTGGGAGCGCGAGGACCACCTCCGTTCCGAATATCCGGAGTTCTTTCAGTCCTAGATCTCGGGACGAGATCCTCTCGTAGTGGTGGAGTGTTGTGTAACACCCCTGATGTAACTTGCCATATTTGTAATCCAACTCTTGCCATTTTCGGCAATGTGATATGATATTCCCTCCATGGTTGGGTTTTCCTTCATTTTGCATTTTGTTTATGTCATGCATTTCATATCATGTCATCATGTGCATCGCATTCGCATACGTGTTCGTCTCATGATTCCGAGCATTTTTCCCGTTGTCCGTTTTGCAATCCGGCGCTCCTGTGTTCCCCGGCGTCCCCTTTTACCTTTTTCCATGAGCGGGTATTAAACCTTCTCAGAATGGACCGAGGTTTGCCAAGCGGCCTTGGTATAGCACCGGTAGACCGCCGGTCAAGTTTCGGGTCATTCGGAGGTCGTTTGATACTCCAACGGTTAACCGGGTAACCGCGAAGGCCTCTTTTGGGTTGCAGCCCAAAACCCCTTCAAAACAGCCCAATAACCCATCTAAGACACTCCCATGTCCATCGCCGTTCGATCACGATCGCGTGGCCGAAAACCGCTCTCCATTTGGAGCTTCCTAGCTCCTTCTACCTATAAATATACCTCCCCCTCCAAAATTTGCGGATCAATTCCTACCCTAACCCTAGCCCCGCTCCTCTCCGCGCCGCCGGGCGTGTCCGGATCCGGCCGGACACCGTCCGCCCCGCCGCCCCGGCCAACCGGGAGCCGCCACGTGGCCCCGGCGACCGCACGCCGCCCCGGCCCGCCGAGCCCGCGGTTGGCCCCCGCGGGGCCCATCCGCCGCCGCCGCGCCTGGTCGCCTCCTTCCCCGTCCCGTGCTGCCGCCTGCTCCTACACCGCCGTCGCCGCCTCGCCGCCACCCGGCCGCCCGCGCCCGCCATCGGCCGCCTCCGCGCCTCCCCGAGCCGCCCGCGCCCGCTGCCGCCCTCCGGCGCCAGATCCGGCGAGGCCCGGCCAGATCCGGCCGGCCCCACCCCGCCGGCGCCCCTCCGTCCGCCGCGCCGCCCGTCTCCGGCGAGGCCCGCCTCGCCTCGAAGTCCGTGCACGAGGTTGACTTTCCCCCTCGATTTTCTCCAAGTCCCTGGGATTTCATCATATGTTGCTAGGTTCATCGCATCATAACTTTGCACACGTGGCTCCGTTTTGGGCGTACTATATGTCAAATTGTTCGGCTCGATGAGTACATCATTCCATCTCATTGCGTCGTTTTCATTTGAGCTCATCTAGATGCCCGAAATGCTGTCAGAAGAGGGCTATATGATGTTAGTTTCAGATCTGTTTCAGAACATGCACTTTTGTCATTTTTTCCATGATTGATGTGTGCACCCTATGGAGTTGAGTCCCACATGTGTTTTGAAATATGCCATGCCATCTTTACAGGGGTGTATGCCATGTATTTTTGTAATATTTGTGGTGACTAGCACAAGCATACAAACTAGGGTACATAATGTTGCTGATTTCAGAGACTTAGTATTTTCACAGTCATGTTCTGCTGTTATTTTTATGCCATGTGTTCATGTTGTTACAGAGAGATCTATGCCTCTTTTGAGCATGATCAGTAAGAGTGTTTTGATCATATGGATTTTCTCTATCCATCCATGCCTTTGTTTGTAATTATGGAGTGCCATAGCTTGAGTCAATCGAGCTCTACCTTTGCTATAAAATGTTCCTGGCAGATTGTTTACATGTTATTCGATTTTGCCAAGCTTGTTGTAGTTGATCCTTGCATGATATGATGTTATTCTTTCCATGTCTAGCTTCGATGCCATGTCTTCTTGATGTATGTATGCTTAGTCTATCATGAGATGCTCTGTAGTGAGTGCATCGAGCTTGTAAACATGCCTACTTGTTATCTGTTTTTGACATGTCCAGTTTTTCTGCCAAGTCTGAAAACTGTAACGAAACTTGCTTAATTGTTATGGGTGTTATTATATTTTCTGGTCCTTTTTGGCTCATGGTCACTAAGGGACTTTTGTTCTATGCTTTGGGTAGATTCATGCCTTGCCTTGTTTTGCTATGTTGTGTTCCTGTAGCAGGTTGTTTCCTTGCTCTAAACATGTCATCCTGATGTTAATTTGTGGCATGCTAGTATTTTCACCAAGTCTGCGAACCTGTTATTTTTTGCACTTTTGCCATGCTTGTTTGAACCTGTTGTTGTGTGATTTAGCCGTAGCTCAGTGTTCATCTTTTGTCAAGCATCTTGAGTAGATCACTGCCATATGCTTTACTGGTATGTTTGGGTGCAGTAGCTTATTTTCTTGTTGCTTGCTAAGTAGCATCGTGCTATTAATGGCAGAATCTTGTCATTCTTGATTTGCTTGTCATTTGCAAACCGTGCATCCGATTCCGGTGATCTTTATATCGATTTCAACCGAAATTACCTCACCTATCCAGTGCCATACTTGTTTTGCCAAGATTATGCCTTGTTCATCCTTGTCCTTCCGGAGCACGCATATGCATTGCATATCACATCTCGCATATCATGCCATGTTTTGCATCATGTTGTTCGCGCATTGCATCGTGGTTGATAGTTATTCCTTTGCTTGTGTTCTTGTTTTGGGTAGAGCCGGGAGATGTGTACGTGAATGAGGATCCTGTTGAGAACACTTACGAGGATCAAGCTTTTGACAACTCTGAGAACCTTGCAGGCAAGATGACCATACCCTCAAAATCACTTCTATCTTTGCTTGCTAGATGCTCGCTCTTTTGCTATGCCTATGATGCGATACCTACCACTTGCTATATCATGCCACCCATATTGCCATGTCAACCTCTAACCATCCATGTCCTAGCAAACCGTTGATTGGCTATGTTACCGCTTTGCTCAGCCCCTCTTATAGTGTTGCTAGTTGCAGGTGAAGATGAAGTTTGTTCCTTGTTGGAACATGGAGATGTTGTTCCTTGTTGGAACATGTTTACTTGTTGGGATATCACAATATCTCTTATTTTAATTAATGCATCTATATACTTGGTAAAGGGTGGAAGGCTCGGCCTTATGCCTGGTGTTTTGTTCCACTCTTGCCACCCTAGTTTCCGTCATACCGGTGTTATGTTCCTTGATTTTGCATTCCTTACACGGTTGGGTGATTTATGGGACCCCCTTGACAGTTCGCTTTGAATAAGACTTCTCCAGCAAGGCCCAACTTTGGTTTTACCATTTGCCACCTAAGCCTTTTTCCCCCGGGTTTTCGCGAGCCCGAGGGTCATCTTTATTTTAACCCCTGGGCCAGCTCTCCTTCGATTGCTAGTCCAAACCGAGTGATGTCCGGCGCCCCTTGGGCAACCAGGGTCTATGCCAACCCGACGTCTGGCTCATCCGGTGTGCCCTGAGAATTTGATATGTGCAGCTCCTATCGGGATTTGTCGGCACATCCGGGCAGCTTTGCTGGTCTTGTTTTATTACTGTCGAAATGTCTTGTAGTCCGGGATTCCGAGACTGATCGGGTCTTCCCGGTAGAAGGAATATCCTTCGTTGACCGTGAGAGCTTATAATGGGCTAAGTTGGGACACCCCTGCAGGGTATTATCTTTCGAAAGCCGTGCCCGCGGTTATGAGGCAGATGGGAATTTGTTAATATCCGGTTGTAGAAAACCCGAAGTTGACCTTAATTAAAAACACATCAACCGCGTGTGTAACCGTGATGGTCTCTTCTCGGCGGAGTCCGGGAAGTGAACACGGTGTTGGAGTTATGTCTGACGTAGGTTGTTCTAGGATCACTTCTTGATCACTTCTAGCTTCACGACCGTGCCTTGCTTCTCTTCTTGCTCTCTTTTACGTTGTAGCCACCATATATGCTAGTCGCTTGCTGCAGCTCCACCTCACAACCCTATCCTACCTTTAAGCTTAAATAGTCTTGATCTCGCGGGTGTGAGATTGCTGAGTCCCCGTGACTCACAGATCCAACCAAAACAGTTGCAGGTGCCGACGATGCCAGTGCATATGATTCAACCGAGCTCAAGTGGGAGTTCGACGAGGAACGCGGCCGTTACTATGTGTCTTTTCTTGATGATCTATAGTGGAGCCCAGTTGGGGTGATTCGGGGATCTGTGTAGCATTTGGGGTAGTCTTCTTTCATTTTGGTTCCGTAGTCGGACCTTGAGTGTAATCTGGATGATGTATGTTTATTTATGTATTGTGTGAAGTGGCGACTTTAAGCCAACTATGTATCTCTTTCCCTTATGCATTACATGGGATGTGTGAAGATTACCTCACTTGCGACATTGCTTTCAATGCGGTTATGCCTCTAAGTCGTGCTTCGACACGTGGGAGATATAGCCGCATCGAGGGCGTTACAAGTTGGTATCAGAGCCTTCCCCGACCTTAGGAGCCCCCACTGATTGATCGTTTTTAGCGGCCGAGTTGTGTCTAGAAAAAATGTTTTGAGTCATTTAGGAATTATATATCGGAGAGTTTAGGAATTCTTTTTACTTCCCAGTCTCCTCATCGCTCTGGTAAGGCATCCTGACGTAGAGTTTTGACTCTTCTCTTCTCAAATTTCACTAAAAAAAAATTTAGGATCACGCGGGTATCTTAGAATCGTTCCGATGGTTTTATGATGACAACATTGTCTTGGTGCCTCCTGTCAGCAGGGGTTTAGTGGAGGTGTCCCGGGGAGTTGAGCTCCGAGGTGTTGTCGTCATAATCTTATCGTTGCAGTTCTGGAATACCTAAGTTTAGTACGCCGACATCGAAAATCTCTTTTGTACAGTTGTTGGTGAGATAACCCTGATAGCCCAGTACTGAGGCGAGTGCGGGAGTATTGCCATAACTCGTATAACGGATGCTTTTCGAAGGTTGAGGTAGACGATTTCCGAAGGTTTCTTGGTTATGTTTTGAAGGATGGATACAGCTGGATCTAGGTATTGTTAGTTTGGGTGATATATTTTGTGTCCCCTGTATCCCCAACACCTGATTGCATAACCAGAAAGTTTCGGGAGTTTATAAGTGGGAATTCAAGTAGCTCCTAGAATATCTTTCCGACACATGCATGATATGGGATTGGGTAAATCTCTATCATATGTATTTGTTCCGGCTTATTCTACAAGCCAATCCTTTGTTTTGTTTTCAGTTGTGATATTCGAGTTGTTTCGAGGCAGATGATGATTCCATACCCTTATCTAAATGGCTTCTCAGCTTTTGGAAGTGTGATGCTTTACTTTGGAATTCATTCGTTCATTCTTGTTGAATGTTTATTGTGAAGACTATATGTTGCAATTTCGATCCTTTGATTCAGCTTGAATATATGTCCTTCAAGATACTAATGGATGTCACCCTCTTCAGGATGGCTCCGCCAACGCGTCAGAATCCAGAACACAATGAAGGAAGTCAGACTAACCCTCCGCCTTGATGACAACCACAAATGCCAATGCTCAGATTCTGATTCAGCTCTTGCAATATCGCAACCCAGGGCAAGGTAATCAAGGAAATCAAGGCCAAGGCAACAATCAGCCGCATTTTGCTACCCTGAATCAGTTCCTTGCAAATCAGCCAAAGACTTTCAGCTACTGTGTCGAGGCCACAGACGCCGATGATTGGCTCGTGGACATCAACAAGCACTTCGAATGTAGCAATGTCAGACCTGAGGACTTTGTCAAGTTTGCCTCTTTTCAACTCAAAGATCAAGCTGCTGAGTGGTTCCAACAATACAAAGATTCCAGAGGAGGTCGTGTGATTACCTGGGATGATTTCCGCCGTGACTTCAAAGCTCATCACATTCCAGAAAGTGTTGTTGAGAGTAAGCGTGAGGAGTTCCGCAATCTCAAGCAAGGCAACATGTTTGTATATCAATACAACACTCAGTTCCAGAAGCTCTCTCGTTTTGCTAAGCAAGACATCCCTGATGAGAAGAGCATGATTTACCAATTCAGGCGTGGTCTCAGAGAAGATTTGCAACTAGCTCTCGTGCTTTTCGAGCCATTAAAGTATGATGAATTCTACAACATGGCACTGAAACAAGAGGCTGCTCAGCTCAAGTGTGAGGCATCTAAGAAGAGAGTCAGAGACGCAGTTCAGTATTCTTCTTCCTCACCTGTGGCAGCTAAGCAACAGAAGTTCTGGTTGCCTCCTCCTCCTCCGTTCCGTCAGCCTTATCAGCAGAAGAACTCAGGTGGCCATGGATCTTCCCACCCACCCAACCCTGGCTATCAGAACAAGTCTCAGAATCATGCTCCAAGACCAAATGCTCCTTATCATCGTCCGCTCTCATAAGTGACTTGCAACAAATGTCAGCAAAAGGGTCACTATGCGAACAAGTGCTTCAACCAAAGGCGCCTTCCGCCTCCTCCTCCTGTGAAATCTTCCAGCAATGCAGTGGTCAAGCATAATCCTAAGTCTGCAAAGGTGAACATGATGAATGCAGCTCAGGCAGAGGATTCTTCAGAAGTGATCATGGGTAACCTTCCTGTTAATGATATCCCTGCAAAAGTCTTATTTGATACTAGTGCATCGCATTCTTTCATTTCAAGACCTTTTGCATCGAAGCATGAGTTGTCTTTCCAAGATTTGCCTAGACCGATATCAGTTGTATCTCCAGGTAAATTCATGAATGCAAGCTCCTGTGTCCCGGATGTTTCCATCAAGATGGGCGACTATAGATTTCTGGCTAAACCAATTGTTCTTGGTGACTCTGATATTGATCTTATTCTCGGGATGGACTGGCTTTTTAAGCACAAGGCTCAGCTTGATTGTGCTGCCAGGGAAATTCAATTGACTCACTCTTCTGACGATGTGATCATCTATGCCGCTCGTGATGATACCATTCGGTTGTTTTCTCTCAATGAGAAGGGCGAATTGGATGATATCTCTCAGATTCCAGTCGTTTGTGAGTACCAAGATGTCTTTCCGGAAGAGCTTCTGGGTATGCCTCCTCACCGGCCAGTTGAATTCGTTATTGATCTTGAGCCTGGCACGGAACCCGTTTGCAAGCGTCCATACAAGCTTGGGCCAAAAGAGTTGAAGGAATTGAAGAAACAACTCGATGAACAAGAGCATCTGGGTCTGATCAGACCGAGTTCATCTCCTTGGGGTTGTGGTGTTCTTTTTGTCCAGAAGAAGGATGGCACGGACCGACTTTGCGTCGATTACCGTCCATTGAACAAGAAGACAATCAAGAACAAGTACCCACTTCCCAACATCAATGAGCTATTCGAGCAACTTAAAGGTGCTAAAGTGTTCTCCAAGCTTGACCTTCGTATGGGTTATCATCAAATTCGCATTCGTGAAGAAGATATTCCCAAGACAGCATTCAGAACAAGCTTGGGTTCTTATGAATATACTGTCATGTCATTCGGCCTTGTAAATGCTCCTCCAACATTCTCTCGCATGATGAACTTCATCTTCAACCCCTACACCAATGAATTCGTCTTGGTCTATCTCGATGATATATTGGTCTTCTCCAAGAATAAGAAGGATCATGCCAAGCATTTGCGATTGGTGCTCGACAAGCTCAGAGAGTATAAATTCTATGCGAAGTTCTCCAAATGTGAATTCTGGCTTGATGAAGTTCTTTACCTTGGGCATATCATCTCTGCCAAGGGCATTGCTATTAATCCCGAGAGGGTGTCTGCAGTTTTGAATTGGGAACCTCCTCAGAATGTCAAGCAGCTTCGCAGTTTTCTTGGACTTGCAAGCTATTGCCGAAGATTCGTTGAGAATTTCTCAAAGATTGCAAAGCCTCTTTCCAACCTCCTCCAGAAGCATGTGAAGTATGTCTGGTCTCCTGAGTGTGACGTTGCTTTCAACGCTATCAAAGAGAAACTCGTCACTGCTCCAGTCTTGACTCCTCCTGACGAATCCAAGCCTTATGAAGTTTTCTGTGATGCTTCTCTTCAAGGTCTCGGTGCTGTGTTAATGCAAGAGAAGAAGGTTGTGGCCTATACCTCTCGTCAGTTGAAGCCCAACGAAAAGAACTACCCCACTCACGATCTTGAGTTGGCGGCAGTTGTCCATGCATTGATAACATGGAGACATCTCTTGTTGGGAAGGAAAGTGGACATTTTCACCGATCACAAGAGTCTCAAGTACATCTTCACTCAGCCCAACCTCAACCTCAGGCAAACTCGATGGGTCGAAATGATTCAAGAGTATAATCCGAGTATTGAATATACTCCAGGCAAGGCTAATGTGATTGCAGATGCTTTGAGCAGGAAGGCTTATTGCAACAGCTTAATCCTTAAGCCCTTTCAACCGGATCTTTGTGAAGCTTTCCGCAAGTTGAATCTCCAAGTTGTTCCTCAAGGTTTTCTTGCCAACCTCATAGTCTCTCCTACCTTGGAAGATCAAATTCGTGAGGCACAACTGTTGGACACCATGGTGAAGAAGGTGAAACGTGGTATTGACAAGGGCATTTCCAAATACAAGTGCTATCGCGTTGATGACAGAGATACTCTTTTCTTCGAGGGCCGGATCGTGGTTCCAAAGGGTGATCTTCGTAAAGTCATTATGAACAAGGCTCACAATTCTCTTCTGTCAATTCATCCTGGAAGTATGAAGATGTACCATGACCTCAAGCAGTCGTATTGGTGGACTCGAATGAAGCGAGAAATTGCTCAATTCGTGAATGAATGTGATGTCTGCAGAAGGGTGAAAGCAGAACATCAACGACCAGCTGGTCTACTCCAACCTCTTGCTATTCCAGAATGGAAGTTTGATCATATCGAAATGGACTTCGTGACTGGATTTCCTAAGTCCAAGCATGGAAATGATGCCATCTTCGTCGTCATCGACAAGCTCACTAAAGTGGCTCATTTTCTTCCTATCAAAGAGTCTATCAGAGCAGCGCAGCTGGCAGAGCTCTACACATCCAGAATTGTCTCCTTGCATGGCATTCCACAATTGATCTCTTCAGACCGTGGCAGCATCTTTACCTCCAAGTTTTGGGATTCTTTTCAGAAGGCCATGGGCACAAATATTCGCTTCAGCACAGCTTTCCACCCTCAAACTAGTGGACAAGTCGAGCGTGTCAACCAAATTCTTGAAGATATGCTCAGGGCTTGTGTTATCTCTTTCGGCATGAAGTGGGAGGATTGTCTTCCTTATGCTGAGTTCTCTTACAACAACAGCTTTCAAGCCAGCTCGGGCAAAGCCCCATTCGAGATTCTCTACGGCAGAAAGTGTCGTACTCCTCTCAATTGGTCTGAAACCGGTGAACGTCAACTTCTTGGCAACGATTTGATCTCAGAGGATGAAGATATGTGTAAAGTCATTCGTGAGAATCTCAAAGCCGCTCAATCGCGCCAGAAGAGCTATTACGATAGCAAACACCGTGATTTGGCATTCGAGATCGGAGACCATGTCTACCTCCGCATCTCTCCAATGAAAGGCACTTGTCGCTTCGGTATCAAAGGGAAACTCGCCCCTAGATACGTGGGTCCTTTCAAGATCATTGGCAAAAGAGGCGATCTCGCCTATCAACTTGAGCTTCCCCCCAACTTTGCAAATGTGCACGATGTGTTCCACGTGTCACAGCTTCGCAAGTGCTTCAAGACGCCTGAGCGCACCATCAACTTCGAAGAGATTGATCTTCAAGAAGACTTATCTTATCATGAGCATCCCGTTGCTATTCTTGAAGAAACTGAGCGCAAGACTCGCAACAAGTCAATCAAATTCCTGAAAGTGAAATGGTCACACCATTCAGACCGAGAAGCCACCTGGGAGCGCGAGGACCACCTCCGTTCTGAATATTCGGAGTTCTTTCAGTCCTAGATCTCGGGACGAGATCCTCTCGTAGTGGTGGAGTGTTGTGTAACACCCCTGATGTAACTTGCCATATTTGTAATCCAACTCTTGCCATTTTCGGCAATGTGATATGATATTCCCTCCGTGGTTGGGTTTTTCCTTCATTTTGCATTTTGTTTATGTCATGCATTTCATATCATGTCATCATGTGCATCGCATTCGCATACGTGTTCGTCTCATGATTCCGAGCATTTTCCCGTTGTCCGTTTTGCAATCCGGCGCTCCTATGTTCCCCGGCGTCCCCTTTTACCTTTTTCCGTGAGCGGGTATTAAACCTTCTCGGAATGGACCGAGGTTTGCCAAGCTGCCTTGGTATAGCACCGGTAGACCGCCGGTCAAGTTTCGGGTCATTCGGAGGTCGTTTGATACTCCAACGGTTAACCGGGTAACCGCGAAGGCATCTTTTGGGTTGCAGCCCAAAACCCCTTCAAAACAGCCCAATAACCCATCTAAGACACTCCCATGTCCATCGCCATTCGATCACGATCGCGTGGCCGAAAACCACTCTACATTTGGAGCTTCCTAGCTCCTTCTACCTATAAATATACCTCCGCCTCCAAAATTTGCGGATCAATTCCTACCCTAACCCTAGCCCCGCTCCTCTCCGCGCCGCCGGACGTGTCCGGATCCGGCCGGACACCGTCCGCCCCGCCGCCCCGGCCAACCGGGAGCCGCCATGTGGCCCAGGCGACCGCGCGCCGCCCCGGCCCGCCGAGCCCGCGGTCGGCCCCCGCGGGGCCCATCCGCCGCCGCCGCGCCTGGTCGCCTCCTTCCCCGTCCCGCGCCGCCGCCTGCTCCTTCGCCGCCGTCGCCGCCTCGCCGCCGCCCGGCCGCCCGCGCCCGCCATCCGCCGCCTCCGCGCCTCCCCGAGCCGCCCGCGCCCGCTGCCGCCCGCCGGCGCCAGATCCGGCGAGGCCCGGCCAGATCCGGCCGGCCCCGCCCCGCCGGCGCCCCTCTGTCCGCCGCACCGCCCATCTCCGGCGAGGCCCGCCTCGCCTCGAAGTCCGTGCACGAGGTTGACTTTCCCCCTCGATTTTCTCTAAGTCCCTGGGATTTCATCATATGTTGCTAGATTCATCGCATCATAACTTTGCACCCGTGGCTCCGTTTTGGCCTTATAATATGTCAAGTTGTTCGTCTCGATGAGTACATCATTTCGTCTCATTGCATCACTTTCATTTGAACCCATCTTGATGCCCGAAATGCTGTCAGAAGAGGGCTATGTGATGTTAGTTTCAGATCTGTTTCAGAACATGCACTTTTGTCATTTTTGCCATGATTGATGTGTGCACCCTATGGAGTTGCGTCCTACATGTGTTTTGAAATATGCCATGCCATCTTTACAGGGGTGTATGCCATGTATTTTAGTGATCTTTGTGGTGACTAGCACAAGCATGCAAACTAGGGTACATAATGTTGCTGATTCTGCTGTTATTTTTATGCCATGTGTTCATGTTGTTACAGAGAGATCTATGCCTCTTTTGAGCATGATCAGTAAGAGTGTTTTGAGCATATGGATTTTCTATATCCATCCATGCCTTTTTTGTAATTATGGAGTGCCATAGCTTGAGTCAATCGAGCTCTACCTTTGCTATAAAATGTTCCTGGCAGATTGTTTACATGTTATTCGATTTTGCCAAGCTTGTTGTAGTTGATCCTTACATGATATGATGTTATTCTTGCCATGTCTAGCTTCTATGCCATGTATTCTTTATGGATGTATGCTTAGTTTATCATGAGATGCTCTGTAGTGAGTGCATCGAGCTTGTAAACATGACTACTTGTTATCTGTTTTTGACATGTCCCGTTTTTCTGCCAAGTCTGAAAACTGTAACGAAACTTGCTTAATTGTCATGGGTGTGATTATATTTTCTGGTCCTTTTTGGCTCATGGTCACTAAGGGACTTTTGTTCCATGCTTTGAGTAGATTCATGCCGTGCCTTGTTTTGCTATGTTGTGTTCCTGTAACAGGTTGTTTCCTTGCTCTAAACATGTCATCCTGATGTTAATTTCTGGCATGCTAGTATTTTCACCAAGTCTGCGAACCTGTTATCATTTGCACTTTTGCCATGCTTGTTTGAACCTGTTTTTGTGTGATTTAGCTGTAGCTCACTGTTCATCTTTTGTCAAGCATCTTGAGTAGATCACTGCCATATGCTTTGCTGGTATGTTTGGGTGCATTAGCTTATTTTCTTGTTGCTTGCTAAGTAGCATCGTGCTATTAATGGCAGAATCTTGTCATTCTTGATTTGCTTGTCATTTGCAAACCGTGCATCCGATTCCGGTGATCTTTATATCGATTTCAACCGAAATCACCTCACCTATCCAGTGGCATACTTGTTTTGCCAAGATTATGCCTTGTTCATCCTTGTCCTTCCGGAGCACGCATATGCATTGCATATCACATCTCGCATATCATGCCATGTTTTGCATCATGTTGTTCGCGCATTACATCGTGGTTGATAGTTGTTCCTTTGCTTGTGTTCTTGTTTTGGGTAGAGCCGGGAGACGAGTACGTGAACAAGGATCCTGTTGAGAACACTTACAAGGATCAAGCTTTCGACAACTCTGAGAACCTTGCAGACAAGATGACCATACCCTCGAAATCACTTCTATCTTTGCTTGCTAGATGCTCGCTCTTTTGCTATGCCTATGATGCGATACCTACCACTTGCTATATCATGCCGCCCATATTGCCATGTCAGCCTCTAACCATCCATGTCCTAGCAAACCGTTGATTGGCTATGTTACCGCTTTGCTCAGCCCCTCTTATAGCGTTGCTAGTTGCAGGTGAAGATGATGTTTGTTCCTTGTTGGAACATGGAGATGTTGTTCCTTCTTGGAACATGTTTACTTGTTGGGATATCACAATATCTCTTATTTTAATTAATGCATCTATATACTTGGTAAAGGGTGGAAGGCTCGGCCTTATGCCTGGTGTTTTGTTCCACTCTTGCCACCCTAGTTTCCGTCATACCGGTGTTATGTTCCTTGATTTTGCGTTCCTTACACGGTTGGGTGATTTATGGGACCCCCTTGACAGTTCGCTTTGAATAAGACTCCTCCAGCAAGGCCCAACTTTGGTTTTATCATTTGCCACCTAAGCCTTTTCCCCCGGGTTTTCGCGAGCCCGAGGGTCATCTTTATTTTAAGCCCCGGGCCAGCTCTCCTTCGATTGCTGGTCCAAACCGAGCGATGTCCGGCGCCCCTTGGGCAACCAGGGTCTATGCCAACCCGACGTCTGGCTCATCTGGTGTGCCCTGAGAATGAGATATGTGTAGCTCCTATCGGGATTTGTCGGCACATCCGGGCAGCTTTGCTGGTCTTGTTTTATTACTGTCGAAATGTCTTGTAGTCCGGGATTCCGAGACTGATCGGGTCTTCCCGGTAGAAGGAATATCCTTCGTTGACCATGAGAGCTTATAATGGGCTAAGTTGGGACACCCCTGCAGGGTATTATCTTTCGAAAGTCGTGCCCGCGGTTATGAGGCAGATGGGAATTTGTTAATGTCCGGTTGTAGAAAACCCGAAGTTGACCTTAATTAAAAACACATCAACCGCGTGTGTAACCGTGATGGTCTCTTCTCGGCGGAGTCCGGGAAGTGAACACGGTGTTGGAGTTATGTCTGACGTAGGTTGTTCTAGGATCACTTCTTGATCACTTCTAGCTTCACGACCGTGCCTTGCTTCTCTTCTCGCTCTCTTTTACGTTGTAGCCACCATATATGCTAGTCGCTTGCTGCAGCTCCACCTCACAACCCTATCCTACCTTTAAGCTTAAATAGTCTTGATCTCGCGGGTGTGAGATTGCTGAGTCCCCGTGACTCACAGATCCTACCAAAACAGTTGCAGGTGCCGACGATGCCAGTGCAGATGATTCAACCGAGCTCAAGTGGGAGTTCGACGAGGAACGTGGCCGTTACTATGTGTCTTTTCCTGATGATCAGTAGTGGAGCCCAGTTGGGGTGATTCGGGGATCTGTGTAGCATTTGGGGTAGTCTTCTTTCATTTTGGTTCCGTAGTCGGACCTTGAGTGTCATCTAGATGATGTATGTTTATTTATGTATTGTGTGAAGTGGCGACTGTAAGCCAACTATGTATCTCTTTCACTTATGCATTACATGGGATGTGTGAAGATTACCTCACTTGCGACATTGCTTTCAGTGCTGTTATGCCTCTAAGTCGTGCTTCGACACGTGGGAGATATAGCCGCATCGAGGGCGTTACAACTTCTTCATACATGCTTCCACCACTTAGCGTCCGCACACGACATGTGCTCGACAGACTTCAAGCGAAAGCCGACGTGGGTGTAGACCACGACCTACCTAAACACTCAAGTCTCTAGTCTAGGTTTATCGCCTATTCAGGTTCCATCCGCAGGGAGTCTGGCCGAGGTTTCCACATACGGCCCCGAACGATGTGTACAGGGTTCCGAGACACCAAACGGGCGCCCGGCTAGCCCGGCCACGTGCCTACCGCAACACAGCCCACCCCTACGATTAGCGCTACGTACGGCCCCCAGCATACTACAAACACCAGAAACTACTTGCAACTCTTGGACAGAGGACAAGGGTGGTTAAGAAGTCGAGCGGGGTCATATTTCAGGGCCCAATGCATGGTAGTAGCTGTTTCATGGATCACAAACAAAGAGCTCAGTTCCTGAGGACGGCTTCAATGTGACAACCCACCATTTACTCCTACATGGCCTCTCACCGCTACCTTTACCAAATCGTGTTCACACACTTAGCTCACACACGGTAGGACATATTCATCACCATTCCAATTCATCCCAGATGAATCAGACCTGACTCAACTCTAAGCAGTAGCAGGCATCACAACAAGCATGAATGAGTAGGCACATCAGGGCTCAAACAACTCCTACTCATGCTAGTGGGTTTCATATATTTACTGTGGCAATGACAGGTCATGCAGAGGAAAGGGGTTCAACTAGCACAACATGTAACAGTTGAATCATTGTTGTCCTAATGCAGTAAAAGAAGGCAGGAGCGAGAGAGTGGGGTTGTATCGGAATGAACAAGGGGGTTTGCTTGCCTGGCACTTCTGAATATATTATAGCTCTTCATCGGTGTCATCGATCTCATCGTCGAAATCACGTCTATCGAGAGGGGACAAATACCGGCAACATAGAGAAAGAACACAATCAACGCAATGCACAATATGATGCATGATCATGACATGGTAAAATGAGTGTGTTGGGCTAATGCAACTACAACCAGAAGGTTGTGAGCTTATTTGAATCAAGGATTCAAATACAAACCTAAACTATGAACTCATATAAGTGCATTATCATGTTTCATCTAAACAGCAAGGTTAGGTTGCTCTAACATGCATGAAACTAGTACAGATGGATAGATTGGATTTTTCTGATCATTTTTCATATATAATTTGTTCCATTTGGAGTTAAGGTTGATTTTATATGATTTTTAGAAGTTTGCATTATTTTCTGGAATTTCCTGTATAAGAATAATTCCAGTAAATAATTATAGCGTCAGCATGACGTCAGGTTGACGTAATCAGGTCAAAGGCATGGTCCAGGTCAACTCTAACCTGTGGGTCCCGCGTGTCAAGTCATTAGTATAACTAATATTTAGTTAACACTAACCTTAACCTAATTAACATTCCGGCCCCACTTGTCATGGACTCAGGGGGAAAGTCAACCTGGGCCCACACGGGGTCAAACATGGTCAAATGGGGTCAAACTCGCCGGCGTTTAGCCGCCGGCGACAACCAGACGCGGCGGGGCAGCGCGGGATTCGCGCTCCGACGACCAAAAGTATGGCGGAGGCCATCTACGTGATGCGGGCGCTACCCCGCATCGAGTGGTGGTGGTGGTTGGACCGGGGGTGGCCGGAAACGTCGCCAGCGACGACTTCGGTGGCTGCCGGAGCTCGGGTGAGCTCGGGGTCGTTGCTACGACGGGCGTGGCGGCGTGGGGTTAGCTCCTACGTGCTCTACGTGGCGCGGTGAGCAAGATAGACGTGACGGCTGAGCCGTTGCGTGGCCGGAGTTACGCCGGCGGTGAGCACAGGCGGCGGCGGGTGCGGGTGAGCTCGGTGCGGTGCGTACGATGCAGGAGAGAGGGAACGGAGAGGGAGAGGATGGGCAGCAGCTCACAGTGGTCTCGACGAGCTGGTCAGCGAGGTCGGGGAAGAGCTTGAGCGATCGAGGTAGCGAGGGGGATCTCCGGCTGCCGGCGATGGAAACGACGACGGTGGCGGCGTTGCAGCGCGTCCGGGACCTCGTGGCTCGGTGGAGAGGAAGAGGTCAAGGCGGAGCCTCTGGGCACAACGACGAGGCGAGGCAGTGGCTGTGGCCACGGCGATGCTCGTCGGCGGCGACAGCTGCACTCGGGTTCGGGAGAGAGAGGGAGAGAGACGAGGCATGGAGAGAGGGAGCGTCGAGGGGGGTCCAAGGGTCTGCGTGGCGCCCCCAGGGCGTCGAGGAAGCGGCGGAAGCAGGAGGTGGCCCGGCGCGTGGCCAGCGCACGACGACACGCGCCCTCCTGCCCACTGGCAGGAGGTTGGGGACGACTCGCACCTGGGCCTGCTGGGCTGGGCCGGCCAGCTAGGGTGCTGGGCCGGTTGGTGGGCGCCATGTAAGCCCCAGGTGAGCCTATGTTCTTTCGTATCTTTATTTCTCTTTTCTATTTTCTGTAATTGTGTTTGGCTTTATTAAAAATACTTAGGCACACTCAAAAATCACCAAACTGCTCATGGCCAGTGTTTGGAATATATCCAACATGGAACATTTCAGTTTAGGATTATTTGGACATTTAAAATATTTTATAGAATTTAAATGTCCAAATTCAAATACTTATGATTTAATTCAAAAATCCAGAGTGTCCTAGAAAAGTGTGCACAATTTTTGCCTGGGGTTTTAGCCCAAACCAGAAATGATGAACATGTTGTCAAGGCATTTTGGGTTCATTGAAACCAATTTTAGTAAACCCTAGTTGGTTTCAGGGGAGGTGTTGGGGTTCTGTCATCCCCATTTCAAGATTAACTGAAATTGAAAAAGATGCATGGATGCAATGCCACAAGTTATAGGCAAAACTCTAGGGCTGTGACAACTCACCCCCACTAAACAAGAATCTCGTCCCGAGATTCAAGACGTGAGGTAAGAAGACAGAGGGGGCACAAGCTAACACGGTCTTCACGATCTAGGTTGCAGTTCATAGGAACGTTGACGCGATCACCATCTTTGTCCCGATGTCTTGCTCTGAGAAATCTATCCAACACGATAACGGGAAGAAAGGAAACTCTCGAAGAATCGATCTTCTCTAAGATCGAGCAACCGATGATCATCTCACAGAACGAGACATAGCGACATCTGTCGAGATGAGGCACGATACACACATCAAGAATGATGGAAATGAGCATATGACAAGGTTTTGAATAAATAGCGGAATTCCCACGCCTAGGAGGGTGGTGAACGGTGTCCACGTAGCGAGGAGTTGGGTTGCCATGATACCACAACGAGACATCTTAAGGAAGGTGACACTCTTTATACCAGCCTAAGGCAATTTACAAAATTGATCGTTTGAAATATCTCGAAGAAAAGGCATACTCGGACTAGGATGGATGATGTGGAGTACCTTGTTGAAGACAACGCAATGGATAATTTTGCTTGCACGTGCTCTCAAGAACTTGAGCATTTCCATATTCAGCAAGGTTTTACCAACATCTGTGGCACGGATCCTAGCAACACGACATACCACCATGATGACTAGTGATGGATGATGCGGATACAAAGGAAGACAACAGCTTCTCAGACTTCCCCTTAGCGAGGCTAAGGAAACATAATCTGGATGACCGACCAAGAGACATTTAGCACTCCGCTTCTAATGTTCTCCTTGATGTGCTAGCGTAATCCATTCATAGATATGGTTTGATACCTAGAACATCAAGTAAAAGGTCGGACTTCGGGAACACGAAAATCCATAAGGAACAACTATTGGAATAAATTCTACGAAATCCTGATGGGGAGGTAGCCAACTTTCTCAATCAAGATACTAAAATAATAACTCTACCGGTTGGGTGTGTTGGTCACAACATCCACTTTACCGGGTTACAGAGAGACCAATATTATAGTTCTTGAGAAACATTCCAACCATAATATCTGCCTGAGATTCAGATCTGGTTGGTGTCAGGATATTCTAGACTCATCAAGTCTAGAGATAAAAATGAAAGTTTGCAACACAAGTCGACGAGATGACGTTGCAGGATTCAAGGGAAACGGACTACGATGGTAAGCTCCAAAACATGAGCCGGTTCTGCTACAAATATGTGAACACGCGGTCCCAGACAAGCATGGACACGTAGTAGTCTTATAACTAAACACTACCGAGTTCAGGTGGGGAACCATCAACGAGGATAACGAAGTCCTTTCATAAGTCTGGATCCTAAGAAAGAACTTCTTCTCCTTGAACAAATCAAATAGTGGCTTGGTGTGCTTGGAACACATACAGAATGGAGGCGGCCAACCTATCAAACCATAGAGTACTTCACACATATGTGTGACTAACTTGGGATGTGTAGCGACCCAACCCGAATGGGACAAGTCTCTGTGCTTACGTGTCATTCCTGGATCGGTATGCTGACACACACAGTACTCGAAGGATTTATAACAGAGGTAAATCACATGTATAAAGTAACGTAAATACTATTACCTCAATCCAATATAGCGGAAGCAACAAGGTTGTGGATTCCCATCAACACCAACGGCAAAGTTGAGTGTAGAAATCGTAACCCTAACGTATCACTTACTCGTCGTAAGAAAACCTGCAACATGAGACGTTGCAGCCCGAAACGGGTCAGTACATTGAATGTACTGGCAAATTCACACCATAGAGAAAATGATGAACAATGGCTATCACTACATGCATATATGGCTGGTGGAAAAGCTCTATGGTTATAAGGTTTTTTGCGAAAAGCCAATTTTTCCCTACTGCAAAGGAATAAATTTATTTAACTATCATGGTGGTTGTTAAACATTGAGAATGGTTGACAGCATTCTCAATCCCAATTAAGTATCATCATTAACACCCAACAAAATTAATTTAGAGTAACATGATGAGATCAACAGGATATCCAAGAACTAGATACTCAAGATGTCCATAACCGGGGACACGGCTAATCATGATTAGTTTGTACACTCTGCAGAGGTTTGCGCACTTTTCCCCACAAGACTCGATCACCTCCGTTTGGTTTCTCGCACTACATGGTGTTTGAGACACGGGTGACAGAGACATAGTCTTTCAGAAGCGCTAGCACCTTACGTTGGATAGACCGGTACACCTACTTTCCCCTACATCTGCTAGTCTACCCTGTAAGAGTTTGCACGACTTAATCAACTATGCCAGAGCCCATAATGGCTTGTGGCTGCACACGGAAGTTTCTGGTTTGAATAATCTTATGATCCCTTTGAGCCTGGGTGGCGGTCCATAAAAAAACAGGCAAGTCCTGGAATACCCAGGTGCCTAGACAGGCAAGTCCTGGAATACCCAGGTGCCTCAATCCACCCAGATGTGTGTTTAAGTTGCCACGTTAAGTAAACCATTAATTAACAATCTCACATCTATCATGAAATACTCTCAAAACCCAATCCACGTCTACGAGCATAGCATGGCAATATAAGCATAACGTAAAAGTAACTCCCAAGGGTTTGATAATAAACAGGTAATAGGTACTACATCAACTACTTCCCATCCCACAATTTAATTAGATCCTAATCATGCAATGTTTGGGGATTGATCTAATGCAATAAAACTGGGTATGAAAAGGGTTATGATCAAAGTGTGAACTTGCCTTGCTGATGATCCGCGAAACCTAGAGATTCGAAGTAACAGGCGGCGCACTCCGGGTATTCTATCGCAGACAAACAAACAATCATACAATAAGTACTCATCTAATGCACATGTAAAACTCAAATAAGAGATCTAACCAGAAAGTTCAACTTAAGAACCCTGGTTTGCAAAAAGAATCAAATCGAACGAAGCAAAAGAAATCAAACGGCGAAAGCAATCAACTTCGTTCTAGTAATCTGAATCTAAGTCAAATTTTACAGTAGCAAAAACTTGTTTAAGTTGATTATTCGGAAAAAGGGTTTCGAGACGAAACTCCAGGCGCTTGAATCGCCTAATTCCGATAAACGAGCGAAAAGTTATACTAAAACGAAAATTGGATCAGAAATCGCGATCAGAAAATAACCACAGAAAATCCGACGAAAAAGAAAAACGACGAACAGATTAATCATTAATTAATATTAATCCGAAAACTAATTTTAAAAATAATTAAAAATAATAAAATAATAAAATAATAATAATAAAAAATTGAAAATAATTTTGTCAATATATATTTTTTAAAAAATATTTTGGCACAGATTACGAGGCGGCGGCGAACCTCGTCGGCGGCGGCGAACTCCGGCGGCGGCGGCGGCTCCTAGGGTTTGGGTCGCGGGCGCGGGCTCGGGTGGGCTGGTGGGGGGGCTCGGGGCGGTATATAAAGGCGTCCCGGGCGGAGTCCCGCTCGGGTACGGCCCGCAGGTCGGTTTCCCTTTTTTTTAACATTTAGCCGCACAAACCAAAATAAAACAAAATAAACAAAAACATTATATAGGCATATAATATATCAAAGTTTTCAGAAAAAGATTTTATACAACGTGAACATTTTTGTAATGCCAAAAAAAATCCACGTAAATTCAGATAATTCAAAGAGTGCTACTGGTCTATTAAAATCCAACAAAAATCATTTTAAAAATACCAAAATGATTTAAAATTAATTTTTCTCCAATTTTCTGTTGTAGGGAATCATGTTACCCTAATTTCCATGTATTTTATTTTTGGAAAAAAATAAATTGAATAAAACTCAAATAACTCCAAATTGAAAATAAATTCAAAAGAACTTTGAATTTAATTCTTTGAAACTCCCAACTCATATTTCATATATTTTGAAGAAGTCATATTATCTTCTCTCGTGAAAATCATTGAGTTGCATAAAGTTTCAAATTGGAAATATTTCTCAAATATTTTTCAAACACCCTTTTCATTTATTTAAATGGAAGAAGTCATGTCATCTTCTCTCTAGGGTTTTGTATTTGAAAATAATTTGAATTCACGAAGATCATAAAAGCAAAAATGAAAGTTTGGGAAAGTCCTTTCATTCCCTCTGATTTAACTTTCAAAAAGTTTCGAATTTCACTCACTTTCAGTCAATCAATCAAATAATCAATCAAGTCTATCTATTTATTATAACATTCCAAAATTTAGAATTTTGGGATGTTACAGGATGATTCCAGAGGAAACAAAACAAACCTTTCTCAAATTCATGGCGGCAACTTACACCAAATGCACATGAATTCGAGGAAGTCACTTCTTCCATCCAAGCATATGCTTCATGAACGGAACATGAAGGCATTGTTTACAAAGTTTCCAACACTAGCTTAATGTTTAACACGAATCATGGGGGAGACAAAATGCCGCTGATGGGCTCAACAGCAACTTATCGGAATTTCCATATCACTGGACCTCCACCATTATGTGAACAAGATGATAGTATTGGTCAGACCCAAAAGATGTAATGGTGTATGCTCGAGGAATCAACCACGAGTAAGACAACATTACGAACATCGTTGGTTCTGATTTGACTTGATGATAGCCCATACTCAAGTCAAAGTTTTGACAAGGCAATAGATCCAACAACTGATCACGAGGACCAATTGATGGAGATATCATCTTTCTTCAACACACACACAAAAGATATCCCTTTGAAATTGAACTAGGCGGTCAAGCTTTTATCTTCCAACTCTCCAAGTTGTTGTTTGGCTTAACCAACTAGCTCAGGGGTATCCAACACGGATTCTTGGAGAAGGGGTGGTTTACAGGAAACCAACTTGATCACGAGCTCAACATAATGGTCAGGGATCAACCTGGTGATACTTCCGAGAAGATATTCGGAAAATCACGAACCACCGATATGTTATTAAGCTCGAGAACAACCTTGCTTTTCAAGGCAAGACGATATGATCAAATAATCTAGGGATTGAATAATCCTAACTCATTGATCGAAGAGTGCACCAGAATGAGGACTAGGTAGCACGATCAATCTTAGGATGATGATTTAATAACCAACACGCTAAGAATGAGAATAGTGTCCATTAACTACCAAGCAACACAGTTGCTAGGAGTATTGATTTCACACATCACGATTCACTTGTCGGCATTCCGGTTGCGACAACACGACATCGAGGAATGAATAATGATGGCGAGAAGTATCACTGTATCAAGAATTCATAAGATGGTATGCGATTCCCATGACATCCTTGACATAAGACGGTGATACTTCAGGGTAGAATAGAATCAAAAGCTGGATTGGCATTTTGATCTGCGAAATACAACTACTTTGACCCAATCCTAGATATGGATGAGGTACTGGAGTTTGTTTCTCCTAGTCATTCTGAAATAGAATGGCCTGACGGCCACAAGAGTAAAAGGCGACGATGAAAATGAATGCACATCTACTCCTGACTATCAATTGATAGACGAAGGTCAGAAAACAACTAAAGAGGGACAAGTCAAGGAATATATAACTTTCTGAGTTGTGGATGCATAGATTAGCATGTCGAATGAGTTCAACATATTTCTTCCGGATAACCCATGCAGAAAGGAAGAACTGGCAGAATCACAATATGAATGGAGTACTCCTCAAGAGCACCCTGGTTGTGATATTTTGATTCAAACGAATTTCTGCCAAGGTTGGTTCATGGTTTTTGGAAGAAGGAAATACCACGGACCTCGAGGGCTATCGCAAAGGTTACTAATATTATAAAGGAACGAGCAACACTATCAACACAAAGTAGGGTGATTCACGGGTTCGAAAACCCAGGAGTAGAATACCTACTACTAATGGCATCATGGGATGCTTCTGAGAATGGTGGCCAGAATTATCACACCAGGAACACAAAACATGGCTAGATTACTAGGTGACTCCCTAAAACACCTAGGTCATAATAATAGCTCCAACATATATGTCGAGGCAATAAAGTACCTCAACTGATCGGTTAGTGTGCTTATTCTGACCAAAAGGACAACGGGAACGGAAAGAAAGGATTTGCAAATGCATCAGACTATTTAGAGACCTGGGATGACTCGGACAACATAATGGCTATAAATGCTCAAAAGATTGGAGACATCCTGCAAAATAGTGGCATAACCACTCAACATCACCATATCAAGGTTCTGAGATCAACTAACAACACACATAAGTAGTAGGAACTGAACTGGGGCTTGAAACCAACAATCCTATAAGCCTATGGGTTAGTAACACGTCATCCTGATAGATAGATGAGAAGGCCTAGTTCTTAATCCTCGTAGAAGAGAAGAGGTTGACTCATATCAGAGGGCCATGAGGTATAAGGAGTAAAAAGAGCCTTACGTTCCCTTCCACAATCAATTCCCCTACACATAACTAAAGCATTTCTAGACTCGACATCGACCAATTTGGCTTGGTAATCCTACAGGCAGTCAGGCTCTGATACCATAACTGTCAGGACCCCGATCCTAAGTCACACCGATCTAGCATGTAACACATCATATCACTTTGCGGCCTAACACACGGTATTCCCACGGGTGCGACCTTACCTGGCCCGGGACCGTTTGCGCCTTTTGGCTCACGTATATGATAGTGTCGCTAGCATCCATATGACAAAGAACCCGGGCCGACATGGCTAGTCGTGAACCCAAAGCGGCACTAACCTATGGGGACAGGCATACATGAATCACATCGAGCATGTCGGTCAGCAGTGTGTGAATCCGGGCTGTAGCACTGGGCTAACAGGACTCCGGGAACCCGGGCTGTAGCAGGCTAGGCAGGACTCCGGATGTCACCGCGTGACATTTCCTCGAAGGGACAGACACAAGAACGAAGTGAAACACATGCCGGCCAGTCAAGTGCCCTGAGAAGTAGTGCTGGGCTAGCAGGACTCCGGTGAACCGGGCTGTAGCGGACTACTATGGCTCATGAAGGCACTAGACTACATTTCCCCATAAGAGAGGCTGCCAAGGATAAACAACTAGATTGTCGGATCCCACACATACCAAGCATTTCAATCATACACACAATATGCTCGATATGTGTAAATACAACATGGCATCACAACATAACTCTACGACTCAAGTATTTATTCATTAGGCTCCGAGGAGCGAGATATTACAAACATGGGTCTCATGACCCATCATTCAGAGCATACAAGTCAAACACATGCGGAAGCTTAACATGCCTGAGTATAGACATCTACAAATGAAAAAGGCTGAGAAGCCTGACTATCTACCAGATCCTGCCGAGGGCACAAGATCATAGCTGAGGTAACAAGCTAAATGTCGAAGTCCACGCGGAACTACTAGTGAGACCGACGTCTCTCTGCAAAACATAAAATAGGCAAACGTGAGTACAAATGTACCCGGCAAGACTTACATCAGAACTAGCTACATATGCATCAGTATCAATAAAGGGGGTGGTGGAGTTTGACTGCAGCAAGCCAGCTTTGACTCGGTGGCTATCCTGAACTACGACTGCAAGTAACTCTTTCAGGTGGCGCACACGAGTCCACATATTCACCATATCAATACACCACTATGGATCCGCTCCCGTCTCCCTACGAGAAGGCCATCCATAGCACTCACGCTTATCTTGCGAGTTTTAGAGTATCCACTTTCACTTGTCTATGAACTGTTATAGTCAACAAAGAAGTCCATTACCGCGGACACGGCTATTCGAATAGATGATGTTAACCCTGCAGGGGTGTACTTCTTCATACATGCTTCCACCACTTAGCGTCTGCACACGACATGTGCTTGGCAGACTTCAAGAGAAAGCCGACGTGGGTGTAGACCACGACCTACCTAAACACTCAAGTCTCTAGTCTAGGTTTATCGCCTATTTAGGTTCCATCCGCAGGGAGTCCGGCCGAGGTTTCCACATACGGCCCCGAACGATGTGTACAGGGTTCCGAGAGACCAAATGGGCGCCGGCTGGCCCGACCACGTGCCTACCGCAACACAGCCCACCCCTACGGTCAGCGCTGCGTGCGGCGCCCAGCATACTACAAACACCAGAAACTACTTGCAACTCTTGGACAGAGGACAAGGGTGGTTAAGAAGTCGAGCGGGGTCATATTTCAGGGCCCAATGCATGGTAGTAGCTGTTTCATGGATCACAAACACATAACTCAGTTACTGAGGACGGCTTCAATGAGACAACCCACCATGTACTCCTACATGGCCTCTCACCGCTACCTTTACCAAATCGTGTTCACACACTTAGCTCACACACGGTAGGACATATTCATCACCATTCCTATTCATCCCAGATGAATCAGACCTGACTCAACTCTAAGCAGTAGCAGGCATGACAACAAGCATGAATGAGTAGGCACATCAGGGCTCAAACAACTCCTACTCATGCTAGTGGGTTTCATCTATTTACTGTGGCAATGACAGGTCATGCAGAGGAAAGGGGTTCAACTACCGCAGCATGTAACAGTTGAATCGTTGTTGTCCTAATGCAGTAAAAGAGAGAAGGAGCAAGAGAGTGGGGTTGTATCGGAATGAACAAGGGGGTTTGCTTGCCTGGCACTTCTGAATATATTATAGCTCTTCATCGGTGTCATCGATCTCATCGTCGAAACCACGTCTATCGAGAGGGGACAAATACCGGCAACATAGAGAAAGAACACAATCAATGCAATGCACAATATGATGCATGATCATGACATGGTTAAATGAGTGTGTTGGGCTAATGCAAGTACAACCAGAAGGTTTTGAGCTTATTTGAATCAAGGATTAAAATACAAACCTAAACTATGAACTCATATAAGTGCATTATCATGTTTCATCTAAACAGCAAGGTTAGGTTGCTCTAACATGCATGAAACTAGTACAGATGGATAGATTGGATTTTTTGATCATTTTTCATATATAATTTGTTCCATTTGGAGTTAAGGTTGATTTTATATGATTTTTAGAAGTTTGCATTATTTTCTGGAATTTCCTGCGTAAGAATAATTCCAGTAAATAATTATTGCGTCAGCATGACGTGAGGGTGACGTAATCAGGTCAAAGGCATGGTCCAAGTCTACTCTAACATGTGGGTCCCGCGTGTCAGGTCATTAGTCTAACTAATATTTAGTTAACACTAACCTTAACCTAATTAACAGGCCGGCCCCACTTGTGATGGAATCAGGGGAAAAGTCAACCTGGGCCCACACGGGGTCAAACGTGGTCAAATGGGGTCAAACTCGCCGGCATTTAGCCGCCGGCGACGACCAGACGCGGTGGGGCAGAGCGGGATTCGCGCTCCGGCGACCAAAAGTACGGCGGAGGCAATCTACGTGATGCGGGCGCTCCCCCGCATCGAGTGGTGGTGGTGGTTGGACCGGGGGTGGCCGGAAACGTCGCCGGCGACGACTTCGGCGGCTGCCGGAGCTCGGGTGAGCTCGGGGTCATCGCTACGACGGGCGTGGAGGCGTGGGGTTAGCTCCTACGTGCTCTATGTGGCGCGGTGAACAAGATAGACGTGACGGCTGAGCCGTTGCGTGGCCGGAGTCACGCCGGCGGTGAGCACAGGCGGCGGCGGGTGCGGGTGAGCTCGGTACGGTGCGTACGATGCACGAGAGAGGGAACGGAGAGGGGGAGGCGGGCAGCAGCTCACAGCGGTCTCGACGAGCTGGTCAGCGAGGTCGGGGAAGAGCTGGAGCGATCGAGGTAGCGAGGGGGATCTCCGGCGGCCGACGATGGAAACAACGACGGTGGCAGCGTTGCAGCGCGTCCGGGACCTCGTGGCTCGGTGGAGAGGAAGAGGGGGTCGAGGCGGAGCCTCTGGGCGCAACGACGAGGCGAGGCAGTGGCTGTGGCCACGACGATGCTCGTCGGCGGCGACGGCTGCACTCGGGGGGGGGGGGGGGGGTCCAAGGGTCTACGTGGCGCCCCTAGGGCGTCGAGGAAGCGGGGGAAGCAGGAGGTAGCCCGGCGCGTGGCCAGCGCGCGACGGCATGCGCCCTCCTGCCCACTGGTAGGAGGTTGGGGACGACTGGCACCTGGGCCTGCTGGGCTGGGCCCGCCAGCTAGGGTGCTGGGTCGGTTCGTGGGTGCCAGGTAAGCCCCAGGTGAGCCTCTGTTCTTTCCTATCTTTATTTCTCTTTCTATTTTCTGTAATTGTGTTTGGATTTATTAAAAATAATTAGGCACACTCAAAAATCACCAAACTGCTCATGGCCAGCGTTTGGAATATATCCAACATGGAACATTTCAGTTTAGGATTATTTGGACATTTAAAATATTTTATAGAATTTAAATGTCCAAATTCAAATACTTATGATTTAATTCAAAAATCCAGAATGTCCTAGAAAAGTGTGCACCATTTTTGCCAGGGGTTTTAGCGCAAACCAGAAATGATGAACATTTTGTGAAGGCATTTTGGGTTCATTGAAACCAATTTTAGTAAACCCTAGTTGGTTTCAGGGGAGGTGCTGAGGTTCTGTCATCCCCATTTCAAGATTAACTGAAATTGAAAAAGAGGCATGGATGCAATGCCACGAGTTACAGGCAAAATTCTTGGGCTATGACACGTAGACCGAGTCCCGGGCGGCTCGCAAGGAGATCAAGCAAGCAAACAAATAGCGACTGGTAAGCCTTTTCTTTTGCAGAGTATATTTGGCGGTCGGAGATATGCTTTGCTAAATCGATTATGGAGTGCTCCAGACGCCTTTGCGGATCTCCCAAGGAGTGCTGCCGATGCCGCCCAACATTTCCAGGCCCAAGAAGGGAACATGACGGAGAGGCTCTTCTAGTCGCAGTACCTGGCGCCGGAGCGGCCAACACTGCTAAACAACCAATTGATGCAGCTGGTGGAGCTGCATAGGGTGTCTGGTTTGTCCATGATGGACATCATAGTACGGCTATGGCCAGACGGACCTATTCCTAGCAGCTACTTTGGCCTGGTCAAGCGGCTCGGCGACGCCTTGCCCCGAGTCGTGGCTATGAAGCATTCGGCGCGCATAGAAGGTGCGCGAATGGCCTTTGCCCATGTCAAGATGCATTGGATGAAGATTAAGGCTGCTGTCATGACAGTTGAGGGTCCACCCGGGGGCAAGGACCACCGCAAGTCGGAGCGCTATTTTGAAGATGTCCTAGAGGGTGCTCGTTTGATAGAGGGTCAATGCTCAAAGGATATTATGTTCGAGTGAATGTATCCGAACTGCCTATATGTTGTATTATAAACCAAGGCCTTGTAATATATTTATACTTTTATCTAAACTACATACCTCTCATGCGGCCATACTTTATTATTTTGAAAGTTTGCTAGTCGTCGGCTTTAGCCCCCACATAGATGCTACAGGGGTGTTCGTAATAACTTGTAATCACTCTTGACCCAACGTCTTGGTCCGTAAAGGAGGTGACATACGTAGCGAACCAGGCAATCAGACTATGCGGCTTTAGCACTTTCACTTAGCCATAGGAGTTTGACGGTGGGGCTAAGAACTAGCCCCTGGTGCGCATGCGACTGTCCGAACTAGGATGCCTTAAGCGCTTGACCGAACCGAAGCGAGTCCTTCGTATAATATGGAAAAAATTGCAAGAGATTTGTATTAAGTTGCCGAATAGCCGACCAGCTCTCGCCGTACCATGATAATCAGTTTTTGGCTTTTTCTACTGAGGTGTTTGACCGGACGAACCAGAAACACAATCGCAGTAGTTCTCCCTTTGCTACCTTAGCCAAACAAGCGGAACATAAGGTGGTAACCACAGGAGCCGGGCAACCCAACTATTGGCCAAAGACATGATTCGGAGCCGATGCATATAATGCCATATTCGGGACATCGAAGTATACTATAAAAGTGTTCAAACTTCTTTTTTGAAAAATATATGTGGCCGGATAGAGCCCCTGGCGATTTAAATCATGCTGAGGTGTATATGACAATCTGACGTAAAGAGGGAATACAGATTAAGAAATAAGCCAATACTGAAAAGGGTTGGGAGAAACTGTTTCCATTATAGTCTGATTGATATGTCAAAACGTATTTTTACAGAGGATGCCATGAGCATCGAGGCTATTTTACATGCCGAGAATTTGTGAACAAGGGAAAGGTGTATACAGGTCCTAAAAAAGGAAAATGTGATCTTAAAGATCCTTTGGACACTCTGCCGCACGTCTGCGCCGCTTTTCGCCTTGGTGTATGATCCTTTGAGAGGATCAATGATCGATTATACATAAGGTGCCAGAAAAGGGGGCCCTTGGTACCATCGAAAAGTGATGTGGGTTGTAAAGAACCTGAAAAATAAAAATAAAAAAACAAGAATATGAAGGTCCGGATAGGGTCGAGCCGTATTGTGGACTCTATTTTTATTGTGCCTCCGTCCTTGCAAATGGTATCTTTAGTGCGTAGTTATGTACGCGCGGTACGTATGCCGCGATCAGGTTGGGGTTTGGACGGAGGCCGAATTGCTAATCTAGCTCTGGACGAGCCGGACTGTCATTCTGCAGGGTAGACCGGACTCGTTTGATAGTGTCCGGGGGCTTGACTGCCGATGCAATATTCGGCTTGATAAGGCCACCCTGTACTTCAGCTGCGAGGGCCGCGGTATGCTCCTCCGTATGGAGGGAGCGCTCCATGTTTCCATTGACTGTTATAACGTCACATGGTCCGGGCATCTTGAGCTTTAGATAAGAGTAGTGCGGGACTGTGTTGAAACGGGCGAAAGCGGTTCGTCCGAGCAGTGCATGATAGCCACTGCGGAAGGGGACAATGTCGAAGATCAAGTCTTCGCTTCGGAAATTATCCGATGAGCAGAAGACTACTTCCAGCGTTATTGACCCTATGCAACAGGCCTCTACACTGGGTATCACTCCTTTAAAGGTGGTTTTCGTGGGCTTGATTCTTGATGGATCAATACCCATTTTGCTGACAGTGTCTTGATAAAGCAGGTTAAGACTGCTGCCGCCGTCCATAAGGACTTGCATGAGATGGAATCCGTCGATAATTGGATCGAGGACCAATGCTGCCGAACCTCCATGATGGATACTGGCCAGATGGCCTCTGCGATCAAAAGTAATCGGACAGGCTGACCATGAGTTAAATTTTGGGGTGACTGGCTCTATGGCATAGATGTCCCTTAGAGCACACTTGCGCTCCCTCTTGGGGATATGTGTAACGTATATAATATTCACCATTTTTACAATGGGGGAAAATTTCTTCTGTCCCCCTGTGTTCGGTGGGCGAGGCTCTTCATCGTCGTCCTTGCTAGGAGGCCCTTTCCCCTTATGTTTGGTGTTTAGCTTACCGACCTATTTAAAGACCCAACAATTTGTGTTGGTATGATTGGCAGGTTTGTCAAGGGTGCCATGAATCTGGCAGGGCCGATCTTGTATTCTGTCCAAACTGGATGGACCATCTTTGTCTCCTTTGAATGGCTTCTTCCACTGACCGGGTTTAGAGCCACTGAATCCGGCTTTGACCGCCATGTCTTTGGTATCTTTGTTTTTGCTTCGACGCTTGTGTTTGTTGCGTCATGGCTTGCCGTTGCCATCTCTGACTTAGGAGGTGCCAGGGTCGCTGGTGTTGTTGCCTCTACGAGCTAGCCAGCTGCCTTCTCCCGTGCAAAAGCGGGTCATAAGTGCGGTGAGAACTGCCATATACTTCGGTTTTTCTTGGCCGAGGTGTCGGGCCGGCTACTCGTCACGGACACTGTGTTTAAATGCTGCGAGGGCTTTGGCATCCGGACAATCGACAATTTGGTTCTTTCTAATTAAGAACCTGGCCCAGAGTTTCCGGGCCGACTCTCCGGGTTGCTGGACTATGTGCTGAGGTCATCGGCGTCTAGGGGCCGAACATAGGTACCCTGGAAGTTGTCTCCAAAGGCAGCTGGGAATTTTCTGGAAGGCTGCTTAACCAGTGTCGTGCTGGTCCCTTGAGTTTTAGGGGGAGGTACTTGATGGCATGGAGATCGTCACCGCGAGCCATGTGGATGTGGAGAAGATGATCTTCGATCCATACTGCGGGATCAGTCGTTCCATCGTATGATTCAATGTTCACGGGTTTAAACCCTTCTAGGAACTGGTGCTCCATTACCTCATCGGTGAAGCATAAGGGGTGTGCAGCGCCTCTGTATCAGGTGACGTCACGACATAGTTCGTATGAAGTCCGTATGCGGTTTTCGGCCCGGGTGAGGTTGTGCCTATCGCGCCAAGCCTGATGGCCGTCTTCTCACGTTGGGGCACACATCCTTGATCCATAGATTGATCTAGCTTGGCCTGCTCTATTGTCCAGGTCTGGTCATAGGTCATAGGTGTATCCTGGAGCCGCTACCTCTCTACCTCTATGGCGAGGTGGTGCGGGTTGGTGTTCGGCCTGAGTGGCCGCTCTGTCCCGTCCATGCGGTGGCCGGTCTAGTTCATCAGCGCGGTCATGTCTTGATGGTATTGGCTCGAGGGCCTCGTCGTCAAATTGTGGTAGTAGCTGACACTTCAGATAACTCTTTACTAGGGGTTGAAGGCTATACTCTTCGGCAGCTAGGACCTGGGTCCATCTGTCATTGAGTGTATCCTGTTTGGATTGGAGCTGTTGCTGTTTCCTTTTTAGGCTTCTCGCTGTGGTGATTAGCTGGCGCTTAAAGCACTCCTGCTCGTGTGGTTCCTTAGGCACGATGATGTCTTCGTCGCTGAGCCTCATATCATCCTATGAGATTGGTAGATAGCCTACGAGTCCTCGTTCCCGACCGGATCATCAGGGTTAACTTGCCCCTCCTCCCAATAATCATGTTCGGATGTTGGCTTGACGGGGGCTTCGGGGTGTTTGGCGTTCTCCAGAGTGTTATTGTCCCTGGTGCCGGTATTGCTGTCTTTTTCACGACGCGATTTTGAGTGATGCCGCTGACATCGACGCTTTGGTGGTGCCTCAGCAGGCTTGTCCTCAACCGGATTCTTCTTGTTTTCGCCATCATACTCTTTGGGTGTGTCCACCATATACACGTCATATGTGGAGGTGGCTGTCCAATGTCCGGTAAACGGCGGGTCTTGGCCTTGTTTGTCTTTGGCATCTTAGTTCTTTCCCTCGATGTCTTCGGAGGCGTAGTCCAGCATGTCGGTGAACTCCTCGACAGTGGCTATGAAGTGGTTGGTGGGTGGGACGTAAAATTCCCCGCTTTCAGCCCCTAGTTTGGGTTGGGCGTAGTTTGGAGGTGATTCTTTAGTAATGGCGAGCGATCACAGTAGGTCCAGAGCCTCGTTTAAGAGCGAGGTTTGGACGAGGAAACGAGAGTCCATGGAGCTAGGTAGGGGAGAAGCCTCCTGGCCGTGCTCACTTGGCGTGGATCTCGAGAGTTCGGAGCTAGTATCCGGGGACGAGTCTGGCTTTCCAATGATAAGGGGAATCCAGTTTGACTCCGGGCTTGCCGATGACACAGTCCCCTCTAGATCTCCGGTAGTAATATCCATAATTGCGGTGAATCCGGTGGGCTCCAGGCTCCCCTCTTCGGACCCACTGGTTTGCTCTGTATCTAAGGCCAGAGCGGTGGCTGGGGCCGTGAACCCTTCGAAGATCAAGTCTCCTCGGATATCAGCGACATAATTTAGAGTTCCAAAACTGATCTAATGACCAGGGGCGTAGCTGTCGATCTGTTCAAGTTGGCCAATCGAGTTGGCACGCAGCGCGAAGCCGCCGGATACGAAAATTTGACCAAGGAGAAAATCCCCCCAAAACAGCATCGTTGTAGACGATCGCTTGAGCCATCGAACCTTCTGTCGACGACACAGTGGAACTCTCAATGAAAGCACCAATGTCGGTGTCAAAATCGGCTGATCTCGGGTAGGGGGTCCCGAACTGTGCGTCTGAGGATCAAAGGTAACAGGAGACAGGGGACACGATGTTTACCCAGGTTCGGGCCTTCTTAATGGAGGTAATACCCTACTTCCTGCTTGATTGACTTTGACGATTATAGGGGTTACAAGAGTCGATCTACCTCGAGATCATAATGGCTACACCCTAGATGTCTAGCCTATATGTTTTGCATTAGCCTCTACGGACTAAGCCCTCCAGTTTATATAGACATTAGAGGGGCCTAGGGTTGTACATAGTCGGTTTATAGAGAAAGGAAACTACACATCCGGATGCCAAGCTTGCCATCCACGCAAGGAGAGTCCCATCTGGACACAGGGGAAGGCCTTCTATCTTGTATCTTCACGGCCCATCAGTCCGGCCCATGTCACACAGCCCGGACAACCGAGGACCCCATAATCCAGACTCCCTCACTTGTCATGGAATATTAACTTGAACATCGCTTGCCGGTGCCCATACCATTACTCCCCTTGGCAACATGCACGAGGCAACCTTCTGTCCTTTGAGAAAAATAAAGAAGAGAAAATAATGATATGGAACCCTGACGGTCCGTTAATTATCCACAAGACAAATGTATCACAACACCGCAGAAAGACAAATATAACTAAACATGAGAATTGACAAGAGTTGTGAAGCACTTAGCTTTATTTCACTTATGCACAAGCTCTGCGTCTGGCTTTGTACGAAGGATTACATGCCACGCCGACAAACTTGTACAAAAGGTGGTTGCCGGGCAGCCTGGCAACCCCGTGCCTTACGGATAAAAATTGCGAAGATGCTCGATATTCCATGAGTTATGCACTAGAGTGCCATCTTTGGTCCCTAGGTGGACTGCGCTAGGCCTAGTGACTCGTTTCACCTGGTAAGAGCCTTCTCACTTCAACGTCAACTTGTTTGAATTCTTGGCGGACTGAACTCGCCGAAGAACAAGGTCACCTTCCTCAAGGCTCCAGGCGTTAACCTTGCGGTTGTGGTAGCGTTGCAAGGCTTGCTAGTAGCGTGCAACATGTACAACATCCTAGAGACGATCTCCCACAAGGAGCATAGCATCATCTTGCCGCAACCGCTCTTTCTCAAGCTCATCATAAGCGAGCACTCAAGGTGACCTGTACATGAGTTCTATGGGGAGCACTACTTCTGCCCCATAGACCAGGGAGAATGGTGTCTGGCCAATAGCTCGATTTGGTGTTGTTCTGGTTGACCAAAGAACCATCAACAACTCATCAATCCAGCGTCTTCCACACTTGTGCAGCTTGTCAAAGGTCCTCGTTTTGAGCTCATGTCGCACTTCAGCATTTGCCCTTTCGGCCTGGCTATTGCTCCTTGGATGGGAAACTGATGCAAAATACATCTTGCTGCCAAGGCCGTCAAGGTACTACATGAAGGCGCGCCTGGTGAACTGTGTGCCTTTGTCGGTGATTACCGTGTAGGGCACTCCAAACCGGAAAACTAGTCATTTGTAGAACTTGACAGCTGAATGTGATGTCACATTCCTCACCGGCTCCACTTTTGGCCACTTTGTGAACTTCTCGAGTGCAACGTACAAGTACTCAAAGCCCCCGACAGCACGGGGAAAGGGGCCCAGTATGGCAAGCCCCCAGAGCGAGAAGGGCCAGGAGAGAGGGATCGTTTGAAGAGCTTGAGCCAAACGAAACCTCACCGGAAAGCTTTGCCGACAAGTGCTCTTGATCCTATGTGAGAGCCACATATCCCCCCGTGTATCTTTGCCAACAACTTCTGTCCATCTTCCCGATAAATGCACTTCAATTTCACCCCATTTGGTCTTTTTCTGTATAGGTTGCTACCGACAAATTGATACATACTTGATTGGCGGGCTACTCGTTTAGCTTCTTCTTGATCTTCGGGAAGTTCTCCTATTTGAAGGAAATCGACAATTTGCTACACCCATGCTGGAGCCTCTGGCTCGACAACAAGTACTAAAGGCATATATTCAACTATGGGAGCGCTTGTCTCGATGGCAAGAACTTGGTTCTTTACCGGAGTCTGTTGCTCACCAGCAAGCTTGCCGCTGTCTCCGGCGACATCCTTGTCGGCAGCTTCTGGGAGCTCGGCCGAAAAATACTTGCTGGAGTTTAGTTTCCTTCTCTTGTTTCTACCCAACTGATGGTGTTATGGATGGTTGAGTCAAATGGAGCACAAAAGTTCCTGGTTCCACAGGTAGCTTGAGTGCGGCACGTTTTGACCGATCATCTGCAATGCTGTTCTCTGCACGTGAAATGTGCTTTTTTGCAATTCGTCAAAGTGATTTTAGAATTTCCTTACTTCATCAACATATGCTTCCATTATTGGAGTCTGGTAGTCTTTGTTGACTTGCTTCACAACCAACTGTGAATTACCTCAGATGATAAGGTTCTTGATTCCAAGATCTGTCGCGATCCTGAGTCCGGCAAGCAATCTTTCTTATTCAGTAGTGTTGTTTGTCGCCTTCTCGTTGGGGAAATGCATCTGAATCATGTACTTGAGGTGCTCTCTAGTGGGTGCGACAAGCAGCACTCCAGCACCGGCTCCTTGCAGCGAGAAAGCACCATCAAAATACATCATTTTGTCCTTAGTTGTTTCCTTGCCGGGGAGAGAGGTCTCTGAAATTTCTTTGTCTGGCGTTGGCATCCATTCTGCAATGAACTCTGCCAAAGCTCTGCTATGTATTGTTGATGTACTTTCAAACTTGAGATCGAAGCCTGGCAACTCCACTCCCACTCAACAATCCTTCCTGTTGCATCTGGATTCCTCAAGATCCTTTGCATTGGAAAGCGAGTGAAGACGTTGATTTGGTGTGCTTGAAAGTAGTGGCGCAGCTTCCTTAAGGGCATTAGGAGACCAAAAAGCAATTTATGTATTCTAGAATATCTTGATCTAGCCCCCTCAAGAAGGGAGCTAACAAAATATATTGGGCACTGCACCAATTTCTTCTTCTGCACAACTTGCTGTTTTGATCCATCTACTCGCTTTGCGCTTGACTTGTCTGCACCAGGACTTGCCAGAGAAAATCCCGGCTTGACACTCACTACTACAGGATGCTGCTAATGCGCACTACAATCAGAGACCCTTCGACAAAATGGTGTCCGATGCAGTAATCGCAAATGGTGACGTAGAAAAACCATAAAAAAAGATGCAAAACGTTTGCGATGGCGGATACATCAAACATGGTTTAGATTTTAGTTACGTGTGCGATGTGGGGCATACAATTTAGTTCAATGAACTGTTTGCGATGAGGCAGAACAACAGAAGCGGGCAGCCAGATGAAGTTGTGTATGCAATATACGACATACAATTCCCTCGGATAAACTATTTGGGATTATTTGGAACAACAGAAACGAGTAGCCAGATGAAGGTGTGTGTGATATGTGGAATATAGTTTGGATGAGCTGTTTGTGATTAGGCGGAACAAAAGAAACGGTCAGCCAGATCAAGGTGTGTGTGCGATAGAGGGCAAACAGTTCACTCGGATGAACTGTTTGCGTTGAGCCAAGAGAACATAAATGGTTCAACTTAACAAGATGTGTGTGATACACGGCAAACATGTATGTAATCAGAAATGTGTGTGAAGACCGATAATAACACAGACGATTGCTGCTAATAAGATAGAACAACAACATATGTGTGAGAATGTTTGATGGGTTAGAGTTTTTGGAGATTCTTTCACTGTATTTTCTGATTAGAAGTTTTGGCGTTCTTTGTCGTTGGCCATGTCCACCATGCAAATGTGTTCTTCTTTTTCTGATGTTTTATTTTTGAATTGGTGTTGCAGGGAGAGAGATGAGGATTGTATGAATAGATTTGTGTTGTCAATTTTGCTTCTTGAGTTGTTTCTACCCCGGATTCCCATGTGATTCGGTCATTGGCGGAGGTGGTATATGGTGGCTGACTGTAGCCTACGATTTCTTGTAATCTAGTCAAACTGTGTAATTAAGTTGCGTGTTTTCAGTGTTGTTTGAATGGCTGCCATATGTGTAGTTGGACTGCTCCATATCAAAGTTGTATTATTGTGCATTGACATCGAGTAAGTAGTTTCTACTGGCTGCCTACCCAACCATCTGCACTTTGAATATAGAGCCCATGCCCTCTGTCACTTTCATTCCACCAGCTGCCACCAAAGAAAAGCCAGATCGATCCTCAGCTGGGAGAGGTCACAGAGGAGGAGGGGGATGCAGTCGATGTGAGGGCTATAGTAGGAGAGTGGAGGAGGAGGAGGAGGAGGCGCAAGCGCTAGCAGAGGGCACGGCGTGCTGCCGAGGAGGAAGTGGAGGCAGAGTTCAAAAGACGCCTTGCCCGTGAGGTGATGGATACTTGCAACTCCAATGAACTGGAGCTAGGGTGGGCAGGGGAGGAACCATATACAGATCATCACTTGGGCTAGGGTGAGAGCAGCCACGGCTCCACATCCATCCACCAGGGCCAAATTGCGTCGTTTCTTTGATCGTTATGACTGAAATACTGAAATTTTATGTTTTTAAGATTGTTTTGTGAGGGAGCGGATGGTTGAATGACTAAATGAATTCAACTGTCTACCTCTGAATGAGTTGTTTTATCTACATATGTTTGGTATGTGCACTTTGAACTACTGTCGTATGTGCTCTCCAACAATTATTTTGAACTGCTGCTTTATCTGAAGTTGAACTGTTTTGTGGTCAATGTTGTATGATTTGTATAATAACTATTTTCTACCAGCTGGCTGCCCACCTGGCTATTTATTATTTTTATAATATGCGAGTCTTGCTGGCTATAAATTCTATCCATCTATGTGTGGTGTGTGGCTCAGTCTCCCCCTCCTTTTTCTTCCTTCTTCCAAAATCAGATCTAGGTTCCTCCCTCTTCTCTCTGTTGTTTGCTTCCCTTTTCCCGTGTTTCCCATGGAGGATTGTTCATGCGGATGTCCTGCAAAGATGGCGCGCATAGCTGACGGTTGTGTGTACGAATCTATTTTGGAGCTCACCGAGAGTCAGCACCGTGGGCAACTTTCATGTCTGCTGTACAATAACCATGGGTTTCTTGCACCCTATGTTTGTCGCCTGACGGTTGGGGACTTGGAGGAATCATGGGTATGTGTTTCTGTTCTTTTTGTTTTCTTCTTTTTGTAGGTGTCATTTTGAATCCCATGGACTGAATATGTAGTTTAGTTTTATCGATAGTGTTTTTATTTTTATTTGGTTTTGTCAGAAGTTAACAGTAGGGATTTTTGTGTGTATTTGTTGATTACTTAACAATATTTATCCATTTTTGTATAATCCTTGTTCTGTTTTTGTCACATGTTTTACTGTAGGGGTATTTATATGTATATTTCTTCAGTTTAGTCAGGACATATGACTAGTTAGTTTGGTGTTTTTGTTTTGGTTCAGATATTTCTTTTCACTTTGTTATGCAACAGTTCCTAGATCTGTGCAAATATTCAGTTATGTCAGGTGTTCACTTTATTTTCTACTCCCATGCCCATTTGCAGAAAATGTCACCCATAATAAGGATTGTTGCTCCTAGTTCAGGGATACTGAAGATGGAGACTTGAGACAAAAATGGGTATCAGTTGATGGAAGTTGCCTACCACATCGACTTTGATGGTTGCATCAACCCAACTACTCGGTGGAAGGAGTTTGTGGCAGAGTCTGGAATTCAGGATGGAGATGTGGTTCTGGTTATGTTCTCCAGGAAGATGACTCTCTGACGTTCAGAATTTATGTGTTGTAGGTTTAAACGTGGCAAATGACACTGGTTGTGAGATTTGTGTGCGTTTGATTATGTTGCAGTATTTTTCTTTAAAACAATGCATGTGAAATGGTTGAATTCTATGTTATTACCAGATGGTTTGGAACAATTTGTTCGTATGTTATTGTATGCACTATTTTTACTTATGTAATGCTTTCTATTTCGGCTCAAGCACAACTGTTATTTTTTTATTTTTTTATTTGAATTGGAACAATTATAGTTGAACTGATGCGCATCCTTTGTTTTTACTGAAATATTTTCATGTACATATCTCGCACACAAAAACTATACGCTGATGATGGATGTAGGACCCCTTGGTGCCGGGGATTCTGACTCCTCGAGCACCTATGGGGACGGAGCCCCTTCTCGGTTCGGCGGGGGGCGGAGGCCGCGCAAAGAGCAGATCGAGGCGAGGCACACGAGGGGTTTTACCCAGCTTCGGAGCTCTCCGGAGAGATAATACTCCTACTGCTGCTTTGTGGATTGTATTGAGTTCTTGCTCGGGAGCGCTGAGTGCTACAGTACACACCAGCAGCTAACGAGACCGAGCGTGAGTGTTCTACTGTTCGTCCTCCCCCTCTACGTTGTGCATGGGCCTCCTTTTATATGCTCAAGGGGCCTCCAACAGGTGGCAACGTAGGCAAGGGCAAAAATGGAAAGGTGCTGCAGTAGGTACAGCTACCTACACAGTGTATCATACCTAACCCTGATGGTAGGGGACAAAGGCATTAAATGCCTATCTACGTCGCCCAGACGGTGCAGAAAAGGGACCGTCAGGGGCACCGCTGCTCGCCACGATGGTGATCTTGTCAGCGCCGCATGCCACAGTGTACCCCTGGCTGCACAGCCTCCCGCCACGTACGCTTGGAAGGGTCCCGGAGCGACACCTAGGTGGGTGTGCTGGAGCGCAGGTACAGAGTGGTGGCTTGCCGCGGCAAACGCCTTGCTGCGGCCGTTGTCTTGCCGCGTCCGGGAGCTTGTCGCTCGCCGGGTCCCGCCGGGACGCGTGGCGCGTCGCGGCAAGTTCCTTGAGATGCCTTGGTTGGCCTTCCCGGCAAGCTCCTCTTGCCGGGGTCTTGTGCCTTGAGTGGCCTTCCCGGCAAGCTCCTCTTGCCGGGAACTTGTCTCCTTGGCTTAAATACTTTGTTCTTGAATGGCTCCAAAGGAACCACGGAGGACCTTGGCGGTCACCTGGCAAGCCTTGCCGCGGGACGCTGCGACTGCCCATGCACAAGTTCGGGATACTAGGGTACCCCTACTCTAGTACACCGACAGGAGCCCCCGGGCCTGGGCCATACACGGTGCCGAGCGCTGTTGGGCCAGGCCCAAAACAGGGCACGGGCACGTGCGGCCTGGATCACGTCATATCTTACTCCGCACCCACCGCGCCCTCCCCGAACGGCACGCGTCGATTGCGGTGTCGTGGGAGAGATTGTGGGTGGTTCTTTATTCGGGAAAGTGAAACGCCCGCCTCCTGGCGGTTCGCACCTTCCCCATAAACGGAGGGAGGCGTGGAGGCGTGGTCTTCGAGGCGTCCACTCCCCACGATCACGGGGTGGGGAGAGGTCGCCTCATCCGTCGCCTCAGCTCTGTACGCCTGCCACGCGGCCTCCATGCGCTTGGAATGGCGAACGGTGGAGGCGGGAAGCCGGGCCTTCACGGGTCGAGGCAGCGGGTCGGGCCCAGTTCCCTGCTCCTTCCGTGTCTTGATTGGCTGAGCGGGGCGGCCGAGCCCCCACCCCGCTCCTTTATAAGGAGCGGGATGGGGGGACGGAAGCCCGCATTCTTTCATCTCCTCTTTCCTTCAGCTTCTGCTCCCCTCTCTCTCATTCGCCATGGAGAAAGGAAACCCTGGTCCTTCAACGGTGGCGACGAGGGTCGCCGCTAGACAACGCGTCCCTCCCTCTCCCGCACCCGTGGTGGCAGAGCCGGCCGCAAGGGGAAGAGGGAGGGGGAGAGGCCGCGGGCGAGGTCGAGGGCGAGGCCGAGGCGCTCGGGGAAGAGGTGGACGGGGCAGCTCGCCGGCCTCGCCTCCGCCAGCGGTTCCTCTTCCTGTGGCGGACCATATCGGGGACGACCCTTGCGAGTTCTTCGTCAGGCTGCGTCGGCCGCCTCGTCGTCGCCTCCGTCTCCCGACTCCATTTGCGAGCGAGATGGAGTTGGATCCGCCCGAGACACTGAGGTTGCACATGAGGGGCTGTGGAATCAGCGGTACGCGAGTCCGCGTTGATTTCCCGGCCCCTAATGTGATGTATCTTGGTCGAGGGTGGAAGACGTTCACCCGCATCCACAGCTTGACGGCGGGGCTCACCCTCCATTTTAAGCTGATGGAGGGCGGTCTCCTCTCCGTCAAGGTCTTCGGGTGCTTCGGGACTCGGGCAAGGTGCTGCGTGGAGAGCTCCTCCGATAGCGAAGACTCCTCCTCGAGCGGGAGTGACGAGGAGGACAGCGACAACGACGACGAGGGTGGCGGGCGGCAGGATGACGGGTCCGACTAGGTGTCGGGTGCCGCTCCGTGTGGCACCAGCGACCCCATTATCCGTGTCGCCGGCTCCTCGAGCTTCTCGGGGTCGTCTCCTTGGGCGGCTGGCGCAGGGAGGCTGCGGAAGAGGAAGAGGGCAGGCGGCAAGGCCGTCAACTCGGAGTACGAGGGTACGACGCCCTCGACAGCATGCTGACGTCCTGCCGCCTCGTCTTCGAGCCCTGCCTCCGGCGCCGTCATCACCATCCAGCCTCTGGACGACCACCAAGACGTTCTCTTGGTGTCTTCTGCCACCCGTAGCTCGCCTAGGCGCCCCTTTTGCCCTTTCCACCTCCATGACCTATCTCCTGGAGAGAGAGACAAGAAAGGGATTACGGGCACCTTATCTCTTTTTAACTTGTAAGCCCTCGGGCCTTAGTTGCATTTAAAACTTGTAATCCCATTATTCATGTTTTTCATTCTCTATGAACTGTACGTGAGTGGAATGCTTTTTTATGAAAAGGGGATGCTTGCCGGGTCACTTGTCTTGTAGGTGGAACCCACGTCAAGGAGTGAATCCTTTATATCTTTAAGATAGACACTTCCTTTCCCGGCAGTAGGCCCTGCCTTCTTCCCGCGTCGCTCGATCTTTCTCACGCTTTTGGCGGAGGCAGGGAGGAGGCGGGTTCAGGCTCCTCATTTCGTCCCTTTGCTGTCGCGACTACGACCAAATCTGGCCCCGGGAACGAGCCCTAGGGCCTAGAGTTAAGGGAGCACGGTAGCTTTTAGGAAGAAACGAGGTTTCGCATACCTCAGTCCATAAGAGAATGCATGATAAGGGATGAAAAACTTATCTGAGATTGCAGCCCCCGGCAACTCTGGTTCGCCGTGGGCTAATCTTTGCACTTGCAGCCCCCGGCAACACTGGCTTGCTGGGGTCATGCAGCCCCCGGCAACACTGGCTTGCCGGGGTCCAGATGTTGGTCCGTCCTTCATCTCCTTTTCGTCCTCAAGTGGTCTGGTCAGGATATGCGAGCCCTGCGAACCAAGGGAAACGAAAGAACGGCAAAAGGACGCACACTCGACCTCTAAGTTAGGGGTTAGCCGCAACCAAGCACTGTCAACCCTAACCAAGGACGAGACTCGACTCAGCATGCATGCTAAAACTTAGGGCGCCAGCGCTTCATCTTCGCTCAGGGTCCGCGCCTGGCTTTGTACAAAGGATTACATGCAACAGCGGCAAGACTTGTACAAAAAGGTGGTTGCCGGACAGGGTCCGCCAACCGCGCCTTACGGGTAAAACTTACGAAGATGCTCGATGTTCCAGGAGTTGCTCAACGGAAAGCCGTCTTCGGTCTCAAGGCGGACAACGCCAGGCCTTGTGACTCGCTTCACCCGGTAAGGGCCTTCCCACTTCGGCGTCAACTTGTTGGAATTCTTGGCGGACTGAACGCGCCGAAGAACAAGGTCGCCTTCCTCGAGACTTCTGGCGTTGACTTTGCGGCTATGGTAGCGGCGCAAAGCTTGCTGGTAGCGAGCAGCTCGCACAGCAGCCTGAAGACGATCTTCCTCAAGGAGCAGCGTGTCATCTTGTCGCAGCTGCTCTTGCTCAAGCTCATCATAAGCGAGCACTCGAGGTGACCCGTATACGAGTTCCGTGGGGATAACTGCCTCTGCTCCATAGACTAGAGCGAAAGGTGTCTGGCCAGTGGCTCGATTTGGTGGCGTCCTGATCGACCAAAGAACCACCGGCAGCTCCTCAATCCAGTTGCTTCCGCACTTGTGCAGCCTGTCGAAAGTCCTGGTCTTGAGCCCACGCAACACTTCAGCATTTGCCCTCTCCGCTTGACCATTGCTCCTGGGGTGAGCAACAGAAGCGAAGCAGACCTAGGCACCAAGATCTTGGACGTACTGCATGAAGGTGCGGCTCGTGAATTGCGTACCGTTGTCGGTGATGATCCTGTTAGGGATCCCGAAGCGGGAAACAATCGACCTGAAGAACTTGACTGCTGATTGTGCTGTCACCTTCCTCACTGGTTCCACTTCTGGCCACTTTGTGAACTTGTCGATTGCGACGTACAAGTACTCAAAGCCCCCGACTGCTCGGGGGAAGGGGCCAAGGATGTCGAGCCCCCAGACCGAAAATGGCCAGGATAAAGGGATCGTCTGGAGAGCTTGAGCTGGCTGGTGTATCTGCTTGGAATGGAAATGGCACGCTTCACACTTGGTTACTTGTGCAGTTGGATCCTGGAGGGCTGTCGGCCAAAAGAAACCTTGCCCGAAAGCTTTGCCGGCAAGGGCTCTTGCGCCAATGTGGTGACCACATATGCCTCCATGTATCTCTGCCAACAGCTTCTGTCCATCTTCCCGGTGAATACACTTCAATTTCACTCTGTTGAGTCTTCTTCTGTACAGTGCGTTGTCGACGAACTGGTACATACTTGACTGCCGGGCTACTCTTTCCGCTTCTTCTGGCTCTTCGGGAAGTTCTCCTGTCTGGAGGAAACGGACAATCTGTTGTGCCCATGCGGGAGCTTGTGGCTCGACAACAAGGACTAAAGGCGTATCTGCTGCTGCGGGAACATCCGCTTCTACGACGAGAACCTGCGGCTCAGCCGGAGCTTGACGTTCCCCTGCAAGCTTGCCGGAGCAAAACTTGTGGGGAGCGTCTGCTACAACGAAACAAACCCTGGGGCTTGTCGGAGCAGACTGCTCCTCAGCACTCTTGGCGTTGATCTTGGGGACCTTCTTGGCGGCGGCTTCGGGAAGCTCTGCCGGAATATAGTCGCCAAAAATCAACTTCCTCTTCTTGCTCTGTCCAGTTGATGGCGTCACAGACGGTTGAGTCAGCTTGAGCACAAAGATCCCTGGTTCCACAGGTAACTTAAGTGCTGCGCACTTTGACAGGTCGTCAGCAATGTCGTTCTGAGCTCTTGGAACATGTTCCATCTGTAGGCCGACAAAGCGCTCTTCTAGCTTTCTCACCTCATCAACGTAAGCTTCTATCAACGGACTCTGATAATTCTTGTTCACTTGGCAGACGACAAGCTGCGAGTCACCCCTGACAATGAGCTGCTTGATCCCAAGGTCTGCCGCGATCCTGAGACCGGCAAGCAATCCCTCATACTCTGCAGTATTGTTTGTTGCTTGCTCCTTGGGAAAGTGCATCTGGACCACGTACTTGAGGTGCTCTTTGGTGGGTGCGACAAGCAGCACGCCAACACCGGCGCCTTGCAGCGAGAAAGCACCATCAAAGTACATCAGCCACTCTTTGCTTGCTTCCTTGACGGGGATGCTCGTTTCTGGAATTTCTTCGTCTAGTGTTGGCGTCCACTCCGCTATGAACTCTGCCAATGCTCTGCTTTGGATAGTTGAAGTGCTCTCAAAGTTGAGGCCAAAGCTTGACAGTTCCAGTGCCCACTCAACAATCCTGCCTGTTGCTTCGGGATTCTGCAGTATCCTCTTCAGTGGAAAGCGAGTGACAACTGTGATCTCATGTGCTTGGAAGTAATGGCGCAGCTTTCTCGAGGCCATGAGAAGACCGAAAAGCAATTTCTGCACACTAGAGTACCTTGACCTAGCCCCCTGCAGAAGGGAACTGACAAAGTAGACTGGGCGCTGCACCATTCTCTTCTGCTGTATCTCTTCGCACATCTGCGCAGATCCATCTTTGTTGGGACCAGAGCTTGTCAGAGAAGCCCCCTGCTTGTCGCTGGATGTGCTTGCCATGGTCGCTGACTCATCATCGGCCTCCCTCTCCGCTACTAACGCAGCACTAACCACTTGATTGGTTGCCGCCAGATATAGCAACAACTTCTCTTGTGGTTTAGGTGCGACAAGTATTGGAGTGGAGGACAGGTCTCTCTTCAAGTCCTCCAGCGCAGCCTCCGCTTCTGGAGCCCATTTCATTGGACCTGCCTTTTTCAAAATTTTGAAAAACGGCAGGGTGCGCTCAATAGACTTAGAGATAAACCTGCTGAGAGCCACCACGCAGCCGGCAAGTTTCCGCACATCCTTGACGCACTTCGTTGCTTCGATCTGCTCAATGGCCTTGATCTTGTCGGGATTGGCTTCAATTCCCCGCTGAGACACGAAGAACCCGAGAAGCTTGCCGGAAGGGACTCCAAATACGCACTTCTCGGGGTTGAGCTTGAGGCTGATCTTGCGTAGATTTGCAAAAGTCTCTTCTAGATATTGAATCAGAGTTGCTTTGTCCCTGCTCTTGACCACTATATCATCCATTTAGGCTTCCACATTTCTGTGTATTTGCGGTTCAAAAGCAGTATGGACTACTCTTGCAAATGTTGAACCAGCATTCTTCAAACCGAAAGACATTCGTACGAAACAGTACGTGCCACATGGAGTGATGAATGCGGTTTTCTCCTCATCTTCTTCTGCCATGAAGATCTGATGGTATCCTGAGTATGCGTCAAGAAATGAAAGCAAATCACATCCGGCAGTGGAGTCAACAATTTGGTCAATGCGCGGCAAGGGAAATGGATCTTTGGGACAAGCTTTATTGACATCGGTGAAGTCAATACAAAGCCTCCATTTCCCGTTTGCCTTGCGCACGACTACAGGATTGGCCAGCCACGTAGGATGGAGCACTCCTCTGACAAGGCCTGCTGCTTCCAACTTCTTGATCTCTTCTGCGATGAATTCTTGGCGCTCCACTGCTTGTTTCCTGACTTTCTGCTTGACGGGCCGCACATGAGGACAGACGGCAAGGTGGTGCTCAATTACTTTCCTGGGAACGCCGGGGATGTCATACGGTTGCCACACAAATACGTCGACGTTCGCCCGCAGGAAAGCAATGAGCGCGCTTTCCTATTTAGGGTCGAGAGTGGCACTGATGGTGAAAGTACCACCAGTGTCGTCCTCCTTGGCGGACACCTTCTTGGTCGCTGGCGGAGCTGCCATCGTCTTCTTACACTTGCCGGTGGAGCTCGATGGTGTGTCCTCGATGGTAGCGCAGCACTCCGAAGAGGTGCGCTTGCCGGAGTGGGCATCAGAACTCTTGCCGGACATGGTCTTCTTCTTCCCCCCGGGAGCTTCAGCGGCAAGTGTCTCGCGATCCATTGCGGCTGCTGCTTCTCGGTAGCTCTTGTCGGCACAGATAAGGGCATCTTTCTTGTCGCCAGGGACAGAGATGACACTTATTGGGCCTGGCATCTTCAGCATGTTGTACGCGTAGTGAGAGGCCGCCATGAACTTGGCGAGCACTGGACGGCCGAGAATTCCATTGTAAGGCAATGGAAAATCGGCAACGTCAAAAGTGATCCTCTCAGTTCTAAAGTTTAGCTCGCGGCCAAATGTCACCGGCAGCATGATCTTCCCCTTCGGCTTGCTCCTTCCCGGGTTGATTCCTTGGAATGTGCCGGTCTCTTCGAGCTCGCTGTCAGGGACCTGGAGTCTTAGGAGCACAGCGGAGGAGATCAGGTTCAAGCCGGCCCCGCCGTCAACTAGATCTTAGTGACCTTAAGGTTGCGGATAGTTGGTGAGACCAACATCGGCAAGCACCCGACCACAGTTGTGCGATCAGAGTGGTCCTCAATATCAAAGATGATAGGCGTGTTGGACCATTTCAGAAGCTTGCGTGATTCGACGGGTGGTTCTGCCGCATTGACTTCCCGTACCCACTGCTTGAGTTGGCGGTGTGAAGTATGCAGAGAAGCACCGCCGTCAACGCACAACACCTCTGTGGCTTTCTGAAACTCCTGCTCACTGGTCTCGTCATCATCCATGTCTTCTTCGTCGTCGTCTTCATCTTTGTCGCGGCCGCGGGGAGGTCTGTCTCCTTGCCGCTGATTGGCCTTGCCGCGGCGTCCTCCCCGGCCGGTGCGCTTCGTACCGGATCCTCCAGCACCTGCTTGGGCTTTCTCCTTGTCGCGTCGCTCATACTCGGCCTTTTGCAGCTCGACAAGCTGCTCGACCTTCTTGCAGCTCTGGAGGTCATGGCCCTTGGTGCGGTGGATCTTGCAGTACTGTTTGTTGGTGCCGTCCTGCTTGTCGGCGGCCGCCACAGCCTGGCAGTTGGCACATGCGGCAACCTCCTTGCCAGAGTTACCATCTTTGGCTTTCTTGGCGCCACCGTCGTTGCCGGAATGCTCAACAACTAGCACATCTTTGCCTTTCCTCTTCCTGTTGTTCCGCCGCCGGTTTCTATTTGCCGGGGCGGCATCCTCGCTGTCAGATCCTCCCGTTCCTGCATTCTCTCCGGGGAGTTTCCTCCCTTCCTCAGCACGTGCACACTTGTCGGCCAGAGCATACAGCTCGCTGACGTCTCTGATCTTGCACATCGCCATTTCCTCCCGCATCCTGCGGTTACGCACGCTCTGGTGGAACGCGCTGATGACCGCGGCAGGGTGGACATCTGGGATGTTGCCTTGCACTTGGTTGAATCTCTGGATGTACTTGCGCAGGGGCTCTCCTTCCTTCTGGGCAAGTAGGTGAAGGTCACTCTCCTGGCCATGAGGCTTGTGGCCGCCCGTAAAGGCGCCGACAAACTGATGGCATAGGTCTGCCCAGGAAGATATGGAGTTTTCCGGCAAGTGCATGAGCCAGGACCTGACGTTGGGTTTGAGCACCAGCGGGAAGTAGTTGGCAAGGATCTTGTCGTCTCGCCCCCCGGCAACTTGCACCGCGATGGTGTAGATGCTGAGGAACTCCGACGGATGCAACCTGCCGTCGTACTTCTCCGGTACGTCTGGCTTGAAATTCTTCGTGCTGGGCCACTGGACTTGCCGCAACTCACGAGTAAACGCAGGGCAACCTACCGCATACGGCAGGTCGCCTGGTTCCCCTGGCGCTTGCATGTCGACAGTGGGCCCAGCGCGCCGTTCTGATTGACGCCGCGTTTCTCTTCGGCGCTCGATGCGGGTACGAGCGTCTTCTTGCTGTCGTTCATGAAGAACTTGGCGCTGATCGCGGCGATTTCGCGGATCTGACGAAGCGGTGGAGTCGCTGTCGTGGTGGACCCGGCGAGTCGGCGATCTTGGCCTTCGAGGCGGAGAGTGCACGGTGGTTGCACCCCCACCGGTCTTGTCGCCATCGGCTCGCACTTGGCTGGCTTGCCGCGGCTATGATGTGGTCGGCTGCCGCGGAGTGTCGCCGTTGGCGAAGCCGATGAGGCTCTGAATGGTGGCCCTCCAGTCGTCGATCTTGTCTGGCGTTGGAGGGAAGTCTAGGAGCAGTTGAGCTCGCGCCAAAGCTTCTGCTGGAGTGGCGGGCAGCGGTGGCGAACGGTGCGAGGAGCGGGATATGCTCGGCCTTCCAACGATGTTAGAAGGAGCAGTATTCCGTCCAGGCGACCGTGCCTCGCTCGCGCCAACACGTTGGCGTGCGTGTTGGCCTGGAGCATCTCGAGATCCGCCAGCTCGATTTGGGTCCAGCGAGCGTATGGTACCGTGAGTACCACGACGCTGCCGGTCCCGCACTTCCTGAGATGGGCGCGGAGCATCCACGGACGCCCGGTCATCATGGGAACCTGCTACGCCGCCGACGGGCAGCGCAACCTTGTCCTTGGACCTGGCGGCACCGTGGGCTCCCTCGTCGACGCCCGTTCTTCCGCCGGCGTCTTCCCCACCAGCCGTTTGCTCCGGCGGCGGTGGGTTCGACGCGGACGGAGCAGCCGCTTCTGAAGCCTTCTTCTTCGGCGGCATGTCGATGAAGTCGATGAAGATGTAGCTCGCGTGAACGCCGGATCAGGTTCACACAACCTCGACGCCCCCTACCTGGCGCGCCAAAGATGCCGGGGATTCTGACTCCTCGAGCGCCTATGGGGACGGAGTCCCTTCTCGGTTCGGCGGGGGGCGGAGGCCGCGCAAAGAGCGGATCGAGGCGAGGCACACGAGGGGTTTTACCCAGCTTCGGAGCTCTCCGGAGAAATAATACTCCTACTGCTGCTTTGTGGATTGTATTGAGTTCTTGCTCGGGAGCACTGAGTGCTACAGTACACACCAGCAGCTAACGAGACCAAGCGTGAGTGTTCTACTGTTCGTCCTCCCCCTATACGTTGTGCATGGGCCTCCTTTTATATGCTCAAGGGGTCTCCAACAGGTGGCAACGTAGGCAAGGGCAAAAATGGAAAGGTGCTGTGGTAGGTACAGCTACCTACACAGTGTATCATACCTAACCCTGACGGCAGGGGACAAAGGCATTAAATGCCTATCTACGTCGCCCATACGGTGTAGAAAAGGGACCGTCAGGGGCGCCGCTGCTCGCCACGATGGCGATCTTGTTAGCGCCGCATGCCACAGTGTACCCCTGGCTGCACAGCCTCCCGCCACGTACGCCTGGAAGGATCCCAAAGCGACACATAGGTGGGTGTGCTGGAGCGCAGGTACAGAGTGGTGGCTTGCCGCGGCAAACGCCTTGCTGCGGCCGTTGTCTTGCCGCGTCCGGGAGCTTGTCGCTCGCCGGGTCCCGCCGGGACGCGTGGCGCGCGCGGCAAGTTCCTTGAGATGCCTTGGTTGGCCTTCCCGGCAAGCTCCTCTTGCCGGGGTCTTGTGGCTTGAGTGGCCTTCCCGGCAAGCTCCTCTTGCCGGGGACTTGTCTCCTTGGCTTAAATACTTTGTTCTTGAATGGCTCCAAAGGAACCACGGAGGACCTTGGCGGTCACCTGGCAAGCCTTGCCGCGGGATACTAGGGTACCCCTACTCTAGTACACCGACACTTGGGTTTGAGTTTGTTGAACTTACATGTTGTTAATGATAGTACTGAACTATTTTGGATGTCAATGGCCAACCGCATTCGTTCGTTGTAGAGCATTTGTTCTTACTATTGACAGGAATTTAGAGCACAATTTATTTTTCAGCTAATAGTGATAGTTCTAGTATTTATTTAAATAAAAATAATTTAATCTTTGCTGCATAGTACTAATTTTACTTGAACCTTATGAATTTTAGTAGTTGAACTTCTGAAAAATTTGTTTATGAAATTTTTATTACAATCTTCTACGTTTAATTTTCAAAAAAAAAATCACAACGAACATGTGTTTGAACTTTTCCACATTCTTTATTTTGAACTGATTTCTTATGAGTTTTTTTAAATTATCTGCATTTATCCCTTTTATTTGGTATTGTGTGATCGCTTGGAATTTTCTAATGGGGCGAACTGTTGTATTGGGCCATCCCCAGGAGTTATTGTTTTAGGCCCAAATAGCTCGTCTGCGTGGCTGTGCAATGCGGCGTGCATGTGCACTATACGTTTAGTCCAACCTCGCTAGCCGAGGGGGCTCTCGACCTATTTATAAGCGCCGCCGAGGCTTACTGGTCGAACTCCTCTGAATACTTACCTGAGCGCTTATACACGGCACTCGCTCTCTGTCATGACCTATGGGCCCTCGTCGGTTGGCCCCCACAGTCTGGTTTACAATGGAATCGATGGTGGTTTCGCTGTTGGCTTGAGTCCCAGTACCCACCTGCGTTGGGCCGGCCTGTCCCATGGGCGGTCAATATTTTTGATTCTTAGCATTTTTTCCTTCTAGTTTTTATGATTTTTTCCTAATATAAGCATTATTTTTTATTTTATTATTGAATGTTCTCCTCTGCTTGAACTGACATCTTTTTTATAGTGTGTTTCCCCCGCTTTCTCTTTGCTCTCATTTTTTTCAGCGTTTTTTTGGATTTTTTATGAACATCTGGGTAAGATATATTGGACCGCAGCGAGTGGCTTAGTCATACTGACACTGTTTTGAGCAAGATATAGAGAGGTTTATGTGTGAAAGAGCGTATCATATCATGGGGTTTGGATGCACCGACGAAGTTTGCACCAACTCTCAATGTGAGAAAGGGCAATGCACGATACCAAAGAGGCTAGCAAATGGCGGAAAGGTAAAAGTGCGTATAATCCATGGACTCAACATTAGTCAAAAGAACTCATATACTTATTGCAAAAATTTAGAAGTCATCAAAAATCAAGTACTACGTGCATGCTCCTAGGGGGATAGATTGGTGGGAAAAGACCATCGCTCGTCCCCGACCGCCACTCATAAGGATGCACAAGCCAGGTACACTTCATGCTTCGAATTTGTTACACAACTTTAACCATACGTGCATGCTACGGGACTTGCTAAATTCAACACAAGTATTTCTAAAATTCACAACTACTCAACTAGCACGACTATGATATTATCACCTCCATATCTCAAAACAATTATCAAGAATCAAACTTATCTTAGTATTCAACCCACTAAAAAGAAAGTTTCACATATCTTGAATACCAAGTATATTAACATTAAGCAAATTACCATGCTATAACGACTCTCAAAATAATCTAAGTGAAGCATTGGAGATCAAGTTTCTTTAAAACAATCCACCACCGTGCTCTAAAAGATCTAAGTGAAGCACTAGAGCAAAAATTATCACGCTCGAAAAGATATAAGTGAAGCACATAGAGTAAACTATCAAGCTCAAAAGATATAAGTGAAGCACATAGAGTATTCTAACAAATTTCAATTCATGCATGGCTCTCTCAAAACGTATGTACAGCAAGGATGATTCTGGTAGACTAACAAGCAAAGACACAAATAATACAAGACGCTCCAAGCAAAACACATATCATGTGGTGAATAAAAATATAGCTCCAAGTAAATTACCGATGGAAGTGGACGAAAGAGGGGATGCCTTCCGGGGCATCTCCAAGCTTTGACTTTTTGGTGTCCTTGGATTATCTTGGGGGTGACATGGGCATCCCCAAGATTAGGCTCTTGCCACTCCTTGTTCCATAGTCCATCGAAGCCTTACCCAAAACTTGAAAACTTCACAACACAAAACTTAACAGAAAACTCGTGAGCTCCGTTAGCGAAAGAAAACAAAACACCACTTCAAGGTACTGTAATGAACTCATTATTTATTTATATTGGTGTTAAACCTACTGTATTCCAACTTCTCTATGGTTTATAAACTATTTTACTAGCCATAGATTCATCAAAATACGCACACAAGACAATGAAAACAGAATCTGTCAAAAACAGAACTGTCTGTAGTAATCTGTAACTAACGCAAACTTCTGGAACTCCAAAAATTCTAAAATAAATTGGTGGACCTGAGTAATTTTTCTGGTAATCATCTGCAAAAAGAATCAACTAAATAGCACTCTGCAGTAAAAAGTTCTAGCTAATCTCGTGAGCGCTAAAGTTTCTGTTTTTTACAGCATGATCATAAAGACTTCACCCAAGTCTTCCCAAAGGTTCTACTTGGCACAAACACTAATTAAAACATAAAACCACATCTAAACAGAGGCTACATGGATTATCTATTCCTAAACAGAACCAAAAAGAAATAAACTAAAATAAAATTGGGTTGCCTCCCAACAAGCGCTATCGTTTAACGCCCCTAGCTAGGCATGATGATTTCAATGATGCTCACATAAAAGATAAGAATTGAAACATAAAGAGAGCATCATGAAGAATATGACTAGCACATTTAAGTCTAACCCACTTCCTATGCATAGGGTTTTGTGAGCAAACAACTTATGGGAACAAGAATCAACATGCATAGGAAGGTAAAACAAGCATAAGTTCAAGATTTTAAGCACATAAAGAGGAAACTTGATATTATTGCAGTTCCTACAAGCATATGTTCCTCCCTCATTGTCGTTGTACTAAAGTAGGGGTACCTTAGTACCCCGAACTTGTGCACGGGCAGTCGTAGCACCCCGGGGCAAGGCTTGCCAGGCGACCGCCAAAACTCTCCATGGTCCCTTTTTTGGGCCATCCAAGAACAAAGCATTTGAGCCGAGGCCCCGGCAGGAGGAGCTTGCCGGGAAGGCCACCCGAAGAGAGCAAGGCCCCGGCAAGAGGAGCTTGCCGGGACGGCCACTCGAAGCACAAGGCCCCGGCAAGAGGAGCTTGCTGGGAAGGCCGACCAAGGCACGGCAAGAGACTTGCTACGACGCACCATGCGTCCCGGCAAGGACCGGTGAGCAACAAGCTCCCGGGCACGACAAGACATTGACCGCGGCAAGGCGCTTGCCGCGGCAAGTCACCACCCCGCGCCTGCGTTCCAGCTCATCCGCCCACGCGTCGCTCTAGGACCGTTCCAGGCGTACGTGGCGAGAGGCTGCGCAGCCAGGGGCATGCGGTGGCAAAGCGACGCTGACAGGGTAGCCGTCGTGGCAAACGGTGGCGCCCCTGACGACTCCTTTTCTGCACTGTTTGGGCGACTCAGACGGGCATTTAATGCCCTTGTCCCCTGCCGTCAGAGTTAGGTATGATAGCACTGTGCAAACAGCTGTACCCAACACAGCGTTTTCCAGTTTTACCCCCGCCTACGTTGCCACCTGTGGGAAACCCCTTGCACATATAAAAGGAGGCCCCATGCGCAACGGGAGAGGAAGGAGGGGGCAGACCACCCACACTCGGTCTGATTAGTTGCCTGAGTGTACTGTAGCACTCAGCGCTCCAAAGAACACAATACAAACCACAAAGCAACAGTAGGGTTTTATGCATCCGTGCGGCCCGAAGCTGGGTAAATCCCCTTGTGTGCATCGCCTCGATCCGCTCTTCGCGCAACCTCCGCCCCCCGCCGAACCAGAAAGGGGCTCGGTCCCCATAGGTGTTCGTGGAGGCACATTTCCCCCGACATCTTTGGCGCACCAGGTAGGGGGCGTCGAAGTTGTGCGAACCTGATCCGGCGTCTGCACAGGCTAGATCTCCATCATCTTCATCGACATGCCACCGAAGAAGATGGCTCCGGAGGTGGCTGGTCCGTCCGCGTCGAACCCACCGCCCCTGGAGCAAACGGGTGGTGGGGACGGCATCGACGGCGGAATGGGCGTCGCCGAACCAGCTCATGGTGCCACGGCGTCCGAACTTGCACCGCGCCCCTCTTAGGAGGCACGGGACCAGCAGCGTCTTGGCACTCACGGTACCATACGCTCGCTGGACCCAGATCGAGCTGGCGGATCCCAGGGTGCTCAAGGCCAGCATACACAACAACGTGCTGGCGCGAGCGTGGCGCGACTGCTTGGTCCGGGTGTTGCTCCTTCTAACGTAGTTAGAAGTTTGAGCACTTCCCGCTCCACGCGCCGCTCGCCACCGCTGCCCGCCACTCCAGCACAAGCTCTGGCACGAGCTCAACTGCTCCTAGACTACCCTCCAACGGCGGACAAGCTCGACGACTGGAGGGCCACGATACAGAGTCTCATCGGCTTCGCTAACGGCGACACCCCGCGGCAGCATAGTGCGTCGCAGCCGCGGCAGGTCGGCCAGGCGAGAACCGATGGCGCCAAGACCGGTGGGGGTGCGACCACCGTGCATTCTCCGCCCCAAAGGCCAAGATCGCCGACTCGCCGGAGCCATCGCAACAACGACTCCAGCGCGTCGTAAAATCCGCGAACTCGTCGCGATTAACGTCACGTTCTTCACGAACGAGAGCAAGAGGACGCTAGTACGCGCATCGAGCGTCGGAGAGAAGCGCAGCGTCAATCAGACCAGCGCGCTGGGCCCTCCGTCGACATGCATGCGCCGGGGGGACCAGGCGACCTGCCGTACGCGGTAGGCTGCCCTGTGTTCACCCGCGAGCTGTGGCAAGTCCAGTGGCCCGGAACGAAGAACTTCAAGCCAGACGTACCAGAGAAGTACGACGGCAAGTCACATCCTCGGAGTTCCTCAGCATCTACACCATTGCGGTGCAGGCTGCTGGAGGGCGAGACGACAAGATCCTTGCCAACTACTTACCGCTGGTACTCAAATCCAACGTCAGATCCTGGCTCATGCACTTGCCGGATAACTCCATAACCTCCTGGACAGACTTGTGCCATCAGTTTGTTGGCGCCTTTACGGGCGGCCACAAACCCCATGGCCAAGCGAGCGACCTTCACCTGCTCGTCCAGAAGGAAGGGGAATCCTTGCGCAAGTTCATCCAGAGATTCAGCCGCGTGCACTACAACATCCCAAACGTCCACCCTGCCGCGGTCATCAGCGCGTTCCATCAGAACGTGCGTAACCGCAGGATGCGGGAGGAGATGGCGATGTGCAAGATCAAAGACATCAGCGAGCTATATGCCCTGGCCGACAAGTGTGCACGCGCCGAGGAAGGAAGGAAACTCCCCGGGGAGAACACTGGAGCAGGAGAATCTGACAGTGAGGATACCGCCCCGGCAAGGAAGAACCGGCGGCGGAGCAATAGGAAGAAGAAGAGCCAAGAAGTACTGGTTGTTGAGCAGTCCGGCGATGAAGGCGCCGCCAAGAAGGCCCAGGCTGGTAGCTCCGGCAAGGAGGTTGCCGGATGCGCCAACTGCCAGGCTGTGGCGGTCGCCGACAAGCGGGATGGCACCAACAAACAATACTGCAAGATCCACCGCACCAAGGGCCATGACCTCCAGAGCTGCAAGCAGGTCGAGCGGCTCGTCGAGCTGCAAAAGGCCGAGTATGAGCGGCACGATAAGGAGAGAACCCGGGGAGGTGGCGGAGGATCAGGCAGCGGCAAGGACAAGCAGCGGCAAGCGGACAGACCTCCCCGCGGCCGCGACAAGAACGAAGACGACGACAAAGACGAAGACATGGATGATGTCGAGACCAGTGAGCAGGAGTTTCAGAAAGCCACAGAGGTCTTGTGCGTAGACAGCGGTGCTTCTCTTCATACTTCTCACCGCCAGCTCAAGCAGTGGGCGCGAGAAGTCAATGCGGCGGAACCACCCGTCGAGTCGCGCAGGCCTCTGAAATGGTCCAGCACGCCTATCTTCTTCGATATTGAGGACCACCCTGACCGCACAACTGCGATCAGGTGCTTGCCGATGTTGGTCTCACCAACAGTCCGCAACCTCAAGGTCACTAAGATGCTAGTCGACGGCGGGGCCGGCTTGAACCTGATCTCCTCCGCTGTACTCCAGAAACTCCAAGTCTCCGACAGCGAGCTCGAAGAGACCGGCACGTTCCAAGGAATCAACCCGGGAAGGAGCAAGCCGAAGGGGAAGATAACGTTGCCAGTGACATTTGGCAGCGAGCTGAACTTTAGGACAGAGAGGATCACTTTTGACGTTGCCAATTTTCCATTGCCCTACAATTGAATTCTCGGCCGTCCAGCGCTCGCCAAGTTCATGGCGGCCTCCCACTACGCATACAACATGCTCAAGATGCCAGGCCCGATAAGCGTCATCTCTGTCCCCGGCGACAAGAAGGATGCCGTTATCTGCGCCGACAAGATCTACCGGGAAGCAGCAGCCGCAACGGATCACAAGCCACTTGCCGCTGAAGCTCCCGGAGGGAAGAAGAAGACCAAGCCCGGCAAGTGCTCTGATGCCCACTCCGGCAAGCGCACCTCTTCGGAGTGCTGCGCTACCGACGAGGACGCGCCATCGAGCTCCACCGACAAGAGTAAGAAGTCAATGGCAGCCTCGCCAACGACCAAGAAGGTGTCCGCCAAGGAGGACGGCACTGGTGGTACCTTCACCATCAGTGCCACCCTCGACCCCAAATAGGAAGGCGCGCTCGTTGCTTTCCTGCGGGCGAATGTCGATGTGTTTGCCTGGCAACCATCTGACATCCCCGGCGTTCCCAGGAAAGTGATTGAGCACCACCTCGCCGTCTGTCCTCATGCGCGGCCCGTCAAGCAGAGAGTTAGGAAGCAAGCGGTGGAGCGCCAAGAGTTCATCACAGAAGAAATCAAGAAGTTGGAAGCGGCAGGCCTTGTCAGAGGCGTGCTCCATCCGACGTGGTTGGCCAATCCTGTTGTCGTGCGCAAAGCAAATGGGAAATGGAGGCTTTGCATCGACTTTACTGATGTTAATAAAGCTTGTCCCAAAGATCCCTTTCCCTTGCCGCGCATTGACCAGATTGTTGACTCCACGGCCGGATGTGACCTGCTTTCGTTTCTTGACGCATACTCAGGGTACCATTAGATCTTCATGGCTGAAGAAGATGAGGAAAAGACCGCATTCATCACTCCATGTGGCACGTACTGTTTCGTACGGGTGCCTTTCGGTTTGAAGAATGCCGGTTCGACGTTTGCAAGGGTTGTCCATACCGCTTTTGAGCCGCAAATCAACAGAAATGTGGAAGCCTACATGGATGACATAGTGGTCAAAAGCAGGAAAGGGGCAACCCTGATTCAAGATTTAGAAGAGACCTTTGCGAACCTGCGCAGGATCAGCCTCAAGCTCAACCCCGAGAAGTGCGTGTTTGGAGTCCCTTCCGGCAAGCTTCTCAGGTTCTTCGTGTCTCAGCGAGGAATCGAAGCCAATCTAGACAAAATCAAGGCCATCGAGCAGATTGAAGCACCAACCCGCGTCAAGGATGTACGAAGGCTTGCCGGTTGCGTCGCTGCTCTCAGCAGGTTTATTTCCAAGTCTGTAGAACGCGCCCTGCAATTTTTCAAAGTTTTGAAAAAGGCGGGTCCAGTAAAATGGACTCCGGAAGCAGAGGCTGCGCTGCAGGACTTGAAGAAATACCTGTCCTCCGCTCTAATACTTGTCGCGCCTAAACCACAAGAGAAGTTGCTGCTGTACCTGGCGGCAACCAATCAAGTGGTTAGTGCTGCGTTAGTAGCGGAGAGGGAGGCAGGTGATGAGCTAGCAACCGCGGCAAGCGCGTCCAGCGACAAGCAAGAGGCTTCCCCGACAAGCTCTGGCCCTGACAAGGATGAATCTGCGCAGGAGCGAGTGGAGGTGCAGAAGAAGAGAATGGTGCAGCGCCCAGTTTACTTTGTCAGCTCCCTTCTGCAGGGGGCTAGGTCAAGGTACTCTGGTGTGTAGAAATTGCTTTTCGGCCTTCTCATGGCCTCGAGAAAGCTGCGCCATTACTTCCAAGCACATGAGATTACAGTTGTCACCCGCTTTCTGCTGAAGAGGATACTGCAGAATCCAGAAGCAACAGGCAGGATTGTCGAGTGGGCACTAGAGCTGTCAAGCTTCGGTCTCAAATTCGAGAGCACTTCAACTATCCAAAGCAGAGCATTGGCGGAGTTCATAGCAGAGTGGACACTGACGCCAGACGAAGAGATCCCAGAGATGAGCATCCCCGTCAAAGAAGCAAGCAAAGAGTGGCTGATGTATTTTGATGGTGCTTTCTCGCTGCAAGGCGCCGGTGCTGGCGCGTTGCTTATCGCGCCCATCGGAGAGCATCTCAAGTACGTAGTCCAGATGCACTTCCCCAAGGAGCAAGAAACCAACAATACTGCAGAGTATGAAGGTTTGCTCGCCGGTGTCAAGATCGCGGCAGAACTTGGGATCAAGAAGCTCATTGTCAGGGGTGACTCGCAGCTTGTCGTCCGCCAAGTGAACAAAGATTACCAGAGTCCATTGATGGAAGCGTACGTTGATGAAGTGAGAAAGCTAGAAGAGCGCTTTGACGGCCTGCAAATGGAACACGTTCCAAGAGCTGAGAACGACATTGCTGATGGCCTGTCAAAGTGCGCAGCACTTAGGTTACCTATGGAACCAGGAACCTTTGTGCTCAAGCTGACTCAGCCATCCGTGACACCATCAACCGGACAGAGCAAGAAGAGGAAGTTGGTCACCGGCGACTATCTTCCGGCAGAGCTCCCCGGAGCCGCCGCCAAGAAGGTCCCCAAGATCGACGCCAAGAGCGCTGAGGAGTTGTCTGCTCCGGCAAACCCCAGGGTTTGTTCCGTAGAAGCAGGCGCTCCCGACAAGTTTTGCCCCGGCAAGCTTGATGGGGAACGTCGAGCTCCGGCTGAGCCCCAGATCCTCGCCGTAGAAGCGGACGTTCCCGCAGCAGCAGATGTGCCTTCAGTCCTTGTTGTCGAGCCACAGGCTCCAGCATGGGCGCAGCAGACTGTACATTTCCTCCAGAACGGAGAACTTCCCGAAGAACAAGAAGAAGCGGAAAGAGTAGCCCGGCGCTCGAGTATGTACCAGTTCGTCGACAACACGCTGTACAGAAGAGGGCGCAACAGTGTGAAATTGAAGTGTATTTCCCGGGAAGACGGACAAAAGCTGTTGGCAGAGATACATGGAGGCATATGTGGTCACCACATTGGCGCCAGAGCACTTGCCGGCAAAGCGTTCCGGCAAGGTGTCTTCTGGCCGACAGCCCTCCAGGATGCAACTGCACAAGTAACCAAGTGTGAAGCATGCCAGTTCCATTCCGAGCAGATACACCAGCCAGCTCAAACTCTCCTGACGATCCCTTTATCCTGGCCATTTTTAGTCTGGGGGCTCGACATCCTCGGCCCCTTCCCCCGAGCTGTCGGGGGCTTTGAGTACTTGTACGTCGCAATCGACAAGTTCACAAAGTGGCCGGAAGTGGAACCAGTGAGGAAGGTGACAGCGCAGTCAGCAGTCAAGTTCTTCAGGTCGATTGTTTGCCGCTTCGGGATCCCCAACAGGATCATCACCGACAACGGTACGCAATTCACGAGCTGCGCCTTCATGCAATATGTCCAAGATCTCGGCGCCAAGGTCTGCTTCGCTTCTGTTGCTCATCCTAGGAGCAACGGTCAAGCGGAGAGGGCCAATGCCGAAGTGTTGCGCGGGCTCAAGACCAGAACTTTCGACAGGCTGCACAAGTGCGGAAGAAATTAGATCGAGGAGCTGCCGGTGGCTCTTTGGTCGATCAGAACGACGCCAAATCGAGCCACTGGCCAGACACCATTTGCTCTAGTCTATGGAGAAGAAGCAGTTACCCCCACGGAACTCGTATACAGGTCACCTCGAGTGCTCGCTTATGATGAGCTTGAGCAAGAGCGGCTGCGTGAAGATGACGCGCTACTCCTTGAGAAAGATCGTCTTCAGGCTGTTGTGCGAGCCTCTCGCTACCAGCAAGCTTTGCGTCGCTACCATAGCCGCAAAGTTAAGACCATAAGCTTCGAGGAAGGCGACCTTGTTCTTCGGCGCGCTCTGTCCGCCAAGAATCATAACAAGTTGACGCCAAAGTGGGAAGGCCCTTACCGGGTGAGACGAGTCACGAGGCCCGGCGCTGTCCGCCTCGAGACCGAAGATGGCACTCCGGTGAGCAACTCCTGGAATATTGAGCATCTTCGTAAGTTTTACCCGTAAGGCGCGGTTGTCGGGCCCCGTCCGGCAACCAACCTTTTGTACAAGTCTTGCCGCTGTTGCATGTAATCCTTTGTACAAAGCCAGGCGCAGACCCTGAGCAGCAGTAAATGAAGCGCTGGCGCCCTAAGTTTTAGCATGCATGCTGAGTCGAGTCTCGTCCTTGGTTAGGGTTGATAGTGCCTAACAGCTGCTAACCCCTAGCTTAGAGGTCGGGTCTGCGTCCTTTTTTCCTGTTCTTTCGTTTCCTTTGGTTCCCAGGGTTTTGCATATCGTGGCGAGACCGCTTAAGGACGAAGAAGAGAAGAAGGGCGGACCAGCATCTAGTCCCCGGCAAACCAGTGTTGCCGGGGGCTGCAAGTACAAAGATCCGCCCGCGGCAAGACGAAGTTGCCGGGGGCTGCAATCCCAGATAAGTTGTTCACCCCTTATCGTGCATTCTCTTATGGACTGAGGAATGCGAAAGCCTTGTCTCTTCCTAAAAAGCTGCCGTGCTCCCTTAACTCTGGGCCCCTGAGCGCGTTCCTGGGGCCAGTTTTTGTAGTAGCCGCGGCGGCAAAGGAACGGAATGAGGAGCCCGAACCCGCCTCATCCCTACCTCCGCCAAAGGCGTGAGGAAGGTCGAGTGGCGCGGGAAGACGGCAGGGCCTGTTGCCGGGCAAAGAAGTGTCTATCTTAATGATATAAAGGACTCGCTCCTTGGCGTGGGTTTTACCCGCGAGACAAATGGCCCGGCAAACATCCCCTTTTCATTAAAAATATTCCGCTCAGGTACAGTTCAGAGGGAGTGAAAAACATGAGAGATGGGATTACAAGCTTTAAATGCATCCAAGGCCCGAAGGCTTACAAGTTAAAAAGAGATAAGGTGCCCGTAATCCCTTTCTTGTCTCTCTCCTCAGGAGGTAGGACAAGGAGGCGAAAAGGGTAAAAGGGGCGCCTAGACAAGCTACGGGTGGCAGAAGACACCAACAGAACGCCCCGGGGACCGTCTGAAGGCTAGGTGGTGGTGGCAGCTCCGGAAGCAGGGCTTGACGGGGCGGCAGGACGTCAGCACGCTGTCGAGGGCACCTCGCCCTCGTACTCCGACTTGACGGCCTTGCCGCCAGCCCTCTTCCTCTTCCGCAGCCTCGCCACGCCAGCCGCCAAGGAGACGACCCCGGGAAGCTCCAGGAGCCAGCGACACGGATGATGGGGTCGCCGGTGCCACGCGGAGCCGCGACCGACGCCTAGTCGGACCCGTCATCCCGACGACCGCTACCCTCGTCGTCGTTGTCGCTCCCCTCCTCGTCACTCTCGCTCGAGGAGGAGCTTTCGCTGTCGGAGGAGCTATCCACGCAGCACCGGGCCCGGATCCCGAAGCACCCAAAGACCTTGACGGAGAGGAGGTCGCCCTCCATCAACTTAAAATGGAGGGTGAACCCCTCCATCAAGCTGTGGATACGGGCGAACGTCTTCCACCCTCGACCAAGATACCTCACGCCGGGGGCTGGGGACTCAACGTGGACCCGCGTGCCGCTGATCCCGCAGCCCCTCATGAGCTGTCTTAGCGTCTCGGGTTGTTCCGCCTCCATCACACTTGCGAAGGGGCCGGGAGGCGGAGGCGGCGACGAGGCGCCCGGCGCAGCCTGATGAAGAACTCGCAGGGGTCGTCCCCGATGTGGACTGCCGTGAGAAGAGGGGCCGCTGGCGGAGGCGAGGCCGGCGCGTCGCCCCGTCCGCCTCGTCCCTGAGCGCCTCGGCCTCGTCCACGACCTCGCCCCCTCCCCCTTCCCCTTATGGTTGGCTCTGCCACCGCGGGTGCAAGGGGAGGAGGGGCGCATTGCCTAGCGGCGACCCTCGCCGCCACCAATGAAGGACCAGGATTCCCTTTCTCCATGGCGAATGGAGAGAGGGGATCAGAAGCTGAAGAGAAGCGAAGATGGAGGAGTGTGGGCTTTCGTCGCCCCCCTCTTGCTCTTTTTAAAGGAGCAGGGTGGGGGCTCGGCCGCCCCGCTCAGCCAATCAAGACGCAGGGAGAGCAGGCGACTGGGACCGGCCTGCTGCCTCGGCCCGCGACGGCCCGGTTTCCTGCCTCCACCGTCCGCGACCCCCGGTGCATGGAAGCCGCGTGGCTGGCGTGCAGGACCGAGGCGACGGATGAGGCGACCTCCCCTCACCCCGTGATCGTGGGGAGCGGGCGCCTCGGAAACCGTGCCTCGGCCCCGTCCAGCAAACGAGCCGCGCCTCCACGCCTCCCTCCACTTATGGGGATAGCGTGAACCGTCCCCCTTTATTGCGACATGACGCATGCCTGTGGGGCTCAGCCCCGCGCACGCCGCCCACGTCACGCACGCCTCTCCCCACGATGTCGCGTTCGACTCGTGCCGTTCGGGGAGGGCGTGGTGGATGCAGATGAAGATGCAGCGTGACCCAGGCCGCGCGTGCCCGTGCATTGTTTTGGGCCTGTCCCAGCAGCGCTCGGCATCGTGGATGGCCCAGGCCCGGGGGCTCCTGTCGGTGTACTAAAGTAGGGGTACCTTAGTACCCCGAACTTGTGCACGGGCAGTCGTAGCACCCCACGGCAAGGCTTGCCAGGCGACCGCCAAAACTCTCCATGGTCCCTTTTTTGGGCCATCCAAGAACAAAGCATTTGAGCCGAGGCCCCGGCAGGAGGAGCTTGCTGGGAAGGCCACCCGAAGAGAGCAAGGCCCCGGCAAGAGGAGCTTGCCGGGACGGCCGCTCGAAGCACAAGGCCCCGGCAAGAGGAGCTTGCTGGGAAGGCCGACCAAGGCACGACAAGAGACTTGCTACGACGCGCCATGCGTCCCGGCAAGGACCGGTGAGCAACAAGCTCCCGGGCGCGACAAGACATCGACCGCGGCAAGGCGCTTGCCGCGGCAAGTCACCACCCCGCGGCTGCGTTCCAGATCATCCACCCACGCGTCGCTCTGGGGCCGTTCCAGGCGTACGTGGCGAGAGGTTGCGCAGCTAGGGGCATGCGGTGGCAAAGTGACGCTGACAGGGTAGCCGTCGTGGCAAACGGTGGCGCCCCTGACGGACCCTTTTCTGCACGATTTGGGCAACCCAGACGGGCATTTAATGCCCTTGTCCCCTGCCGTCAGAGTTAGGTATGATAGCACTGTGCAAACAGCTGTACCCAACACAGCGTTTTCCAGTTTTACCCCCGCCTACGTTGCCACCTGTGGGAAACCCCTTGCACATATAAAAGGAGGCCCCATGCGCAACGGGAGAGGAAGGAGGGGGCAGACCACCCACACTCGGTCTGATTAGTTGCCTGAGTGTACTGTAGCACTCAGCGCTCCCAAGAACACAATACAAACCACAAAGCAACAGTAGGGTTTTATGCATCCGTGCGGCCCGAAGCTGGGTAAATCCCCTTGTGTGCATCGCCTCTATCCGCTCTTCGCGCGACCTCCGCCCCCCGCCGAACCAGAAAGGGGATCGGTCCCCATAGGTGTTCGTGGAGGCACATTTCCCCCGACACTCATAATAATTTTTAGTAGCATCATGAATGAATTCAACAATATAACCAGCACCTAAAACATTCTTTTCATGATCTACTAGCATAGAAAATTTACTGCTCTCCACATAAGCAAAATTCTTCTCATGAATAGTAGGGGGAGCAAACTCAACAAAATAACTATCATGTGATTGAAAATTAAGATCAAGATGACAAGTTTCATGGTTATCATTATTCTTTATAGCATAGGTGTCATCACAATAATCATCATAGATAGGAGGCATGCTTTCATCATAGTAAATTTGCTCAACAAAGCTTGGGGGACAAAAAAATATCATCTTCATCAAACATAGCTTCCCCAAGCTTGTGGCTTTGCATATCATTAGCATCATGGATATTCAAGGAATTCATACTAATAACATTGCAATCATGCTCATCATTCAAAGATTTAGTGCCAAACATTTTAAAGATCTCTTCTTCTAGCACTTGAGCACAATTATCCTTTCCATCATACTCACAAAAGATATTAAAAAGGTGAAGCGTATGAGACAAACTCAATTCGATTTTTTTGTAGTTTTCTTTTATAAACTAAACTAGTGCTAAAACAAGAAACAAAAAGATTCAATTGCAAGATCTAAAGATACACCTTCACTTACCTAGCCTCCCCGGCAACGGCGCCAGAAAAGAGCTTGATGTCTACTACACAACCTTCTTCTTGTAGACGTTGTTGGGCCTGCAAGTGCACAGGTTTGTTGGACAGTAGCAAATTTCCCTCAAGTGGATGACCTAAGGTTTATCAATCCGTAGGAGGCGTGAGGATGAAGATGGTCTCTCTCAAGCAACCCTGCAACCAAATAACAAAGAACCTCTTGTGTCCCCAACACACCCAATACAATGGTAAATTGTATAGGTGCACCAGTTCGGCGAAGAGATGGTGATACAAGTGCAATATGGATAGAAGATATAGGTTTTTGTAAACTGAAAATATAAAAACAGCAAGGTAACAAGTGGTAAAAGTGAGCGTAAACGGTATTGCAATGATAGGAAACAAGGCCTAGGGTTCATACTTTCGCTAGTGCAAGTTCTCTCAACAATAATAACATAGATAGAATATATGACAAGCCCTCAACATGCAACAAAGAGTCACTCCAAAGCCACTAATAGCGGAGAAAAAACATAGAGATTATGGTCGGGTACGAAACCACCACAAAGTTATTCTTTCAAATTAATCCGTTGGGCTATTCCTATAAGTGTCACAAACAACCCTGGAGTTTTTACTAGAATAACACCTTAAGATACAAATAAACCAAAACCCTAATGTCACCTAGATACTCCATTGTCACCTCAAGTATCCGTGGGCATGATTATACGATACGCATCACACAATCTCAGATTTATCCAACCAACATAAAAGTACTTCAATGAGCGCCCCAAAGTTTCTACCGGAGAATCAAGAACGTGTGCCAACCCCTATGCATAGGTTCCCAATGTCACGAAACCCGCAAGTTGATCACCAAGACATACATCAAGTGTTCTCATAAAGACTCAATCCGATAAGACTACTTCAAAAGGGGAAACTCAGTTCATCACAAAGGAGTAGAGGGGGAGAAACATCATAAGATCCAACTACAATAGCAAAGCTCGGGATACATCAAGATCGTGCCATAGAGGAACACGAGAGAGAACACGAGAGAGAGAGATCAAACACATAGCTACTGGTACATACCCTTAGCCCCGAGGGTGAACTACTCCCTCCTCGTCATGGAGAGCGCCGGGATGATGAAGATGGCCACCGGAGATGGATCCCCCCTCCGGCAGGGTACCGGAAAGGGGTCCCGATTGGTTTTTGGTGGTTCTGGAGGCTTGCGGTGGCGGAACTCCCGATCTATCTTCTGTTCTGGAAGTTTTAGGGTATGACCGTATATATGGGTGAAGGGGGAACGTCAGTGGAGCTACGGAGGCCCCACGAGGCAGGGGAGCGCGTCCAGGGGGGCGCCATCCACCCTCATGACCTCCCCGGAAACTTCTTGGAGTAGGGTTCAAGTCTCCTGGATCACGTTTGGTGAGAAGATCACGTTCCCGAAGGTTTCATTCCGTTTGGACTCCGTTTGATATTCTGTTTCCTCGAAATACTGAAATAGGCAAAAAACAGCAATTCTGGGCTGGGCCTCCGGTTAATAGGTTAGTCCCAAAATAATATAAAAGTGGAAAATAAAGCCCAATATAGTCCAAAACAGTAGATAAAGTAGCATGGAGAAATAAAAAATTATAGATACGTTGGAGACGTATCAGGCATCCCCAAGCTTAATTCCTGCTCGTCCTCGAGTAGGTAAATGATAAAAAGAGAATTTTTTTATGCGGAGTGATACTTTGGCGTAATTTCAATGTAAATCTTCTTAATCATGGTATGAATATTCAGATCCGAAAGGTTCAAGACAAAAGTTCATATTGACATAAAAATGATAATACTTCAAGCATACTAATCAAACAATTATGTCATCTCATAATAACATGGCCAAAGGAAGTTCATCCCTACAAAATCATATAGTTAGGCTATGCTTCATTTTCGTCACAGAAAGATGTTCCCTACTTCTATACCCCCGATGACAAGCCAAGCAATTGTTTCATACTCAAATAATCTCAAACTTTTTCAACCTTCACGCAATACATGAGCGCGAGCCATGGACATAGCACTATGGGTGGTATAGAATATGATGATGGGGATTGTGTGGAGAAGACAAAAAAAAGTCTCACATCAACGAGGCTAATCAATGAGCTATGGAGATGTCCATCAATTGATGTTAATGCAAGGAGTAGGGATTGCCATGCAATGGATGTACTAGAGCTAAGAATTCTCAACAAAATAAAACTAGTGGGTGTGCATCCAACTTGCTTGCTCATGAAGACCTAGGGCATTTTGAGGAAGCCCATCGTTGGAATATACAAGCCAAGTTCTATAATGAAAAATTCCCACTAGTATGAACAAGACGACTTATGAGACTCACTATATGAAAATCATGGTGCTACTTTGAAGCACAATATATGAGACTCACTACATGAAGAATAAGGTGCTACTTTGAAGCACAAGTGTGGAAAAAGAGATAGTAGCATTGCCCTTTTTATTTTCTCTTTTTTTAGCCTTTCTTTTTTTCTTTTTGGCCTTTCTCTTTTTTTTGATTGGGCAATGCTCTAATAGTGATGATCATCACACTTCTATTGATTACAACATAATGATTACAACTCGATACTAGAACAAGATATGACTCTATATGAATGCCTCCGGCGGTGTACCGGGATGGTGCAATGAATCAAGAGTGACATGTATAAAAAATAATGCATGGTGGCTTTGCCACAAATACGATGTCAACTACAAGATCATGCAATGGCATTATGACAAAAGTAAAGCATGTCATGATGATGATGATGATGATGGAAGTTGCATGGCAATATATCTCGGAATGGCTATGGAAATGCCATGATAGGTAGGTATGATGGCTGTTTTGAGGAAGATATAGGGAGGTTTATGTGTGAAAGAGCGTATCATATCACGGGGTTTGGATGCACCGGCGAAGTTTGCACCAACTCTCAATGTGAGAAAGGGCAATGCACGGTACCGAAGAGGGCAAATGGCGGAAAGGTAAAAGTGCATATAATCCATGGACTCAACATTAGTCAAAAGAACTCATATACTTATTGAAAAAATTTAGAAGTCATCAAAAATCAAGTACTACACGCATGCTCCTAGGGGGATAGATTTGTAGGAAAAGACCATCGCTCGTCCCCAACCGCCACTCATAAGGATGCATAAGCCAGGTACACTTCATGCTTCAAATTTGTTACACAACTTTAACCATACGTGCATGCTACGGGACTTGCTAACTTCAACACAAGTATTTCTCAAATTCACAACTACTCAACTTGCACGAATATGATATTATCACCTCCTTATCTCAAAACAATTATCAAGCATCAAACTTATCTTAGTATTCAACCCACTAAAAAGAAAGTTTCACATATCTTGAATACCAAGTATATTAACATTAAGCAAATTACCATGCTATTAATGACTCTCAAAATAATCTAAGTGAAGCATGAGAGATCAAGTTTCTTTAAAACAATCCACCACCGTGCTCTAAAAGATCTAAGTGAAGCACTAGAGCAAAAATCATCACGCTCAAAAAGATATAAGTGAAGCACATAGAGTAAACTATCAAGCTCAAAAGATATAAGTGAAGCACATAGAGTATTCTAACAAATTTCAATTCATGCATGGCTCTCTCAAAAGGTGTGTACAGAAAGGATGATTGTGGTAGACTAACAAGCAAAGACACAAATAATACAAGACGCTCCAAGCAAAACACATATCATGTGGTGAATAAAAATATAGCTCCAAGTAAATTACCGATGGAAGTGGACGAAAGAGGGGATGCCTTCCGGGGCATCCCCAAGCTTTGAATTTTTGGTGTCCTTGTATTATCTTGGGGGTGCCATGGGCATCCCCAAGCTTAGGCTCTTGCCACTCATTGTTCCATAGTCCATCGAAGCCTTACCCAAAACTTGAAAACTTCACAACACAAAACTTAACAGAAAACTCGTGAGCTCCGTTAACGAAAGAAAACAAAATACCACTTCAAGGTACTGTAATGAACTCATTCTAAAACTACTGTATTCCAACTTCTCTATGGTTTATAAACTATTTTACTAGCCATAGATTCATCAAAATACGCAAACAACACAATGAAAACAGAATCTGTCAAAAACAGAACAGTCTGTAGTAATCTGTAACTAACACAAACTTCTGGAACTCCAAAAATTCTAAAATAAATTGGTGTACCTGATTAATTTTTCTAGTAATCATCTGCAAAAGGAATCAACTAAATAGCACTCTGCAGTAAAATGTTCTATCTAATCTCGTGAGCGCTAAAGTTTCTGTTTTTTTACACCATGATCATAAAGACTTCACCCAAGTCTTCCCAAAGGTTCTACTTGGCACAAACACTAATTAAAACATAAAACCACATCTAAGCAGAGGCTATATGGATTATCTATTCCTAAACATAACCAAAAAGAAAGAAACTAAAACAAAATTGGGTTGCCTCCCAACAAGTGCTATCGTTTAACGCCCCTAGCTAGGCATGATGATTTCAATGATGCTCACATAAAAGATAAGAATTGAAACATAAAGAGAGCATCATGAAGAATATGACTAGCACATTTAAGTGTAACCCACTTCCTATGCATAGGGATTTTGTGAGCAAACAACTTATGGGAACAAGAATCAACTTGCATAGGAAGGTAAAACAAGCATAACTTCAAGATTTTAAGCACATAGAGAGGAAACTTGATATTATTGCAGTTCCTACAAGCATATGTTCCTCCCTCATAATAATTATTAGTAGCATCATGAATGAATTCAACAATATAACCAGCACCTAAAACATTCTTTTCATGATCTACTAGCATAGAAAATTTACTACTCTCCACATAAGCAAAATTCTTCTCATGAATAGTAGTGGGAGAAAACTCAACAAAATAACTATCATGTGATTGAAAATTAAGATCAAGATGACAAGTTTCATGTTTATCATTATTCTTTATAGCATAGGTGTCATCACAATAATCATCATAGATAAGAGGCATGCTTTCATCATAGTAAATTTTCTCATCAAAGCTTGGGGGACAAAAAAATATCATCTTCATCAAACATAGCTTCCGCAAGCTTGTGGCTTTGCATATCATTAGCATCATGGATATTCAAGGAATTCATACTAACAACATTGCTATCATGCTCATCATTCAAAGATTTAGTGCCAAACATTTTAAAGATCTCTTCTTCTAGCACTTGAGCACAATTACCCTTTCCATCATACTCACGAAAGATATTAAAAAGGTGAAGCGTATGAGACAAACTCAAGTCCATTTTTTTGTAGTTTTATTTTATAAACTGAATTAGTGATAAAACAAGAAACAAAAATATTCGGTTGCAAGATCTAAAGATATACCTTCACTTACCTAGCCTCCCCGGCAATGGCGCCAAAAAAGAGCTTGATGTTGTTGGAGAACGTTGCAGAAAATTAAAATTTTTCCTACGGTTTCACCAAGATCCATCTATGAGTTCATCTAGCAACGAGTATTCAGATTAGATAGCATCTACATACCACTTTGTAGATCGCAACGGAAGCGTTCGAGTGAACGTGGATGAGGTAGTCATACTCGCCGTGATCCAATTCACCGATGATCTAGTACCGAACGGACGGCACCTCCACGTTCAACACACGTACGGAAAGCGTGACGTCTCCTCCTTCTTGATCCAGCAAGGCAAAGGAGAGGTTGGGGAAGAAGGCTCCAGCAGCAGCACGACGGCGTGGTGATGGTGGAATTACTCCAGCAGGGCTTCGCCGTGCACTTATGGAGGAGGAGGTGTTGGAGAGGGAGAGGGAGGCGCCAGGGCATTGGGTGCGCAGCCCCCCTCCCCTCCCCCCTTTATATAGGCCTCTTGGGGGGGCGCCGGCCCTGGGAGATCTAATCTCCCAAGGGGGGCGGCGGCCAGGGAGGTTTCCCTCCCCCCCCAAGCCATCTAGGAGGTGCCTTCCACCACTAGGACTCCTCCTAGATGGAACCCTAGGCGCATGGGCCCTTTGGGGCTGGTTCCCCTTGGCCCAAGCAGGCCAAGGCGCACCCCCTAAGGCCCATGTGGCCCACCAGGGCAGGTGGCCCCACCTGGTGGACCCCCGGGACCCCTTCGGTGGTCCCGGTACAATACCGATAACCCCGAAACTTGTCCCGATGGCCGAAACAACACTTCCTATATATAATTCTTTACCTCCGGACCATTCCGGAACTCCTCGTGACGTCCAGGATCTCATCCGGGACTCCGAACAACATTCGGGTTACTGCATATACATATCTTCACAACCCTAGCGTCACCGAACCTTAAGTGTGTAGACCCTACGGGTTCGGGAGACATGCAGTCATGACCGAGACGGCTCTCTGGCAATAACCAACAGCGGGATCTGGATACCCATGCTGGCTCCCACATGCTCCACGATGATCTCATCGGATGAACCACGATGTCAAGGATTCAATTAATCCCGTATACGATTCCCTTTGTCAATCGGTATTTTACTTGCCCGAGATTCGATCGTCGGTATCCCAGTACCTCGTTCAATCTCGTTACCGGCAAGTCACTTTTCTCGTACCGTAATGCATGATCCCGTGTCGGGGCGGACCGCGTCCCCCGCGAGCACCTATGGGGCCGGATCCCCTTTCGTTGTCCGATGAGGGGGGCGGAGGGAGCACAGAGAGCAGATCGAGGCGAGCACACGGGCGGTTTACCCAGGTTCGGGCCGCGATGGACGCGTAAAACCCTACTCCTGCTTGGTTGTATTGAACTGGGGAGCTCGGGAGCTTGGAGAGCTAGCTGCACCGAGCGTATGGCTGTCTGGATCCCAAATCTCCGAACCCCGGAACCCCCTCTACGTTGCACACGGGCCTCCTTTTATAGCGCAAAGGGGTCACCGACAGGTGTCAACGTAAGAGAAAGGGGTAAAAGTGTAAAAGGGGTGGTAGTTGTAACAGTGTGGGAACAGTGGCGCTTCAGTGCGGCACAGTGTTATCATACCTACCTCTGACGGTAGGGGACAAGGGCATTAAATGCCCGTCACGGTCGCCCGGGCAGCACCGAGGCGGACCGTTAGGTGCGCCACTGCTCGCCACGATGGTGGCTGCATGCCACCGCATACCCCAGGCTGCGCGGTGCCCCGCCACGTGCCCTTGGGGGAAGCCCCGGAGTGACGCGTGGGCGGGCGAGCCGGAGCGCAGTCCTGAGGTGGCGATTTGCCGCGGCAAGTGGCTTGCCGCGGGGGTCGTCTTCCTGTGCCTGATAGCTTGCCGGCTATCAGGCCTTGCCGGGGCGCATAGCGCGCCGTGGCGGGCTTCTCTTGTGGTGCCTGGGTTCGGCCTTCCCGACAAGCTCCTCTTGTCGGGGTCTCGATCTTCTGTCTCGTATACTTTGTTCTTGGATGGCATTACATGGGCTCAGTCGTCCCGGCAAGCTCCTCTTGCCGGGGTCTTGTCTTCTTGGCCCGGCAAGCTCCTCTTGCCGAGGGCCTTGTCTTCTTGGCCCGGCAAGCTCCTCTTGCCGGGGGCCTTGTCTTGAATGCTTGGTCTTCTCTTGGCGCTTCCTGGGCGGGCCTTGCCGCAGGGTGCTACAACTGCACGTGCACATGTCTGGGGTACTAAGGTACCCCTACTTTAGTACACCGACAGGAGCCCCCGGGCCTGGGCCACACACGGTGCCGAGCGTCGTTGGGCCAGGCCCTAACAGTGCACGGGCACGCGTGGCCTTGGTCGCGCTGCTCCTTAACTCCGCACCCGTCGCACCTTCCCCAGGCGGCGCGTGCTTATCGCGGCGCTGCGGGGGCGGGGCGCGCGGGGTGAGCGTGACGTGGGTGGCGTGCGCGGGGCTGAACCGCGCAGGCGCGCGTCACGTCGCGCACGATCTCTTTATGGCAAGAACGGAGTGTCCGCCACTTCCCCATAATCACGGGATGGGGAGAGGTCGTCCCACCCGTCGCCTCGGTTCTGCGCGCCCACCACGCGGTCCTCATGCACTCGGAGTCACGGCGGCGGAGGCAGGGAGTCGGGCCGGCGCGGGTCGATGCAGTGGGTCGGCCCCAGTCGCCTGCCCTTCCTCCGCTTCTATTGGAGGAGCGAGGCGGCCGCGGTCCCACTCCGCCCCTTTATAAGGAGCGAAATGGGGCGACGGAAATCCGCACTCCATCTCCTTCCTCCTTCTGCTTCTGGTTTCCTTCCCCCATCTGTGATGGAGGGGGGGAACCCTGGTTCTTCTTCGGTTGCCGCGAGGGTGTCTGCTAGGCAACGCGCCCCTCCTCCCCTTGCGCCCGCGGCGGCGGAGCCGGTCGTCGGGGGAAGAGGGAGAGGGCGAGGTCGCGGACGAGGTCGTGGACGGGGCCGAGGCGCTCGGGGCGGACGGATCGGTGCGCCGTCCTTGCCTCCGCCAGCGGCTCCGTTCCTTCCCGCTGTCCATCTCGGGGACGACCCCCGCGAGTTCATTATCAGGCTGCGCCGGGCGCCTCGTCGCCGCCTTCGGCTTCCCGCTCCATTCGCGAACGTGTTGGAGGTGGAGCAGCCTGAGACGCTAAACCTGCGCATGAGGGGCTGCGGGATCAGTGGGACGCGAGTCCACGTCGAGTCCCGAGCCCCCGGCGTGGTGTGTCTGGGCCGCGGGTGGAAGACGTTCGCCCGGATCCACAGCTTGACGGAGGGGTTCACCCTCCACTTTAAGCTAGTGGGGGAGGACCTCCTCTCCGTCAAGGCCTTCTGGGGCTTCGGCATCCGGGCCCGGTGCTGCGAAGATAGCTCCTCCGACAGCGAAGGCTCCTCCTCGAGCGAGAGTGACGAGGAGGGGAGCGACAGCGACGACGAGGGGAGCAGCCGCCGGGATGACGGGTCCGACTAGGCGTCGGTCGCAGCTCCGTGTGGCACCGGCGGCCCCATGGACCGCGCCGGGCTCCGTGAACTCCCCGGGGTCGTCTCCTTGGGCGACTGGCGTAGGGGGGGGCTGCTGAGGAGGACAGAGGGCGGACGTCGCAGGCCGCGAAGTCGGAGTACGGGCCGACTTCGGCAGCTGGCTGACGCTCCGGTGCCTCGTGTTCCAGATGCGCTCCAGACACCGTCATCACCCTTGCTCTCGGTGACGACCACCGGGGTCTTCTCTTCGGCCCGGCAAGCTCCTCTTGCCGGGGGCTTGATCTCCTCGGGCGGCCGGAGTGGCGAGGCTGGGGAAGAGGAAGAGGCTGGCGGCAAGGCCGCTGCCTCATCTTCCAGCTCTGCCTCCGGCGCCTCCGTCTTCTTCAGCCTCCGGAGACCCCCGGGCGGAGCCCCCGGATCTTCTCTTGGTGCCTTCTGCCACCCGTAGCTCATCTAGGTGCCCCTTTCGCCCTCTTCGCCTACTTGCCCTACCTCCTGAGGAGAGAGACAAGAAAGGGATTACGGGCACCTTATCTCTTTTCAGCTTGTAGGCCTTCGGGCCTTAGTTGCGTTTAAGCCTTGTAATCCCTCTTTTCATGTTTTTCATTCTCTCTGAACTGTACCTGAGTGGAATGTTTTTAATGAAAAGGGGATGTTTGCCGGATCATTTGTCTCGCGGGTGGAAACCGCGGTAAGGAGTGAATCCTTTACATCGTTAAGATAGACAGTTTCTCGCCCGGCAACAGGCCCAGCCGCTCCCCCGCACTGCTCGACCTTTCTCACGCCCTTGGCGGAGGCGGGGAGCAGGCGGGTTCCGGCCCCTCGCTTCCCTCCCTCTTGCTGCCGCGGCTGCTATCGAAACGGGCCCCAGGAACGCGCTCTGGGGCTTGCCGCTAAGAGAGCACGGTAGCTTTTCAGGAGGAAAGGAGGCTTTCAAATTCCACAGTCCATAAGAGAATGCATGATGAGGGATGCAAAAACTTATCTGAGGTTGCAGCCCCCGGCGACTCTGGCTCGCCGGGGCGTAGGTGTTGGCTCGTCCTTCTCCTCTTCCTTGTCCTTGAGCGGCCCGCCAAGGACATTCAATTCCTGCGAGCCAAAAGGGAAAGGACGGGAAAAAGACGCGGACTCGACCTCTAAGTTAGGGGTTAGCGACAGTTAGGAACTGACAACCCTAACCAAGGACGAGACTCTGACTCAGCATGCATGCTAAAATCTAGGGCGCCAGCGCTTCTTTATCTTCGGCCAGGGGCTTCGCCTGGCTTTGTACGAGGGCTTACATGCAACATCGGCAAGGCCTGCACAAACCGGTGGTTGCCGGAGCGGATCACGGCAACCGCGCCTTATGGGCGAAACTTGCGAAGATGCTCTATGTTCCCAGGAGTTGCTCACTGGTAGGCCCTCTTCGGTCTTGAGGCGGACAGCGCCGGGCCTCGCGACTCGTCTCACCCGATAAGGGCCTTCCTGCTTCGGCGTCGACTTGTTATAATTCTTGGCCGACTGAACGTGCCTAAGAACAAGGTCGCCTAACAGGGCAACTTTATCTGATGCCAGGGGCTTCGCCTGGCTTTGTACAAGGGGTTACATGCAGCAGCGGCAAGGCCTGTACAAACCGATGGTTGCCGGAGCGGATCACGGCAACCGCGCCTTATGGGCGAAACTTGCGAAGATGCTCTATGTTCCCAGGAGTTGCTCACTGGTAGGCCCTCTTCGGTCTTGAGGCGGACAGCGCCGGGCCTCGCGACTCGTTTCACCCGACAAGGGCCTTCCTGCTTCGGCGTCGACCTGTTATAGTTCTTGGCCGACTGAACGTGCCTAAGAACAGGGTCGCCTAACAGGGCAACTTTATCTGGTGCCAGGGGCTTCGCCTGGCTTTGTACAAGGGGTTACATGCAACAGCGGCAAGGCCTGTACAAACCGATGGTTGCCGGAGCGGGTCACGGCAACCACGCCTTATGGGTGAAACTTGCGAAGATGCTCTATGTTCCAGGAGTTGCTCACTGGTACGCCTTCTTCGGTCTCGAGGCGGACAGCGCCTGGCCTCGTGACTTGTCTCACCCGATAAGGTCCTTCCCACTTTGGCGTCAACTTGTTGGAATTCTTGGCCGACTGAGTGCGCCGAAGAACAAGGTCGCCCTCTTCGAGACTCCTGGCCTTGACCTTGCGGCTATGGTAGCGTCGCAAGGCTTGCTGGTATCGAGCAGCTCGTACCGCAGCCTGGAGACGTCCTTCCTCAAGGAGCAGCGCGTCATCTTGGCGCAGCCGCTCTTGCTCGAGCTCGTCATAAGCGAGCACCCGAGGAGATCCGTATACGAGTTCCGTGGGGATAAATGCTTCCGCTCCATAGACTAGAGCAAAGGGTGTTTGTCCGGTGGCTCGACTCGGTGTCGTTCTGATTGACCAAAGAGCCGCCGGCAGCTCCTCAATCCAATTTCTTCCGCACTTGTGCAGCCTGTCGAAGGTCCTGGTCTTGAGTCCGCGCAGCACTTCAGCGTTGGCCCTTTCTGCTTGACCGTTGCTCCTGGGGTGAGCAACCGAAGCGAAACAGACCTTGGCGCCAAGATCCTGGGCGTATTGCATGAAGGCGCGACTTGTGAATTGTGTCCCGTTGTCGGTGATGATTCTGTTGGGGATTCCGAAACGGCAGACGATCGACCGGAAGAACTTGACTGCTGACTGCGCGGTCACCTTCCTCACTGGCTCCACTTCTGGCCACTTCGTGAACTTGTCGATTGCAACGTACAAGTACTCGAAGCCCCCGACGGCTCGGGGAAAAGGGCCGAGGATATCGAGCCCCCAGACCGAGAAGGGCCAGGATAAAGGGATTGTTTGGAGAGCTTGAGCTGGCTGATGAATCTGTTTTGCGTGGAACTGGCACGCTTCACACTTGGTTACTAGTGCAGTTGCATCTTGGAGGGCTTCTTGCCAGAAGAACCCTTGCCGGAAGGCTTTCCCGACAAGTGCTCTTGCGCCAATGTGATGGCCGCATATGCCTCCGTGTATCTCTGCCAACAGCTTCTGTCCGTCTTCCCTGGAGATGCACTTCAATCTGACACCGTTGAGTCTCCTTCTGTACAGCTCGTTGTCCACGAACTGGTACATACTTGACTGCCTGGTGATCTTCTCCATCTCTTCTGGGTCGTCGGGAAGTTCTCCAGTTTGCAGAAAACGGACGATCTGCTGTGCCCATGCCGGAGCCCGGGGCTCGACGGCAAGGACTAAGGGCATGAAGGCCGCTGCGGGGACCCCGGCTTCTACGGCAAGAACCTCTGGTTCCGCCGGAGCCGGTGATCCCCCGGCAAGCTTGCCGGGGCAAAGCTTGTCGGGAACCCCCGCTTCAACTGGACAGATCCTCGGATCCGCAGGAGCGGACTGTTCCTCAGCGTTCAGGCTGCTGATCCGCTTGCCGGAGCAAGGCTTATCGGGGACACCTGCTTCGACTGGACGGATCCTGGGATCTGCAGGAGCGGGCTGTCCCTCGGCGTTCTGGTTGTTGATCTGCTTGCCGGAGCAAGGCTTACCGGGGACACCTGCTTCGACTGGACGGATCCTGGGATCCGCAGGAGCGGGCTGTCCCTCGGCGTTCTGGTTGTTGATCTTGGGGACCTTGGCGGCGGTCTCAGGAAGGTCCGCCTGCAAGTAGTCGCCGGAGACCAACTTCCTTTTCTTGGACTGCCCAACTGATGGTGTAACGGATGGTTGAGTCAGCTTGAGTAAGAAGGTCCCTGGTTCCACAGGTAACTTCAACGAAGCACACTTCGAAAGGCCGTCTGCTATCTCATTCTGAGCTCTCGGGACGTGCTCCATTTGCAGCCCTTCAAAGTGTCCTTCCAGCTTTCTCACTTCATCTACATAAGCTTCCATCAGAGGGCTCTGGTAGCTCTTGTTGACTTGCCGGACCACCAGTTGAGAATCTCCCCGCACGATCAGCTTTCTGATCCCAAGTTCGGCCGCAATCCTGAGACCGGCGAGCAAGCCTTCATACTCAGCAGTATTGTTGGTTGCTTGCTCTCTTGGGAAGTGCATCTGGATAACATACTTGAGGTGCTCTCCGGTGGGCGCGATGAGTACCACGCCAGCACCGGCGCCTTGCAGCGAGAAGGCACCATCGAAGTACATTACCCACTCGCTGGTTGCTTCTTGTACGTGTGCGCTTGTTTCTTGGGCTTCTCCATCTGGCGTCGGGGTCCACTCAGCTATGAATTCTGCCAAAGCTCGGCTCTGTATGGTTGAAGTACTTTCAAACTTGAGCCCAAAGCTCGACAGCTCCAGTGCCCACTCGACGATCCTGCCTGTTGCCTCGGGATTGTGCAATATCCTCTTCAGCGGAAAGCGAGTGACTACTGTTATCTCATGTGCTTGGAAGTAATGGCGCAGCTTTCTCGAGGCCATGAGGAGGCCGAAAAGCAATTTCTGCACCCCGGAGTATCTTGATCTAGCCCCCTGCAAGAGGGAACTCACAAAATACACCGGGCGCTGCACCATCTTCTTCCGCGCTCCATCCTGTTCCTGCGCAGGGTGGTCCTTGTCGGGGCCAGAGCTTGCCGGAGCAGCCCCCCGCTCGTCGCTGGACTCGCTTGTAGGTGGTATAGGCTCCTCGTCGGCCTCCCTCTCCGCCACTAACGCAGCACTAACCACCTGGTTGGTTGCCGCTAGGTATAGCAACAACTTCTCCTGTGGTCTAGGTGCGACAAGTATTGGAGTGGAGGATAGGTACCTTTTCAAATCTTGCAGCGCTGCCTCCGCTTCTGGAGTCCACTGCATGGGGCCTGCCTTCTTCAAGATTTTAAAGAAGGGCAGGGCGCGTTCTGCAGACCTTGAAATGAACCGACTGAGGGCGGCCACACAACCTGCAAGCTTTCTGACGTCCTTGACGCGCTCTGGGGCTTCGATCTGCTCGATGGCTTTGATCTTGTCGGGATTAGCTTCAATCCCCCTCTGTGACACAAAGAACCCGAGAAGCTTGCCGGAGGGGACTCCGAAAACGCACTTCTCGGGGTTCAGCTTGAGCTGTATCTTGCGCAGGTTCTGAAATGTCTCTTCCAGATCTTGGACCAGGGTTTCCTTGCTCCTGCTCTTCACCACGATGTCATCCATGTAGGCCTCCACGTTCCTATGGATCTGTGGCTCGAAAGCAGTGTGCACTACCCTTGCAAACGTTGATCCCGCATTCTTCAGTCCAAACGGCATGCGCATGAAGCAATAGGTGCCGCACGGAGTGATAAATGCGGTCTTCTCTTCATCTTCTTTGGCCATAAAGACTTGGTGGTAGCCTGAATATGCATCAAGAAAAGAGAGTAGCTCACATCCGGCAGTGGAGTCAACAATCTGGTCAATGCGCGGCAAGGGAAATGGATCCTTGGGACATGCTTTATTCACATCAGTGAAGTCTATGCACAGTCTCCACTTCCCATTGGCTTTGCGCACGACGACCGGATTGGCCAGCCACGTTGGATGGATCACACCTCTCACTAGGCCTGCTGCCTCTAGCTTCTTGATCTCTTCGCTGATGAATTCTTGGCGCTCCACGGCTTGCTTTCTCACTTTCTGCTTGACGGGTCGCGCGTGAGGACAGACAGCGAGCTTGTGCTCAATCACCCTCCTGGGAACACCGGGGATGTCGGACGGTTGCCATGCAAACACGTCGTCATTCGCCCGTAGGAAGGCAACGAGCGCGCTTTCCTATTTGCTGTCAAGCGTGGCACTGATGGTGAAGGTACCGCCAGTGCCGTCCTCCTTGGCGGACACCTTCTTGGTTGCCGGAGGAGCGGTCATTCCCTTCTTGTACTTGCCGGTGGAGCTCGATGGAGCGTCCTCGACGGCGGCGCAGCACTCCGAAGAGGTGCGGTTGCCGGAGTGAGCCCCAGAGCACTTACCGGACTTGGTCCTTGTCTTCTTCCGCCCGGGGGCTTCAGTGGCAAGTGTGTCCTTCTCTGCCGCGGCTGCTACATCCCGGTAGATCTTGTCGGCGCAGATAAGCGCGTCCTTTTTGTCGCCGTGGACAGTGATGACGCTTATCGGCCCCGGCATCTTGAGTACGTTGTAGGCGTGGTGGGAAGCTGCCATGAACTTGGCGAGAGCGGGACGGCCGAGGATCCCATTGTATGGTAACGGGATATCAGCGACGTCGAACGTGATGCGCTCAGTCCTGAAGTTGAGCTCGCCGCCGAAGGTCACAGGCAGCGTAATCTTCCCCTTGGGCTTGCTCCTCCCCGGGTTGATTCCTTGGAAAGATCCGGTCTCTTCGAGCTCGCCGTCTGGGATCTGGAGTTTCTTGATCACAGCGGAGGAGATCAAGTTCAGCCCGGCCCCGCCGTCTACCAACATTTTGGTGACCTTGAGGTTGCGGATGGTGGGTGAGACCAGCATCGGCAAGCACCCGACCGCGGTTGTGCGGTCGGGGTGATCCTCAAGATCGAAAATGATGGGCGTGCTGGACCATTTGAGGAGCCTGCGCGACTCCACGGGCGGCTCTGCTGCGTTCACCTCTCGCACCCACTGCTTAAGCTGGCGGTGGGAGGTGTGCAGAGAGGCGCCGCCGTCAACGCATAGGACCTCCGTGGCCTTCTGGAACTCCTGCTCGCTGTTATCTTCGTCTTCCACGTCTTCGTCGTCGTCTTCTTCATCTTCGTCGCGGCCCCGGGGAGGCCGATCGCCTTGCCGCTGCTTGGCTTTGCCGCGGCGTCCTCCCCGGCCGATGGGCGGCCGCTTCTTGCTTGGTTCGCCACCTCCACCCTGGGCCTTCCCCTTGTCGCGCCTCTCGTACTCAGCCTTCTGCTGCACGACGAGGTACTCGACGCTTTTACAGTTGGAGAGATCGTGGCCCTTGGTGCGGTGGATCTTGCAGTATTGCTTGTCGGAGCCGTCCTGCTTGTCGGCTGCCGCCAGGGGGGCAGGCTCCTTGCCGGAGCCGCCAGCATGCGTCTGCTTGGCGGGAGCCTCCTTGCCGGACTCCTCGACGGCAAGCACCTCTTTCCTGTTCTTCCTCCTATTATTCCGCCGCTGGCTTCTCTTCGCCGGGGCGGTGTCGTCGCTGTCGCTTTCTCCTGCGCCAGCATCCTCCCCGGGGAGTTTCCTCCCCTCCTCCGCGCGCGCGCACTTGTCAGCCAGGGCATATAGCTCGCTGACGTCCCGGATCTTGGTCATGGCCATCTCTTCACGCATGCGGCGGTTACGCACGTTCTGGTGGAACGCGCTGATAACCGCGGCAGGGTGAACGTCGGGGATGTTGCGATGCACGCGGCTGAAGCGCTGGATGTACTTGCGCAGGGGTTCTCCTTCCTTCTGGGCTAGGATGTGGAGGTCGCTATCCTGGCCATGAGGTTTGTGGCCGCCTGTGAAGGCGCCAACAAACTGATGGCAAAGATCCGCCCAGGAAGAAATGGAGCCTTCCGGCAAGTGCATAAGCCACGAACGAACGTTCGGCTCAAGCACGAGCGGGAAGTAGTTCGCCAGTATCCTCTCGTCGCGCCCCCCGGCAGCTTGTACAGCGATCGTGTAGATGCTGAGAAACTCCGAGGGGTGCGTCCTGCCGTCGTACTTCTCCGGTACGTCGGGCTTGAAGTTCTTCGTGCTGGGCCACCGGACGCGCCGCAGCTCACGGGTGAACGCAGGGCAACCTGCCGCGTACGGTAAGTCACCTGGTTCACCGGGCGCGTGCGCGTCGACAGCGTTCCCAGCCCGCTGGTCTGACTGCCGCCGAGTTTCTCGGCGGCGCTCAATCCTTGTTCGAGCGTCTTCTTGCTGCCGCTCGTCGAGGACTCGGCGCTGGTCCCGGCGAGTCCGCGGGTCTGACGACGCTGTAGAGCCGTCGTCGGCGTTGCTCCAGCGGGGAGGCGTCTTCTGCTTCTGCGCCGGGGAGTGCATGGTGGTTGCACCCTCGGCGGTCTTGTCGCCGTCGGCCTTCGTCTTCTCGACCTGCCGTGGCCGTGAGGTCGCCGGCTGCTGCGGCGTGTCGTTGTTGGCGAAGGCGATCAGGCTCTGGATGGTGGCCCTCCAGCTTTCGGCCTTGCCAGCCGCTGGAGGGTAGTCGAGGAGCAGTTGCGCTCTCGCGAGCGCTTCTGCCGGAGTGGAGGGGAGCGGGGGCGAGTGGCGCGAGGAGCGGGATACGCTCGGACTCCTAACAATGTTAGAAAGAGCGGGGTCCCTCCCCGGCGCCTTCGCCTTGCCCGTGTCCGGACGGGGGCCCGTGGCGTCCCGTGAACCTCCAGTTTGCCCTTGGTCCAGCAAGCGGATGCCACCTCCCGTGGCATGGCGCTGCTGGGTCGTCGTTTGTTGGGACGGATGCGGCGCGTCCTCGGAGGCCGAGGCTTGGTCGTCCGCCCTGTTCTTGGATTTGGTGGCACCGCGAGTGTTCTCGCCGGTGGCCACCCCTCCGACGGCGTCTCCCCCGCCCACCGTTGGCTCCGGTAGCGGTGGGAGTGACGCGGACGGGCCCGCGACCTCCGAAGCCTTCTTCTTCGGGGCCATGGTGTTGATGAAGCTAGCAAATTCGGAGAAGCTGACGAAGAGCGCGCTCGCGCGAACGCCGGATCTGATCCGCACAACCTCGACGCACCCCCTACCTGGCGCGCCAAAGATGTCGGGGCGGACCGCGTCCCCCGCGAGCACCTATGGGGCCGGAGCCCCTTTCGTTGTCCGGTGAGGGGGGCGGAGGGAGCACAGAGAGCAGATCGAGGCGAGCACACGGGCGGTTTACCCAGGTTCGGGCCGCGATGGACGCGTAAAACCCTACTCCTGCTTGGTTGTATTGAACTGGGGAGCTCGGGAGCTTGGAGAGCTAGCTGCACCGAGCGTATGGCTGTCTGGATCCCAAATCTCCGAACCCCGGAACCCCCTCTACGTTGCACACGGGCCTCCTTTTATAGCGCAAAGGGGTCACCGACAGGTGTCAACGTAAGAGAAAGGGGTAAAAGTGTAAAAGGGGTGGTAGTTGTAACAGTGTGGGAACAGTGGCGCTTCAGTGCGGCACAGTGTTATCATACCTACCTCTGACGGTAGGGGACAAGGGCATTAAATGCCCGTCACGGTCGCCCGGGCAGCACCGAGGCGGACCGTTAGGTGCGCCACCGCTCACCACGATGGTGGCTGCATGCCACCGCATACCCCAGGCTGCGCGGTGCCCCGCCACGTGCCCTTGGGGGAAGCCCCGGAGTGACGCGTGGGCGGGCGAGCCGGAGCGCAGTCCTGAGGTGGCGATTTGCCGCGGCAAGTGGCTTGCCGCGGGGGTCGTCTTCCTGTGCCTGATAGCTTGCCGGCTATCAGGCCTTGCCGGGGCGCATAGCGCGCCGTGGCGGGCTTCTCTTGTGGTGCCTGGGTTCGGCCTTCCCGACAAGCTCCTCTTGTCGGGGTCTCGATCTTCTGTCTCGTATACTTTGTTCTTGGATGGCATTACATGGGCTCAGTCGTCCCGGCAAGCTCCTCTTGCCGGGGTCTTGTCTTCTTGGCCCGGCAAGCTCCTCTTGCCGGGGGCCTTGTCTTCTTGGCCCGGCAAGCTCCTCTTGCCGGGGGCCTTGTCTTGAATGCTTGGTCTTCTCTTGGCGCTTCCTGGGCGGGCCTTGCCGCAGGGTGCTACAACTGCCCGTGCACAAGTCTGGGGTACTAAGGTACCCCTACTTTAGTACACCGACATCCCGTGATCAAACACTTTGATCACATTGAGCTCATTATGATGATGCATTACCGAGAGGGCCCGGTGATACCTCTCCGTCAAGCGGAGTGACAAATCCCAGTCTCGATTCATGTCAACCCAACAGACACTTTCAGAGATACCCGTAGCATACCTTTATAGTCACCCAGTTACATTGTGACGTTTGGCACACCCAAAGCACTCCTACGGTATCCGGGAGTTACACGATCTCATGGTCTAAGGAAAGGATACTTGACATTGGATAACTTTAGCAAACGAACTATGCGATCTTATGCTATGTTTAGGATTGGGTCTTGTCCATCACATCATTCTCCTAATGATGTGATCCCGTTATCGATGACATCCAATGTCCATAGTCAGGAAACCATGACTATCTGTCGATCAACGAGCTAGTCAACTAGAGGCTCACTAGGGACATGTTTGTTGTCTGTTATTCACACATGTATTACGATTTCCGGATAACTCAATTATAGCACGAATAAAGACAATTATCATGAATAAGGAAATATAATAATAATGCTTTTATTATTGCCTCTAGGGCATATTTCCAACAGTCTCCCACTTGCACTAGAGTCAATAATCTAGTTACATTGTGATGAATCGAACACCCATAGAGTTCTGGTGCTGATCATGTTTTGCCTTAGGGAGAGGTTTAGTCAACGGATCTGCGACATTCAGATCCGTGTGCACTTTACAAATTTCTATGTCTCCATCTTGAACATTTTCACGAATGGAGTTGAAGCGACGCTTGATGTGCCTAGTCTTCTTGTGAAACCTGGGCTCCTTTGCAAGTGCAATAGCTCCAGTGTTGTCACAGAAGAGCTTGATTGGCCCCGATGCATTGGGTATGACTCCGATGTCGGTGATGAACTCCTTCACCCAAATTGCTTCATGTGTCGCCTCCGAGGCTGCCATGTACTCCGCTTCACATGTAGATCCCGCCACGACGCTTTACTTGCAACTGCACCAGCTTACTGCCCCACCATTCAAAATATACACATATCCGGTTTGTGACTTAGAGTCATCCAGATCTGTGTCGAAGCTAGCGTCGACGTAACCTTTTACGACGAGCTCTTCGTCACCTCCATAAACGAGAAACATTTCCTTGGTCCTTTTCAGGTACTTCAGGATATTCTTGACCGCTGTCCAGTGTTCCTTGCCGGGATTACTTTGGTACCTACCTACCAAACTTACGGCAAGGTTTACATCAGGTCTGGTACACAGCATGGCATACATAATAGAACCTATGGCTAAGGCATAGGGGATGACGCTCATCTCTTCTATATCTTCTGCCGTGGTCGGACATTGAGCTGAGCTCAATTTCACACCTTGTAACACAGGTAAGAACCCTTTCTTAGATTGATCCATATTGAATTTCTTCAATATCTTATCAAGGTATGTGCTTTGTGAAAGACCTATGAGGCGTATCGATCTATCTCTATAGATCTTGATGCCCAATATATAAGCAGCTTCTCCAAGGTCCTTCATTGAAAAACTCTTATTCAAGTAGGCCTTAATGCTGTCCAAGAGTTCTATATCATTTCCCATCAAAAGTATGTCGTCTACATATAATATGAGAAATGCTACAGCGCTCCCACTCACTTTCTTGTAAACACAGGCTTCTCCATAAGTCTGTGTAAACCCAAATGCTTTGATCATCTCATCAAAGCGAATGTTCCAACTCCGAGATGCTTGCACCAGCCCATAAATCGAGCGTTGGAGCTTGCACACCTTTTCAGCGTTCTTAGGATCGACAAAACCTTCCGGTTGCATCATATACAATTCTTCCTTAAGGAAACCATTAAGGAATGCCGTTTTGACGTCCATTTGCCATATTTCATAATCGTAGAATGCGGCAATTGCTAACATGATTCGGACGGACTTCAGCTTCGCTACCGGTGAGAAAGTCTCATCGTAGTCAACCCCTTGGACTTGTCGATAACCCTTAGCGACAAGCCGAGCTTTATAGATGGTCACATTACCATCCGCGTCTGTCTTCTTCTTAAAGATCCATTTATTTTCTCTCGCTCGCCGTTCAACGCGCAAGTCAGTCAAAGTCCATACTTCGTTTTCATACATGGATCCTATCTCGGATTTCATGGCTTCCAGCCATTTGTCGGAATCCGGGCCCGCCATTGCTTCCTCATAGTTCGAAGGTTCACCGTTGTCTAACAACATGATTTCCAAGACAGGGTTCCCGTACCATTCTGGTGCGGAACGTGTCCTTGTGGACCTTCGAATTTCAGTAGGAGCTTGATTAGAAGTATCTTGATCATCATAAATTTCCTCTCTAGTCGGTGCAGGCACCTCAGGAACGATTTCTTGAGTTTCGCCATTTTCCGGTTCAAGAGGTAATACTTCATCAAGTTCTACTTTCCTCCCACTTACTTCTTTCGAGAGAAACTCTTTCTCTAGAAAGGATCCATTCTTTGCAACAAAGATATTGCCTTCGGATCTGAGGTAGAAGGTATACCCAACAGTTTCTTTAGGGTATCCTATGAAGACGCATTTTTCCGACTTGGGTTCGAGCTTTTCAGGTTGAAGTTTCTTGACATAAGCATCGCATCCCCAAACTTTTAGAAACGACAGCTTAGGTTTCTTCCCAAACCATAATTCATACGGTGTCGTCTCAACGGATTTCGACGGAGCCCTATTTAAAGTGAATGCGGCAGTCTCTAAAGCATAGCCCCAAAAAGATAGCGGTAAATCGGTAAGAGACATCATAGATCGTACCATATATAATAGAGTGCGATTACGACGTTCGGACACACCATTACGCTGAGGTGTTCCAGGCGGCGTGAGTTGTGAAACTATTCCACACTTTCTTAAGTGTGTGCCAAATTCGTGACTCAAGTATTCTCCTCCACGATCTGATCGTAGAAACTTGATCTTTCTATCACGTTGATTTTCAACCTCACTCTGAAATTCCTTGAACTTTTCGAAGGTCTCAGATTTGTGTTTCATTAAGTAGACATACCCATATCTACTCAAGTCATCAGTGAGGGTGAGAACATAACGATAGCCACCGCGAGCCTCAACACTCATTGGACCGCACACATCGGTATGTATGATTTTCAATAAGCTGGTTGCTCGCTCCATTGTTCCTGAGAACGGAGTCTTGGTCATTTTACCCATGAGGCATGGTTCGCACGTGTCAAATGATTCATAATCAAGAGACTCAAAAAGTCCATCTGCATGGAGCTTCTTCATGCGTTTGACACCTATGTGACCAAGGTGGCAGTGCCACAAATATGTGGGACTATTGTTATCAACTTTAACTCTTTTGGTATTCACACTATGAATATGTGTATCATCACGTACGAGATTCATTAAGAATAAACCATTAACCATCGGAGCATGACCATAAAACATATCTCTCATATAAATAGAACAACCATTATTCTCGGATTTAAATGAGTAGCCATCTTGTATTAAACGAGATCCAGATACAATGTTCATGCTCAAACTTGGCACTAAATAACAATTATTGAGGTTTAAAACTAATCCCGTAGGTAAATGTAGAGGTAGCGTGCCGACGGAGATCACATCAACCTTGGAACCATTCCTGACGCGCATCGTCACCTCGTCCTTCGCCAGTCTCTGTTTATTCCGCAGCTCCTACTTTGAGTTACAAATGTGAGCAACTGCACCGGTATCAAATACCCAAGAGCTACTACGAGTACTGGTAAGGTACACATCAATTACATGTATATCACATATACCTTTGGTTTTGCCGGCCTTCTTGTCCGCTAAGTATTTGGGGCAGTTCCGCTTCCAGTGACCACTTCCCTTGCAATAAAAACACTCAGTCTCGGGCTTGGGTCCATTCTTTGGCTTCTTCCCGGCAACTTGCTTACCCGGGCGCGGCAACTTCCTTGCCGTCCTTCTTGAAGTTCTTTTTACCCTTGCCCTTTTTGAACTTAGTGGTTTTATTCACCATCAACACTTGATGCTCCTTCTTGATTTCTACCTCTGCTGATTTCAGCATAGCATATACCTCAGGAATGGTCTTTACCATCCCCTGCATATTGTAGTTCATCACAAAGCTCTTGTAGCTAGGTGGAAGCGACTGGAGGATTCTGTCAATGACCGCTTCATCCGGGAGATTAACTTCCAGTTGAGTCAAGCGGTTGTGCAACCCAGACATTTTGAGTATGTGCTCACTGACAGAGCCATTTTCCTCCATCTTACAGCTAAAGAATTTGTCGGAGACTTCATATCTCTCGACCCGAGCATGAGCTTGGAAAACCATTTTCAGCTCTTCGAACATCTCATATGCTCCATGTCTCTCAAAACGCTTTTGGAGCCCCGGCTCTAAGCTGTAAAGCATGCCGCACTGAACGAGGGAGTAATCATCGCAGCGTGACTGCCAAGCGTTCATAACGTCTTGTTCTGCAGGGAGAATAGGTGCGTCACCCAGCGGTGCTCTTAGGACCTAATCTTTCTTGGCAGCTATGAGGATGATCCTCAGGTTCCGGACCCAGTCCGTATAGTTGCTACCATCGTCTTTCAGCTTGGTTTTCTCTAGGAACGCGTTGAAGTTGAGGACTACGTTGGCCATTTGATCTACAAGACATATTGTAAATATTTAGACTAAGTTCATGATAATAAAGTTCATTTAATCAAATTATTTAATGAACTCCCACTTAGATAGACATCCCTCTTCTAGCCATCTAAGTATTACATGATCCGAGTCAACTAGGCCGTGTCCGATCATCACGTGAGACTGACTAGTCAACATCGGTGAACATCTTCATGTTGATCGTATCTTCTATACGACTCATGCTCGACCTTTCGGTCTTCTGTGTTCCGAGGCCATGTCTGTACATGCTAGGCTCGTCAAGTCAACCTAAGTGTTTTGCGTGTGTAAATCTGTCTTACACCCGTTGTATGTGAACGTTAGAATCTATCACACCCGATCATCACGTGGTGCTTCGAAACAACGAACTGTCGCAACGGTGCACAGTTAGGGTGAACACTTTCTTGAAATTATTATGAGGGATCATCTTATTTACTACCGTCATTCTAAGTAAACAAGATGCAAAACATGATAAACATCACATGCAATCAAATAATAAACGTGACATGATATGGCCAATATCACATAGCTCCTTCGATCTCCATCTTGGGGCTCCATGATCATCTTGTCACCGGCTTGACACCATGATCTTCATCATCATGATCTTCATCATCGTGTCTCCATGAAGTTGCTCGCCAACTATTACTTCTACTACTATGGCTAACGCGTTTAGCAACAAAGTAAAGTAATTTACATGGCGATTCTCAATGACACGCAGGTCATACAAAAATAAAGACAACTCCTATGGCTCCTGCCGGTTGTCATACTCATCGACATGCAAGTCGTGATTCCTATTACAATAGCATGAAAATCTCATACATCACATATAGATCATTCATCATTCATCACAACTTTGGCCATATCATATCACAAAGCACTTGCTGCAAAAACAAGTTAGACGTCCTCTAATTGTTGTTGCAAGTTTTACGTGGCTGAATTAGGGTTCTAGCAAGAACGTTTTCTTACCTACGTAAAAGCCACAACGTGATTTGTCAACTTCTATTTACCCTTCATAAGGACCCTTTTCATCGAATCCGCTCCAACTAAAGTAGGAGAGACAGACACCCGCCAGCCACCTTATGCAACTAGTGCATGTTAGTCGGTGGAACCGGTCTCATGTAAGCGTACGTGTAAGGTTGGTCCGGGCCGCTTCATCCCACAATACCGCTGAAGCAAGATAAGACTAGTAGCGGCAAGAAGAGTTGACAATATCTACGCCCACAACAAATTGTGTTCTACTCGTGCAAGAAGAACTACGCATAGACCTAGCTCATGATGCCACTGTTGGAGAACGTTGCAGAAAATTAAATTTTTTCCTACGGTTTCACCAAGATCCATCTATGAGTTCATCTAGCAACGAGTATTCAGATTAGATAGCATCTACATACCACTTTGTAGATCGCAACGGAAGCGTTCGAGTGAACGTGGATGAGGTAGTCGTACTCGCCGTGATCCAATTCACCGATGATCTAGTACCGAACGGACGGCACCTCCGCGTTCAACACACATACGGAAAGCGTGACGTCTCCTCCTTCTTGATCCATCAAGGCAAAGGAGAGGTTGGGGAAGAAGGCTCCAGCAGCAGCACGACGGCGTGGTGATGGTGGAACTACTCCGGCAGGGCTTCGCCGTGCACTTATGGAGGAGGAGGTGTTGGAGAGGGAGAGGGAGGCGCCAGGGCATTGGGTGCGCAGCCCCCCTCCCCTCCCCCCTTTATATAGGCCTCTTGGGGGGGCGCCGGCCCTGGGAGATCTAATCTCCCAAGGGGGGCGGCGGCCAGGGAGGTTTCCCTCCCCCCCCCCAAGCCATCTAGGAGGTGCCTTCCACCACTAGGACTCCTCCTAGATGGAACCCTAGGCGCATGGGCCCTTTGGGGCTGGTTCCCCTTGGCCCAAGCAGGCCAAGGCGCACCCCCTAAGGCCCATGTGGCCCACCAGGGCAGGTGGCCCCACCTGGTGGACCCCCGGGACCCCTTCGGTGGTCCCGGTACAATACCGATAACCCCGAAACTTGTCCCGATGGCCGAAACAACACTTCCTATATATAATTCTTTACCTCCGGACCATTCCGGAACTCCTCGTGACGTCCGGGATCTCATCCGGGACTCCGAACAACATTCGGGTTACTGCATATACATATCTTCACAACCCTAGCGTCACCGAACCTTAAGTGTGTAGACCCTACGGGTTCGGGAGACATGCAGTCATGACCGAGACGGCTCTCTGGCAATAACCAACAGCGGGATCTGGATACCCATGCTGGCTCCCACATGCTCCACGATGATCTCATCGGATGAACCACGATGTCAAGGATTCAATTAATCCCGTATACGATTCCCTTTGTCAATCGGTATTTTACTTGCCCGAGATTCGATCGTCGGTATCCCAGTACCTCGTTCAATCTCGTTACTGGCAAGTCACTTTTCTCGTACCGTAATGCATGATCCCGTGATCAAACACTTTGATCACATTGAGCTCATTATGATGATGCATTACCGAGAGGGCCCGGTGATACCTCTCCGTCAAGCGGAGTGACAAATCCCAGTCTCGATCCATGTCAACCCAACAGACACTTTCAGAGATACCCGTAGCATACCTTTATAGTCACCCAGTTACGTTGTGACGTTTGGCACACCCAAAGCACTCCTACGGTATCCGGGAGTTACACGATCTCATGGTCTAAGGAAAGGATACTTGACATTGGATAACTTTAGCAAACGAACTATGCGATCTTATGCTATGTTTAGGATTGGGTCTTGTCCATCACATCATTCTCCTAATGATGTGATCCCGTTATCGATGACATCCAATGTCCATAGTCAGGAAACCATGACTATCTGTCGATCAACGAGCTAGTCAACTAGAGGCTCACTAGGGACATGTTTGTTGTCTGTTATTCACACATGTATTACGATTTCCGGATAACACAATTATAGCACGAATAAAGACAATTATCATGAATAAGGAAATATAATAATAATGCATTTATTATTGCCTCTAGGGCATATTTCCAACAGATGTCTACTACACAACCTTCTTCTTGTAGACGTTGTTGGGCCTGCAAGTGCAGAGGTTTGTAGGACAGTAGCAAATTTCCCTCAAGTGGATGACCTAAGGTTTATCAATCCGTAGGAGGCGTAAGGATGAAGATGGTCTCTCTCAAGCAACCCTGCAACCAAATAACAAAGAGTCTCTTGTGTCCCCAACACACCCAATACAATGGTAAACTGTATAGGTGCACTAGTTCGGCGAAGAGATGGTGATACAAGTGCAATATGGATAGAAGATATAGGTTTTTGTAAACTGAAAATATAAAAACAGCAAGGTAACAAGTGGTAAAAGTGAGCATAAACGGTATTGCAATGATAGGAAACAAGGCCTAGGGTTCATACTTTCGCTAGTGCAAGTTCTCTCAACAATAATAACATAGATAGAACATATGACAAGCCCTCAACATGCAACAAAGAGTCACTCCAAAGCCACTAATAGCGGAGAACAAATGTAGAGATTATGGTCGGGTACGAAACCACCACAAAGTAATTCTTTCAAATCAATCCGTCGGGCTATTCCTATAAGTGTCACAAACAACCCTGGAGTTTTTTCTAGAATAACACCTTAAGATACAAATCACCCAAAACCCTAATGTCACCTAGATACTCCATTGTCACCTCAAGTATCCGTGGGCATAATTATACGATACGCATCACACAATCTCAGATTTATCCTACCAACATAAAAGTACTTCAAAGAGCGCCCCAAAGTTTCTACCGGAGAATCAAGAACGTGTGCCAACCCCTATGCATAGGTTCCCAATGTCACGAAACCCGCAAGTTGATCACCAAGACATACATCAAGTGTTCTCATAAAGACTCAATCCGATAAGACTACTTCAAAAGGGGAAACTCAACTCATCACAAAGGAGTAGAGGGGGAGAAACATCATAAGATCCAACTACAATAGCAAAGCTCGGGATACGTCAAGATCGTGCCATAGAGGAACACGAGAGAGAGAGAGATCAAACACATAGCTACTGGTACATACCCTCAGCACCGAGGGTGAACTACTCCCTCCTCGTCATGGAGAGCGCCGGGATGATGAAGATGGCCACCGGAGATGGATCCCCCCTCCGGCAGGGTACCGGAAAGGGGTCCCATTGGTTTTTGGTGGTTCTGGAGGCTTGCGGCGGCGGAACTCCCGATCTATCTTCTGTTCTGGAAGTTTTAGGGTGCGACGGTATATATGGGTGAAGGGGGGACATCGGTGGAGCTACGGGGACCCCACGAGGCAGGGGGCGCGCCCTCCACCGTCGTGACCTCCCCGGAAACTTCTTGGAGTAGGGTCCAAGTCTCCTGGATCACGTTTGGTGAGAAGATCACGTTCCCGAAGGTTTCGTTCCGTTTGGACTCCGTTTGATATTCTGTTTCCTTGAAATACTGAAATAGGCAAAAAACAGCAATTCTGGGCTGGGCCTCCAGTTAATAGGTTAGTCCCAAAATAATATAAAAGTGGAAAATAAAGCCCAATATAGTCCAAAACAGTAGATAAAGTAGCATGGAGCAATCAAAAATTATAGATACGTTGGAGACGTATCAGCGGGCTTCCTTGGCTGCCACCATGGCTTTCTCCAGGTCCACCGTCTTCGCTTGGCTTTCCTTTTCAAGTAGCTCATAGCGGTCGGCGACATCTTTCAACTCAATAGCCATTTTGGCTATTTTCTCTTTGCTCTCGCAATGGGAAGCCTGTTCGGCTTTTAACTCGTCGACCGCTTTTAGGGCGGCCGCATCACTCTTCCGGGCTTGCTCCTTGGCTCGGGCAAGTTCCGCCCGAAGGGTCTCCACGGCAACAGCTCCATCTCCAGTCACAACATATTACAGATACTAGCATCATGCTCCTCTTAATATATATTGATCGTTGGAGAATACATACCCTGTGCCTCGTCAAGCCGCTGGTTTACAAGCACAATGTCGGCATCTGCCGCATCAAGTTGCCGCTTCAGCTCGGCACACTCACGAGTCCGGCTAGCCACCAAACCTTCAGCCACCTGCACATGAAGGCAGCATGATTATTACCTGGGACTATGATCCTCTGTTTGCCGCCATTTTCGACAACAACAAGAGTCTCAGGGGCTACTATCTACATAGGCCACACCTAGCGTGTGCGGTCCGTCAAATAAATACATATATTACTTTGCGTACCTCAAAGCCTCTTAGCAGGCTCACAAAATCTTCATGCAACCCGCTTTCGGCGGATGAAATCCTCTCAACCACCGTACCCATTAGTGTACGATGCACTTCCGAGATAGCCGCTCTCTCCAGAAGATTCCTCAGTGAGCCTGGTCGCGCACCGGATAGTTCTGGGCTCTTTCTATCGCTCCCCTTAGGAGTCGAATAGTCCGTACTCCGGGAGGCCGAAGGGTTACCTTCCGGCCTTGGCGAATCGGGAGAGATCCTTCGTGACGACACCTCAGGGTCGTCCGCCTCATGAGGCGGGGAGGCATGGGGAGGTGTTTCGCTCTCCATCGTCTCCGGAAGAAGATCCCCCGAAGACGAACTCTGTCGAGAAGGGCTATGATCCGAACTACAAGACATATGCCTCGGTTATTGTCCTAAAAAATAAAGCAGAATATATTTACTATAAAGTACTTTTATCTACTTACAGCTCGGTGGGGGGCTGATCCCCTTGTGGGGACTGTATGGGAAGGGTACCCTCTGGTGTAGGACCCCCTGACGAGGATTTCTTCCCTCGTTTGGAAACCGCTGTTTCGAAGTCTCCAGAGGCGGTCCTCTTCCTTCCTTGGGGAGAGGGCATTGCACACTCTTCTCCATGGTTATCCTCCTTCGCGGGGGCACTAATTCCCCCGGTCTGGATGAATAATGAGTGAGGCCCGCTTTCGGCTTCTTTGTTCCTCCCTTTATCTTCCCCTGAGGGCGCTTGATAAGGTGCAAGCTCAAGCATTCTGGCCAGTACTGGATCTGCTGAGCCTTCGGGAAGGGGGGGTTGAACACCTGATCATCTTCGCCTTTTTTACCCAGTCCTGGTCAAAGATCGACTTTTCAAAATGATGTTGTGATAAATAAAGAGACAACGTGTTCGGCCGATGGACTACTTACTTGGCTAACTAGACGATTGCAGCTCAGACCCGCATCCTTGGTGGTGTCCGGACACTTTGTTTGTGATCTGAAGAACAATTTGTACATCTCTTCGTGTGTCATGCTGAAGAAGTGCTGAATAGCTCGCGGTCCTTCCGGTTTGAACTCCCACATACGGAGAGGTCGACGTTTGCAGGGCAGGACTCGACGGACTAGCATGCGTGACCAGGCTGACATCTCTCTCGAGGAGATCTCGGATGCGACTCTGCAATATCGGCACATCATTTATTGGCCCCCAGTCCGGCCCCTTGTTGATCCATGACGTTAGTTGTGGCGGGGAGCCCAACCGAAAGGCAGGGGCGGCCACCCACTTAGTACCGCGGGGAGCTGTGATGTAAAACTACTCCCGCTGCCATAAGCTGGATACCTCCGGGAAGGAACCCTTTGGCTATGGAACATCGGCGCCTTTGCTTATTACGGCTCCTCCGCATTCTTCGCGTCGCCCATTAATCGTCTTCGGCTCCACATTAAAGGTCTTGAGCCACAAGCCGAAGTGTGGGGTGACATGGAGGATGGCCTCACACACGACGATGAATGACGAGATGTGAGGGATGGAATCCGGGGCCAGGTCATGGAAATCCAGCCCGTAATAGAACATGAGATCCAAAACAAAGGGATCTAGGCTAAGGCCTAGCCCTCGGAGGAAGTGAGATACGAATACGACGCTCTCGCCGGGTTCGGGAGTGGGAATGACCTGCCCTCGAGCAGGTAGCCAGTGCGAGATTTCGGCGGTCAGATACCTGGCTTCTCTTAGCTTCTTAATGTCCTCCTCTGTGATAGAGGAGGGCATCCACCGACCTTGAAGGTTGGATCCGAACATGATTGAGGTGTGAAGCACCTAGCCTGAGCCTTGGGTGTTGGAACTCGAGGTGGGGGAAGGGTTCGATTGAGTGCAAGAAGAAAAGGACAAACCTTCGCCTCTTTATAAAGAGGGCGAATATCAAGCGTCCTCCGCGTGGCTGTTTGGAACTTGCCTACAATCGAGGAGTCATACCAACGGGCACGGTTACCCATATCCGTATTGATGAGAATCCCGTAATTAGGGGAACACGATCTCTGCTTCGACAAGACGTGCCAATAAAACCGCCTCATGAAACGTGCAGTGGAAGGCTGATTGAGGAAAACGGTTCGAGCAATGACCAGGCCGTGATGTGATGTCACGCTATGAAAAGTTGTCAGCAGATTAGATTTGTGGAAATATTATTCTCTCTACGGGGGTATGTGGAATTTGTTTTGCAGAGCGGGACACTATCCTTGTGTTCAAAACCTTTTATGGAGTATTCAGAGGAAGAACCCGCCTTGCAATGCTGAAGACAATCTGCATGCCGGACTCATCGTCATTGAAGCCTGGTTCAGGGGCTAGTGAGCGAGTCCTGGATTAGGAGGTCCTCGGACAGCCGGACTGTTGGACTATGAAGATACAAGATTGAAGACTTCGTCCCGTGTCTGGATAGGACTCTCCTTGGCATGGAATGCAAGCTTAGCAATACGGATATGTAGACCTCCTCCCTTGTAACCGACTCAGTGTAACCCTAGCCCCCTCCGGTGTCTATATAAATCGGAGGGTTTAGTCCGTAGGACAACAACAGTCATACCATAGGCTAGCTTCTAGGGTTTAGCCTCTACGATCTCGTGGTAGATCAACTCTTGTAATAATCATATCATCAAGATCAGTCAAGCAGGAAGTAGGGTATTACCTCCATTGAGTGGGCCTGAACCTGGGTAAACATTGTGTCCCCCGCCTCCTGTTACCATCCGCCTTAGACGCACAGTTCGAGACCCCCTACCCGAGATCCGCCGGTTTTGACACCGACAGTTGTACCGACACATCTTCCTTGTATGGAGTTGCCCCCATTATCTATCTTTTTAGAGGGAAAACCAGCACCGCACCGAGGGGCATAGTTATACTGACACATCTTCCTTGTATGGACTTGCCCCCATTATCTATCTTATGGGGGTGTGGGTGTATGGGGGGACAGAATTACCACACTACGCATGTCAAAAGAGCGCACTACCGTGTTAGCGCGAGGCCGATCCGGGGGTGGAGGGGTCGGGACCCCCTCCCCCATCCCGGTGAGGCCGAGCCAGGAACGAGCTATAGCAGGCGACGACACGACGTGACGTAGCGTCGCATGCGGAGGCGAGTCCGTAACATGACTTGCCCCATTATCTATCTTTTCAGGGGAAAACCAGCACCGCACCGAGGGGCATACTTGTACTGACACATCTTCCTTGTATGGACTTGCCCCCATTATCTATCTTTCTAGGGTGTGTGGGTGCGTGGGGGGAGGGGGCAGAATAACCACACTACGCGTGTCAAACGAGCGCACTGCCCCGTTAGCGCGAGGCCGACCTGGGGGGAGGGGGGTCGGGACCCTCCTCCCACATCCTGGTGAGGCCGAGCCAAGAACGAGCCGTAGCAGGTGAAGACACGGCATGCCGCGGCGTCACATGCGGAGGCGAGTCCGTTACATGGCTTGCCCCATTATCTATATTTTTAGGGGAAAAACCAGCACCACACCGAGGGGCATAGTTGTACTAACACATCTATCTTGTATGGACTTTCCCCCATTATCTATCTTTTTAGGGGAAAAACCAGCACCGCACCGAGGGGCATAGTTGTACTGACACATCTTTTTTGTTGTATTGATTGATGAACACATGTCGTCGGTAAGAAGCGGTTTTGGTCATACACTGAGGTGGATCTGTAACATAACTTGCATCATTTTGGTATCTTTGTTATGTGTCTGCATTGTATAATGTGCTGCGGCATCATATGTGTACACGTGTGTGAGGATGCAAGTCCTTTACATGAATTTGTGATTCAAAGCGTACCACCATTTTTTTGTACTTTTCGTTGTTTTTTTGAGAAATACTGTACTTAATTTTGTATAGTCCATGTAAGGTTTTTGAATTGTACTTTTTTGATATTTTTTATTGTACTGTTATGTGGTCTTATTTGTACTTGAGCCGTTCGTTTTCTCCCTCTATATTATTTTTTTATTGTATTTAATTTTTGCTATTATTTTTAGTAACTGCCCTGAGTTAGTGGGCTTTGCCCTTTTTCTTTTTCTTCCACGATCATGGGCTTTAGCCGTCGGTTTTCTCCCACTCACCTTTCAACCTCCGCTCTCCCCTGTTCCCCTCCCCTCCCCTCCACAAATCGCTTTCTTCTTCGTTCCCCTCCTCTCCTCTTCCCGCATAGAAGTTGATTCTCCTGTTTCGCCGTGTCGGCCGGCGAGTTGAACTCCAGGGGGAAGGTCTGTGTGCTATGTTGGTTCCTTTGCTCTGCCCTCGATTCCCCTTGCGTCCCCTTCTGTATAGATTTTCATGTATCTATAAGTTGTTGCTCTCGGGCTGTCTCGGGCTGGATTTGCTAGGGTTCCTTTGCTCTTGAACGAGCGGCTCGCGTGTCTGATACTGGATTCGGTGGTAGAATTTCTGTTTGCTGGTAAGATTTTTTGCTTTATTTGGCGTCCTTCGTTTCTGAAATAGGTAAGAACCCTAATTTTTGGTCATGTGTCTTGCAATTCTGGTTCGGCAGATTTTAGGTCCATTGATCTCAATGGGTACATCATCCAGTTCAGACAAGTTGAATGCATGTAATTTGTTGTGCTGAAACCTTTTTTTGTGTTTTCTGCTGATGATGTTTTATCAGATCTGGTGCTTAATAGGTTTTTAGTTGTATAGGTGTTGTCGTATGGACATTACAAGTTCTATGGATTTTGATAGTTGTTAATTTTTGCCCTGGAATGTGTGGTATGTCTAGTTTTTAGGTTGCTGTAACCTCCACACGGGTTGGAGTACTAATTACCATGTGTAGTTTGAACTGTTGTACTGGCATCTGAATAGTTTGTAGCAGTCTGAGAAGAACTACTATGATGTTGAAAGAGCTGACATTTTTAAGTTCGGTATGCGAGTGGTGGGGTTATGTTGTTTTATTGGTTGCACTTGTAGTTTTCATATAGTTGAACTGATTGCTTGTTCATGTACTTTTGTTTACTTTTTTGCTGATTATGATGTTGTTACAGATATTGGAATGCCGGTGCCTCTTGATTCTGACAAACCAGAACACTTTCAAAAGCTTGTGAATGTTATTTTTGGGATACCAAATCCTCTATAAGAACTTGAGAGTGTTGCCGGTGTTTCCCTTATATTTTCTCTTTAATTAGCAGCCTTGCATACATAAATGTGTTTAGTTACATTAGTTGTTCCTTTTGTTTGTGTCTGATGCTATGTGCCTTATTTTACTTGTCCCTGGAATCTTAATTGTGTTTTAGTTTTATATGTGTGTGCTTATGTTATTGGTTTATGCTGTTAATGATAGCCATGCTGCTGCTGAGGACATTGCTGATGTTGTGAAAGATATTAATGATGGAATTTATTCTCTTAATTTTGGTGATGGTGATGGGAGCTTACAGTTGTGTGTTACTCAGCCACAGAGTGTTGATGGCACTGAGCCTATTACTCAGGCTGACGATGTTCCTATGCAGTTACAGCTGGAGGACGAAAGGACAAGAAAGAAGAAGTGTGATTTCCAGAGGAGAAAGGAGTTGGCACGGCGTTAAAAGGCTGCTAGCATGCAGCGAAGCACTGAGGATGTTGCTCATGTTGCTAAAGGTGGAGGTGATGAAGGTGGTGACACGGCGTTTGCAACTGTTGATGCTGGATCTCATGGAACTGACATGCCTATCAAGACAAACCTGTTGCAGACTCGCTTGACGCAAGTGTTTCCTCGTGATGCAGTTAAGGAGAAGAACGCTTTTTTGAAGAGGAAGATGTCAGATCCAAATCCCGATGGTACACAGAGGTGTAGCCCATGTGTGAAAGCTGGTTCCCAACCTGGTAATAGCAAAGCTGATGGAGAGAGTGTTTTTTTGAAACCTGTGATAGTGGGAGAGGCTCCCACTGTGATATATTACTTTTCAAAATTTACATAGTACATTGTACAAGAGATATACATGGGGCACCCCTTACCACTTTGTGGTTTTGGGGGGAGCAAAGTCTAGAAGGCAAAACTATTCAGAAGGTAGAGAGTCTATGAGTAGGAAGATGAAATCCTTCATGTTATCTTTCACTCTATATTGAAGTAAGCCAAAATCAGTTTTGAATCTAGGTCGCCAGGAATTGTAGGAGGGGCTAATATTTCTGAAAAGCTTGTCATTCCTCTCCTTCCATATACTCCAAGATGCTTGTAGAAAGGCCTCCATGAACATGGGTTTTTGCCAATTGGGTTTGGCTATTTCCAACCAAGTCAGCCGTGTGGTATGATGTTCAGGGTTCATCCCAAGTTTTGACCAACAGTACCTGCTGAATGGGCAGTTCAGGATCATGTGGTCCACATATTCTTCTGTGTGCCCGCAAAGGAGGTAGGTTAGGTCATCTCCCACGTTATAGTGCCGTCTTTTGAGCATTTCTCTTGTATTGAGGCGATCTGAGAGGAGGAGCCAACCGAAAACTTTTATCTTGATTGTAACCTTGGATTTCCACAGCCAATGGTATGTCTTGTGTGCTTTGACATCCCTGAAGCAGAACTTATAAAATCTTCGTGCAATATATTCTATAGAGCCCGAGGAATAAGACCAGAAATCTCTAGTGTTCGGGTCATCATTTAATACAACATGGGCCACAAGGTGCTGGATGTCACGAACTTCTGCATGGGCCTCAATGGAGAGGGGTTGTTGAAACGCCTCATCTAAGGAAGAGATACGCAGAAAATTTTGAACTGAGACATCCTCATTCGTGGCAAACGAAAAGGCTCGTGGGTGTGAATCTGCTACGGGCTGATCAAGCCAGAGGTCTTTCCACATGAGCACTTTATCACAACGTTTAACCTCAACTTTGGAGATACCACGATAGAATGGAGTTAGTTTGAGGACATCCCTCCACCAAAAAGAGCCACATGGATCAGAAGCATGTGGAATCTTGTCTGTGTAGTATGTAGACCAGATGAGTTCAACCCAGGGGAGGTCATGCTGATTATAGAATTTGTGCAAATATTTGAGGAGAAGAGCATCACTTTGAATTTTTAAATCGATGATCCCGAGGCCTCCACTTTCTTCTGGGCGACAAGTCCTGTCCCAGGAAACCAAAGAGTTGCATTTCTCCCCCTGCTCCGTCTTTTTTGTCCAAAGACATTTCCGCCGAAGCTTATCCAGTAATTCTAAGATTTTTGGAGGAAATTTTAGTGTGCATAGAGCAAAGATGATGAGCGAGGTGATGACAGTATTTAGCAGTGAAAGTTTGGCCCCATACGACATCATAGATAGAGTAGAGGATAATCTTCTTTCCACAGAGCATACCATCGGCATTAGGTCTTGGACAGAGGGTTTACCAGTCCCCAAGGGAAGGCCTAGGTAAGTGAAAGGCATAGTGCGAACTTTGCATTCAAAGTTGTCAGCAAGTTCATTTGTAAGGGTATCATCACAATTCATCGGTATGAGTGTGGACTTATGGAAATTTATCTTAAGACCAATGGAAGTGGCGAAATCATTAAGGATCCCTTTCACAGTATGTGCTTGAGCTGGACATGCTAGCATGATAATTATTGTGTCATCCGCATATTGAATAACAGGGTAATCAAGCTGTCGTTGTCTCTCAAAGGGCAGGCGGATTTTCCCTTGTCGGAAGGCGTCATTAATGGCAGCTTGAAGGAGGTAAGCTGCAATAACAAATAGGAGGGGGGACAAGGGATCTCCTTGCCAAACACCACTTTTGCAGTGGAATTGTCTGCCTAGAACACCATTTAGAAGCACAGAAGATTTACCAGAAGAAAAGATAGAATTGATCCATGAGAGCCACTTGTCATTGAATCCCATGTGCTTCATAATCTCAAGCATAGCACCATGTTCAATTGTGTCAAATGCCTTGGCAAAATCATGTTTGAGTAGAACTATTTTCTTCTATTTCCTTGGCATTGATGGATGTACTCGAATGCCCAGGCAAGGCAATCTTGTATAGTTCTTCGTTTGATGAAACCGTATAGATTGCGATGAACCAGCTTGAGGATGATCTTTTGCAGGCGATTGGCCAAAAGTTTAGTGATTATTTTGAGACAGCAGTTTAGTAGTGTGATAGGCTGAAAGTCATTGAGGGTTTCAGGCGAAGGGACTTTTGGAATTAGTGTGATGAAGCCCTCATTTATACTTTCCAGGTTTATGGTCCCATCATGAAACTGCTCACAAAGAGCGTAGAAATCTTCTTTGATTATGTGCCAGCAAGATTTAATGAAGTGACCAGTGAATCCATCGGGGCCTGGAGCTCTATCAGCCAGCATTTCGTTGACAACATCATCGATTTCTTGTTTGGAGAAAGGAGCGGTAAGAAGGTCCAAGTCATCTGATTTTTTGATGATATTAGGGAGATCAAATTTCATAGAGTAGCCACGAGAGGAGCCCAGCCTGTTCTTGTATGTATGGTAAATAAGAGCCTCTTTTCCAGCATGGTCTTCCACAGATGTGCCATTATCGAGGCCAAGATTGGTTATATTATTCCTTCTATACCTTTCAGAAGCAAGGGCTTTAAGGAATTTAGGGTCCTCATCTCCAAATTGAACCCATCGAATTGTGCATCTTTTTTTTCCAGTATTGCTGCTGATAGTTTAACAGACAAAGAATGTGTTTTTTAAGGATTGTCCTAAAGTTTCGTTCTGGAAGTGTCAAAACCCTTTTATTTTCTCGAGCATCTAGATCTGCCAGAGTGGAGTTTGAGTTTTCAATTGCAATGCTAAGTTTAGATATCCTTTTACTCCAGTGCTTGAGTTCATATCTTAGCATTTTAAATTTGCGGCAGAGCACCGTGGCAGCATTTGTAGAATTAACTAGTCTATTCCAAACTTCTGAGACCACCTACATAAACCCTGGGTGTTGTACCCAGAAGGATTCGAACCTGAATATGTTACTTTTCGGAATGGTAGTTTCAATGGTCACTACACAGGGAATGTGATCAGAGACTGGCTTCCCAAGAGGTTTTACCAAAGTCTTTGGATATGTAATAGTCCAATTAGTGGAGGTTAGGAACCAATCCAATTGTTCAAGTAAGGGTTGTTGTTGCATGTTACTCCACGTATATGCCCTGCCCTTAATTGGTAGTTCAATGAGCCCCTGAGATCGGATAAAGTCATTGAATGTGATCATGTCATTAATGTTGCCACCTGGTTTATTGCGATTAGAAGGACTTCAAATGTAATTAAAATCACCAATTAGTAGCCAATCTTCAGTAGCAGGGATGTTTAAGTTCAAAAGCCAATTTTTGTAATCCACTCTGAGGTCGCCTTGACAGGGTCCATAAATGTTTACTAGGGTCCATTCTTGGGCCGATTGTGTGGATTTGAATTTAATTACTAGAGCGAATTCTTCCTCCATAAGTACCGTACCTGTGAAAATAGAGCTGTTCCAAATTGTTACAATACCTCCAGAAGCTCCTTGAGAGGGAATATAGGCATATTTATCAAATCTTTTAGGATAGCAAGACTTAAGGAACACATTGTCAAAAGAGGGCTTTTTGGTTTCTTGCAAGCAAATTACGGCATAGCCACTAGAGGAAACAGCGCTCGATAAAGCCAAAAGCTTAGGGTCTGAGTTTAGGCCCCTGACGTTCCAACAAAGCACGTTCCAGTTCGAAAGAAGTACCATTCAAAAGCTAGATAAGAAATAATACGAAATTAAGCATTGGATGGCCCACTCTCCTGGTCAGCGAGAAGCACCTCTTCATTGAGTTCTTCAGGAGGAATGGCACACCGTGTGGATCCAATCTGCTGAATCTCCTGGATTGACAGTGGTGGGGGCACTTCAGCATCGTGGTCATTAGATAACTCAGTTATGACAACTGCAGAAGCCATATTTGGGATCACTCTTGGCTTGACTTTGGAGGTCTTGGCCTTGCTATCAGAGATGAGGGGCACCTTGAAGCCGTCGTATTTGTTCGAGCGATTGCTGCGGCGAACCTTCATGACAGAGACTGGGGCTTTGTTTTTACCACGCTTGCCCTTAGACACTCTAGCAGAGGATGTCCCAGGCACAGAATCTGAAGCAGTCAGCGCTAGTGCATCGGAAGGTGTCACCAGATCATCATGGAGCTTAGTAATAGTGACAATGCTGGCCTGAACATTTGGTGCTTCAGAATCAGCAAGAGACCAAAGATGCGTGGAAGTGCCGTAAGTACCTGCAGCATCAAAGGAGGTGACAGTAGCAGAAGCCTCTAACTGTCCATCTTCAGTATTGGTCTGCACTAACTCAATGTTCAGACTTGCAGGCTTAATACCATAACCATGTGCCCAGGGCCCAAAGGTGGCCAAAGTGGGCATGATCCTGCTAGACAAGAAGTTCGTAATAGGCACATATGACAGAGGCTCATTCAGATGCATGGAGCTGAGCATATCAGAATCTTTAGAAAAGCTGATGTTGATGCCCGCATTAGAAACCTGAATGTTGAACTGAAGGTGTTGCAGAGCCATTGGGGGGCCAGAGAAATTCTCAGTGGGGCTGTTACTGACCACCAACTCCTGAGAGGGAGCAGGGCTGAAGACCATGGAGCTGCTGCGCTGCAAGGCTTGTAGAATGTTGACTGGGACAAGCACAATAGTCTCAGAGTCAGAACTAGTGGCAGAGCTACTCTGGATGGAAATGGAGTCATTCCAGGCTGCAGCAGGGCTGTCCAAAAGATTATTAGGCGGAAGGATACCATCATTAACCTGCAAACCTTCATTGGCTAACCACTCCTGGAAGTTATACAAAGCCGGGGGAGTGTGTGGAGGCGAAGGTGGCCATTCACCCCAGTTTGGTTGGAATTCCACATCCACATTCTGAGGACCCTCAACGTTGTTTGCAGCAGCAGCATTGTTGGTAGCCCCCTGCTGCGCAATCCAGTTATTGAGCTGCATCTGGTATAGCTGCTCAGCAGTGAGCTCATCGCCGTACAATGGACGTGGAATGCCATTGTCAGGGGGGGGATCTTCTCCTACAGGTGGAACTTCAGGCAGGTGTGCATTCCAGTCGCTGCTACGTAGCATGGTGACACAAACAGTCCAACAACGCCTATCGCCTCCCAACTGACGGATCACTAAACTCTTTGGAACAAGGCGAAGGTTAATGACTTTAACACGGACCAGAACAAATTTTCTGTCTCCTCTAGGATTATGCCAATGAATGAGACTACCGAAGCTGTCCACAGATCTATGCAGGTAATGATAAGTCTGGCAATCATAGGGGAAGCCCACACAAGATCCAAACTGCAGGGCCGTAGGTGGTGAGCCTCATATTCAGAGCTTCATCATGTGGCACAAAAGATACAATAGTGTTCATATCCCCTTCAACCTCAGCATCAATCTCAAAGGTAGTTCCCACAACATTATCCCGCACTAGAGGATTTGCGAACCCAAAGATAGCAATGCCCAGGGGGTGATCATCTACCTCAGAAGGGAAGAAATGTGATTCATGCAGTAGGCCAGTGATTACCTCCCTTAGAGCGGCTTTCTGATGGTGTGGAACATGTCTGTTGACCTCGGCAATGGCAAGGAAATCATGGTTGAGGGGAGGCACCGGATGCACCGCCATGTCGCCGCGAACCACTCTGTCCTGAGGCCCCAACTCGATCGTCAGCCCCGTGGGGATGTAGGGGACGACATTCACAGGGTAGTTGGCCATTGTTGCAGGTGGAGGAGAGCTAGGAGGGGGGGGGGGGAACAGGGGAGATGGAATGCGGAGGGGCAGACTGGGTTGATTTGGGTTGCCAAACTAGTACCCCCGCCTCCCTCTTCCTCAAACAAGAGGTTGCCACGTGTCCAGCCAGACCGCAGGCGGCACAGTTAATGGAAAGTGATGATTTCCTTACTAGTTTTTGATGCAGTCCCGGGTGGTCATTGAGCGTGGCAGGGCAAGTGGGGATTTGATTCCGACTGACCGGCGATTTGACATGGCCTGGGGGAGCAGCGTTAGTAATGACCAATGCAGAAGATGGAATTTGAGTAGTCTGGGACGAATTAGTTGGAGTATTTGCCGGGAAGGAATGAACAGGAGGAGGGCCCATCCTAGGCAGCCACCAAAGATAAACACAATCAAGGTTACCACACTCAGAGAAATGGTGGCCCAATAGGTTGCAATGCGTGCAATAGAGCTTTGAGGGACACAGAGAGGTCACATGCCCATCCGAAAGGCAAACTACACATGTTGGGCTAGAGGAAGCTGAAGGCCCAATTCCATTAGCAGGCTTCTCAATTGGCTGTTGAGAATGTTGTTGATCATGATGCCAGAAGACTCAGGACAATCCCTCTCCAGATGGCCCATAGAATTGCACTTTGAGCAAATATTTAGTTTGTTGTAGATGAAGGTTGATGGCGGGACCGAGCCAATATCCCACGTTTTGGCAATATCCAAATCATTATAGCCAGACTGGCGATAGTCCAGGATATGCAACAGAATAAAAGATGGGATAGAATTCCAGCATTCATTTCGGTATTTATTGCCAATAAATGTTGTTTCCTTGCACGGCTTGTCGGTATTAATGACTGATTCAAATTTACCAAAACGAATGCCACTGACTAAGGTCGGATCACTGACAGCTCGTGAATGAAATTTACCAAAAATAATATTAGGCTGTGACTGAGAAATGTCCGAATTATGATGCATGATCACAGAATCCGCAAGAACACCACCATGAGTAGACTTGTTGATCTCAGGATAATGAGTAAAACCAAATTTGTCTAGCTCTTTTGAAGAACAATCAACCTCAGAACGATTAGCTTGTACAAAACCAAGATTAGACTTGATAGCCATAGGGGAGCGTGCAGATATTTCATTGAGCTCATGATTCGAATGCCACTTAGAGTTATCCAACGAGAAATTCAAAGAGATGTGATGATAAAGAGTGAAATGACATATGAAATCTGGCCAAATTCGGTCCTTAAGCCCATATATGAAATGTACCACTTTGTTGGAAGCCATAGAAAACCGTAAGTGTCTGCCAGCCAAATGTTTAACACGAAAACCAATGGACGATCCACCAATAAAGCATTGTAGAGCAAGTCCCACCGATTCTTCAGTCAAACAAAATGAGGCAGAAGAGAAGGCCACAACCAGAAAGAATTCCTTTGGTCGAAGCAGAGGGGGAAAAGTGCACTGTTGGTGTCAAAACCGGCGGATCCCGGGTAGGGGGTCCCGAACTGTGCGTCAAGGTCGGATGGTAACAGGAGACAAGGGACACTTTATTTTACCCAGGTTCGGGCCCTCTCGATGGAGGTAAAACCCTACTCTTGCTACATTAATATTGATGATATGGGTAGTACAAGAGTAGATCTACCACGAGATCAAGGAGGCTAAACCCTAGAAGCTAGCCTATGGTATGATTGTGTATGATGATGGTTGTCCTATGGACTACAACCCTCCGGTTTATATAGACACCGGATAGGGTTAGGGTTACACAGAGTCGGTTACAATGGTAGGAGATCTTGAATATCCGCATGCCTAGCTTGCCTTCCACGCCAAGAAAAGATCCTTCCGGACACGGGACGAAGTCTTCAATCTTGTATCTTCATAGTCCTGAAGTCCGGCTGAAGGTATAGTCCAGCTATCCGAACACCCCCTAATCCAGGACTCCCTCAGTAGCCCCTGAACCAGGCTTCAATGACGACGAGTCCGGCGCGCAGATTGTCTTCGGCATTGCAAGGCGGGTTCCTCCTCCAAGTTCTTCAAGAAGATTACAAACACCAAACATAGTGCCCGGCTCTGCAAAATAAGTTTCCACATATTGCCATATAGAGAACAATATTAACACAAATCAAATCTGCTGACGTATTCCGTAGTGCGTCATAACACTTCGGCCAAGCTCTTTATATAAATTGTTTTCATTGTTCCACCTCAGCGTGTTTAGCGAGGCGGTTTCCTTGGCACATCTTGTCAAAGCAGAGATCGTGTGCCCCTTTTAACGGGATTCTCATCAATACGGACGTGGGTAACCCAACCGCGCCATTTACCACGACGCTTGGAAGGTAAGTGAGTTTTATTAGGTAGGTGGGGATGCCTAACCGCACCCCCTTGTATAAAGGGATAAGGATTCACCTTTTTAACCTACGCCTTCTTCCTCCTTTGCCAATCCATCTCTCGCGCACTCAAGCTCCAGCGCCCAAGTCCGCTCTTACTTCCTCAACCTTCTCCAACAATGTCCGGAGCGGGAGGCAAGTGGATGGCCTCCTCCGTTACGGAGGCCCAAGTAAAAAATGCTAAGGAAAGCCGGATACTTGTCCAAGGACATCCCGCATCGGCTTCCTGAGAAGGGGCAGCTTCTTCCTACCCCAGGGCCCCATGAGAGGGTAGTTTTTCTTCCCCACTTCCTCCGCGGACTGGGCTTTCCACTTCACCCATTTGTCCGGGGGCTCATGTTCTACTACGGCCTGGATTTCCACGTTCTGGCCCCGAACTTTGTCCTCAACATCTCGGTGTTTATCGTCGTGTGTGAGGCCTTTCTCCGCATCCGCCCCCACTTCGGCCTCTGGCTCAAGACCTTCAACGTCAAGCCCAAGGTGGTGTCCGGCACCCAGGCGGAGTGCGGAGGCGCTATGGCCGGCAAGATGGCCAACGTCCTCTAGTTCGATGGCTCCTATGTGGAGTCCCTAAAGGGGTGGCGGGCCGGGTGGTTTTACATCACCGAGCCACGCGATCCGAAATGGTTCGCAGCCCCCAAGTTCAGATCCGGACCTCCCACGCGGCTCATCTCCTGGAAAGAGACGGGTCTGTCATGGGGCAACGAGGAAGAAGTGACTGGGTTGCAAACGTGCATCCAGTCCCTGGTGAACAAGCCAATCCGGCTGATCAATGTGATCCAGGTCATGCTCGTTCGCCGGATCCTCCCGTGCCAACAACGGGATTTTACTTTGTGGGAATTCGACCCGGCGCAGCACCAAACCCTCAGTAGGCTCTTCGACACGACGTATGAAGACGTCTGCAAGGTGCTGACCAAAGGCGCCGAGTCCCCCACATCCGCTTCCGAGGACCGCGGATATAGCTCGCAGCATCATGCCAGCGAGGTGAGCTATCTATACCTTTGACAGGTTTCTTAAGCTCTTCTTCATAGATTAACTCTATGCGGGATCTAAACTCCCTTTACCTTTGACAGGCTTGGCAGGCTATATCCGGACCAATTAACTGTCCGGCTCCCCTGCCCGAAGACCTAGCCCCAGCTCTCTTGGTGAAGCTGATGGCTCCGGCACCTTATGTGGTGCCGGAGAAGAAGGCCAAGAAGAAGAAAACCACTGGGACTCGAAAAAGTTCCCGCAACATGGTGGTGTCGGACTCGTCATCTGACGAGTCCGCGATGCTCCCCTCTCGTGAAAACGAGGAGGAGGAACAAGAAAGCTCTCCCCCCCAGCGAGGGGAGAAAAGAAGAAGAAGGCCACCCCAACAGCGGAGGCCGAGGGGTCGAGGAAAAGGAAGACCCCTCCGCCGTACTACTCCCACGACGCCGAAGAGGGCGGAGAGGAGCGGCCGTACAGAACCAAGTGTCTGGCGAAATCGTAAGTATTTATATACCAGAGTGACTCATGATATTCTTTTATTGCGCGGCTTTCCCTAATATCGCTCGTAATTTATACAGCCCGCCCCGGGCCGAACTCGACGATTCGTCGAGCGGCTCCCTGGATTCATCGGACGTGAACACTGTTCCGCCCGCTGTCTCCCCCTGCAGGGCGAACGACGCCGAAGTGGCGTCCCGCCAAGCTCCAGGGCAGGAAGAGATAGTCCTGGAGGAGCCGCAAGGCAATCCTCCGGACCCCAGGAGTAAAGGGGATGAAACCCCCCAGGGCTCCAAGTCCGGCTTTGTGCCGAACACCGCGCCGGACTCGACAGTCCTGGTCCGCGGTGGGCGAACTCCTTCCAAGAGGAGTAAGTCGTCTGAGTCGGCGACCTCCGTCCAACCAGACGCGCCGGACAATCTGCTGGAGGTGCTTGAGGGCGCCGCCATCGACGAGGAGCACCGTACTGTTATGAGTACGGTGATCCAAAGGGTTCAGTCCGCCAAGAGCGGATTGACTGAAGCTTGCGCTAGCCTTCTAACAGGGTTCGAGGTAAGTAAAAATATGTCGAATTATTTACCGCATAGACAGTAGCCCCTGATGCTCTGTTCGGTGTTCGGAAAGAAAAGCCGAATAGAGGATCTAGTAATTTTCGCAGGAGTCTAACAACAAAAAGTCAAATATGCGTATGCAGGCTTCGCTGCTGTCCACCGCTGCACTGACTGCGCAGGTGGATGTCCTTAAAAAGGACCTCGGGCGGACCGAGCAAGAGCTCGTCCTTGCCAAACGGCAGCTCGAGGAGAAATAAGGTAAGAAATACCCTAAAAAAAGAAAAAAGGGTGCCTATAGAGAGGCTTGATTGCAGAAAGAAATAACAAGATTGTACTGCTTATTGTAGGGGCCACAACCGAGGTGGCAACCCTGAAGCAGGCGCTGGTTGAGGCCGGAAAGAAAACGGCCGAGGAGCGCGCCGAGCGACAAAGGCTTGGGGTTCAGGTCGGCGAGGTGCAGCAAGAGCTGCAAGCTCTCATGAAAAAACATGAGAGTTTGGAGCTTGAGTCAAAAGCGCAAGCACCCGAGCTCGCGTCGGCCCTTGAGACCGCCAAGAGTGCCAAGGCCGAAGCCCAAAAGGCCCTCCAAGAGTTGGGGGAGGTGAAAAAGATAGCAACGGGTAAGGCATTCTTAATGCAAAGTAGGAATATAAAAGTAAACTACCTGTTACTTACCTGGATCTGGAGTTCTCCAGGGGCGTTCGCCGATGTTCCCCGCAGCGTATCCGACGCCGCCGCGTTCTACCGAGCTGAAGAGGGCAGCTCGACGGAGAGTGTGTTCTGGTCTCAGTATTCTGAGGCCGGACACCCTATGCCTTTGAGCGATCAGCTGAAATAGCTGGTCGAGCTCCACAAGGCGGCCGAACAGGCCATGAAGGGCTTACTAGTTCGGTTGTGGCCTGGAGAGGCCCTGCCTGGGAGCTGTTTTGGGCTAGTGCGGTAGCTGGTGGAGGCTTGTCCATGGCTTGAGGTCATCAAGCGCTCCGCCTACATTGAAGGTGCCCGGAGGGCCCTTGCCCGTGTAAGGGTACACTGGGGTAAGCTGGATGGAGAGAAGCTGGTGAAGGACGGGCCGCCGCCGGGGAAGGAGCATCGCAAGCCCGAGAACTACTACAAGCAAGTTCTTGCCGGAGCCCACCTTGTCGCGGATGAATGTACTAAAGATGTAGTATTGAAATGAACTCGCTCGTTTGTATCCTGTGCGTTGAAAACTTGTTCATATGCGCTAAGCAATGCTTATTGAATTTAAAATATTATTTTCTGTGCGGCCGTTTATCAAAAATTGAGAGATGGCCGGTCGTCGGCTTCTGCCCCCATGCCACTAGTGCTGGGGTGTTCGGGATAAACCTGAGGGCTCTTTTTCCCATAGTTGGGTCCTTCGAGGGAGGAGCTCAGCACAACGAACCAGGCAATCGGACTATAATGCTTGAGCACTCTCACTTAGCCATAGAACGTTACAATTTTAAATTTCGGCGAAGCCCCTAGTTCGGATGGCCGAATTCGGGGCGCTATCCGCGCCTTTGGCCGGACATAGCCAGCTCCTCGCTCGAAGCGGCATAAGTCTTTAAGGACTCAGAAAACCTCTCGAACAGCGACCGGTCTCATGCCTTATCATGACAGTCTGTTTTAGCTTTCTCCACTGAGGTGCTTAACCTAGCTGAACTGGGGCACAATCGCAGTGGTTCTCCTAGTGCTACCTTAGCCAATATAGCGGAACGTAAGGCACCAAAACATAGGAGCCGGGCAAACCCAACATGTGACCAAAATCATGATTCGGAGCCGATGCATATAGTGCGATAAGTTCGGGGTGCCGCACTTGTGAAAGTGTACGGACTTCTCACACCAGATAGAAGGGTAATGAAGCCCCTGGCGTGTTTTGCCGTACCATGGTGTATGGTTGCGATCATGTTTTTTTAATGAACATATATATTAAAAGAGGACAACGCAAAAAATAGGCGAAAAGCTATGCATTGTTTATAGAGAGGCTATTTATCAAAGCCGAATGATACAAGTAGTGCGATAAGCAAAAAAATATATTAGACTATTTAACATGTCCTGACCAGGCGCAGGCCGCGGAATTTAGAAACAGATATATCGCTCGAGATAGAGACCACCTGAGAGTTCCGTAATGCGGCGTAGCTTTGTCTGCTTTCCTGGGTCTTGCATCGTCTGTGCGGCAGCAAAGCCGAACAGGTTATCCAGAGTGTGGAGTCCTGAAAGTAAAAAAGAAATCCAGCAGCCCCTAGTACGTTTGACGCCGTATTGTAAGCATGCCGTTAATGTGCCCCTCCCCCTGTGCCCATGGAATTTCGAGGGCGTAATTGTGTACTCGAGGTACTAGCTCCGCCATGTTGCGATGGCTGGGGTTGGGGCCGTATTGCTACGCTTGCTCCGAACGTGCCAGGCGGTCTTGTTGCAGGTTACTCCGGGCGTGCTTTGCATTGTCCGGCTTTTTAACGGCCGGACTGGAGAGTTGCCTTGAAAGGCTGCTTTGTACTTCCGCTGCGAGGGCCGCCGTGTGCTCCTCCGTACGGATGGAGCGTTCTGTGTTTCCGTTGACCGTAATTACTCCTCGAGGTCCTGGCATCTTGAGCTTGAGATATGCGTAGTGTGGCACCGCATTGAATTTAGCGAATGTGGTTCGTCCGAGCAGGGCGTGATAGCCACTGCGGAACGGAACTATATCGAAGATTAACTCTTTGCTTCGAAAGTTATCCGGAGATCCGAAGACCACATCAAGTGTTACCGAGCCTGTGCAATTGGCCTCTACACCTGGTATGATGCTTTTAAAGGTCGTCCTTGTGGGCTTGATCCTTGATGGATCTATGCCTATTTTCCGCACTGTATCCTGATAAAGCAGGTTCAGGCTACTGCCGCCGTCCATGAGGACTCTTGTGAGATGAAATCCGTCAATGATTGGGTCAAGAACCAATGTGGCAAAACCGCCGTGACGGATGCTAGTGGGGTGGTCCCTTCGATCAAAAGTGATCGGGCAGGAGGACCATGGGTTGAACTTTGGGGCGACTGGCTCCATCGCGTATACGTCCCATAGCGCACGCTTCCGCTCCCTCTTGGGAATGTGGGTCGCGTATATCATGTTCACCGTCCGCACTTGTGGGGGAAACCCCTTCTGTCCATTGTTGTTCGGCGGCCTGGGCTCCTCCTCGTCGTCTGTATGCAGCCCCTTGTCTTTGTGTTCGGCTCTTAACTTGCCTGCCTGCTTGAACACCCAACAATCCCTGTTGGTGTGATTGGCTGGCCTTTCGGGGGTGCCATGAATCTGGCACGAGCGGTCGAGTATCCGGTCCAAACTGGACGGGCCCTGGGTATTCTTTTTAAATGGCTTTTTCCGCGGACCGGATTTATCGCCTCTGAATCCGGCATTTACTGCCGTATCCTCATTGTTGTCGCTGCTAACGCGGCGCTTTTACTTATTTCGACGTGTCCTGCCACTTTTGTCCTTGGTATCCGAATTACCAGGGTTCTTCGATAAGTTGTTGCTGCGAGCTAGCCAGCTGTCTTCGCCCGCGCAAAAGCGGGTCATGAGTGTCGTGAGGGCTGCCATAGATTTCGGCTTTTCCTGTCCCAGGTGCCGGGCAAGCCACTCGTCGCGGATGTTATGTTTGAAGGCTGCTAGGGCCTTTGCGTCCGGACAATCGACTATCTGATTTTTCTTTGTTAGGAACCGTGTCCAGAATTGCCTGGCCGATTCTTCTGGCTGCTGAATTATGTGGCTTAGGTCGTCGGCGTCCGGTGGCCGCACATAGCTCCCCTGGAAGTTGTCGAGGAATGCGGCTTCCAGGTCTTCCCAAGAACCGATTGAGTCTGCTGGTAGGCTGTTAAGCCAGTGCCGGGCTGGTCCCTTGAGCTTAAAGGGGAGATATTTGATGGCGTGTAGATCGTCGCCACGTGCCATGTGGATGTGAAGGAGATAATCCTCAATCCATATTGTCTGATCTGTCGTACCATCGTACGACTCGATGTTGACGGGTTTGAAACCCTCTGGGATTTTATGATCCATTACTTCATCTGTGAAGCATAGTGGGTGTGCGGCGCCCCTGTACTGGGCTATGTCACGACGCAGCTCGGAAGAGCTATGCCTGTTGTGTTCGGCCCGGCCGGATTTATTGTGTCTGGAGTGAAGACCATCACGTGTTGTCGGGCATCTGCGCGATCCATAGATCGATCTTGTTTCCCTTGCTTTATCCTCCAGTACGTCTCGCAGGTCTGGCTCATTTTCCCGTGCCTTAGTTGAGCGGCACCGGGGCATGGCTTGTTTAGAGGTTCGATAGGCCTCTCTGTCGCGACCGCGAGGTGGCCGGTCTGCCATGTCATGCATTGGTAATGTAGGTGTTTCCCCCTCTGATTGGGGTAGCGGCCTGCGCTTAGGATAATTTTTGGAGGGGCTCTCGAGTTCATACTCTTCGGCCGCAAGGACTTCAGTCCATCTGTCAGCTAGCAAATCTTGATCAGCTCTAAGTTGTGGCTGCTTTTTCTTTAGGCTATTCGCCGTGGCTAGAAGCCTGCGTTTAAAACGCTCTTGTTCGGCGAGGACTGATGGTACGACGAATTCGTCGTCGTCGAGGCTTGCCTCGTCTTCGGAGGGAGGCATGTAGTTATCATCCTCAACCTCTCGCTCTGCCGCTCTCTCATGAGGGATGGCTTCTCCATCTTCCTGCGCCGAATCTTGCTAGATTTGGTGTTCTTCGGGGCTATCCAGGGTAGTATTATCTCCCGTGCCGGAATCACCGTTTCTGCTGTGGCGGGATTTAGAGCGGCGCCGTTGACGCCGGCGTTTTGGCTGTTTTTTCGAGGTGTCATCCTCCGCTGTTCCACCGCCATCTCCATCCTTTGGAGCGTCCACCATATATATGTCATATGACGAGGTGGCGGTCCAGCGCCCTACAGGTGCTGGTTCTTGTTCGTCTCCTCCTTCGTTGTCCATACCATCGAAGTCTTCAGAGCCGGAGTCAAGTATGTCGGTTAAATCATAGACAGTGGCTATTAAGTGGGTGGTGGGTGGGCTTTGAATTTCTTCGTCGTCCAAATCCCAACCTCGCAGACCATAGTCCGGCCTGGGCTCTCCTGATAGAGAGAGAGACTTGAGAGAATTCAGGATATCACCGAAAGGTGAGTGCTGAAAGATGTCCGTGGCGGTGAACTCCATTATAGGCGCCCAATCGGATTCGATCGGCAGGGGCACGGGAGGCCGGAGTTCGGAGAATAATCCGACTCCTTGGAGTCATGGGCCGTGCGGAGTACGGGGCTGGCGTTCGGCTCGATCGCCTTCAAGATCGCAGCCCCCGAGGTGACGTCCAACCGTTCATCCTCAAAGAACGCAGTGGGCTCCGAGTCGAGGATCGGGGCAGGTGCGTGTGCGGCCTCCAAGGCACTATTCGGAGGCAGAGCTATATCATGCCCCTCGAGGTAGTGCGGCGCGCTTGGCTGTGGCTTGAACCCGTCGAAGATCAAGTCTCCGCGGATATCTGCCGTGTAGTTTAAGCTTCCAAGCCTGACTTGATGGCCAGGGGCGTAGCTTTCGATCTGCTCCAGACGACCAAGCGAATTGGCCCGCAGAGCGAAGCCGCCAAAGATGAAGATTTGTCCGGGGAGGAAAGTCTCACCCTGGACCTCATCGTTGTTGATGATCAAAGGAGCCATCGGGCCTAAAAGCGACGACACAGAGGAACTCTCAATGAAAGCACCAATGTCGGTGTCAAAACCGGCGGATCTCGGGTAGGGGGTCCCGAACTGTGCATCAAGGTCGGATGGTAACAGGAGACAAGGGACACTTTATTTTACCCAGGTTCGGGCCCTCTCGATGGAGGTAAAACCCTACTCCTGCTAGATTTATATTGATGATATGGGTAGTACAAGAGTAGATCTACCATGAGATCAAGGAGGCTAAACCCTAGAAGCTAGCCTATGGTATGATTGTGTATGATGATGGTTGTCCTACGGACTACAACCCTCCGGTTTATATAGACACCGGATAGGGTTAGGGTTACACAGAGTCGGTTACAATGGTAGGAGATCTTGAATATCCGCACGCCTAGCTTGCCTTCCACGCCAAGAAAATATCCTTCCGGACACGGGACGAAGTCTTCAATCTTGTATCTTCATAGTCCTGGAGTCCGGCTGAAGGTATAGTCCGGCTATCCGAACACCCCCTAATCCAGGACTCCCTCATGCACTGTGGAGCCAAACCTTGCACGCACCTGCGCCTCCACCGCTGTCGGATCACGGGTTCCGGCCGACCCTTAAGGTTCGAACTCTGGGGTGCGCGCGGAGATCGTGCCCTCTACCTCTCCGTCTCGTAAGGATCTAACTACTGCAAGAACAACACAAGAGTCAGTTCTTGGCTAGGGGATGAACTGTTGGAGGAGTCCAGTCGCCCTTCTCTCTCTCTCCGGGTGCCTCTTTTCTAGCTGCCTCTACTCTGGGGGTGGCTAGTCCTATTTATAGGAAAAGGCCCTGGGCCTCTTCACAAATATTGAGCGGGAAGGGCGCCAACAATTGGCCAATTCGAAGGGGAACATCTGGTACACTTATCCTGACTAAAGTTGGTCTTCGCCTGCCAAAGGCCCTGTGGTGACGTCGTCCTGGGCTCCATGGTGACCTCCTTCCCATCGTTGGACTGGTCTTGGTCTCGTTGCACCGAAATGGGTGCCTTTGCTTGATCCTCTCGCCTGCGCTTGCCCCCTTTGCACCAAAGAGGAAAGGGAGACGCTGCGTGGGCTGGCGCCCGCCTGGCACCCTTGGTCGTCATGGCTTGCTCATGGGCACCTCGTGAGGTACCCGCCTTGATCTCTCCGCCTCCTTGCGAGCCAGCCTAAGGAGGCCGTGCTTGAGGAAGCGCCATGTCGTCCGCCTCGCGAGACTTGGCCCCTCACGAGGGTCTTGAGCCTTGTGCTGATGAAGATGGGCCACGCTGGGCCCCCATTTGTGCCACGCCGCAGGCAGGCAAGTCTGGGGACCCCGTTTCTAGAACGCCGACAGTAGCCCCCGGGCCCAAGGCGCGCACGGACTTGGCCGTGCCGAGAGGCGAAAGGGCAAGGGCGAAGCGCCGCGGGCCCTAACAGCCTGCGGCCTTGGGCGCCGCGTCGCGGTTTGACAGGACGTGGGCGTCTCCGCTTCCCCACGACGCCTTGGCAACTGCGTGACTTTACTAGTCCCTGCATGCGTAGATACGGGTCATTATTACCTGCGATCGTGGTGCTCGACGGTTGGCCTCTTCCGGCTATAAGTGCGAGGCCGCACAAGCTCCGCCAGTCCACCCCTTCCCGCTTCTCTTCTTCTTCCTCTCCTTCGCCGCCGCCGCTCGCATGGCTCCGAAAAGGTTCTCAGCCGCGGAGAAGGGGAAGGCTAGTCGGGCGGGGCCCAACTCCCCTCCGGCCAAGCGCGGCCGGGGTCGTCCCCGCAAGCATCCTGCGGTCCCCGCTGTGGCTCCCTGTGGGCACAGGGGTGGTTCTCCGCGTTGTGGTGAGCGCTCGGCTGCCAAGCGGAGGCAGGCTGTGGCTGCGCGGCCCCCCAGGCCGCGCTTTCGCTCGGCGGAGGTGCTGCCGGAGTTCGTTGTGTGGTCGGCGGACCCGACCAACACCTGGCTCCAGCTCCCTCGCTTCTTCATCAGCGAGCTGCCGGCCCACGCCTGGTGCGGCTTCTGGCTTCAGGCTGACGGTTGCTGCAGTAGGGCCTCCTGGGTTTCGCTCGAGGTCTCCCCTTCTAGGAATGGGGTCCTGACTTGCGGCTGGCAAACATTTGCCCGCGCGCGCGGCCTAGGCCAGCGGTGCACCCTGCACTTCAAGTTCGACGGCGAGGGAACCCTCTACGTGAGGGTGTTTGGGGAAGATGGTCGCCGCGCAGGATGCTGCCTCGAGGACGACGACCGTGGCCAGGGGCCTCGCTCCAACGACGATGGAGGAGACAGCGCCCACTCTGATGGCGGCGCCCGATGCTCCCCAAGCTCCACCAACTCTTCTTCGGGCGGCTCCTCCAGCGGTGGCCGCAGCCAGCCCCCTCGCCGCCGCGCTTGCTTGGGGGGTGGATGTTCATCCGCCCATCGCCGCGCCCCGGTGAAGCGCGAGAGGGAGTCCGCCTGAGCTCCGGAGGCATCCGGTGTCGCCTCAGCACGCCGATGTGAGGCGGGCCGCGCCGGGCTTGCCCTTTCCTTTTCCTTTTGCTCCCTGTCTAAGACAAGACAGCTGCATGGAGCCCCGTGGGGGCGTGTTGAGAATCATTGCCATTGTAGCCATTACCTTGATTTTGTTGTTGCGCTTCTCAACTATTTGCCCTAGCGTAGGTAGTTTGCGGCCCCAACCAGGGGGCGACCGACCCAGGCCCTGTGTGCATGTCGCGGTGCCCGAGGGGCACGGACCAGAGGGGTGCTCCTGTAGAGAGCCCGGGCCATGAAACCTTTAAGCGGCTAGAGCAGAAACGCTCGCGAGGGTGTTCGAGTCCCATCCCTCGCGAGGCCTTTCATGAGAGAAAATCAAAACGAGGAGCGAAAATCGACAAACCACAAATCAACAACGGCGATAGTGTCGATAAGACTTCAGATGCAAGTAAAACACGTCAAATGCAGAAAGCAAATGAAAAAGCCGCGTCCGGCACCTAGTCTAGTCTTCGACGTCTTCTCACCAGCGCGGAGCTAAGTGCTGCCACTGGGCGTGGGAGGGAGCCCCAGGGCCTGAGGCCGGCGCTCTTGAGACTCCGGGGCGTGTACAACCCCACTCATTATTACGTGAGAGTGTCACGGGGCGGCGAGCTTCACAGGCATTGGCATTCTTCACAGGCTCCGGGCCTTTCTCCTTAGAGGTAATAAGCTTCACAGGCATTCGCCTTCTTCACAGGCTCTAGGCCTTTTCCCTTAGAGGTAATAAGCTTCACAGGCATTCGCCTTCTTCACAGGCTCTGGGCCTTTTCCCTTAGAGGTAATAAGCTTCACAGGCATTCGCCTTCTTCACAGGCTCTGGGCCTTTTCCAAAAAGAGACGATCTTCACAGGCGTTCGCCTTCTTCACAGGCTCTGGGCCTTTTCCAAAAAGAGACGATCTTCACAGGCGTTCGCCTTGTTCACAGGCTCAGGGCCTTTTAGGGGTAGAACCTCCGGAGGTGCTGGATGTTCCACGCGTTCTGGATCGGCTCCCCCTCTTGAGTTTCCAAGCGCACGGAGCCAGGCCTGGAAACATGAACAACCTTGAACGGGCCCTCCCACATGGGAGAGAGCTTGTGCAGCCCTTCCCTGGAGAGGACCCGCCTGAGTACGAGGTCTCCTACCTCGAGGGTACTCGGGCGGATGTTGCGGCAGTGATATCATCGTAGCGCCTGTTGGTACCTTGCCGCTTGCAGCGCGGCTTCCTGGCGGCGTTCCTCCCCCAGCACGAAGTCCATCCCCCGCATAGCGTCCTGCTGCGCCTCGTCGAACGCCAGGACCCGCGCGGAGCGACGCCTGACCTCTTGAGGAAGGACTGCTTCGGCTCCATAGACCAGGAAGAACGGGGTTTCCCCGGTTGGTTTGGTCGCGGTTGTGCGGATGGACCACAGCACGGATTGGAGCTCGTCATACCAACCCCTGCCGCAGGCCTCCATCTTCTTCTTGAACGTTCTGGTCTTGAGGCCTCTCAGGACCTCCGCGTTGGCTCGTTCGGCTTGCCCATTGCTTCGCGGGTGTGCCATCGAAGCGTAGCATATCTGCGTTCCAAGGTTAGCACAATATGTTTTGAAGAGATTACTGGTGAACTGCGAACCATTGTCTGTGATGATGCGGTTCGGCACCCCGAACCGGCTCACGATACCCCTGATGAACTTAACCGCGGAGCCCGCGGGGATGGTACGGACAGCCTCCACCTATGCCCACTTGGTGAACTTGTCAATGGCGACGTAGAGGTAACGGTAGCCCCCTGGCGCCCGAGGGAACGGGCCCAGAATATCCAACCCCCAAACTGCGAATGGCCACGAGAGGGGTATAGTCTGCAGGCTCCCCGTTGGTTGATGGATCTGCTTGGAATGGAACTGGCAGGCCTCACAAGCCTTTACTAATTCGATTGCGTCGTTGAGCGCGGTGGGCCAATAGAACCCACTATGGAATACTTTGCCGACGAGGGTCCGTGATGATGAGTGGTGTCCGCAGTCTCTGGCGTGTATGTCCCCAGTAGTTCCCTTCCTTGCTCCCTGGAGATGCAGCGCAGAGATACGTCGTTGGGTCGCTTCCGGTAGAGTTCTCCGTCTCTGATGCAGTATGTCGTGGCCTGCCGTGCCACACGTTCTGCTTCCTCCTCCTTCTCTGGCAGGGCCCCATGTGTCAGGTAATTCCGGAGCTCTATGATCCAGCATTCCTCCTGAGGTTCCATCGTCAGGAGCAAGCGTGCTCCTGAGGGCGGTCCGCAGATCGGGGCTCCCGAGGCTGGCGGTTGAGGGAGCTCCTCTCGAGGCTGAGCTGTGCTTGATAGCATTGGCTGCGCTGAAGGCTTGAAGAGCCGCTCTTCGAAGACGCCGGGCTCCTGCGGGAGCCGCCTGGACGCCCGTCCGGCTATGTCGTCAGCTTCCTGGTTGCTTCCACGGGGCAGGTGCTTCAGCTCCAGCCCCCAGAACTGCTTTTCAATCCTACGGACCTCTGCCAGGTAGGCCTCCATATGCTCGTCCTTCGGCTCGTACACCTTATTGGAGAAGTTGACTAGGAGCTGCGAGTCGCCTTTGACGGTGAGGCGCTTCACTCCCAGGGCCGCTGCGGCCTTCAACCCGGCTATCAGTCCCTCATATTCTGCTATGTTGTTGGAGACCTTTTCTCCTTGCTGGAAACAGAGTTGTACTGCATAGTAAAGCTTATCCTGAGTGGGTGATATCAGCACCGCACCATCCCCCGCGCCGTGCCTAGAGAATGCCCCGTCGAAGTACATGACCCAGCCTTCTGGCGCCTCGCTCCTTGGGGAGAGGGAACGATCCTCGTTGTCCTTGAGGCCTGGCGCCTCTGTCCATTCTGCCACGAAATCCGCCAATGCGGCTCCTTTGATGACCCTAGTTGTGCTGAACTCGAGCTGAAATGCCTGCAACTCTATGTTCCATTCAACAACCCTTCCGGCCGAGTTAGGGCTCCTGAGCACCCTCTCCAGGGGGTACGATGAGACGACCTTGATCGGGTGAGCTTGGAAGTAGTGAGGCAGCTTGCGCGAGGCCACTAGTAGCACGAGGAGGAGCTTCCGAGGCATCGGGTATCGTGCCCTCGCGTCCCGTAGCACCGTGCTAACGAAGTAGACCGGGTGCTCAACAAGGCTGAGAGCATCTTGGGTCGTGGCACCCTCGGGAGGTGAGGGCACCTCACAGGACAACGTGACCTCGGGAGGTGGACCATCCGGGCGTGCGGCCTCTCCTGTCTCTGGTGCGTTCTTCGGCGGTTGATCCTCCTCATCTGTGGTTTTGGCTTCCTCGGTCTTTCCTTGTTCCCTTTTTGCCCTGCCTCGGGCTGCCGCTGCGGTCTTGACCTGGCGCTCCTCCCTAACCGCCACCAAGGCCGCGCTGGCGGAGTAGGAGGTGGCAGCGAGGTAGAGCAGCAGGGGCTCTTGAGGACGCGGGGCCACCATGACTGGCGGACTGGTTAGGTACCTCTTGAGATCCCGAAACGCCTTATCTGCCTCTTCAGTCCACTCAAAGGGCCCCGTTTTCTTCATCAGCTGAAAGAAAGGCAGCGCTCGTTCCCCCAATTTGGAGATGAAACGCCCTAGCGCGGTCACACGCCCCGTGAGCTTCTGCATTTCTCTGAGGGTCTTAGGCGGACTCATGTCCTCAACCGCCTTGACCTTCTCGGGGTTGGCCTCGATGCCACGGTGAGATACGAGGAATCCCAAAAGCTTGCCCGAGGGAACGCCAAACACACATTTCTCCGGGTTGAGCCCCAGGTTTACTGCGTCGAGGCTCGCGAAGGTCTCCTCCAGGTCTTGTATCAGGGTCCTCGCCTCTCGAGATTTCACCACAATGTCATCAACGTATGCCTCAACTTTCTTTCCGAGCTGCGGGCCCAAGGTGATATGCATCAGCTGCTGAAAAGTTGCCCCCACGTTACGCAGTCCGATTGGCATGCATGTATAGCAGTATACCCCGCAAGGGGGTAAGAAGGCGGTCTTCTCAACGTCTTCTATCGCCATCTTGATCTGGTGATATCCGGAGAAGGCATCCAAAAAGCACAGAAGGTCGCACTCGGCGGTGGAATCGACGATCTGTTCGATGCGAGGGAGCGGGAACGGATCTTGCGGGCATGCCTTGTTGAGGTTGGTGAAGTCGACACACATGCGTTCCTTCCCCCCTTTCTTGGGCACAACGACAGGGTTGGCCAACCAATCTGGGTACCGGACCTCGCGAATGACTCCAGCGGCTTCTAACTTGCAGGTCTCTTGGACGATGAAGGCCTGCTTCTCTGCGGACTGTCGCCTGGCCTTCTGCTTCACGGGGCGCACATTTGGGCATACGTTGAGGTGATGCTCGATGACGGCCCTGGGGATCCCTGCCAACTGATTGGGCTCCCAAGCAAACACTTTCTTGTTTGCACGCAGGAACCTGACCAGGGCCTCCTCCTCCTCAGGCCCCAGGTTGGCGCCAATGGTGAAAGTGGCGCTGGAGGACCCGTCCTCGTCGACGGGTATATGCTTGGTTTCTGCCTTGTCCCGGGTGAACAACTGCTTCTTCTTGGTAGGCGCAGCCCCCTTGGGCTCAGGGGTCCCCGCGTTGGCGGGCTGTGCCGATGCCGCCGTCTTGAAGGTGAGCTTGAGTACTCGTAGGGCGTCCCCGGTGTGTCCATGCACGGTGAGGGTACCGTTGCTCCCGGGCATCTTCATGAGGTTGTACGCCGGGTGCGTGGCGGCCATGAACTGAGCCAGTGCCGGGTAGCCGAGGATGGCGTTGTAAGGGAGGCCGATGGGTGTGATGTCGAAGTCGACCATCTCCGTGCGGAAGTTGTCGTAGGTGCCGAAGGTTACTGGGAGCCGGATCTGTCCCAAGGAGTCGGACGACCCGCCCCCGACGCCCGAGAAGGATCGGCTGGGTTGCAGCCACTCCCGGGGTATGCAGAGGAGGTTGAAGGCCTCGACCGAGAGCACGCTGAGGCCCGCTCCGCCATCGATGAGGGTTCTGGTGACGGCCACCTGACAGATGGTGGGGGTGCACAACAGGGGGAGGGCGCCCGCGACAGCCAAGTTAGCGGGGTGGTCCTCCGAGCTGAAGGTCAGACCAACCTCGCGCGCCGCCCGGTCCGGGGGAGCCCCCCGCCGCGCGGAAACGGCACCGATCTGGCGGGCAAATGGCTTGACGTGGCTGCTTGTGGGTGGCGCCTGCGAGCCGCCTAGGAGGGCCGCAACGACCGGAAGCGTCGATGTCGCGGTGCGGTCACCCTGTCGCATAGGCAGGTGCTGGGGTGGTGCTTGCTGCTCGCCTCCCGTTGGGCCGGTGGTGGTGTTGATGGCGTGCGACGGGGGACGGCAAGGACGCCCACCAGCGAGGGCCACTGGCGTGACGCGAGCTCGATGGGCGCCGTACATGGATGCGGCAGTCGGAGGACGACGGAGCGGTGGAAGGCAGACTCCGGCGCACCCCTACCTGGCGCGCCAAATGACGGATCACGGGTTCCGGCAGACCCTTAAGGTTCGAACTCTGGGGTGCGCGCGGAGATCGTGCCCTCTACCTCTCTGTCTCGTAAGGATCTAACTACTGCAAGAACAACACAAGAGACACAGAGTTTATACTAGTTCGGGCCACCGTTGTGGTGTAATACCCTACTCTAGTTTGTGGGGGGTGGATTGCCTCTCGGGCTGATGATGAAGAACAGTACAAGGAAGAACAGCCTCGCGAGGGTCAGTTCTTGGCTAGGGGATGAACTGTTGGAGGAGTCCAATCGCCCTTCTCTCTCTCTCTGGGTGCCTCTTTTCTGGCTGCCTCTACTCTGGGGGTGGCTAGTCCTATTTATAGGCAAAGGCCCTGGGCTTCTTCCCAAATATTGAGCGGGAAGGGCGCCAACAATTGGCCAATTCGAAGGGGAACATCTGGTACACTTATCCTGACTAAAGTTGGTCTTCGCCTGCCAGAGGCCCTGTGGTGACGCCGTCCTGGGCTCCATGGTGACCTCCTTCCCACCGTTGGACTGGTCTTGGTCTCGTTGCACCGAAATGGGTGCCTTTGCTTGGTCCTCTTGCCTGCGCTTGCCCCCTTTGCACCAAAGAGGAAAGGGAGACGCTGCGCGGGCTGGCGCCCGCCTGGCACCCTTGGTCGTCATGGCTTGCGTCATGGGCACCTCGTGAGGTACCCGCCTTGATCTCTCCGCCTCCTCGCGAGCCAGGCTAAGGAGGCCGTGCTTGAGGAAGCGCCATATCATCCGCCTCGCGAGGCTTGGCCCCTCGCGAGGGTCTTGAGCCTTGTGCTGATGAAGATGGGCCACGCTGGGCCCCCATTTGTGTCACATCCCTAGCTTCTGGCATTGCATTAGGGTAACCTCATGTGTGCATCATGTTTAAACTTTGAAAGAAACTTGAAATAGGGATTGCCTAAACCCTAGCATTAAAGGAACTCACTAGGTTCAACCCAAATATTTCCAGTAAATCCAAATGGCTTTCAAAAATGTTCATCATTCTTGGAAAAAGCTGGAAACAGTAACCAGTGGTGATGCACATTTTAGCATGACATATTTGGGCTCTGGATTAAATCATATTCTATTTGCATTTGGGCACTTAAATGCTATTTAATATTTTAAATGCTCAGATAATCATGAACTAAAATCTTTACTGTTGGAAATATTCCAAACAGTAGCCTTGAGCAGTTTCATGATTTATGGGTTAGTTTTAGTATTTTAATAAAAGCCCTAAAGACTACAGAATAATAGAAAACAGAATTAAAAGAGAGAGAGAGGAACTTACCTGGGAAGCCCACCTGGCCTGGCACTGTAGCTGCCCAGCTGGGCAAAGCCAGCCCAGCCCATCTCCACCTCCCCTGTCGTCTTCCTCCTCTTGCCAGGAGGACGAAGGGCGCGTGGCCACCGCTCGCGAGCACGCGCCTCGCCAGCTCCTGCTTGCCGCCGACGCCCTGGACGCGCTGTACGGCGCCACGCACACCCCCCCGACCCTCTCGTCCTCTCCCCTCTCTCCCTGGATCTCTTTCCCCTCCCCTGCTCTCTCTCTCACCCGCGCCGAGCGCCATCATCGCCGCCGCTTGCTGCTGCCACGGCCACCGCCACTGACTCGCCCCCTTCCCATAACCACAAGCTCCGTATGCTCGCGCTGAAGCTCTTAGGCGAGCCGCCCGACGCCGGAAGCCCTGGATGCCGCCTGCACCGCCGTTCCCCTCCTCGGGCACCCGAGATCGCCGCCGTGATTTCGTCGCCTCCGAGCCGCCCCCAAGCACGCTGAGCTCCTCAACGACCTCCCAGTGAGCTCCGACGCATTCCCCCTCTCTTTCCCGCGTCTTCCCCGACCTCTAGCCGCGGTTCCGTCAAGGCCGATACTCACCGCCGCCTGAGCTCAACGTCGGCGTGGCTCCGGTGACCAATTGGTCCCGGGCGTGCGTACGTTACGCTCAGGGCATCGCGTGCTGCATCTTCAGCATGCTAGCTCGCTCGCTTGGGCACCGTAGCCGCGTCCCCGCACCTGCCCGAGCTCCGGCCGCCGCCCCGAGCTCCGCTCCGGCGAGCTCCGGCCGCCCCTGCCTCTCCCACTTACTCCAGATGACGCGGACGAGGCTCAGCTCCTCGCCCGTGGTCCCCGTTGCTCGAATGGTCGCCGGAGGATGAAACCCGAGCGCCTCCGCCGTCCCTGGCCTCGCCGGCGACGAGCCGCGGGTCAACTCCGGTGAGTTTGACCCAGGGTTGACCACGGTTTGACCTCCCCTGACATGTGGGCCCAGGCCCCTGTCTAATTGTTATTAGCTTAATTAGTGGTTAATTAACCTATTTAACCCCCGGAGTCACTGACATGTGGGCCATGCCCCACTGACACTTTTAGTTAGGATTAAATTAGCACTAACAGTCTCTGTTAATTAACCCAGTCACTGACGTGCGGGTCCCACCGGTCAGTTTGACCTTGACCTGGCGTGTTGACCTGCTGACGTCACTCAGATGTCATGCTGACGCAACATTTCATTTTCTGGTATTAGTTAATTCTAAATATTTTAAAATTTCAGAAAATACCCCAAACTTCAAAAATTCATATAAATTCAATCGTAGCTCAGATTGAAATAATTTATATATGAAAAATTATCAGGAAAATTCAAGGAATCCATCTGTACCATTTTCATGCATGTTTGATCAATATTTGTCCTCTGTTTTGGACAAAACAAATAAAGGGCATTTAAATAATCATATATGGAGTTGGAATTTGAATCATGTATTCAAACCAACTTCATTTAAATCATAGCTAGATGCATTAGCTCAAATCACAGCATATTGCCATGTCATGATCATGCATCATATTGTGGCATTGCATTGATTTTGTTCTTTCTCAGTTGCCGGTGTTTGTTCCCTCTCGATAGACGTGGTTCCGACGATGTGATCGATGACACCGATGAAGAGCTATACTATCTTCAGAAGTGCCAGGCAAGCAAAACCCCCTTGTTCATTCCGATAAAATCCCACTCTCTCGCTCCTGCTCTCTTTTACTACATTAGAACAACAACGATTCATGTGTTACTTGCTGCGGTAGCTGACCCCTTTATCCTTTGCATGACCTGTCATTCCACAGTAAATAGATGAAACCCACTAGCATGAGTAGGAGTTGTTTGAGCCCATGTTGTGCCTACTCATTCATGCTTGTTTGTCATGCCTGCTACTGCTTAGAGTTGAGTCGGGTATGATTCATCGGGAATGAATTGGAATGGTGTTGAACATGTCCTACTGTGTGTGAGCTAAGTGTGTGAACACGATTTGGTAAAGGTAGCGGTGAGAGGCCATGTAGGAGTACATGGTGGGTTGTCTCATTGTAGCCATCCTCAGGAACTGAGTTCTGTGTTTGTGATCCATGAAACAGTTACTACCACGCATCGGGCCCGAAACCAATGGACCCTCTCGGCTTCTTGATCACCCTTGTCCTCTGTCCAGGAGTTGCAAAGTAGTTTCTGGTGTTTGTAGCATGCTGGGGGCCGCACGCGGCGCTGACCATCGGGGTGGGCTGTGTTGCGGTAGGCACGTGGCACGGTGTACCGACTCGCCCGTTTGGTGTCTCGGGAACCCTGTTCACATCGTTCGGGGCCGTTAGTGGAAACCTCGGCCGGACTCCCTGCGGATGGAACCCGAATAGGCGATAAACCTGGACTAGAGACTTGAGTGTTTAGGTAGGCCGTGGCCGACACCCTCGCTGGGCTTCCGCTTGAAGGTTGTCGAGTACATGTCGTGTAAACGGCGGTAAGTGGTGAGAGCGTGTGTGAAGAAGTACACCCCTGCAGGGTTAACATCATCTATTCGAATAGCCGTGTCCGCGGTAATGGACTTCTGGGTTGCCTATAACAGTTCATAGACAAGTGAAAGTGGATACTCTAAAATACGCAAGATAAGCGTGAGTGCTATGGATGGCCTTCTCGTAGGGAGACGGAAGTGGATCCATAGTGGTGTATTGGATGGTGAATATGTGGACTCGTGTGCGCCACACCAACAGAGTCGCTTGCAGTCGTAGTTCAGGTTAGCCACTGAGTCAAAGCTGGCTTGCTGCAGTCAAACTCCACCACCCCCTTTATTGGTACTGATGCATATGTAGTTAGTTCTGATGTAAGTCTTGCTGAGTACAATTGTACTCACGTTTGCCTATTTTATGTTTTGCAGAGAGACGTCGGTCTCGCTAGTAGTACTGCTTGGACTTCGACGTTTAGCTTGATACCTCAGCTACGATCTTGTGCCCTTGGCAGGATCTGGTAGATAGTCAGGCTTCTCAACCTTTTTCATTTGTAGATGTCTGTACTCAGACATGTTAAGCTTCCGCATGTGCTTGCCTTGTATGCTCTGAATGTTGGGTCATGAGACCCATGTTTGTAATATCTCGCTCTTCGGAGCCTAATGAATAAATATTTTGAGTCGTAGAGTTATGTTGTGATGCCATGTTGTATTTACTCATATCGGGCATATTGTGTGTATGATTGAAATGCTTAGTATGAGTGGGATCCGACTATCTAGTTGTTTATCCTTGGCAGCCTTTCATATGGGGAAATGTAAGTCTAGTGCTTCTGAGCGATAGTAGTCCGCTACAGCCCGGTTCACCGGAGTCCTGTTAGCCCAGCACTACTGCTCGGAACTCTTGACTGGCCGGCATGTGTTTCACGTCGTTCCTGTGTCTGTCCCTTCGGGGAAATGTCACGCGGTGTTATCCGGAGTCCTGCCTAGCCTGCTACAGCCCGGGTCACCGGAGTCCTGTTAGCCCAGTGCTACAGCCCGGATATATACGTTGTTGACCGACATGCTCGATGTGATTCATGTATGCCTGTCCTCATGGGTTAGTGCCGCCTTGGGTTCACGACTAGCCATGTCGGCCCGGGTTCTTTGTCATATGGATGCTAGCGACACTATCATATACGTGAGCCAAAAGGCGCAAACGGTCCCGGGCCAGGTAAGGTGGCACCCGTGGGAATACCGTGCGTGAGGCCGCAAAGTGATATGATGTGTTACATGCTAGATCGGTGTGACTTAGGATCGGGGTCCTGACAATTTGTGCCATGCCGCAGGCCGTAGGTAGGCAAGTCTGGGGACCCCCGTTCCCAGAACGCCGACAACCGCTTGCCCGGGGGAGAAATCCCAGTGTAGAAGCCCCTCCATGGATCAAATCTAGAGATTTCTTTCTAAATTATTGGATCTTGTCCGCTAGAAAAGTAAGCCTGTAAGGCATGGACTTCTAATCTCAAGCTCAGGCCTAAGGGTGCAATTGCTTACTGGTGATTGTCATTTGTGGTGTTAGCTGACTTTTAGGTAGGGGAGTCCAGAGAATGAAGCCTGGTAGAAGGAATGATGGAGATAGTGTTGCTGCGAAGATTAGTCCAAGCAGACTTGGTGGATCCACTGTTCACCGGAGTCCACGAGTTTTGTCAAATAATAAGCCTTCTTCATCTCCCCTTCCGAAACGCTCTTTGTTGAAGGAGAATAAGAAGCATAAAGTTGCTCCTGCGAAGGTGCACAAAGGTGTGAAGAAGCATGCTCGTGTCGAAGCTGAAGATCCTGCATTTAAAGAAGATGATATCGAAGTTAATTCTGAAGATGAATATGCAGTGGTACGTGTTTGTAATGTATGTGACTTACTAGTTGTACTTGTAATGATTTAATTGTGTCCGGGTTGGTATGATGGCCATGTGAGGGCTGTTCATTGTTTGCATCAATTGAGGGTGGCAATGAAGTTGTTTTAATAGTTGATCTTGTGCAATCTATTTTTTTCTTCTTGGCTTCATATGTTTGTTTTGTATTTTATATTCATTTCATTAAGATGTGCCTTCTTTATTTTCATTTACAGCCTTTTAGCATTATGAGTCTGGTCAAGCCGGTGAGAGGAAATGACGGAAAAGTTGCTTTGGATGAAGGTGACTTATAGCAATTTGATAACCCACAAGTATAGGGGATTGCAACAGTTTTCGAGGGTAGAGTATTCAACCCAAATTTATAGATTCGACACAAGGGAAGCCAAAGAATATTTGAAGGTATTAGCAGCTGAGTAGTCAATTCATCCACACCTCAAGATTAATTATCTGCAGCAAGTAATCAGTAGGACAGTAATATGATAGTTTTGATAGTAGTAACAGCAGCAACGGTAATAGTAATAGTGATAACAGTAATTTGTAGCAAGTGTAACAGTGATGACAGCAGAAGTAACTTAGCAGAGCAATATAAGATAAATTCGTAGGCATTGGATCGGTGACTTGTTGGATGATATTCATCATGTGACAGTTATAACCTAGGGCGATACTGCACTAGCTCCTGTTCATCGATATAATGTAGGCATGTATTCCGGAAATAGTCATACATGCTTTATTAAAAGAACTTGCATGGCATCTTTTGTCCTACCCTCCCGTGGCAGCGGGGTCCATATTGGAAACTAAGGGATATTTAGGCCTCCTTTTAATAGAGAACCAGAACAAAGCATTAACACATAGTGAATACATGAACTCCTCAAACTACGACCATCACTGGGAGTGGGCCCGGTTGTTGTCACTCCGGGGTTGCCGGATCGTAACACGTAGTAGGTGACTATAACTTGCAATACCGGATCTAAAACATGGATATAATGATGATAACAAGTACGGTTCAGATCTGAGTTCATGGCACCCAGGCCCAAAGTGACAAGCATTAAGCATAGCAAAGTCATAGCAGCATCAATCTAAGAACATAGTGGATACTAGGGTTCAAGTCCTAACAAAACTAACTCGATTACATGATGAATCTCATCCAAGTCCTCACCGACCAGCGAGCCTACGAAGGAATTACTCACTCCCGGTGGGGACCATCATGGAATTGGCGATGGAGAAGGGTAGGTGACGACAAAAAACGAAGATCCCCCTCTCCGGAGCCCCAAACAGACTCCAGATCTGCCCTCCAGAGGAAGAACAGGGCTTTGCGGCTGCTCAGTCTCGTGGATCGCGATAATTCTTCCTTATTTTTTCTGGAAAAACAGATTTTATAGCATCGGTCTCAGGGTCTACAGGGCCACTAGGTGGGTACAACCTAGCTGGGCGCCAGGAGAGGGGGCGCGCCCTGGTAGGTTGTGCCCACCAAGGTGCCCTTCTCTGGCAGGTCTTGGCTCCATAAATTCTTATTTATTATATAAAAATTCCTCATGAAGTTTCGTTCCTTTCTGAGAACTTTTATTTCTGCACAAAAACAACACCATGGTAGTTCTGCTGAAATCAACGTCAGTCCGGGGTTAGTTTCATTCAAATCATGCAAATTAGAGTCCAAAACAAGAGGAAAAGCATGATAAAAAGTTGATACGCTGGAGACGTATCAACTCCCCCAAGCTTAAACCTTTGCTTGTCCTCAAGCAATTCAGTTGATAAACTGAAAGTGAAAAAGAAAAACTTTTACGAACTCTTTTGCTCTTGTTTGCATAAATAAGCTTAAACAACACCCAGGTTTTCAGCTAACATTATAACTAACCATGTCGACAATAACACGTAAAGATTATAATGACTCATATGAATGACCTAATTAACTGGCGAGCAATAATAAGATATCTCAAACAGCAACATGTTGTCAAAACAATCATGATATAATACTGGTATCTCGCTAGCCCTTTCTGAGACCGCAAAACATAAATGTAGGGCACCTCCAAAGTTCAAGCAGCGACTGAACATTGTAATTCATGGTAGAAAAGATCCAGTCATGATGCACCCAACATTAGCTACAAACAATGCATAAATCATGACAACTGTGCTCTCTCAGTTTCTGGCGCTTGTTTTAGAAGGTGATGACACAACATAAAAGTAAATAGATAGTCCCTTCGCAGAGGGAAGCAGTGATTCGCAGAGGTGCCAGAGCTCAATTTTTAAAACAGAGGTAAATGGTTATTCTAGGACATGCACCCTTCTCATTTACTTCACGACCATCAGTTATCAACATCTTCCATGCTAAGCACGCTAGTGGCAGTTCCCAAGCGATAGAAGTAAAGGTTCTGACTCCATTGGGAGTTTTTGTTTGATTATTCCAGAGATTAACTCTTTTCCATGTTTGCAGTTTGGGACTGGGCATCCCTATTACCGCCCTTTTATCGTGCGACGGCGAGTGAATAAACACTCGACCCGAGAATAACCCGCTTAGCATGGAAGATACCGACCACCTCCTGTCATTCCATGAATGATCCGTGCACACAAAAAGGATATTTTTTAGAAGTTTTTAGAGGTGGCACATGCAAATTTACTTAGGACGGCAGGGTAATACCGCATATAGGTAGGTATGGTGGACTCATGTGGAATAACTTTGGGTTCAAGGTTTTGATGTACAAGCAAAATTCCCACTTAGTACAGTCGAAGGCTAGCAATTATATTGAGAAGCGGCCAGCTAGAGAGCAACAACGATCATAACCATGCATTATGCATAAGTAACATTGGACACTAGCATGAGTAGGATATGAACACCATGAACATAAATATCATAGAGGCTATGTTGGTTTTGATTCAACTACATGCATGAACATGTGCCAAGTCAATCCACTCGAACATTCAGAGGAGGATACGATATCATCATACTAGCATTCAGAGGAGGATACCATATCATCATACTACATCACAATCATTTTAACGCTATGTTGATATCCAAGATAAATCATTATAAACTCCCAGCTACTTATGCATGGCACGAGAACCTATAATCTCTAATTTTCGTTGCAAACATGTTTAATCATAATGGGCAGAACCATGGATACTAGGTTAAACTTATTTACACAAACAGAACAATTCGATTTCATACTAGTTTCTCTCTGCCACGGCCAGTTCATCGAGTGTTGTCATTATTGCCTTTCACTTGCACGACCGAACGATATGAAAATAATAATAGTGCAAGAGTGTTGTGGACTAAGCTGGAATCTGCAAACATTTTATTCAACAAGAGAAGACAAGGTAAAATGTGCTCTTTATTAGTTCAGCAATTATTCATATGAGAGCCACACAACATTTTCATCGTGGTCTTCTCCTTGCTACAACGCGAATAAAAGGAAAAGAAACTCAGAGAAACGCAGTGAAATATTTTTGGAATTTTTGATTTTATTGAACAGGCAAATAAAAGAGAAAAGCAAAAACGACAAAAAACTATTTGCACGGAAAGCTCCCAACAAGCAAAAGAAGAACAAGGAAATCTTTTTGGGTTTTCTTTTTAGTACTACTACTAAGCATGCATAGAAAGTAAATTACTACAACTAATTTTTTGTTTTTTTCTAAAGTTTTTCAACCACACAAGAAGAAAGCAAGAAAATAAATCTAAGCATGGATGATACAATGAAAAAGTGTGAACACGGACAAATGGAATGATATGTGTGCACATGGATATAATGTTGGTGAGAACACGTACTCCCCCAAGCTTAGGCTTTTGGCCTAACTTGGTAGACGATCAGTAGCCTGGACGGTAGTAGTCGGCACGGTAGCTCACGAAGGCTCTTGGTGCGGACACCTCGGTCTGTCGTGCTGCCTCTACTGCTACATTCTAAGCTCGGGCCTCGCTCTCAAGAACAAAATATCTTCCTTTGCTATGATAGTCAAAAAGAGCAGGGGCCTGCAAATATGTGTGCACAACAGATTTTTGGTTAAACAATAGATTATAAGTGAAGTTATCAACCTTTCCCTTGAGAATCTTATGCTCTTTTAAGGTGTCAAAATCTAAATACTTCATGGCTAGGATAGGGTGAAAGGGCAAAGGTGAAACACCCAGCCCTCGTGTTAAACGCGTGGCATAAATTTCACCATAGAAGCAGCCACTGTTAGCGTTGTGCTGAAGTCTGCGTGCGACAATTGCTCCAAGGTCATAGTCCCCTTCACAAGTGAGAGCGGTGCGTATCAGGCTCAAGTCTGGAGCACAAAGCGTACTACAGTCATGCTTGCCTACTATACATTTCCTGTTGAATAATGCAAAGTACTGAATCGCGGGAAAATGAATGCTCTTTATTCTACCTTGTGTCACTCCCCTCCTTTCACCATAAGAGAGACTAGTCAAAAATGTTTTGAACTCAGCCTTTGGTGGTTCGTCAAGCGAACCCCAAAATGGAAGCTTGCAGTGATGAGCAAAATCCTCTAGTGAGATGGTAAATGGCCTATCATAAATCATAAACGACACCCTAGACTCATGGGGAAAGAATTTAAACTCTTTGACAAATGATTCAGTGAGAAGTTAGCGTTGTTCACACTTATCTGAAAGGTAGGGACCGAGACCGGCATTGTGAACATATTGCTCAAATTCCTCCTTAATGCCCACACGCATCATATATTAATCACAAGGCCATAAGCATGTTTTGGTGGTGGCATCTCATGTGGAACCTTCAGTTGGTTCAACATAAGACCGGAGAGCAGAACTGTCACTTGAGGATGCCCCCGAGGATCGTCTCCTCGAAGAACTCCTTCCAAATAGGTTCATCATGTCTGTGTACAATTTTTTGATAATAAAATTTTTTGGGGTGACAAAAGTTTATCAACAAAACTTTATAAAATTGATAGCAACTACTCATAGGGATACATAGAGGACATAGCAAGAATTCAAACTTCTTAGAACACTAGGAATTCAACATGCAAGCTCATCTACAGCAGCACCAAGAGTAGCTAATTATTCAAAATATAAACCACTAAAACAAAAACTAATTGCACAAACGGTCGAGTCGCATACCAAGCAACAATCCCTCGAAACAGTTTCGGAAACGGAGCTTCGAGCAAAGAGATCAAAATCCACGTGTTTGAGAGCAAAAACACGAGAGAGAGAGAGAGAGAGAGAGAGAGAGAGAGAGCAATGGAGATTTTTTTTCTGGAGGTAAGTGATGATGTGGGAAGAATAGGTAAGTGAGGGGCCCACGTGGGGACAACAACCCACCAGGGCGCGCCTGGGGGTCCTGGCGCGCCCAGGTGGATTCTGCCCACCTGGTGCACCTCCCTCTGATATTATTTGCACCAGAAATTCAGAAATATTCGGAAAAAATCGTATAAAATTTTCAGAGCATTATGAGAACTTCTATTTTTGGGTCATTTTTTATTGCACTGGAAATTCAGAAAACAGACAAAGCATGACATTTTATTTTATTTAGCTAATAAAAACAGAAAACAAAAGATAGGGACAGAAGGTAGTGCTTACAAATTCACCATCTTCATACCGCTAAAAAATGATTCATTAATAAGGTTGATCATGTCTTATTAACAACCACTTTCGATTAGCTTGAAACCGAAGAACTTCTGTAAATCACTAAGTTACCTCAATGGGTATATGAATGTCCCAAAAATAAGCATTTCGTATTTCTTTTTGACAATAGGTAAAGGTATTTGAAAACTTCCAGTAGTGATTGTCGAAGATTTTTCAATAACATTAATACCATTCACTTGGAATTGTTTCTTCGGAAAGTGCACCGTATGCTCATTACCATTGATATGAAAAGTGAACTTGCTTTTATTGCAATCAATAATAGCCCCTGCAGTATTCAAGAAGGGTCTCCCAAGGACAATCGACATGTTGTCATCCTTGGGCATCTCAAGTATAACAAAGTCAGTAAAAATAGTAACATTAGCAACAACAACAGGCACATCCTCACAAATACCGATAGGTATGTCAGTTGATTTATCAGCCATTTGCAAAGATATTTCAGTTGGTGTGAGTTTATTAAAGTCAAGTCTTTTATATAAAGAGAAGGGCATAACACTAACACTAGCTCCAAAATCACACAAAGCAGTTTTCACATAATTCTTTTTGATAGAGCAAGGTATAGTTGGTATTCCCGATCTCCAAGTTTTTTAGGTACTCCATCTTTGAAAGTGTAATTAGCAAGCATAGTGGATATTTCAGCTTCTAGTATTTTCCTATTTTTAGTGATGATGTCTTTCATATACATAAGGAGGCATTTTCAAGATATCAGTCAAGCGAGTACGCAAAAAGACTGGCCTCAGCATTTCAGCAAAGCGTTCAAATTCTTCATCATCTCTCTTTTTAGTTGACTTGGGTGGAAAAGGCATAGGTATTTGAACCCACGGTTCTCTTTCTTTACTGTGTTTCCTAGCCATGAAGTCTCTTTTATCATGTCTTTTATTCTTAGGTTGTGGGTTATCAAGATCAACAGGTGGTTCTATCTCAACATCATTATCTGGTTCTTTATCATTATTTGGTTGAGTGTCTTCATGAACCTCGTCATTATATTTTTCATTATCACTAGGTGAGTGTTTACTACCAGATTGAGTTTCATCATTAGAGATAGAAGTTTCATTTTCATTATCACGAGGTTTTTCTATTTCCGGTTCACTAGAAGTGTGCAAAGTCCTATCATTTTTCTTCTTGTTTTTGTTTCTAGAAGGACTAGGTGCACTAGTGTCATTTCTTTGTGAATATTGTTCAATTCTTTTTGGGTGTCCCTCAGGATAAAGTGGTTCCTGAGTCATTTTACCTCCTCTAGTTGCAACTCTAACATTAAAGTCATGTATATTATGATTCATTTCATCAAGCAATTCTCTTTGTGATTTAGCAACTTGTTCTAACTGATTTTGAACCATAGAAGCATGTTTTCAAACACCTCTAACATCATTTTAAATTCTAAATAACAAGTCACTCAAGCGAGCAATCATATCAGAATTATATTTCAATTGTTTCATAACATTCGCATTGAAGTGGTCTTGTTTTCTAATGTAGTTTTCAAACTCATAAAGGTATTGACTAGGATGCATATTGTGAGGATTGTCATTAGCATTGAACTTCATTAGAGAATTTACCTCTACCACCTTAGGCAGTGGTGGTGTATTAAGCCCATTTATTTCTTCAATAGGAGGTAATTTTTTAACATCCTCAGCTTTAATACCTTTTTCCATCATAGATTTCTTTGCCTCTTGCATATCTTCAGGATTGAGATATAATATACCCCTCTTCTTCAGATTTTGTTTAGGCGGTGGTTCAGGAAGAGTCCAATCATCATACTTTCTCAATATGTTATTCAATAATTCTTCAGCTTGTCCAACAGTTCGTTCCCTGAAAACACAACCAGCGCAACTATCTTGGAAGTCCCTAGAAGCACCTATTAGTCCACTATAGAAGATATCGAGTATTTCATTTTTTTAAGAGGATGATCAGGCAAATCATTAAGTAACTGGCAAAGCCTCCCCCAAGCTTGTGGGATACTCTCTTCTTTAGTTTGCACAAAGTTAAATATTTCCTGTAAGGCAGCTTGTTTCTTATGAGCAGGAAAATATTTTCCAGAGAAGTAATAAATCATATCCTGGGGACTATGCACACAACCAGGAGTAAGAGTATTGTACCAAGCTTTAGCATCCCCCTTTAATGAGAACAAAAATAATTTGAGAATAAAGTAATAGTGGTCTTCTCATCATGAGTAAAAAAAGGGTGGCTATATCATTCAACTTAGTAAGATGTGCCACAATAGTTTTAGTTTCATAACCATGGAAAGGAGCAGATTCAACCAAAGTAATTAATTCTGGGTCGATAGAGAATTCATAATCCTTATCGTCAATTAAGATAGGTGAAGTAGCAAACTTAGGATCACATTTCATTCTAGCATTCAGACGTTTTTCTTTATACTTGCATAATAATTTCTCTAGATCATCTCTATCCTTACAAGCAAGAATATCTCTAGTTGTCTCCTCATTCATAACATAACCTTCCAGTACCTTAGGCAATTCATATCTAGGAAGGCTATTTCTAGCAAGTGTTTCAGGAGTTTCAGTTTCAAGCTCATCATCAGATTCAACATCATGTTTTATTACTCTAGCAATTTGTGCATCAAGAAAAACACCAAGTGGCACATCATCATTATCAAGCAAGGTACTAGCATCATCATAAGCATTATCCATAGAAAAAGTAGCATCATCAATAACTTGCGACATATTAGAATTGATAGCATGTGGTGGTGTTGCAAGTTTATTCATAATAGAAGGTGAATCTAAAGCAGAACTGGATGGCAGTACCTTACCTCCCCTCGTCTTTGAGGGAAATATCTTAGTCTTTGGATCCTTCAGATTCTTCATAGTGATAAATTGATAATAATCCCAAGTGCCTCAGCAAATATAGCTATGCTCCCCGGCAACGACACCAGAAAAAGGTCTTGATAACCCAGAAGTATAGGGGATCACAACAGTTTTTGAGGGTAGAGTATTCAATCCAAATTTATAGATTCGACACAAGGGGATCCAAAGAATATTTGAAGGTATTAGTAGCTGAGTTGTCAATTCAGCCACACTTGGAGATTAATTATCTGCAGCAAGTAATTAGTAGCACAGTAATATGATAGTTTTGATAATAGTAACAGCAGCAACGGTAACAGTAACAGTGATAGCAGTAATTTTGTAGCGAGTGTGACAGTGATTACAACGGTAGTAACTCAGCAGAACAATATAAGATAAATTCGTAGGCATTGGATCTGTGACTTGCTGGATGATATTCATCATGTGACATTTATAACCTAGGGCGATACGACACTAGCTCTGGTTCATTGATATAATGTAGGCATGTATTCCATAAATAGTCATACGTGCTTTATTAAAAGAACTTGCATGACTTATTTTGTCCTACCCTCCCATGGTAGTGGTCTCCATATTGGAAACTAAGGGATAATAAGGCCTCCTTTTAATAGAGAACCGGAACAAAGCATTAACACATAGTGAATACATGAACTCCTCAAACTACGGTCATCACCGGGAGTGGGCCCGCTTGTTGTCACTCCAGGGTTGCCGGATCATAACACGTAGTAGGTGACTATAACTTGCAAGATCGGATCTAAAACATGGATATAAAGATGATAACAAGTACGGTTCAGATCTGAGTTCATGGCACCCGGGCCCAAAGTGACAAGCATTAAGCATAGCAAAGTCATAGCAGCATCAATCTAAGAACATAGTGGATACTAGGGTTCAAGTCCTAACAAAACTGACTCGATTACATGATGAATCTCATCCAAGTCCTCACCGACCAGCGAGCCTACGAAGGAATTACTCACTCCTGGTGGGGACCATCATGGAATTGGCGATGGAGAATGGTTGGTGATGAAGAAAAACGAAGATCCCCCTATCCGGAGCCCCAAACAGACTCCAGATCTGCCGTCCCGACGAAGAACGGGGCTTGGCGGCGGCTCCGTCTCGTGGATCGTGATAATTCTTTCTCCCTTATTTTTTTCTGGAAAAACAGATTTTATAGCGTCGGTCTCAGGGTCTGCGGGGCCACTAGGTGGGTACAACCCACCTGGGCGCACCAGGAGAGGGGGGCGCGCCATGGTAGGTTGTGTCCACCCGGGTGCCCCTCTCCCGCTGGTCTTGGCTCCAGAAATTCTTATATATTATATAAAAATTCCTCGCGAAGTTTCGTTCCATTCCGAGAACTTTTATTTCTGCACAAAAACAACACCATGGTAGTTCTGCTGAAAACAACGTCAGTCCGGGGTTAGTTTCATTCAAATCATGCAAATTAGAGTCCAAAACAAGAGGAAAAGCGTGAGGAAAAGTAGATACGTTGGAGACGTATCACGATTGAATTTAACTTTGCGATGTTCATCGAGAGAGGTTGATGCTTGTGTGATGTTTTCTTGAGAGTCGCCATGAGGCTAGGGTTCATGCAGCTGATTTTTGTTCTATCTTCCATTGGAAGGTGAAAAGTCTAACATTTCCCGCCCTGTGATGGGAGTTTTGTACTTGAAGATAGATCCTGATATGATGACTCTTGACATTGGTGAGGTGAATAAGAAGCTTCGCATCACTAGCGATGGTATACAACAACTATTTGGGTTCCCTTGTGGTGGTCGTTTTGCACCAAGGCCGTCAGAGGACGGATATGATGACACTCTGATGAAGTTAAGATCAGAGCTTGACATTAGCAGGAACAGAGATATCAGGATGAAGGATTTGAGGGATAATCTCAAGGTGCTTGTCAAGGATCCTAGCAAAGATGACCTTGCTCAAAAAGTGTTCTTCATTATTGCATTTATGAAAGTTGTGTTGCTTGGTGCCGCCCCTCGTGTTTCCAGAGAGGCAGCAATGTTTGAGGATCTCGTCATTGAGGACATGGCTATTATGGATTATTGCCAGCTGATGGTTGATGAGCTTAGAAGGGCTGTTGCCAGGTACCAAGATGGTGTTACCCTTGGGAAGGCAATCACATGCTGTGCTATAGGGCATGTACTAATGTACCTTGACTGCCTTATCTGTGGCAAGATTCCGGATGTTGACATGCGAGCCCCCCGCATATGTTTCATGGACCAGGAAAAGCTCTCCGATCTGGCTGATGCAGATTTGTTAAGAAAAGGGAATGCAGATCCAAGGACTTGGGTGTTCGGGAAGCTTCCGGTGAGTTTTATCTCTCTCGTGTCTTGCAGACCTTTTTTTAGGGATAGCTATTTTTGCTGGAGTGAACATGTGTATTGCAGAGTTACCTGTTTAGATTTTGTCAGTTCTTAAGCTCTATGAGGTTTAGGTATGATTTTTAGTACTATTGTGTCATGTGTGGTTGAACTGAATCTCTTTTTCAACTGACTTGTTTGTAAATACTAACAAATTGGCACTGACAGTGAAAGATCATTAGTACTGTGGATTTAAATATGTTAATATAATGTTTATTTTTCCCTGTGTTGCATTGATTAATTAACTCTTTTTTCCCTTGTTCGTAGTTGAAAACTCATGAGGAAGTTCTCTTTTTCCAGGTGTATAAATGGCCAATCCTGAAGATGTCGTCTCAGGTTCCCAAGATTTCATCTCTGCACAATGAGTTGAGAGATGGCCGTAGTGTTGAGGGTGTTGGTTATGTTCCCCTGGACCTAGTAAGGCTAGTACTTCATAGAGGAAGGGTTTTGGTATTGATGTAGCTGTTTCTGCGTTGGAGTGCGCTGAGCATATTTTTATTAATGTGCGTTCTGAACTGGAAAAGGTCACAACTACAGTTGAGCGTCTGAGCTATATCAATGGTATCCTCCCTGATGGTCATCAATTTAATGCCGAGGAAGCAGCAGACTATATTGACATGGAGAGAATTTTAATTAGTGATATGTGTGATGGTGCTGCTCAACTAATTCAGAGCTCGGTTCGTTTGTTGAACAACATGAAGCATTTCAAAACTATGCAAGACTCTCGCTGCAAGCCATATGACGAAAGTGCCAATGTTGTTATCATGCAGATTGAGCAGGATGAGGCTGCTGCCACTGCCAGTAGGGCTGGTGATGGTACTGAGGCTAATGTTTCTGACCACCATACTAATGATGTTGGTTTGGAGTCCCATGTTGTTGATGTGAGTCGGTCCTTGATGTTTGCATTTTTTACTATGTTGTTCTGCTATCAGTATTGTAGTTGAACTTTCTCATGTTCATCTTTTTATTATTTTTTCATGCAGGAGAGTAGTGATGATGTTGAGGCTGCTGTTGACTGTGGAGTTAATGATCCATATACTGATAAGAGCAAGGTTATTTTTATTTTTTATTGTGTGTATATATATTCTTGAATTTTCATGCACACCAATGTGCCTTACATGTTCATTTTTCTATCCCACACCGTTAAGAATTTGTAGGTGATATCTACCTTTTTTGTTAGTGTAGTTTAACTCTTTGTGTTGTTGCTAATAATAGCACTATTTTTTTGCTTTATTACTATGAATCAGGATACTGTTTTTAGTGATGATCCTTGTTCGACCTTTGGAGATGTTCCTTTGAATGTTAGCAGCAGCAAGATCGGTGATGTTGCTATGGATGCTGCTAAGGTTTGTTTTTCTATGCTTGCATTAAGTTTATATGTAGTTTTCACTACTGTTTCTTTGTAGCTGTAAAAGATAGCATGTACACCTCTTGCTAGCTTTTTTTATTGTTAGTTTTGCTCATTTCCTTCACTTTCTGAATTTTTATTTTTTTCAAATGACTGATGTTGAGCGCGAGGCTACTGTTACTGTTAGAGATGATGCTTGTGGTGTTCCATTGAGCAGTGGGCGCGATGTTGGTAGCAAAGTTGCTGATGAGGATGTTGTGCTGCCAGCATACTTGATGCCAAATCGTCTGGTGTTGGTATTGATGAGAATGATAATCTTTCTGATTCTGAAGATCTGCCACCGGAAAATTTCCCGCGTGGAGGGCTTGATTACGGTGATGCATTGCAATACACCGATATGTCTAGGATGGAGGAGGTGCCATCCGAGGATGATGATTTACTTTTGTCGATTTCTTCTCGCCCTTGACGCATGAGGCGCTCCTGTCATCCCAGGATTTTCTTTCTTCAAACCCTGAAAGCACAACCATATTGTTGTCCTCACAGGATCTTCCGTCGTCAAACCCTGAAACTGCAGGCATAGTGATGTCGTCACAGGAACTCCCATTGCCAAACGCTGAAAGTGGAGGTAAGGACTTGTAAATGAGGCATACTTCTCACTTATGGCATGGTGGCAATGTTATCTTGTAGTGCTTGAACTTTTTTTCTTTTTTTTCTTTTTTCTGAAAGCAGAAGGTCCTAACGTTGCTAAGGTTTATTAGTTCTTCTTCGCTATTATGAGGTTGCAGACAAGCCTTTGGAAATGGTTAGTGTTTGATTTTTGCATGGTTCATTTTTGTCTCTTTTTCTTTTTCTCTCATATGATTATTGTTGTCACTGTGGTAGTTTTAATTGCTCTCATCTTTGTGTTTTTCCCTAGTGAAAAGCCGATGTTTTGAAATAGCAAATGCGATGCCAGTGTTGGTTCTGTTGCTAAAGAGTTTGTCCCCACTGGCATGCTCAACTAAGACAGTGCTGATGTTGTTTTATATTCTCTACATGAGAAGTACCGAGACACCGACAAGTTGATTGTTCCGAGATGGGTCATGGTCAGTTTTTTGCTTTGTACATATGATGATAAGTTATTTGTCTATTTTCTAATTGTTATTGTTCTTTTTGTACAATAGACCAAGATCCGTGATGGAAATCTTGATGCCAATGGCGGCAGTGGTTCACAAGATCAGGGGCTAATGGTTAATACCATGTACGTGACTCATGCTGATGTTTTATGTTTTTCCTATGTATTGATGAAATATGCATGCTATTATCTAAACTTATTGTACTCATGAACTAGAACTGTCATGTTTCTTTTGCAAGTCATAAAGGTGGGAATGAACTTCAGTAGCCTGTTGTTTTTCCCTGCACTTAGGAATGATGCGTGCTCTTATTTTAAGCTAAACTTTTTGTTGCAAGAAAGTCGAACTAGTGTGTTTCTTGAAAGTTTGGATAGTGGATATAAACTTCAGTGCCCCCTTTTTTTGTACTGAGTTGTTTACTCAATTAGAACTTATGATTATCTGATCTGTTTGGACTTCTCAATTTCAATTTTATCACTTTTATTTATTGTTTCACTATAATTATGGTTCTCAAATTCATTTTTCCTCTATGATTTTTTGTCAGCTTCTTTTCCCTACTTTTGATCCACCGTCATCTGCGGCTGCCATGAAGCCTACTGATGAATCTAGGCATTGGTGCTTGGTTGTTCTGAATTTGAGGTTCCGTCGCTTCAAGTGTCTCAATTCACTCCGTGATGAAACCTGGAGTGATGCAGTTAGATTCTTAATGACTATGACAGATAATATAAAGAAGCTTTGGAGGGAGTCCAGCGTAGACAGGGCCAAACCGTTCTCGCCAGTGCATGTTGATGGTTTCTCTTGCGATTTTGTGCGTGTGCCGCAGCAGCAAAACATGTGAGTATCTATTTTTAATGATTTTATTATTTGTTTTTGTTGCTGGAATGCGTGGTTTTCCAATTTTCTGGTTGTATTCCTGTATTTCGAATTTGTAATGTACCCTTTTTATGTTTTGTTAACAGGCATGACTGTGGCTTCTTTATGCTACAAAACTGCAAGACGTATCATTGCCGGGAGGATGGTGTGATTGAAATGTTGGATTACAGCCACGAAGACCTTCTTGACATTAGAAATACTTTGCTGTATACCTGCGCGACCGACGATGTGCTTGATGTTGACTTTCGAGGTTTGTTTGGCATCGAACACTGTACGTATGCATGACCTTTTGTATTTGTTTCCAGCTTCTACTTCTTTACTAGTACTGTCATGAATTCTGTATTTGAGCTTACCCTTTTTGCGCTCCTTCTTTTTTTATTTACACGTGAGTGGCTAGATCTTGGTGAGCATGACTACAGGATCTTTGGCACCCAGTTCTCGGAGCTCGAGCATGTAGCTGTTGATTTGAGCCAGGGGCGTTCTCCCAAAAAGACAAGATCTGGTGTTATGAAGGGGCGATTGGGAGCTCTCAAAGGTCCTACGGCTGCTTGTGCAGAGAGCCCATTTACACCCAAGAATCCCATTGTGCAATTGATAGACAGTGTTGATGATGTGTTTGACAAGTTCTTTGGCATGGGAAGAGTCACCAGGAGCGCTGCTGCCAAGGGTGTATCTCCCCTTGCTGGAATAGTGGGCCATAGAGCTGGTGTTGCTAGGAAGGATCCTGCTTTGAAGTCTGGCAATGTTACAAGCACAAAGCATGCACCTAGAGCTCCTATAAAGTTTTGCTCCCCTATGTAGCAGCTTCACCGCCAAAAATTCCTTCACCTGGACAAGGCTCGCAAGTTGTATAATCCGTTGCTTGCTGAGGAAGGATGTGAGAAGTATGTTGAGTGAGTATCTCTCATTATGTTTCCTCTTCTTTTCTTCTGTTGTTTCTAACTGCTAGATAAATATGACCTGAGCTGCTCTTTTTATATAACTTGAACTGCTATGAATGCCTTATCTTGCTTCCCCTACTTTCTGTTCTTGTGTGTGATGCAGGACTGCATTCTCAATGATACCTCACCCCGATGATAGCATAAGTACCTTCACTGGCAAACGCATCTGGGAAGTTTTTGCACCTCGACAGCTGATGGAGGGTGATGTAATGGACTTCCTCATTGATTATTGGAAGTGAGATCCTGAAAGAAATGTTGATTTCGCATCTGGAAAAAGGATCTTGCCAAGTCCATATTTTATCACGGTAATGAATCAGATCGTTTGTTTCTGTGAAACAAGACTGCCTATTTCTTTATGAGTTTTTAAAATAATTTCCTTGTTGATCCTTTTCCCCTGTCTATTTCTTATTGGCTTTTCGCAGGTTGTGCTTGACTATACATTTTACGCTGATGAAGATAAAGAGTTTAATGTGGAGAGTGCAGCGAGAGATTTCAAGAGCTATGTTCGAGATGGGGAAGACTTGCTCAGTGCCGACCTTGTGAGATCTACTAGCTGATTTTTGGTTTTATTTGTTTGCTGTGATGCTGGTGTTTATTTTGAATATTTAATATCTCATTTTGGTCATTTGTTTTTAGGTCATGATGCCTCTATTCAAACCTATGGTTTTATCAAAGGAACTGAAAGTGCTACACTTTTCCTTATATGTCATGAATCGGTACCAAAGTACCATTGACATCCTTGACCCTTTACGTTATGGGAAGAACCATCATCCTTCAAATAACACCTATCACAAAGACTGCGAGAAGATTGTGAGTGATATTTATTATCTGTACTAGATTATTTTTCCACCTCTTGTTTCTGCTTTTCTGAGTCCTGAAATGTTTGGTTTCTTTTCTTTTTTGCAGATCTCTAGATTGGTCCAACTAATGAAAGCTGTGTATGGTGATGCTCAGTATAATGCGAGCAAGCCACCCAAATGGGAGGTTTTAGCAAAGAAACCAACATTTGTCAAGGTTCCGTTTCAAGGGTTGAATGAATGTGGCCATTATACTCTGAAGTATGCGGGAACCTATGATGGTGAAAAGATCGTTGAGAACATTCGAAATAATGATGTGGGTTCTAGTTCAGCTTTCACTTTCTATGTTTGGCTGATTATCTATTCCTTTTTTATGTGTCATGATTTTTGATAATTTGTTTTATTGTTTTGCAGCCGCGTATTGTTGATTGGAATGCTGAGGATCCGTATTCAGTTGTGTTCAACCGGAATAACCAGGTTATGGTGGTGGAGCTTCCCGAGGAGGTTCAGGCTTTGGCTCCTAGTGCATAGAAGAAATAGTTATCATTTGCGTAGTGAATGGGATACTTGTGTGATTTATGTCCTGAAAGCATTGTAGGCTTTGTTCGTAGTGTTTGGATGTCTTGTCAACTATGTAATAACCAGTATACTTTGTGATGTTTTTAAGTGCGGCACAACGTTTTACAAACTTTTTTCCATGATTAGAATGTGGTTGAACAGTTGTTTCACTTGTGTATGTTTCATCGTGAATTTGTTGTGGTTAAGTTTTATTTTTGCACTGAAGTCTTATACAATAGTTGAACTGAAACACTTTTTTTCAAGTGCATTACGAGTTGTTGCTGAAAAGTGAGATTTATTTTATTTTCATTTGTCCCAACCTAAGTTGGACCTTTATAGTTTCTGTACCCTATTTTTCTTGTACTTACAGTATAGTTTTGTGAGTACTGAATTGTAATATCATACAACGTAAGGCTTTTAAAATTTGGCATCATAATAGTTTTTGTGGATCTAGTGTGAGTGGCGTGACACTTTCTTGTTATGTAGAACTGATGTCATATAATGTATTAGAACTGAAGTTTTTTTGGGATTGAAATAATTTACGACGAAATTGCTACGTGATCTCTAGCCAGATTTTATTTAAATAGAAGAAATTTAGCAAAATTGAGAGCCAAATTTTTGTTTGAGCTTCTTGCATTTCAGTAGTTGAAATTCATAGTAAAGTTAAAGCACTGGTTTAAATTAGCTACATTTAACAGATAGCCCTATTAAGTTCATAATTATTTTTTGTAGCATACTTAGTTGAACTTCAAAGTATCATTGTTTTTGTAACATATTTTTAATCCTTTTATCTGTGCTGAATAGGTAAATTTATTTTAATTTTATATTTTAACTTAGAATTATTTTGCCTACGAACATGTATTTGAACCTTTCTATATTCAGTTTTCAAACTTTTTTGTACTAGTTTATATCTCTTTGCCACGCGCTCTAGTTTTATTCGGCGGGCCTATGGGGTGGGGTGAGGAGAGTTTGGAGAGGAGGGAGTAGCAGTCATATTGGGCCCTTTTCCAGCCCAAATGGCCCATGCACGCGACTGTGGACTGCTGGCTGTGCGTGCGCTCTGAGTTTAGTCCCACCTCGCTAGCCGAGGGGGCTCTCGACCGGTTTATAAGCCTTGTCGTGCCTTGTCTGTCGAACTCCTTTGTATACTGACCTGGGAGCTTATACACGACACTCGCTATTGTTCCATAACTTGTGGACCCTTGACGGATGGCCCGCACAGTCTTGATTACTATGGATTCGCCAACGGTTCCACCATGGGCTCAAGTCCAAGTGTATCCTCCTGTGCATGGCTGGCATGTCCTTGGGCGGTCATCATTTTTTTTGTTTTTGTTTGAAACTAGTGCCTCACTAGTCAATGTGGACTGATGCTTCTGTTGATTGTTCTTGTGAATTTTTGTCCTCGGTTGAATTGTAATATATTTGATTGAGTCTTGGCCTTCTTTTTCAAGGCATTATTTGGTATCATCATAGTATTACCGTATAAACTAAGTTATACTAAGATTTGAATTGTACTAGGACTATGATCATTTTAGTTTTTGTTTTTTGAAACTAGTACCTCACTGGTCAATGTGGACTGATGCTTCTGTTGTGGATCTTGTGATTTTTCTCCTTGGTCGAACTTGTCACATCCCTAGTTCTGGTATGCTCAAGGCTAGCTAGACATGTGTGCATCATGTTTAAATTTTATTTAAATTTGAAATGGGGATTTGTGAAACCCTCAGAAATCATTTCTGGGAATGACCCAGATTAAAATTGCTTCAATTTGGCCCAAGAAAATGTTCCTGATTTTCTCTAAAAATATTGGCCAGTGGTAAAATTCCAACCAATATTTTTGGGAGCTCAGAAGTATTTATTTTTGGCCATTTGAATTAATCCAGTAATTATTTGCATTGGATATATATTTGTTATATATATAATATATGTCCAAAAATTATGTTAGTTGATGAGGAGCTCTGGAATAATACCACTAGCTCCTGCAAAAATTGGCATAAGTAAATAAAATGATTTAGTATTTTTATTAAATCAAAACAAATGTCAGAAATAGAAAAGAAAACAAAAACAGGGAAAAGAACTTACCTGTGGCCAGCTCCTGTGCTGGCCCAGCACTGCGCAGCCTGGCCGGCCTAGTTGGCCAGCCCAGCCCACCTGCCTCCCCCTCCCTTGTCGTTTTCCTCTCGCGAGGAGGACGCGCGCGTGGCCGCCGTGCGCGAGCACACGCCGGCCACCTCCTGCTTCCCTGCCTGCCTGCCTGGCTCCCCCTCGTCGCTCTGGATGCCCCGCGCGTCGCCACGACGCCCCGCACCTCTTTCCCTCTCCCTCGCTCTCCCTCCTCCCCTGGATTCCTCCCTCACCCCGCGACCGAGCGCTGCCGTCGCCGCAGCTCGTCGCCGTCGTAGCCACCGCCTCCCCCTCGCCCTCTCGTCATGCCCACTGGCTCCACGCCATCGCCCTCGTCCTCTCCGTCAAGACGGGCATCTCCGAACGCCCCGCATCGCCGTCACCGCCGTCTGCTACATCGCCGGCCGCCGGAGATCGCCTTCGCCGCCCTGCACGCTCCGCGCCTCCCCGAGCTCTCCGACGCCTCCACCGGGTCCCCTGTGAGCCCCGCTGTCGTTCCCACCTACCCCCTGCCCTTCTGTGCCCTCTAGCCCTCTGCCGCACGCCACCCGACTCTGGCCGCCGCCGCGAGCTCCGCTCCGGCGAGTTCCGGCCACACCGCGCCCTCCCGCTGGCTCCAATCGACGCGGACGAGCTCCAGCTCCTCGCCCGTGGTCTCCGCCGCGCTTTTGGCCGCCGGAGCGACGATCCCGAGCCCTCCACCGTGCTCGGCCTCACCGGCGGCTAAACGCCGGCGGGATTGACCGGGTCAACCCGCACTAACTAACCCCCAGTTGACCAGTTTTGACCCGCGTGGGTCAATGACAAGTGGGGCCCGGCCTGACTAATTTTTAGTTAGGGTAATTAATTAACCTCTGTTAATTAGCTAAGTACTAACGTGTGGAGCCCACATGTCAGGTTTGACCCCAGTCAGCGCTGTTGACTTGCTGACGCAAGCATGACGCAGTGCTGATGCAATTAATTATTTGCTGGAATTATTTTAAACAGGAAATTCCAGAAAATATTCAAAACTTCAAAAATTCATATCAATTCAACCGTAGCTCAGATTGAAATAAGTTATATATGAAAAATCATCAGAAAAATACAATCTTTCCATCTGTACCAGTTTCATGCATGACAAAACAACTTATACCTGCTGTATAGGTGAAACATATAAATGGCATATATATAAGAGCTTAATTTGGAGTTGCATTTGAACCCTTGGTTCAAATGGACTTCATTCAATTTGAATACTAGTTGCATTAGCTCAAACAGCATCACATCTTCATGCCATGTTCATGCATCATATTGTTGCATATGCTTGTGTTTTGATTGTTGGCACCGTTCCTTCTCGATAGGTCCTGCTCCGGAGACCGTTCCAGAGTACCTGTCTGTGAAGCAGTGCCTCCCTTGTTGACCTACCAGGCAAGCAAACCCCCCCCTTGTTCATTACGATACAATCCCACTCTCTCGCTCCTGCTCTCTTTTATTGCATTAGGACAGCAACGATTCAACTGCTACTTTATGCTGCGGTAGTTGAACCCATTCCTCTGCATGACCTGTCATTGCCACAGTAAATAGTTGAAACCCACTAGAATGTGTAGGAGTTCATTGAGCCATGTTGTGTTCCTACCATGCCATGCCTGCTATTGCTTAGAGTTGTGTCAGGTCTGATTCATTGGGAATGGATTGGAGTGTTATGCTATGTTCTGATGCTGAGAGTTAAGCGTGTGAACACGATTTGGTAAAGGTAGCGGTGAGAGGCCATGTAGGAGTACATGGTGGGTTGTCTCATTGGGACCGTCCTTAAGAACCGAGTTCTGTGTAAGTTGTCCAGTGACTAGCTACTACCACACATTGGGCTCCGGGCGCTCCAAGCTCTCTCGACTTATTGACCAACTTGATCTCTGTCCAGGAGTTGCAACTAGTTTCTAGTGCTTGTAGGTAGTGCTATTTTTCTACCGAGTGGCACCCGGCTGGGTGGGCTTGGGACAGACTAGGCACACGTGGCCCGGTGTACCGAGTGGCACCCGGATGGTGGGCTCGGGAACCCTGTACACATCGTTTGGGGCCGTGAGCGGCACCCCAGCCGGATCTCCTTGCGGATGGAACCCGAATAGGCGATAAACCTGGACTAGAGTCTTGTGTGGTTACTCAGGTCGTGGCCAACACCCTCGCCAGGCTTCCGTTTGAAGGTTGCCGAGATACATGACGTGTACATGGTGATAAGTGGTGAGAGCGTGTGTGAAGAAGTACACCCCTGCAGGGTTATCATGATCTATTCGAATAGCCGTGTCCTCGGTTATGGACTTCTTGGATGCTTACGTGGTACATAGACAACTTAAAGTGGATACTCTAAAATGCTCAAGACAAGTGTGAGTGCTATGGATGGCCTTCTCGTAGTGAGACAGGGATGAATCCATAGTAGTGTATTGATGTGGTGATTAGTGGACTCGTGTGCGCTGCTTCACCCCCAAAGAAGTTTCTTGTAGTCGTAGAACAGGATAGCCATTGAGTCAAAGCTGGCTTGCTGCAACTAAACCCCACATTACCTCCTTGATACTAATGCATGTATGATAGGATCTGATGTAAGTCTTGCTGAGTACCTTTGTACTCATGTTGCTTTATTTATGTTTTGCAGCGGAGACTTCGGTCTTACTAGTAGTTCCGCTTGGACTTCGACGAGTAGCTTGCTACCTCAGCTACGATCTTGTACCCTTGGGAGGGTCTTGTAGATAGTCTGGCTTCTCATCCTTTTTCTTTTGTAGTTGTCTGTACTCAGACATGTAATACTTCCGCTTGTTGCTTGTATGCTCTGAATGATGGGTCATGTGACCCCTGTTTGTATTTAATATTATGTGGCTCTTCTGGGCCTTTATCTATATGAGTTTGCGTTATGTTGTGATGCCATGTTGTACAACACATACTTGCATTTTATGCGTACGTGTAACGTGTATTGCTATGTGTGGGATCCGACTATCTAGTTGTTTATCCTTGGCAGCCTATCATATGAGGAAATGTAGTCTAGTGCTTCTAAGCGATAGTAGTCCGCTACAGCCCGGTTAACCGGAGTCCTGCTAGCCCAGCACTACTGCTTGGAACACTTGACTGGCCGGCATGTGTTTCACTTCGTTCCTGTGTCTGTCCCTTCGGGGAAATGTCACGCGGTGTTATCCGGAGTCCTGCCTAGCCTGCTACAGCCCGGGTTACCGGAGTCCTGTTAGCCCAGTGCTACAACCCGGATTTATACGTTGTTGACCGACATGCTCAATGTGATTCATGTATGCCTGTCCTCATGGGTTAGTGCCGCCTTGGGTTCACGACTAGCCATGTCGGCCCGGGTTCTCTGTCATATGGATGCTAGCGACACTATCATATATGTGAGCCAAAAGGCGCAAACGGTCCCGGGCCAGGTAAGGTGGCACCCGTGGGAGTACTGTGCGTGAGGCCGCAAAGTGATACGTTGTGTTACATGCTGGATCGATGTGGCTTAGGATCGGGGTCCCGACAGAACTGATATCTTTTTGTTTTAGTTTTGGCCTTCTTTTTTCTAGGCTGTGGTTATTCTCAAGGCATTACTTGGTATCATCATAGTACTTTTCGTATAAACTAAGTTGTAGTGAGATTTCAATTGTACTAGCACTGTTATTCTTATTGTGTCACTGTTTTAGGGAATGTGAACCGATGCTTCCCGTTCCTTTTTATTTTTGTAGAATGGATGTACTGTGTGTTCAAGTGTACCAGCACTTTCACTCCTAGTATGCACTATGAATTACGTACTGATGGTTCTTGGCTTTTCCTGTTGGAGTACTCAGTAATTTTCTAACGACTATAAGCATGATGTTGTTGTATTGAATGTTGTCCTTGGCTCCAACTTAGTATTTTTAGTGTTCTTCTAAAACTAAAAACTAATTTTTAGTGTGATAGTACTACCATACAGGACTAAGCTATACTGAGCGTCCAAGGCTGTTATTTGCTGTTTTCCTTAGTCTGCCACTGTTTTTGTGAAAATATCCATGTGTGATTTGTTGCTTCATGACTAGTGCTGCATAGCAGCCACAAAGTTTCATTCACGACCTACTTCAACTTCAAACGACGGATAAACAAAATAGGAAGCTAGCAAATTTGTTCAACGACATAAGCGAAGGATGTAGTTGATGACATAAGCAAACATGTTCAACCCTGACACACATGACATAAGCAAGCTAGTTCAACCTAACAAAACCAAACTACAAATTTGAAACAACAAGATAAAGTACAAGTACAAGTGCAAGCAATACGAAGGCAGACTTTGATGTCTCTTCATCCCGCGTAGTGGCAGTGGTAGTAGGGGTCACCTCCTGCTCTTTTGAAATTTCCCAACCTGTTATGATGTTGTCGATTATCTTCCATGACTTGTACATGGCGTATGCATCTATTCCTGCGTACTCGACGAGCTTGTCTGGCAGCGGGCTGATCCCCCATAGTTTGTGGTCTTCCTCATTGTCGATCTTCTTCTTCATGCTTTTGTAGAATGCGTGGATGACGCCGGCTGCAACATTAGCCAAGGAGTCGTACTCTTTTCCGGTGCCTAGAACTCTCTAGTTGCGTTGAATGTCGGTGAAGTTCTTGGGGTTGATCTCCAAACCATACATCTTCAGCTTCTCTTTGTCATCTTCAATACTGAAACCGGCAAATGTGTACAAATTGTGCTCATGTAGGAACTCTTTGAGGCACTTGGGCCTGCAAGGGGGAGACACATATTGAAGATTAGTGTTCTTTTTTGAAGATTTAATTCTTCAGTTTTACAAGTGATAATCCATGAGGTAGATGCTTATATAGTACAAGTCATGGATGAATGTAGTTCAAAAACTAGTACACAAAGTTTTGAAATTAAATTCGAGTACACCATGTTAGTTTTACTTTTGGGTATCTACAGTGCTTCACCAAATGTTGCACTAAGTTCAAGAACCTATAACCAGAGTAAATGATCTATGTGCTGCTTAGTTCAAGTTTAGTTTTCTTTTTGCTGAATAAAAGACCTATACCAATGGTTCACCAAGTTCTTACTTTATTTTTTGCTGCTAAAAATAACATCATACCAGGTTCAGAAACTACTTTTGTACATCAAGTTTAGAAACATCTTTTAATACATCAACTCTATAAACTACACTAGTGCATCAAGATCAGAAACTATGCTAGTACGTCAAGTTCAGAAATTAATCTGGTGAAGCAATTTTAGATGCTAATCCAGTGCATCAGTTTCAAAATATATTGTAGTGCATCTACTTGAGAAACATGTACTTGTGCATCCACTTCACAAACTACAGTAGTTCATCTAGTTGGGAAACATGTTTAATGAAATTTTTAGGGAGTAGTACTAATAGAACAGATGAATGAAAAGTAGTATGGACCATTTTGTGGCTGCTGCGATGTGGTACACCAAGTAGAGTTCCCCCATGCATAACTGCGGGATTGGTGCCATCTGGGGAGGTTCATATTTCCTGGTAAACTCCACATGACTCCGACGAACCTTGGTACAAGCCGCCGCCCATCATTCTGGGCCTGCTCATCATCTCGTCGGCCTTGTCTGGTTCACTGGTGCAGACAATCTCCAGCGTCTCCTTGCCGTGGAGCTCAACCCCTGTGAGGGTTCGGGTGTACTCGCGCTTCTCGCCGGGAACGTGAACATCGTCGAAGTTGTTGCTCTGGTCAGACGTCTTGGCACAATGACGCTTGGGACGGTTCCTCTGCCATTGCCCTCCTCCGGCGACTATGGGCTCGGAAGAAAGATGTTTGTGGGTTGTTTGTAGTGGACATGGAAGCGACAATTGTGGTTTTTGGAGATATGGTAGGGATGGAGTCAATTTGGGGCCTTTTAAGGGCGTGGGGGAGGTGGTTCTTACCGGTCGTGGGGGTAGGGTCATGGGGTCGCCATTGCAGTCCGTCGTGGCAACCGCCAAGTGGGTGGTGCGGGTGGTGGCCTGGAAGAACCAACCGTCCTAGCCAAGAGTTTTTTTACTGTCGCACTGATCCATATTGTCAATCTGTACTTATCAGCTGCTTATCCCACTTGCACATCTCAGGGTCGGTGATGATGACATTTTGTACTGTTTAAGTGATGTAAACTTTGTGATGTTTTCACTGTGGAGGTTAAGTCTTATTTTTGCACTGAAGTGTTACGCACTAGTTGATCTGAAAACTTTTTTCAGTGCACTACGAGTTGTTGCTCAAAACAGGGACTTATTTCATTTTCATCAGTCCCAACCTAAGTTAGGCCTTTATAGTTTTTGTACTCTCTTTTAGTGTACTTACGTTTTAGTGTTGTGGCTACTGAGTTGTAATTTCATACAGCGTAAGGTTTTGAAAATTGGTATCACAGTGGTGTGTGTGTCACAACCCTAGTTTTGTAATGCATTTGGGGTTAGAGTTGCATGTTGCATCATGTTTAATTTTTTTTTAAAGTTGAAATGGGCATTGATCGAAGCCTAGCACCAGAAAGAATTCAATAGGTTCAAATAAAATCTTTTTCAAAGAACCCAAAATGCCCTTTGAAAATGTTCATGATTTCTGATAAGGTGAAAAACCTCTCCAAAATGATGAGCATATTTCTTGGACATTTATGGATTTTTGAATTAACCCATATTGTATTTGAGTTGGGGCTTTTAAATGCTATATATATTTTCAACAAGTCCAATAATTCTGAAAGTTTCGCTGGGGCTCTGGAATTATTCAGTTAGCATCCAAAAATATTTTTCAAAATTTACTAAAATGGTTTAGTACTTTTACTAAATCAAAACAGACAAAAGGATATAGAAAAACAGAAATGGAAAGAAGAGGAGAAAACTTTACGTGGACTTACCTGGCTGCCCATCCCACCTAGCGGCCCAACTGTGCAGCCCAGCCCACCATCGCAGCTCCTGTTGCCCTCCCCCTCGCGCCAGAAGGACGCGAGGCGCGTGGCCACCGTGCGCCGGCCACCTCCTACCTGCCTGCGTACACCCTCGATGCTCTGGACGCCTCTGGCATCGACACGCACCCCCTCGACCGCCTCGACCACTTGCCCATCCCCATCCCCTCTCTGGCCCTCTCTCTTGAATGAACAGGGCGCAACCGAGCGCTGCCGTCGACGCCGCTCACCACCACCGCACCCACCGCCGTATCATCTCTCCCCTGAGCTGTCCAGAAGAACCGCTTTGGCCCCCTCTTTATCCTCACCGAGCTGTACGACGCTGGCAGCCCCTGGACGCCACCAGCACAGTTGTTTCCCTCGTCGGCCACCGAAGATCATCGTCGTCGATTTGCCGCCCTGAGCCAACGGAGCTGCTCTTCGACCTCCCAGTGAGCTCCTTCACCGTCTCCCCTATCCCCGTGGCCTATAGCTCACCATAGCATCTTTCTCCGCCGTCCACATGAGCTTCACGCCACCGGCGAAGTCTTCACCGTGGCTAGAGCAAGCTCAGCTTGCCCCTGAGCACGTCATCGTGCTCGTGCTGCTTCCAGGAGACGAACACACCTACTATGTCACCTTCTCGTGCACCATAGCGAGTAGCTGGTCCTGCCCGAGCTCCGGCCGCCGCTGATTGATACATCTCCAACGTATCTATAATTTTTGATTGTTCCATGCTATATTATCTACTGTTTTGGACATTATTGGGCTTTATTATCCACTTTTATATTATTTTTGGGACAAACCTATTAACCGGAGGCCCAACCCAGAATTGTTGTTTTTGCCTATTTCTAAGTTTCACAAAAAAGGAATATCAAACAGAGTCCAAACGGAATGAAACCTTTGGGAACGTGATTTTCGGAACGAACATGATCTAGGATTCTTGGACCCTATGTCAAGAAACAAAGGAGGAGGCCACGAGGTAGGGGGGCGCGCCCTCCACCCTCGTGGGCCCCCTATTGCTCCACCGACGTACTCCTTCCTCCTATATATACCTACGTACCCTCAAATGATCAGAACAGGAACCAAAAACCTAATTCCACCGCCGCAACCTTCTGTACCCACGAGATCCCATCTTGGGGCCTGTTCCGGAGCTCCGCCGGAGGGGGCATCCATCACGGAGGGCTTCTACATCATCACCATAGCCTCTCCAATGAAGTGTGAGTAGTTCACCTCAGACCTTCGGGTCCATAGTTAGTAGCTAGATGGCTTCTTCTCTCTTTTTGGATCTCAATACAATGTTCTTCCCCTCTCTTGTGGAGATCTATTCGATGTAATCTTCTTTTTGCGGTGTGTTTGTTGAGACCGATGAATTGTGGGTTTATTATCAAGATTATCTATGAACAATATTTGAATCTTCTCTGAATTCTTTTATGTATGATTAGTTATCTTTGCAAGTCTCTTCGAATTATCAGTTTGGTTTGGGATACTAGATTGATCTTTCTTGCAATGGGATAAGTGCTTAGCTTTGGGTTCAATCTTGCGGTGTCCTTTCCTGTGACAGTAGGGGCAGCAAGGCACGTATTGTATTGTTGCCATCGAGGATAACAAGATGGGGTTTTTATCATATTGCATGAATTTATCCCTCTACATCATGTCATCTTGCTTAAGGCGTTACTCTGTTTTCATGAACTTAATACTCTAGATGCATGCTGGATAGTGGTCGATGAGTGGAGTAATAGTAGTAGATGCAGGCAGGAGTCGGTCTACTTGTCTCGGACGTGATGCCTATATATATGATCATACCTAGATATTCTCATAACTATGCTCAATTCTGTCAATTGCTCAACAGTAATTTGTTCACCCACCGTAAAATACTTATGCTCTTGAGAGAAGCCACTAGTGAAACCTATGGCCCCAGGGTCTATCTTCATCATATTAATCTTCCAACACTTAGTTATTTACTTTTATTTTTACTTTGCTTTTATTTTACTCTACATCTTTATCACAAAAATACCAAAAATATTATCCTATCATATCTATCAGATCTCACTCTCGTAAGTGACCGTGAAGGGATTGACAACCCCTTCTCGCGTTGGTTGCGAGGAGTTATTTTTTTTGTGTGGGTACGAGGGACTCGCGCGTAGCCTCCTACTGGATTGATACCTTGGTTCTCAAAAACTAAGGGAAATACTTACGCTACTTTGCTGCATCATCCTTTCCTCTTCAAGGAAATCCAACGCAGTGCTCAAGAGGTAGCAAGAAGATTTCTGGCGCCATTGTCGAGGAGTCTGCGCAAAAGTAAACATACCAAGTACCCATCACAAATCCCTTATCTCCCGCAATACATTATTTGCCAGTTGCCTCTCATTTTCCTCTCCCCCACTTCACCCTTGCTGTTTTATTCACCCTCTCCTTTTTTGTTCGCCTATTTTTCTCTTGCTTTTTGTTTGCTCGTGTGTTGGATTGCTTGCTTATCACGATGGCTCAAGATAATACCAAATTATGTGACTTTACCAATACCAAAAATAATGATTTCCTTAGAACTCCGATTGCTCCTCTTACCAATATTGAATCTTGTGAAATCAATGTTGCTTTGTTGAATCTTGTCATGGAAGATCAATTCGCCGGCCTTCCTAGTGAAGATGTCGCTACTCATCTAAATAGCTTCGTTGATTTGTGTGATATGCAAAAGAGGAAAGATGTTGATAATGATATTGTTAAATTGAAGCTATTTCCTTTTTCGCTTAGAGATCGTGCTAAAGCTTGGTTTTTGTCTTTGCCTAAAAATAGTATTGATTCTTGGAACAAGTGCAAAGATGCTTTTATCTCTAAGTATTTTCCTCCCGCTAAGATCATCTCTCTTAGAAACGATATTATGAATTTTAAGCAACTTGATAATGAACATGTTGCACAAGCTTGGGAGAGGATGAAATTAATGATACGTAATTGCCCTACTCATGGTTTGAATTTGTGGATGATTATACAAATTTTTTATGCCGGATTGAATTTTGCTTCTAGAAATCTTTTAGATTCGGCCGCGGGAGGCACTTTTATGGAAATCACTTTAGGAGAAGCTACTAAACTACTAGATAATATTATGGTTAATCATTCTCAATGTCACACTGAAAGATCTACTAATTAAAAGGTGCATGATATAGAAGAAATTAATGTTGTGAGTGGAAAGATGGATGAACTTATGAAATTATTTGCTAGTAAGAGTGTTTCTTCTGATCCTAATGATATTCCTTTGTCTACTTTGATTGATAATAATAATGAATCTATGGATGTGAATTTTGTTGGTAGGAATAATTTTGGTAACAACGCGTATAGAGGAAACTTTAATCCTAGGCCTTATCCTAGTAATCCCTCTAATAATTATGGAAATTCCTACAACAACTCTTATGGAAATTTTAATAAGATGCCCTCTGAATTTGAGAATAGTGTTAAGGAATTTATGAATTCGCAAAAGAATTTCAATGCTTTACTTGAGGAGAAATTGCTTAAAGTTAATGATTTGGCTAGGAACGTTGATAGAATTTCTCATGATGTTGATTCTTTAAAGCTTAGATATATTCCCCCTAAGCATGATATCAATGAGTCTCTCAAAGCCATGATAATTTCCATTGATGAGTGCAAAGAAAGAACCGCTAGGACGCGTGCTAAGAAAGATGCCTTTATAAGAGCGTGTTCTTCTAGTTCCTATGAAAATAAAGATGAAGATCTAAATGTTATTGATGTATCCCCTATTAAATCTTTGTTTTGCAATATGAATCTTGATAATGATGGGACTAAATATGATCCATCTTTACCTAGAAGGCGTTCCAAAAATTCGGAGTTTTTAGGTCTTAATGCTAAAATTGATAAAAGTGGGATTGAAGAAATCAAAACCCTAGATATTAATAAACCCACTATTATGGATATCAAGGAATTTAATTATGAAAATTGCTCTTTGATTGTTTGTATTTCCTTGTGTGCAATCCATGCTAAATTCTCCTCATGCTTATAGTCAAAATAAAGCCTTTACCAAACATATTGTTGATGCTTTGATGCAATCTTATGAAGAAAAGCTTGAGTTGGAAATTTCTATCCCTAGAAAAATTTATGATGAGTGGGAACCTAGTATTAAAATTAAGATTAAGGATCATGAGTTCTATGCTTTGTGTGATCTGGGTGCTAGTGTTTCCACTATTCCCAAAACTTTGTGCGATTTGCTAGATTTCCGTGATTTTGATGATTGCTCTCTAAACTTGCACCTTGCAGATTCCACGATTAAGAAACCTATGGGAAGAATTAATGATGTTCTTATTGTTGCAAATAGGAATTATGTGCCCGTAGATTTTATCGTTCTTGATATAGGTTGCAATCCTTCATGTCCTATTATTCCTGGTAGACCTTTCCTTAGAACAGTTGGTGCAATTATAGATATGAAGGAAGGGAATATTAGATTGCATTTTCCACTAAAGAAAGGCATGGAACACTTCCCTAGGAAGAAAATAAAATTACCATATGAATCTATCATAAGAGCCACTTATGGATTGCCTACCAAAGATGGCAATACCTAGATCTATCCTTGCTTTTATGCCTAGCTAGGGGCGATAAACGATAGCGCTTGTTGGGAGGCAACCCAAATTTATTTTTAGTTTTTTTCTTTTTGCTTCTGTTTAGGAACAAATATTTGATCTAGCCTCTGGTTAGATGTGTTTTTAGGTTTTAATTAGTGTTTGTGCCAAGTTAAACCTATAGGATCTTCTTGGATGATAGTTATTTGATCTTGGTGTAATTTCCAGAAACTTTATGTTCACGAAAACAATTATTAGAAATCACCAGAAAGTGATAAAATACTGATTCCAATTGCCACTGATCAATAAAAAAATTGTATAGATCGTCTTATTTCGGTAGATATTTTTGGAGTTCCAGAAGTTTGCGTTAGTTACAGATTACTACAAACTGTTCTGTTTTTGACAGATTCTGTTTTTCGTGTGTTGTTTGCTTATTTTGATGAATCTATGGCTAGTAAAATAGTTTATAAACCATAGAGAAGTTGGAATACAGTAGGTTTAACACCAATGTAAATAAATAATGAGTTCATTACAGTACCTTGAAGTGGTCTTTTGTTTTCTTTCGCTAACGGAGCTCACGAGATTTCTGTTGAGTTTTATGTTGTGAAGTTTTCAGGTTTTGGGTGAAAGATTTTGATGGATTATGGAACAAGGAGTGGGAACAGCCTAAGCTTGGGGATGCCCATGGCACCCCCAAGATAATCTAAGGATACCAAAAAGCCAAGCTTGGGGATGCCCCGGAAGGCATCCTCTCTTTTGTCTACTTCCATCGGTAACTTTACTTGGAGCTATATTTTTATTCACCACATGATATGTGTTTTGCTTGGAGCGTCTTGTATGATTTGAGTCTTTGCTTTTTAGTTTACCATAGTCATCCTTTCTGTACACACCTTTTGAGAGATCCATACATGATTTGGAATTTGTTAGAATACTCTATGTGCTTCGCTTATATCTTTCGAGTTATATAGTTTTGCTCTACTACTTCACTTATATCTTTTAGAGCATGGTGGTGGATTTGTTTTATAGAAACTATTGATCTCTCATGCTTCACTTAGATTATTTTGAGAGGCTTAAATAGCATGGTAATTTGCTTAAATAATCTTAATATGCTAGGTATTCAAGATTAGTAAAAACTTTCTTATGAGTGTTTTGAATACTAAGAGAAGTTTGATGCTGGATGATTGTTTTGAGATATCACTACAAAAAAAAGACACATCCGTGCCATTTTGGGCCGAACGAAAATTTTTTCTATCATACATATGACACTTATGTGACGATAATTGTGACAAAATCCGGTATCATCATAGATGTGGTGGGCTCCTACTTCTATGACAAAAAATCATGACAGAAAATGGGCTTTTCGTGTTGGGCGGGCCGGAGACGCAGCTGCATGACATTCTTTGGGCCGTCCATGATGGAAAAACCGTAGTAGAAGCGAGGGCGAGGAAAATTTCAGGGAGTTCCCGGTTACGGTGGGAGGTCGGGGGCCGAGCGATGCGCGCTTCTCTCGTACACGTACGCGCGTGTGTGCGAGGCGTTGGATCTAACTGAACCCGAGCGAGGCGTTGGGCTCTAACTGAACCCGAGCGATTGCACTGCAGGCTACGCGTTACTGACCCCGAGTGATCAAACGATGGTTGTTAACTGAACCTGATCGAGCGATTCCTTCGCTACTGCTGCTAACTGAAGCCGATCGATTGGATGAACCGTGAGCGTTGCGCAGGGTTTGGATGAACAGTGAGCGGTGGCGTTGCCTCTGGATGAACAGGACCCCGTGGTGTGGTGGAGGGCTGGATGAACAGTAGACGGTGGAGGGGTGCCGGTGGAGGGGTGGATGAATAGGACCCCGTGGTGTGGAGGGCTGGATGAACAGTAGACGGTGGAGGGGTGGTTGAACAGTACTGTCGGTGTACTAAAGTAGGGGTACCTTAGTACCCCGAACTTGTGCACGGGCAGTAGTAGCGTCCCGCGGCAAGGCTTGCCAGGGGAGCGACAAGAGTCTCCACGGCCCTTTCTGGGCCGGACGAAGGCCAAGTGATCGAGCCGAGAAGACCAAGCCCCGGCAAGAGGAGCTTGCCGGGCCGAGAAGGCGAGGTCCGGCAAGAGGAGCTTGCCAGGACAAGGCGGCAAGGCCCCGGCAAGAGGAGCTTGCCGGGACGACTAAGCCGAAGCACCAAGGCCCCGGCGGGAGGAGCTCGCCGGGTCGACCAAGCCAAGGCACCCCAAGAGAAGCCCGCCGCGGCGCGCCGCGCGCCACGGCAAGGCCTGACGAGCGGCAAGCTCTCAGGTGCGGCAAGGCAACTACCGCGGCAAGCCACTTGCCGCGGCAAACCACCACCTCAGGCCTGCGCTCCAGCTCACTTGCCCACGCGTCGCTCTGGGGCTTCCCCGGAGGCACGTGGCGGGGCGCCGCACAACCTGAGACGCGCGATGGCATGCGACGCTGGCAGAGTCGCCCCCGTGGCAAGCGGAGGCGCCCCTAACGGTCCGCCTCGGCACTGTTCAGGCGATCCAGACGGGCATTTAATGCCTTTGTCCCCCGCCGTCAGAGTTAGGTGCGATAGCACTGTGCGGCCACTGTTCGCACAGTCCCTTGCCATTTTTACCCTCACCTGCGTCGCTACCTGTGGGAAACCCCTTTAGCATATAAAAGGGGGCCCATGCGCACGTAGAGAGGGAGGGAGGCAGGAGAGATCGAACCCTGGAGAGGAACCCTAGAGGAGGAGACCGGAAGAAGGGCACACAGTAGACCCCCGTCTACGCCCAGCTCCCACTTACTGTAGCTTCTTGCGCTCCAGAGCAAGAACTCCAATCAACCAGACATGCAGTAGTAGGGTTTTACACATCCATGCGGCCCGAAGCTGGGTAAAATCGTTGTGTGTGTGTGTCGCCTCGATCTGCTCTTTGTGCAACCTCCGCCCCCGCCGAACCGACAAGGGGCTCCGTCCCCATAGGTGCTCGTGGAGGCCGATATCACCCGACATCTTTGGCGCGCCAGGCAGGGGTGCGTCGAGGTTGTGTGAATCAGATCCGACGTCCACGCGAGCCAGACTCTCATTGTTTGCGCCATCATGGCGCCGAAGAAGAAAGCTCCGGAGGCGACCGGTCCGTCAGCGCCGAACCCACCGCCCATGGAGCAGACGGGTGGTGGAGAGGACGCTGGCGGAAGAACGGGCACTGTCGAACCAGTTCTTGGTCCCGCGACGTCCGAGCTCGCCCCACGCCCCTCTCAGGAGGCGTGAAACCAGCAGCGTCATAGTACCCATGGTACCATACGCTCGCTGGACCCAGACCGTGCTGGTGGGTCCCAAGGTGCTCAGGACCAGCATGCGATCCAGCGTGCCGGAACGAGCGTCGCGCGGCTGCCTGGACCGGGTGCTGCTCCTTCTAACATAGTTAGGAGTTCGAGCACATCCCGGTCCTCGCGCCGTTCGCAGCCTCTGCCCGCCACCCCAGCGGAAGCTCTCGCGCGAGCTCAGCTGCTCCTAGACTACCCTCCAACGGCGGACAAGCTCGACGACTGGAGGGCAACCATCCAGAGCCTCATCGGTTTCGCCAACGACGACACTCCGCGGCAGCACAGCGCGTCGCAGCCGCGGCCAGTCACCCAGGCGAGAACAGATGGCGCCAAGAATGGCGGGGGTGCGACCACCATGCACTCCCCGCCCCAGAAGCCGCGGTCGCCGACTCGCCGGGCTCACCTCGACAACGACTCCACCGCGTCGTCGAACCCGCGAACTCGCCGCGACCAGCGCCAAGTCCTTCACGAACGAAGGGAAGAGGACGCTCGGACCCGCATCGAGCACAGAAGAGAGGCGCGGCGTCAATCAGACCAGCGCGTTGAGCCCTATGGAAACATGCCCGCACCGGGGGAACCAGGCGAACTGCCGTATTCGGTAGGCTGCCCCGCGTTCACCCGCGAGCTGCGGCAAGTCCAGTGGCCCAGCACGAAGAACTTCAAGCCCGATGTGCCCGAGAAGTACGACGGCAAGTCGCATCCGTCTGAGTTCCTCAGCATCTACACCATTGCGGTGCAGGCTGCCGGGGGACGGGACGATAAGATCCTTGCCAACTACTTCCCGCTGGTACTCAAGCCCAACGTCAGATCCTGGCTCATGCACTTGCCGGACGGCTCCATCTCCTCCTGGCCAGATCTGTGCCATCAGTTCGTTGGCGCCTTCACGGGCGGCCACAAACCCCATGGCCAGGCGAGCGATCTTCATCTGCTTGTTCAGAAGGAGGGGGAGCCTTTGCGCAAGTTCATCCAGAGGTTCAGCCGTGTGCACTACAACATCCCAGATGTCCACCCCGCCGCGGTGATCAGCGCGTTCCACCAGAACGTGCGTAACCGCAGGATGCGGGAGGAGATGGCGATGTGCAAAATCAAGGAGGTCAGCGAGCTTTACGCCCTGGCCGACAAGTGTGCACGCGCTGAGGAGGGGAGGAAGCTCCCGGAGAAAGTGTCGGAGAAGCAGAATCCGACAGTGAAGGTACTGCCCCGGCAAGGAGAGGCCGGCGGCGGAACGGCAAAAAGAAGAAAAACCCAGAGGTACTGGTTGTCGAGAAGTCCGGCAGCGAGGGCTCCGCCAAGAAAGCCCAGGCGGGAGGCCCCGGCAAGGAGATTGTCGGGTGCGCCAACTGCCGGGCGGTGGCCGCTGCCGATAAGCGAGACGGTACCGACAAGAAGTACTGCAAGATCCACCGCACCAGGGGCCACGACCTCCAGAGTTGCAAGCAAGTCGAGCGGCTCGTCGACCTGCAGAAGGCCGAGTACGCACGACGCGACAAGGAGAGAGCCCAAGCAGGTGGCGGGGGATCCGGCACGAAGCGCCCCGGCCCGGGGGAGCGCCGCGGCAAGGACAAGCAGCGGCAAGCAGACAGACCTCCCCGGGGGCGTGACAAGGGCGAAGACGATGACGAGGACGAAGACATGGAAGACCCCGAGACCAGCGAGCAGGAGTTTCAGAAAGCCACTGAGGTCTTGTGTGTGGACGGCGGTGCCTCCCTGCACACTTCCCACCACCAGCTTAAACGGTGGGTGCGGGAGGTCAATGCAGCGGAGCCACCCGTCGAGTCACGCAGACCCGTGAGATGGTCCAGCACGCCTATCATCTTTGACATTGAGGACCACCCTGATCGCACAACTGCGGTCGGGTGCTTGCCGATGTTGGTTTCCCCAACGATCCGCAACCTCAAGGTCACTAAGATGCTAGTTGACGGCGGGGCCGGCTTGAATCTGATCTCCTCTGCTGTCCTCCGGAGACTCCAAGTTCCCGACAGCGAGCTCGAAGAAACCGGCACATTCCAAGGAATCAACCCGGGAAGGAGCAGGCCGAAGGGAAAGATCACGCTGCCGGTGACATTTGGCAGCGAGCTGAATTTCAAGACTGAGAAGGTCACCTTTGACGTCGCCGACTTTCCGTTGCCTTACAACGGGATCCTCGGCCGACCAGCGCTCGCCAAGTTCATGGCGGCCTCCCACTACGCGTATAACATGCTCAAGATGCCTGGCCCGATAAGCGTCATTTCTGTCCCCGGCGACAAGAAGGATGCCCTTATCTGCACCGACCAAATATACCGGGACGCGACAGCAGCAACGGCTCGCGGCCCACCTGCCGCTGGAGCTTCCGGGGGAAAGACCAAGTCCGGCAAGTGCTCTGGCGCCCACTCTGGCAAGCGCGTCTCTTCGGAGTGCTGCGCTGCCATCGAGGACGTGCCATCGAGCCCTGCCGGCAAGAAGACCGAGTCCGGCGAGTGCTTTGGCGCCCACTCCGGCAAGCGCGCCTCTTCGGAGTGCTGCGCTGCCGTCGAGGACATGCCATCGAGCCCCGCCGGCATGGAGACCAAGTCCGGCAAGTGCTTTGGCGCCCACTCCGGCAAGCGCGCCTCTTCGGAGTGCTGCGCTGCCGTCGAGGACGTGCCATCGAGCCCCGCCGGCATGAAGACCAAGTCCGGCAAGTGCTTTGGCGCCCACTCCGGCAAGCGCGCCTCTTCGGAGTGCTGCGCTGCCGTCGAGGATGCGCCATCAAGCCCCGCCGGCAAGAAGGCCAAGCCCGGCGAATGCTCTGGTGCCCACTCCGGCAAGCGCGCCTCTTCGGAGCGCTGCGCTGCCGTTGAGGATGCACCATCGAGCCCCGCCGTTAAACGCAAGGAGACGACGGCTGCTCCACCAGCGACCAAGAAGGTGCCCGCCAAGGAGGACGGCACTGGTGGTACCTTCACCATCAGTGCCACTCTCGACCCCAAATAGGAAGGCGCGCTCGTTGCTTTCCTGCGGGTGAATGTCGATGTGTTTGCCTGGCAACCATCTGACATCCCCGGCGTTCCCAGGGAAGTGATTGAGCACCACCTCGCCGTCTGTCCTCATGCGCGGCCCATCAAGCAAAAGGTCAGGAAACAAGCGGTGGAGCGCCAAGAGTTTATCGCGGAGGAGATCAGGAAGTTGGAAGCGGCAGGCCTCGTCAGAGGCGTGCTCCATCCGACGTGGTTGGCCAATCCTGTTGTCGTGCGCAAAGCAAACGGGAAGTGGAGGCTTTGCATCGATTTCACTGATGTCAACAGAGCTTGCCCTAAAGATCCATTTCCCTTGCCGCGCATTGACCAGATTGTTGACTCCACGGCCAGATGCGACCTGCTTTCATTCCTTGACGCCTACTCCGGGTACCACCAGATCTTCATGGCTGAAGAAGACGAAGAGAAGACTGCGTTCATCACTCCATGCGGCATGTACTGTTTCGTGCGGATGCCTTTTGGACTGAAGAACGCAGGCTCGACGTTCGCGAGGGTTGTCCACACTGCTTTCGAGCCATAGATCCAGATAAATGTGGAGGCCTACATGGACGACATTGTGGTCAAGAGCAGAGACAGGGCAACCTTGGTTCAAGACTTGGAAGAGACCTTTGCGAACTTGCGCAAGATCAGCCTCAAGCTCAACCCCGAGAAGTGCGTGTTCGGAGTTCCCTCCGGCAAGCTTCTCGGGTTCTTCGTGTCTCAGCGTGGGATCGAAGCCAACCCCGACAAGATCAAGGCCATCGAGTAGATTGAAGCACCAACGCGTGTCAAGGACATGCGAAGACTTGCTGGCTGCGTGGCGGCTCTCAGCAGGTTTATTTCCAGGTCTGCGGAACGCGCCCTGCCGTTTTTCAAAATCTTGAAAAAGGCAGGTCCAGTAAAATGGACTCCGGAAGCGGAGGCTGCGCTACAAGACTTGAAGAAATACCTGTCCTCCGCTCCTATACTCGTCGCGCCTAGACCGCAAGAGAAGTTGCTGCTCTACCTAGCGGCAACCAATCAAGTGGCTAGTGCTGCGTTAGTTGCGGAGAGGGAAGCTGATGACGAGCCAGCAACCATGGCAAGCACGTCCGACGGCAAGCAGGGGGCTTCCCCGACAAGCTCTGGCCCCGGCAAAGGCGGATCCGCGCAAGCGCGAGGGGAAGTGTGGAGGAAGAGGATGGTGCAGCGCCCAGTTTACTTCGTCAGTTCCCTCCTGCAGGGGGCTAGGTCGAGGTACTCTGGTGTGCAGAAATTGCTCTTCGGCCTCCTCATGGCCTCGAGGAAGCTGCGCCATTACTTCCAAGCACACGAGATCACAGTGGTCACTCGCTTTCCGCTTAAGAGGATACTGCAGAATCCCGAAGCAACAGGCAGGATTGTCGAGTGGGCACTAGAACTGTCAAGCTTTGGCCTCAAGTTCGAGAGCACATCGACCATCCAGAGCAGAGCATTGTCAGAGTTCATAGCAGAGTGGACGCCGACACCGGACGAAGAAATTCCAGAGACGAGCATCCCCGGCAAGGAAGCAACCAAAGAGTGGCTGATGTACTTTGATGGTGCCTTTTCGCTGGAAGGCGCCGGTGCCGGCGTGCTGCTCATCGCGCCCACCGGAGAGCACCTCAAGTACGTCGTCCAGATGCACTTTCCCAAGGAGCAAGCAACCAACAATACGGCAGAGTATGAAGGTTTGCTCGCCGGTCTCAGGATCGCAGCGGAACTTGGGATCAAGAAGCTCATTGTCAGGGGTGACTCGCAGCTCGTCGTCCGCCAAGTGAATAAGGATTACCAGTGCCCGTTGATGGAGGCTTACGTCGATGAAGTGAGGAAGCTGGAAGAGCGCTTTGACGGCCTGCAAATGGAATACGTTCCAAGAGCAGAAAACGACATCGCCGACGGCCTGTCAAAATGCGCCGCACTAAAGCTACCTGTGGAACCAGGGACTTTTGTGCTTAAGCTGACTCAGCCATCCGTGACACCATCGACTGGGCCAAGCAAGAAGAGAAGATCGGTCTCTGGTGACTATCTCCCGGCAGAGCTTCCCGAAGCCGCCGCCAAGAGGGTCCCCGAGATCGACGCCAAGAATGCTGAGAAGCTACCCGCTCCGGCAAGCCCCAGGGTTTGTCTCGACGAAGCAGGCGCTCCCGGCAAGCCATGCCCCGGCAAGCTTGCCGGGGAACGTCAAGCTCCGGCTGAGCCCCAAGTCCTCGCCGTAGAAGCTGATGTTCCCGCAGCCGTCGACATGCCTTTGGTCCTCATCGTCGAGCCACAGGCTCCGATGTCGGCACAGCAGATCGCCCGTTTCCTCCAGACAGGAGAACTTTCCGAAGAACAAGAAGAAGCTGAAAGAGTAGCCCGGCAGTCCAGTATGTACCAGTTCGTTGACAACGCACTGTACAGAAGAGGATGCAATGGGGTGAAATTGAAGTGCATTCACCGGGAAGACGGACAGAAGCTGTTGGCGGAGATACACGGAGGCATATGTGGACACCACATTGGCGCTAGAGCACTTGCCGGCAAAGCGTTCCGGCAAGGTTTCTTCTGGCCAACAGCCCTCCAGGATGCAACTGTACAATTAACCAAGTGTGAAGCGTGCCAGTTCCATTCCAAGAAGATACACCAGCCAGCTCAAGCTCTCCAGACGATCCCTTTGTCCTGGCGCTTCTCGGTCTGGGGGCTCGATATCCTTGGCCCCTTCCCCCGAGCCGTTGGGGGCTTTGAGTACTTGTTCGTTGCCATCGACAAGTTCACAAAGTGCCCAGAAGTGGAGCCGGTGAGGAAGGTGACCGCCCAGTCCGCGATCAAATTCTTCAGGTCGATTGTTTGCCGCTTCGGGATCCCCAACAGGATCATCACCGACAACGGTACGCAGTTCACAAGCCACACCTTCATGCAGTACACCCAAAACCTCGGCACCAAGGTCTGCTTCGCTTCTGTTGCTCATCCCCGGAGCAACGGTCAAGCGGAAAGGGCCAACGCCGAGGTACTGCGCGGGCTCAAGACCAGAAGTTTTGACAAGCTGCTCAAGCGCGGACGGAACTGGATCGAGGAGCTGCCGGCGGTTCTTTGGTCGGTCAGAACGACGCCAAGTCGAGCCACCGGCCAGACACCATTTGCTCTAATCTATGGAGCAGAAGCTGTTACCCCCACGGAACTTGTATACGGGTCACCTCGAGTGCTCGCTTATGATGAGCTTGAGCAAGAGCGGTCGCGTGAACATGACGCACTGCTCCTCGAGGAAGATCGTCTCCAGGCCGCTGTGCGATCCGCTTGCTACCAGCAAGCTCTGCGTCGCTATCATAGCTGCAAAGTTAAAGCCAGGAGCCTCGAGGAAGGCGACCTTGTTCTTCGGCGCGTTTAGTCGGCCAAGATACACAACAAGTTGATGCCGAAGTGGGAAGGCCCTTACCGGGTGAAACGAGTCACGAGGCCCGGCGCCGTCCGCCTCGAGACCGAATATGGTACTCCGGTGAGCAATTCCTGGAACATTGAGCATCTTCGCAAGTTTTACCCGTAAGGCGCGGTTGTCGGACCCCGTCCGGCAACCAACTCTTTGTACAAAAGTCTTGCCGCAGACGCATGTAATCCTTTGTACAAAGCCAGGCGCAGACCCTGGCAGCAATGACGCGCTGGGCCCCCCCCCCCAAGTTTTAGCATGCATGCTGAGTCGAGTCTCGTCCTTGGTTAGGGTTGATAGTGCCTAACAGTCGCTAACCCCTAACTTAGAGGTCGAGTCCGCGTCTTTTTCCCGTCCTTTCCCTTTGGCTCGCGGGAGTTGCATACCCTTGCCGAGCCGCTCAAGGACGAAGAAGGGGAGAAGGGCGAGCCAGCACCCGCGCCCCGGCAAGCCAGAGTTGCCGGGGGCTGCAACCTCAGATAAGTCTTTACATCCCTTATTCATGCATTCTCTCATGAGCCGCGGAATGCGAAAACCTTGCTTCCCCCTAAAAGCTGCCGTGCTCTCTTAAGCGACAAACCCCGGAGCGCGTTCCCGAGGCCTGCTTCTGATAGTAGCCACGGCGGCAAGAGGAGGAAGCGAGCGGCCAGAACCCACCTTCTCCCTGCCTCCGCCAAGAGCGTGAGGAGGGCCAAGAGGCGCGGGGAAACGGCAGGGTCCGTTGCCGGGCGGGTAAGTGTCTATCTTAACGATGCAAAGGGTTCGCTCCTTGCCGCGGGATGTACCCGCGAGACAAATGGTCCGGCAAACGCTCCCTTTTCATTAAAAACATTCCACTCAGGTACAGCTCAGAGAGAATGAAAAACATGAAAGATGGGATTACAAGATTTAAACACAACTAAGGCCCGAGGGCTTACAAGATAAAAAGAGATAAGGTGCCCGTAATCCCTTTCTTGTCTCTCTCCTCAGGAGGTACGACAAGGAGGCGAGAAGGGAAAAAGGGGCGCCTAGACGAGCTACGGGTGGCAGAAGACGCCAAGAGAGCATCCGGGGCTCCGAATGGAGACGGCGACACCGGAAGCGGAGCTCGAGAGGGAGGCCGCGAGACGTCAACACGCTGTCGAGGGCATCTAGCCCTCGTACTCCGAGTTGATGGCCTTGCCGCCAGCCTCTTCCGCAGCCTCGCCACTCGGGCCGCCCGAGAAGACAAAGCCCCGGCAAGAGGAGCTTGCCGGGCCGGAGAGAAGACCCCGGTGGTCGTCGCCGCGCGCGAGGGTGGTGACGGCGTCTGGGACGAAGCTGGAAGACGAGGCAGCGGCCTTGCCGCCCGTCCTCTTCCTCTTCCGCAGCCTCCCTACGCCAGCCGCCCAAGGAGACGACCCCGGGGAGTTCACGGCGCCAGCGACGCCGACGATGGGGGCCGCCGGTGCCACGCGGAGCTGCGACCGGCACCTAGTCGGACCCGTCATCCCGGCGGCCGCTCCCCTCGTCGTCGATGTTGCTCCCCTCCTCGCCACTCTCGCTCGAGGAGGAGCCTTCGCTGTCGGAGGAGCTATCCACGCAGCACCGGGCCCGGGTGCCGAGGTCCCCGAAGGCCTTGACGGAGAGGAGATCACCCTCCATCAGCTTAAAATGGAGGGTGAACCCCTCCATCAAGCTGTGGATCCGGGCGAATGTCTTCCACCCTCGGCCAAGGCACACCACGCTGGGGGCTCGGGATTCGACGCGGACTCGCGTACCGCTGATCCCACAGCCCCTCATGCGCCGTCTCAGTGTCTCATGCTGTTCCGCCTCCAAGACGTCCGCGAAGGGAGCCGGGAGGCGGAGGCGACGGCGAGGCGCCCGGCGCAGCCTGATGATGAACTCGCAGGGGTCGTCCCCGAGATGAACCGCTGGGGGAAACGGAGTCGCCGGCGGAGGCGAGGCCGGCGCGCCGTCCTGCCTGCCTCGAGCGCCTCTGCCCCGTCCACGGCCTCGTCCACGACCTCGCCCCCTCCCCCTTGCCCTTACGGTTGGCTCCGCCGCCGCGGGTGGAAGGGGAGGAGGGGCTCGCTGCCTGGCGGCAACCCTTGCCGCCACCGAAGAAGGACCAGGGTTCCCTTCCTCCATGACAGTTGGGGAGAGGGGACCAGGGATCTAAGAGAAGGAAGAAGGAAGGAGTGCGGACCCTCGTCATCCCATTCCGCTCCTTATAAAGGGGCGGAGTGGGGGCTCGACCGCCCCGCCCAACCAATCAAAGCAGAGGAAGGGCAGGCGACGGGGCCGACCCACTACTTCGACCCGCGTCGGCCCGGCTTCCTGCCTCCTCCACCGCAACCCCAAGCGCATGGAGGACGCGTGGCGGGCGAGCAGAGCCGAGGCGACAGATGAGGCGACCTCTCCCCCCCCCACTCGAAAGTGGGGGCGGATGTTTCGCCTTTCCAAATAAAGGAATCGTGCCCGACGTGACGCCTGCCTGCGGGCCTCAAGCCCCGCGCACGCCACCCACGTCACGCACGTCTCGCACGCCTCGCCCCCCACGACGCTGCGATAAGCGCGCGCCACTGGGGGAGGGCGCGACGGGCACGGAATTAAGGAGCAGCACGACCCAGGCCACGCATGCCCGTGCACTGTTAGGGCCTGGCCCAACAACGCTCGGCACCGTGTATGGCCCAGACCCGGGGGCTCCTGTCGGTGTACTAAAGTAGGGGTACCTTAGTACCCCGAACTTGTGCACGGGCAGTAGTAGCGTCCCGCGGCAAGGCTTGCCAGGGGAGCGACAAGAGTCTCCACGACCCTTTCTGGGCTGGACGAAGGCCAAGTGATCAAGCCGAGAAGACCAAGCCCCGGCAAGAGGAGCTTGCCGGGCCGAGAAGGCGAGGTCCGGCAAGAGGAGCTTGTCGGGCCAAGGCAGCAAGGCCCCGGCAAGAGGAGCTTGCCGGGACGACTAAGCCGAAGCACCAAGGCCCCGGCGGGAGGAGCTCGCCGGGCCGACCAAGCCAAGGCACCCCAAGAGAAGCCCGCCGCGGCGCGCCGCGCGCCCCGGCAAGGCCTGACGAGCGGCAAGCTCTCAGGTGCAGCAAGGCAACTACCGCGGCAAACCACCACCTCAGGCCTGCGCTCCAGCTCACCTGCCCGCGCGTCGCTCTGGGGCTTCCCCGGAGGCACGTGGCGGGGCGCCGCACAACCTGAGATGCGCGGTGGCATGCGACGCTGGCAGAGTCGCCCCCGTGGCAAGCGGAGGCGCCCCTAACGGTCCGCCTCGGCACTGTTCAGGCAATCCAGACGGGCATTTAATGCCTTTGTTCCCCGCCGTCAGAGTTAGGTGCGATAGCACTGTGCGGCCACTGTTCGCACAGTCCCTTGCCATTTTTACCCTCACCTGCGTCGCTACCTGTGGGAAACCCCTTTAGCATATAAAAGGAGGCCCATGCGCACGTAGAGAGGGAGGGAGGCAGGAGAGATCGAACCCTGGAGAGGAACCCTAGAGGAGGAGACTGGAAGAAGGGCACACAGTAGACCCCCGTCTACGCCCAGCTCCCACTTACTATAGCTTCTTGCGCTCCAGAGCAAGAACTCCAATCAACCAGACATGCAGCAGTAGGGTTTTACGCATCCATGCGGCCCGAAGCTGGGTAAAATCGTTGTGTGTGTGTGTCGCCTCGATCTGCTCTTTGTGCAACCTCCGCCCCCGCCGAACCGACAAGGGGCTCCGTCCCCATAGGTGCTCGTGGAGGCCGATATCCCCCGACAAGTACCCCGTGGTGTGGAGGGCTGGATGAACAGTAGACGGTGGAGGGGTGCCCGTGGAGGGGTGGTTGAACAGGACCCTGTGGTGTGGCGGGTTGGATGAACAGTAGAGGGTGGAAGGGTGTTGAACAGGAGCCGGTGGAGTAGCGCGTGGTGGAGGCTGGATGAACAGGAGCCCGTGGAGGCTGGACGAGGTCGACGGTAGCCCGTGGAGGCTGGAGGAGGTCGACGATGGAGATGAACAGTATCCCGTGGAGTCCCGTTTTGCGGTACGCCACACCCCTCCCGATGAACAGGACCCCCATTTCGACCGTAGTGCTCCAACACAAGTCCGTTTCCTCCGTTTTGCGGTACGCCACACCCCTCCCGATCAACAGGACCCCCGTTTCGACTGTAGGAGGTCCGTTTCCTCTGTTTTGCGGTACACCAAACCCCTCCCGATGAACAGGATCCCGTTTCGAACGTGGCCAGTCGAACACAAGGCCGTTTCCTCCGTTCTGCGGTACGCCAGGCCTCGTTTCCATCGTTGTTCCGTCCAAGCCCTCCTGATGAACACAACGCATTCCGTTGCCTCCCCATGAACACGACGCATTCTGTTGCCTCCCCATGAACACGACGAAGACACTATTTCTCCGTTCCGACCCAGCCATGTCAACGAGCCCTCGCCGTACGTATGCGCGAGTAGGCGTTCGAGACCCCGCCCGTATGTACACATACATGGCCGTATTTTCTTTCTTGCACCCTAGCCGCTGTACGTACGTGTACATGCTACGTGCGCGCCTCTACTACGACACGTGTGCGCCTCTACTACGACACGTGCGCGCCTCTACATCGACCAGTATGTACGTACACATTCGCGACCAGAATGACAACGCTACGTACGCTTCGACCAGGTGGGTCCCGACTGTCAGGCACTTCCTTGCCTGCGAAGATGTAGCTGGTGGGTCACAGCAGTCAGGGGGCAAATCTTTTTGTTTTTTTTTGCCCGGACGCACTTCCTTGCATGAGAAGGTGTAGCTGGTGGGTCCCAGCAGTCGGGGGGCTGGTGGGTCCCTACAGTCACGGGGGCAAATCGTTTTTTTTCGGACGCACTTCCTTGCGTGCGAAGATGTAGCTCGTGGGTCTCAGCAGTCAGGGGGCGAATCATTTTTTCGTGAAATATGGTGGCCTGTCCGGTGGGTCCCCGCTGTCAGGTGCCGTGCACCCAGCTGTCAGCCTCTCCACGTACAGTACTCTTCTGATGGAAGTCGGTCGTTGACCACGCCGCGCCGAGAGCACCAGGGCGGTGGTCTGGACGACGGCGAGGCCTAGGAAGGGGACGACGCAGAGCCGGGGCAGATGCAACAGTGGAAGCCCGCACGGAGAGGAGTACGAGGGTTCACTGGTTCGGCTGCGGTGTGAGGTTGTCGTCGCCGCAGAATAACAGGGGGTGTGGGTGAGTAGAGGGATGGCCTGGCTAGCGGTGGGAGTAGTACGGGGTGGTGAGGCCTCCGCGGCATCACATCCGGCCACGGGAGGCAGGAGCACGCGACACAATCGGCGCTGCTTTGGGCGGCTGGAGCAAGAAGACCAGAGGTTGAAGAAGCACTACGGCCGTTGGATGGACATCGTACGATCACTGCACCCAGAATCGTTTATATTGACTAAGTTGACAAAGCCCTTGGTACGCGTCAACTTAGTAGGCCCATAGCTCGGATTTGGCAGACAACATATAGCCCATTTGCGATTTGTAAGAATGTACAACCCATTTTTTAATTCTAATGGAATTTACTACAACCCATTTACAGTTTGTTAAAAGTACAACCCAATTTCTAGCTAGGACAACGATTAATAATTTCAATCAACCACTCAAAACAGAATTCAAAAGAAATTCCCACATTTTGATGGGATCCGAAATATTTTTATCCGAAATTTCTAGTCAGGTTAAATATAATTTCAAAATAAAGTTGTATTACGTTAAAATCCAACGAAATATTGCGCGCGCAACAAGTAATGAAATTAGAATTTTCAAATTCCAAAAATAATATATTTTTCAAACTAATTACGTGTTTGGTGCATAGTAATTGTCTAGTTATTATAATTACATCCCATTTATTATTTTTAAAGTCCATTTTCTTGTTAAGCCTAATGCATACCTCCTAGGAAAGTTTGCAGCCCAGCGGGGCAGAGAATAACAAGTTGACCCGGATATTGTGTACAACTGTCGACCCAGTTGCATTGCTGATGTTGAAAAAAAAGCTATTTTTTATACACACATTTAAAAAAAATTGTATAGATAAGGAACATTTTATACACACATTTAACTATTTTTAAATACATGATTAACACTTTTTAAAACATATTTTTTAGTCAACAGTGGGCCCACAGCGAGCGGAGGAGGTCACAATACACATATTCTTTAAATACATGATTAACACTTTTGCAAAAACAATTAGCCCACAGCGAGCCAATTAGCTCCAGTCGGCCCACAGTGGGCCGACAGGACCCAATCAACCCACAGTGGGCCGACAGGGGCCAGTCGGCCAGCTGTAGGCCGACTGGAATCCACTCGGCCTACTGTGGGCCGACTAGGCCCAGTCGGCATGCAGCGGGCCGACGGTGTATTATTTTAAAAAAAATTACCCAACATAATATTTATGAAAATTAATAAAAAAATGTTTTATTTAAAATCATAGTGAAAAAGGCCTGTATAGTACAGTACAACCTAACATGGTTACTCAGCCCACATTCAGCGACGCCGGAAAGGCCCAAACAAGGCTTCTATACAACTTTTTGAAGTCACTGAGCTCAATTAATAACTTAAGAAAAAGTTAGATTACAGTGGAACCTAATTAAAAGCTGTCACGAGCAAATAAATAATTCAACGGGTCCCACTTGTGCGTGTGCGCGCGCGCGGGTGTGTGTGTGTGTGTGTGAGAGAGAGAGAGAGAGAGACCCATCGGCCGATGCTCGTAAGTACATCTTTCAGCCATATGCATTGCTGATGCTCAGTAAAAACTTATATAGTTGACACAATCATATAGAACATCATAACACACTGAACTTGCATACAAAAATTTCACGCAGTCGGCACAATCAGGATGGAAGCAGTGGATCGCTACGTGAAGGGCTATGTTGAAACCAACGAAGTCATACATAACGGTTCATCGTCTTTATCAATGACGGGGAAATATCTTGAATGTTGTGCAAAGAAAACAGACAGACAACACAATAAGTTCTCCTAGCACATTAAGTTGACGTATAACCCTTTCTAAAAAAAGTTCAGGTACAAAATTAGAACAGGTCACAATCAAATGTACTGGCATATCAGTGCTTCACACCCATAGCTCGGATTTAACTAGTATCTGACAAGATTCAGTTGTTACCTCAAATTAGAGCACATCCAGGCAGCCAGCCCTGCCTCTATTCCCAAAGAAGCAGTGGCCTCCGCCGCGCATGGAGTAGGCCCTGTGCCATCCATCGTTCCGAGCAACACGGGGAAAGTCTGACGTTGACTCCTGTAATGGACGTCGTCGACGGACCCTGGCACCAGCGGCGGCGGCAGGACTTCGATTGATGGATTGACCACTTCTTCGACATGCACGAACACTCGATACAGGTACATCCCTAACATGGTCCGCGGCGGCTTTGGTGGCGACGATTAGTACAACCCCGGTTCCTGCACCGGTATCTCAACACCAATCACCTTCGGTATGGTGGACGACTTCTTCATCCATGCCATAACCGTCAGAGGCCAGCTGTCTGGAGGAACAAGCATACTTACGAGCTCACCTCCAAGGTCGTTGATAAGCTCGTTCATGGACTCGTTGTTCCAAGCACGTTGAGGCATGCCGTGGAAGGTAAGCTTTGTTAAAAACTCAAGCTCAAAGGGCACCGAGCCCCATCCTGGGTGCCACCGATCAAAGCTCACCACCACGCCATCGCAGAACAAACGCCAGGAAGATTCGAACACACGACTGTAGTCGAAAGTTGTCCGGAACCTGACGAAGAAATCAGCCGGTGGCGGACAAACTTCGACGAGCAAGTCACCAATTTGGATGCCGTGCACAATGCCAAGAGCTTTGACAAGGTCATCCGGCGAGACGGGAGGCCGGTCGCTGTTGATGGTTACCATCAGTACTTTGCCGACAAACTGGTCGTCAAGCGCTGCCATGCCACTGTTGAGCGACAGCATGTAGCGACCGAAGGCAGGACGGACCTCAGGATCTCCGGCTCAGAGATCCGCATTGACCGGCGACATGATAGTGCGCTTGAGTACAGGGAGTACAGGAGGGGGATTTGGGGGAACTAGAGTAGAAATCGAGATTCCAGAGGTGGGGAGGGGCGGGAGACTGGGGATGAAAAGGTAGCATGAATTTCGAGCACGCGCCAATATGCTCTCGGCGCGCAAGTGAACGAAAACACCGGTGGCGCCCACATGTCGGCCTAAGAGTCCTTATTCTTTCTTTTTTGGAGAGCCCGACCTTTTTTTCAGGATCTTTTGAGAGCCCGGCCTGAGAGTCATAATTGACCTATTTGGCATTGCGTTACTACTCGGCCCATATTCAACGACACCTCAATGGCCCAAACAAGTGTACATCATCAAAAAGACACTGAGCTCAAATTATATAACTTGAAAAAAGGAGATATACTCTGAACACTGGAGAATGGTGATGCCCTCATTTAGCCCACCAGTAGTCTGAGACAATAAACAGTTCGAAACAACGATATATACAACATTGAAACACTGACTAGTGACTACTACTGAAATAAATAGCAAGGCATGATAGTTCATAAGAAGTCTTGCTACACCACCAAAACGCACCAATCTGCAGCGCTCAGACTCTCGTGATCCAGACGAGAATGACATTCTAAACAGAAGCAACTATTACATAGTAAGAGTGACATAGACGAGGATGACCAAATGACAAGGAATATGCATAACAAAAGAAAGAACTACCCATCTAGAACCAGCAGCAAAGACAACAAAGTCATTCGAAGAGATGATCCCACACCATCATAATTTGCAGCCCCGCTTCAGTGAGCAGTGATCTGGAGACACCAGTACTCCACCCTTTTGATGCAACAGCCCAATTACCTATCAACCTTAAGGCTCGAACCACACCACTGCCTATCGTAATTGAGACATGCAAGGATCAAAGTTAATTCGGATGCCTTTGTCATTCTCACCTTCTTTTGGCTGCAGGCTGTATCATTGACAATCAGGGGAGTTTGCTCCCGAACTCCTAGGGCTCACCGTGTAGACACAATTTTCCATAGCAATCAGAGCCTCTCTACCATCAAGGTCCTTGCCAACGGTGATCTCCTGGTTAATTGGATAATTGAGTCCGACAAACAGAGAGTGTGAACCAAGGCTGTTTACCCGCCTCCAACTAAAAAATCCTAAAGGCCCCAACAAGCTGGTATCCGGCTCATAGACGTATCAGCCACTATACGGATACTCACGTATTACACGGTGCTTGTATACAGTGGGTTTTTTGCAATATAACTTTTTCGGCTCATGTGTCCGAATGATCATCAGTCTTTTGCCGTCATCTGATCGAGTGAGGAACCAGTTGTGCTTCCCTATTTTTGGCAAAGGTGGTGTGATTACGAAGGGCAGTAACTGTAGGGACACTGCATCATATCAAAAAGGACAGGCATTGTTAATGTAAGATCAGCATTGTTCAGAGTATGAGTAGGATAATGCAAGAAACAACATTGATATGTCCCTGTTGGAACTGGGAGGAAAATACAAGGAAATGTATACTGGGTTTGAAAATATAGAAGTGCCATGCATGGTTATACTCATGTTATCTCGCAATCGATTCTTCACAGGAAACTACCATGTCATGCATGTTATGTAATCATGTTCTGTCCTCACAAACAAATTCTTCAAGGTAACTAACAGACCATGCATTGTTATATACTCGTGTTCTGTGGGCAAATTTTTTGTGAGGATATTGTTCTAGCCATTGATTGCTGAAGGGCGAATATAGGTACGTACACATGGTAAGCATTGCAACATTTCACTACTTCCAAATATAGAGTTCTCCATATGCACATTTACTTCCCTAATGTATGGTTAGATGAAACCAACAGTGTGGTGCATGTTTCTACATCATGAAAATGAGGAAACTAACATGGCCATTGATACACACTCATATTTAGTAGTAGTATATAGATTACTGTAAAATCAGGATAATATCCATATATTCCTAACCGTTTGATTATTCAGGGTACAAATTGGTTGTAATGAAATGGTCACAATCGCATGAATTAACTCATTCCAAATATAGCTGATTTACAACGTCTCTAATACATTGCCATAGTTCTACTCAAATTCTGCTCAAACAGAGATATGCCAATCATCACAAAAAGTTCAAACAGTGTCATGGCGTCATCATTAACATGACAGGAAACAACTTATACGCGTCGTCCATTGTGTTCAATAGCATCATGGAAGTGTGTATCAGCTTTCACGATGATCCACCGTGAGCCGAGTTGTCTCCAGCTAAAGAAGGCACCGGCGTAAAGATAGGCGAGTCCGCGGTCGAACAAGGCAATTAGCTTGAAGTCTGCGTAATTCGCATGCCGTGTGGGCACTTGGCAGAGTACAATCTTCTGCAAAACAAGGTCCGTCCAACTGGCGTAGTAATCTAGATGACTTGGACCGCGATGGTAATACTCTATATAATCCAACGGAGGAAGGATAATCTCATGGGAGGCCTGGAAGTTCAGGAGCACCAACTTTTTACCATCTTCTCTGAAGGCAGCCATCCAGTGGGAGTTCAAGCCGACCCAGTACATATCTGCCAAGAAGTTCGGGCGATGGTGATCGGATCGATGTCGAGGGAAATGATGTACGACGAACCACTACATAGCTGCAAAGAAGTTTCGGCTAATGGAGATCGGATTGAAGTCGAGGGGCATCATGCACGCCTCCGTATCATGGTGAGCCAATCTCGCAAGACCAGATAGCAGCAAGCAGGGTGTCTTGAAAAGCTTAGGCCTTGCTTCGATGATGGCCGTGTGCATGTCCCTCGAGCATGCAGCCAGCCGCAGGGCGCTCAACATATCCATACACGAACAACAGAGGTCGAGGATGTCACTGGGGAGATTGCTCCAATCGCGGCTCATGTGGATGCTGCGCGGTTCGCGTTCGGCCATGGTGGAGTTTGGAAGGGGGCTTGATTTACGGGGGAGAAGGATGTCAGTGCTGGAGCGGCTAGCGAGGGAATAGTGGTACTGGGGGAGGCGAGTGAGGCGACGGTACACGGGGGCACAGTGAGATGGAGACGGAGAAGGAGATGAAGATGGAGTGGTGCTATGGGAGCGGAGAGGGAGGCGAGGCGAGGCGCCAATGTGCTGTACAACGGCGGTGACAGACTGCACTGTGCACATGGTGAGGCTGACTTTGGTAACCCGAACACGCCGCCTGGACTAGTGTCAGGCACAGGGTGTTGTCACTTCACTGTGAGGACCGGATGAATAGTATCTTGACCATCAAGTGTACCGCAGTTGTACTACTAGTACTACTACTACTAGTAGGTACATGAGTACTTCAGTATTGTATAGCGTAAATAGGTCTCCCGTGCTAGCATGCCTGTTCACTTCATCGTTCAGGTATCATCCATATTGCGAGCAGAACCAAATTCTCGTGGATGCCCAATCAATGCTCTGTCGCGATGCATGCAGTGGTTGTTCTTGTGCATCAAGGACGGCATGCAGATCATTCCACACTTGAGAAGAGAAAAATGGAAAGGTAGAACGCGGCAGCAGAGGAAGAGAACGCTGGCTAACGAGGCTGGGAGGGGATCGAGCAGGAAGTTAATGCTCCACGCCTAAAGGTTTTGGGAAAACCTGATTTTCATAAGGTGACTTATACTCACCTAAACGGAGGGAGTATTCCTTAACCAGAGAATGTTGTGTCTCCCACTCACGCGCTCAAAAAAAACTACGACACATTTTTTATCTGTTTGCATAGGTCCCACCTATCAGGAAGGATGGGCACGTACACGAACAGGTACGACTCATCAGTCTACCCGCATAGCCTTTTCGTTTAGTCTACCTAGCCATCTAATCAACTGCCTGCATGCCACTTCTCCCATTTACTTCTCCATCGGGAACCGGTTCTCCTCGGCTTCTTCACCTCCCCTTCGTCTTCATTTGCATCCAAACCCCCCTGCGTTCCCATTGTTTTAACCTCTTTAAATAATCATCTACTACTTCAGTTAGACTAGCCATCTAATCCTAATTCTCCAAACCATAGCCCTCCGTTCCAGCGGTTCCAAATGGTGATAGAGATCAAGATGCAGGTTTTTAGCGTCCAACATGTCCTTGTTGAAGGCTCGATGCGCATAGTTGCCACCGCCACCGTCCACCCAAGGGTTGTTTGGCAGTGGATCAACAATGTATCCAACTCACTCGAAAAGGTAGAGACAAGGGTCATCGGTCTCGACGCAGAGTACACTGAGTGTGCCCCTGGGAAGATCCAGCGTGCCGCCGTCCTTCAGTTGTGCCTCGAAGATGATGTTTTGGTGTACCACATCATACACTCGCCCTCCATACCAGGTGAGCTTCACGATTTCTTGTCTTGGGAGACGTATACTTCTGTGGGGCAGCCATCGAAGGGGACAAACAGAAGCTGGAGCCGTACAACCTTGATTTGAAAAGCATCGCTGACCTACAAACCAGAATCAAAATTCCTGTAGAAGTTTGTGATAAACAGACACCATCCCTATTCGATGTAGCAAATTTTGTGCTATGTACAAATCTTCAGAAGGGTGACGAGACGGTGGCATTAAGGTCGTCTGGATGAGAGAATTATCCCTTGACATACGAGCGGATAAAATATCTTGCCCTCGATGCCCGTGTGAGTTTCAAGATAGCTGCAAGGTCCAAAGGGCTTGTTGCGAAGCCGTCTCCCATAGAGAATGAGAAGAAGAAAAGAAGAAGAAGAAGAAGAAGAAGAAGAAGAAGAAGAAGAAGAAGAAGAAGAAGAAGAAGAAGAAGAAGAAGAAGAAGAAGAAGAAGAAGAAGAAGCAGAAGAAGAAGCAGCAGCAGAAGAAGAAGCAGCAGCAGAAGAAGAAGCAGAAGCAGAAGAAGAAGCAGAAGAAGAAGCAGAAGAAGAAGAAGAAGAAGAAGAAGAAGAAGAAGAAGAAGAAGAAGAAGAAGAAGAAGAAGAAGAA